>OY757946.1:54832922-54915422 GCA_963585895.1 Sepioteuthis lessoniana
GCATTTTGTCGCATTTTCGATTTTTGTCTGTATTTTGTCGCATTTTCGATTTTTAATTTCATTCCACCTTCTTAACTGCCTGACGAATGTTGTTGTAAACTTCAAGAAACCTTAGGTTGCTGAACAATATTTTCGATGGATTAAATATAGATATAATATATATTTATTTATTGTCATTATTATTAAAATAGCTCTATCATAGATATTGAGCACTCTCCATATTATATTGCAGTTGGTTCGACAAATAACCACAGAGTGATTTACTGACGACCAACAGTCTCATAATATATATATATATATATATATATATATATATACGCTCAGGTTCGGTTTGGTTTCTTTGTTTAAGGGTATATCAACCTTCGTAGGTTATTTGATGCCAAAGCCATCATTCCAGAAGAAAAGCACCGGTATTATTTAACCCATAGTTGCGAGGGCAAGGAGGTTCATGCCTTTCCTTAGGGTAATTGTCCAGAAGTAAACATAATAGCTCGACTTGAGTTCGGACTCACTTACAACGATTCCGCACTCCACCACTTTAACTATTACACATCAAGGACACCCCCTATATACGCTTCGTCAACTTCCATGTGGTGCATAAGCGTATAGCGAAAAATCTAGACGGTAATTGCACAAGAATGTTAAGAGCTATTTTGAACAAATCTTGGAAGCAGCATCACACAAAACAACAGCTGTACGACCACCTGTCACCCATCTCTAAAAGCATTCAAATTAGACGAACAAGAAATGCGGGACACTGCTGGAAAAGTAAGGACAAACTCATAAGCGACATTTTGCTATTGATCCCTTCACATGGACGTGCAAGTGTTGAACAACCTGCTAGAACTTATCTACAACTGCTCCGTACGGACACAAGATGTACTCTAAAAGACCCGCCAGGAAGCGATGGACAATAGAAACGAATGGTCAGTCAGTGAAATCTGTGCTTGCAGCACGATATGATGGTTGGTTAGTTGAGTTTTTATGGCATATCAACCTTCGAAGGTTATTTTATGCCAAACCCATTTTTATACAAATAATCAGTTCTATTTCAAAAAATTCAGTTTAGCATAAGTACACAGTTTAATAGTCAAAACCATTTCTATTTCAAGCTATTCAGTTTAGTCAAACAGTTCTAATTCAAACAATTCAGTTTAGTATAAGTATAGATTTTGTTTACGCACAGTTAAATGTCAAAATAGTTCCATTTCGAGCAATTCCGTTTAACGTAAGTACAGTTTCAATATCAAAAACAGTTCAATTTCAAACAATTCAGTTTAAGCACTCTGTTTAATTGTAAGTACACAGTTTAATTGTCAAAAACATTTCTATTTTAAGCTGTTCAGTTTTGTCAAACAATTCTAATTCAAACCATTCAGTTCAACTTAAGTACAATTTCAGCGTCAAAAACAGTTCTCATAAGTACATTTTCAATGTCAAAACAGTTCTATTTCAAACAATTCACTTTAGCATAAGAACACCGTTTGAATATCAAAACAGTTCTATTTCAAGTGATTTAATTTAATATAAATAGGCTATTAGTCCATTTAACCCATAGATAGGGCCCTATCAGGTGTTACCACTCCGGGCCAGAGTGGACCAGGGAACGATAGCAATAAAGGAGTGCTCCACAATCCCCAAACCTCCAGCATCACTGGAACCTCACCATTAGATTGTTTAGTGTCATATCAGGACACTCGTTGTGGGTGTCTTACCTCTCTGCAGTGGTGCAATCGGTGTATTCTACAGCTCTAGCCGACTGGGCAAACGAGATGATGATGATATATATATATATATATATATGTGTGTGTGTGTGTGTGTGTGTGTGTGTGTGACTTCATGTCTCTTTCTAGCCAATTTTTTTATTTTTCTTCACCACGAAACATACAAAGATTTCATTTCTAGTTAAATAATATACATTTAAAACACATATTACTAGATCTTATTCATGACTAATCACTCCAACCGAATGTTCGCCACATTCTATATGTTGGAGAAGACATTACATAATTCAAGAATTAATTTTTTATTCTTCTTTCATGTCAATATATCACGTAAAGATTCTTCATTAATAGAATGGGCCAAACATTAAACAATGAAAATTTAAAATCAAAGTTCAGTTAACATCTACATGAAGCTATTAATTTATTGAACACCTCTCCAAAACACATTCGTTCATGAAATTTAATCTCCTCGCTAAAATGAAGATTGATGCAAAGAATACGTACATTATTTCAACATCTTTAAAATCCGATTTCGGCATAAAATAACCCAAGAAGAGTTGATATGTCGTAGAAACCAACCAACCAACCAGAAAAAAAACATTGAATAAATACAACTGTGTTATTTTACATATGCACTCGTTCAAATTTACCGGGAAAATTTCCTTTTTCTTTTTGTTGTGGGGGAGGGATTGAACTGATTCAACCCTCAAACTCTCACAATGTTTTAATTTTTTGAAAAAAAATGATTTCACATTTTATTTATTTTGTTTTTGTTTTTTGTTTGTTTATTTTTTTAGCAGTGGAGGGTGTATTTTGTTTTTGTTTTTTGTTTGTTTGGGGGAAGAGTTGTTTTGTTTTGTTTTGTTTTTTTAGTTGTGGGGGGATTTTATTTTTGTTTTTGTTTTTTGTTTGTTTGGCGGAAGAGTTGTTTTGTTTTGTTTTGTTTTGTTCTTTTAGCTGTGGGGCGGTATTTTTTGTTTTTGTTTTTTTATTGTTGGGCGGAAGAGTTGTTTTGTTTTGTTTTGTTTTTTAGCAGTGGTGGTATTTTATTTTTGTTTTTTGTTTGTTTGGGGGAAGAGTTGTTTTGTTTTATTTTTTTAGCAGTGGGGGGATTTTATTTTTGTTTTTTGTTTGTTTGGAGTAAGAGTTGTTTTGCTTTGTTTTGTTTTTCATGTTTTTTGGGGGGGTTTTCAAAAAAAATTGCGGTGAGTTTGCGGGTCTAATTAGTTCAAATTACAAAAAAAATCTACTTGAAATTTTTACCCTGTGAAGATGAACGGGTTCATGTGTAGAATTTTAACGATACGTTAAACTAAAAATGACTTTTTATAAATTTTAATGATATGGAAATGATGTGAATATATAATTAAACTTGCGCTTTGATGACGATATTCTATTTTATCTTCGTTTTATTTGAATAAAAAAAGTGCGGTGTATATAAAAGAAACCAGGGTCATTGGTAGTGTGAGGTTAAAACAAAGTCTAAACCTTTATGTTTAACTTCTTCTTACATAACACTTATAAAACAAAGAGCAATAGAACAATGAGGCGTAGTGGCTAACGTACTTGACTGCGACGGTGTTGTAAGCGAGTTCGAACTCCAGTCGTTCTGTTATTTTCACTTTTGACTAATATCCCTGGTAAAGGTAGGACCTCCCTCTCTTTATCCTGCACAGTTAGGGTTAAGTAGTACCACTAATGATCATCTACAAAGATGGCTTTGGTATTAAATAATCCAGAAAGCTTGGTATGCCATTAAACAAAGAAACCAAACAAAACGATATTGAACTAATAATAATTATTTTATAATTTATACATATTTATTTTTTTCAGACTTGTGGGCGTTGGTCAACAACGCTGGAATTGCTTCCTATGCCGAGATTGAATGGTGTGCTGTTAATGTCTTTCAGCGCATAATGGACGTCAATGTGATTGGTGTGGTCCGGATGACTAAATCATTTCTACCTTTACTCAGGACAACGAAGGGGAGGGTCATCAATGTGGCCAGTCTCTCAGGTAAATTCCCTTCTAAAAAATTTTCCCTCCCAAAATTTTTTCCCTCCTTTTTTACACTTCTTTCTAAATTTTCTGGAGCCTCGTCACAAAATAACCTTCTTCTTCTTCTTCTTCTTCTTCTTCTTCTTCTTCTTCTTCTTCTTCTTCTTCTTCTTCTTCTTCTTCTTCTTCTTACTCTAACTCGGCCTTACACTTCCTCACTCTTTTATCTTTTGTTTTAATCAGTTTTTTCGTCTTTTGTTTGCAGCTGAGTCTCTCTTCTATGGTCAGCCGCCATCTTTGTTTTTGTTGTCATCTTGTATCCCATCTCTCTCGTGGTCTTATTCATCTCTGTTACTCCAACAGTTTCAGTTCTTCTTTGCTGAGATAACAACAACGCGGACACTATTTTTATGTGCACATATTTTATTATTTAACGTCACATTTTTATCCGTTGCGACTTTTACGGGTTTTTGAGAGCACAGGCGGGACACAACCGTTCCGTTCAAACGTTCCTCCACATCTGTCTAATTTATTCCTGACTTCTAAACTTCTAGAACCTTTCGGTCAGCTGTGTGAAATTATCAAATCACAGCCCAGTTCTCAGATTGATCTCGGTGTCATAGTCTGTCAATTAAACTGAGTTGACTCATGATATTTTTTCCACGCGTTTAACGGTTTAGTACTATACTTGAATACTACACTACATGCCAATTATAGATCTCACCAGTCTATTATTATGTAACACTTTTCTGTCCCTCCTCCTCCAATTTCTTTTCTTCCTCATGCCATTGACGAAAAAAAAACAACTACTGAACACAAGTAATTTTTTCCTTAAATTCATTCTTTACGAAGAAAATATATTTCCTATTCCGCCAACCCTTCAACTGATATTTATCGACAAAATATTCACAAACTAATAACACATCTTTACAACTTGTGTTAATTACAAGAAAATTTAATTCTTGCATAAAAATGTTTTTATCTCTAAAGAAGCAATTCATAAGTTCAAATACTTATGACAAGTATATATATATATTGTCATCCACAGACAGATCTGTTTCGTTCTATCAGAACTCATCAGTGTGGCTAGACATACTAGATTCCCGTAGCTGGAATCGAAACCCGATTGACTCAAACGCCAATCCAAGACTCTACCCCTCAGCCACGAGGAAACCAGCAGCAGCGGAGTAAATTTTAAACGGTTATGAATCACAATTACAATTGTTTACATACATCCGCTTAACGGCTACCGAGACCTCAATTCATATGAAGAGCCTTGCATATACGCTAATGGCAACGCGATTACGTCATTCACTATATATATATATATATATATATATATATATATATATATATATATATATATATATATATATATGAAAGTAAATATGGATAAAATCCGACAGTATGAAGGTAGCAGGAAAAAATATAATCCAAATAGGTGAATATATCAGGATGTGAAGTCGACGTTAACGTTTCGGTTATAATAACCATCGTCAGGACTTGGATATAAAATAGTTCACAATATCGATGGGTGATTGCTGAGATGACAGGAGCAAATGAGAAATATACAACGAAAAGATAGATAAACATGCACATAGCGTTCAAAATTCAAAAGTCATCAGAACGTGTTTGGCACGTGGGAAAATATTAGAAAATGTAGGATTTTTCAAAGAAACGAGACAAAACCTCCCGTTTATTGAGAAATACGCAACAAATAAGTTTTCATATGTATAGATCATTAGGAATCATCCATGTTAAATGTTATGTAAGAATGTATTTGGTATTAGTTTTTCCGAAAAGACAGTATGAAAGTAAATATGGATATTTTTTATATTTTTTCCTGCTACCTTCATACTGTCAGATTTTATCCATAATCTACCTTCATATATATATATATATATATATATATATATATATATATATATATATATATATAGGAAAAACTGGAAATAACTGCGATTGTAGGAAAATGTATAGAGACGGAAATACCAAAGGTCTTCATGGGATGATTTTGTCTATTGAATTATTTGCCAACGTTAAACGTTTTAGTGTTTAGACCTTCATCAGGGCAATGTGAGTTATTAAACGAAACGAAAAAGATCTAAAAGATTTAAAACATTCTATTTCCGTTGGTTGCATTCTGTTTCAAAATTATGTGACGTAATTAGTTTCAAAATTTATTCTTAAAAATCCATATTACATCAGTCTATCTTTCTATCTATCTATGTTAATATTCATATAATTTAGTTTATATCTGCTAATCATAAAAATCTCATAACATATTTATCCGTCTTCATCAGGGTTCACTTCTTTCTATTTCTTTTTAATCTGTTTATCTTTTTTAATCTGTTTAACTAAATATGCACTTTTAATCTGTTTGTAATATCTTCCTCTAACGTATATATAAACGATGAAGCCAAATTAATCTAAATAAGGTATTTTGTAACTTTTCAGTACCAATCTGATTGGAGTCTCACCATCCGATACTGTTTAGTGTCATACTCAAGACACCCCTTTTTGAAGGGGTTTTAGACCCCTGCAGGGATACAGTTAGAATATTCTAAGTAATTACCGACAAGATGGACTAAAAGATTTCGAGGGGATTTTCTTCTTTTCTCGATCAAAATAAGGGAACGACTTGAGTTTCTAGCCTTCTTCATTTAAATCCAATTAAAAACCCACCCTTTTGGCTGGGGATGTAAAATACGCCGACAACGCAGATCCTCGCCCCCAACGAGTGTCCTCGATATGACACTAAACTGTATCTGATGCTACTATTTACCAACCCCTCTGCCCGGGCAGGATATGACACAAGGTCAATTTTTAAGCGGAGTTTAACAGGTTTGAATTCAGAGTTTTCCTTCTCCTAGACTAGTTGCCTCAACAAGGCTGAAGAAACTAGTCCGTCCTACTATTTACCCATAGCTGGAGGGAGAATAAGGGGGTTCATACCTTTCCCAAGGGTATTTGCCCGAAAGTGAACGTAATAGCGCGACTGGAGTACGAACTTGCGTACTACGATTCTGCAGTTCATCGCTTTAACCATTACACCACGAAGACACCCCTGATGGTAAGGCTCCACTCCTTGAACTTTAAAAAATGTTGAACGCTCCTTCATTGCCATTACCTGACCCGGAATGGTAGTACTTGTTAGTTTCCCACCTAGAGGTAAAATAGAATTAGTGTACTAGTGTACTAACCCCTACCTCACCCTCAACGTCTGTCGTCGGTATGTCATAAAAATGTATCTGATGGTGAGACTCCTGTCTTGAAGCCTTGAGGAATGTGGAATACCACTCTGACCCAGATCTAAGGGTCAAATTGGACTGTTCAATTATCTACTAATGCTTATTCCTATAACTGATCACCCCATTCGTATAATGGTTAAAGTGTTCGCCAATGGTCGGGGAGATCAGGGTTCAATCCCAGGTCGAGTTATACCAAAAACTCAAAAATTGGTTTGCACAGTCGGCTAGGGCTGTAGACTGCTTCTCTGCAGAAGGGTAAACCACCCCCACTAACGAATGTCCTGGATATGACACTAAACAATCTAATGATGAGATTCCAGTAATGCTAGAGGTTTGGGAAATGCGGAGTACTCTTTTATTGCCATCGCTCCCAGGTCCACTCTGACCCGGAGTGGTAGCACCTGATAGGGTCCTATCTGTGGGTTAAATAGAACTAAACCGTGCTTCCTTCACTATACTGATTTTTTTGCATTTAAACAGCGTATTTATGCTAAACTAAATTGTTTAGAATAAAACTGTTTTTGACATTGAAACTGTACTTACACTAAACTGAATTGTTATATATAGAACTGTTTTGACATTTAACTATGTGTAAATAAAATTAACTGAATTAGAACTGTTTGAATAAACTGAATAGTTTAAAATAGAAATGTTTTTGATAATTAAACTGCGTACTCATGCTAGACAGAATTATTTGAAATACAACTATTTGTATAAAAATGGATTTGGCGTTAAATAACCTACAAAGGTTGATATGCCATAAAACCCAAACAACCAAACAAACAATCAAAAATTGGTACTTAATACCTCCGTGCTTAACACTCGGCATTATAAGGTACGGATCAAGGATAAGTGGAGTAATCCAGGTAAAGGATTAGCGCCCTTCCCTAAACCTCGGTGTAGTAGCTATTGAAAAAGGAGCCTTGGAGTCGCACACAACGACAGACGGTCATCTTACTTATTATCATGATCAATATTAAATGGAATAACTTATATTAAAATAGTGATGATACAAACTATTCACTCACAAATCATATTTATAAATAGGATCTGGCGGGAAATAACCCACAAGGGTTGACAGCTCATTAAACACAAACAAGCCAGCTAAAATACATATATGTTTTAAAAGGTGTATGTTTGCTGACTGTCAATGTACTAAAACGAACCCATAAATATTTTGGAATCGCAGGGTGAGGAAAGTTCACAAATGTAGCAGATGGACATTTATGAGTCAAGAAACAAAGTAGGAAAAAGAAAAAAAAAAAGTTCAAGCGATGAAGCCAAAACGTAATATTTAAGTAGCAGAGACTTTGAGTCACAGATGGTGGAAATATTTACATTTAACTGACGATTAATAGAACTATTTATGATGATTGATTCTTTCTTTTATGTCTTTTTTTTCTTTTCTTTTCATTTTTTCCAGTTGTCTTTTCTTTTGATATATGAACGCATTCGCATTTGAGATGATATTTTGATAAGAACTGATTTCCGTTTAAAGAAAGTTGAGATTTAATCGAAATATTCTCATAAAACATTGGGTGTTCTCTTAATACTCTCGTATGAACTCAAAAAATTAACTATTTTATAAACTCTAGGAAGAGTTTGCTTGTCTGTCCTCTATAGACGGCAGGCCAAATGGTTTGATGTAGAGCTATCAAATCTATATTAATAATTGGGAAGAGTTTGTTTGTCTGTCCTCTATAGACGGCCGGCCAAATGGTTTGATGTAGAGCTACCAAATCTATATTAATAATTGGGAAGAGTTTGTTTGTCTGTCCTCTATAGACGACCGGCCAAATGGTTTGATGTAGAGCTACCAAATCTATATTAATAATTGGGAAGAGTTTGTTTGTCTGTCCTCTATAGACGACCGGCCAAATGGTTTGGTGTAGAGCTACGAAATCTATATGAATGATTGGGAAGAGTTTGTTTGTCTGTCCTCTATAGACGACCGGCCAAATGTTTTGGTGTAGAGCTACGAAATCTATATGAATGATTGGGAAGAGTTTGTTTGTCTGTCCTCTATAGACGGCAGGCCAAATGGTTTGATGTAGAGCTACCAAATCTATATTAATAATTGGGAAGAGTTTGTTTGTCTGTCCTCTATAGACGGCCGGCCAAATGGTTTGATGTAGAGCTAACAAATCTATATTAATAATTGGGAAGAGTTTGTTTGTCTGTCCTCTATAGACGACCGGCCAAATGGTTTGATGCAGAGCTACCAAATCTATATTAATAATTGGGAAGAGTTTGTTTGTCTGTCCTCTATAGAATGCCGGCCAAATTTTTTGATGTAGAGCTACCAAATCTATATTAATAATTGGGAAGAGTTTGTTTGTCTGTCCTCTATAGAATGCCGGCCAAATTGTTTGATGTAGAGCTACCAAATCTATATTAATAATTGGGAAGAGTTTGTTTGTCTGTCCTCTATAGATGGACGGCCAAATGGTTTGATGTAGAGCTACCAAATCTATATTAATAATTGGGAAGAGTTTGTTTGTCTGTCCTCTATAGACGGCCGGCCAAATGGTTTGATGTAGAGCTACCATATCTATATTAATAATTGGGAAGAGTTTGTTTGTCTGTCCTCTATAGACGACAGGCCAAATGGTTTGATGTAGAGCTACCAAATCTATATTAATAATTGGAAAGAATTTTGTTTGTCTGTCCTCTATAGACGACCGGCCAAATGGTTTGATGAAGAGCTACCAAATCTATATCAATAATAGTGAAGGATGTGTTTGTCTGTCCTCTATAGACAGCCAAATGGCTTGATGCAGAGCTATCAAATCTGGCAAACTGAGTATATAGCAGTCAAAATAACTACAAAAAACACTTTTCATATTCATGCAATTTTATTTTTAGTCATGGTTTTAATTCCATTGCTGTGTTTATAAAATCCTAATCAATACTGTAATTCTTGGAAATAAATCTTGGTTATAAATTATACCAAATGATATTTTATTTTGATTGCCTGATATTTTGCTTGAAAGAATGAAAAAATAAAATAATGAAATTCTCGAATATTTGGTTCAGAAAAAATTAACATTTTGCAAAAGATTCGTGGGAAATGTACTCATTCATGGGCAATTCAATATATATATATATATATATGTGTGTGTGTGTGTGTGTGTGTATGTGTGTGTGTGTTCTAACATATCAACATTTAATATACGACTGTGTACCAAGTATATATTTACTCAACATGAGCGGCACAAGGTCAAATTTTTAACAGAGTAAAGCTAGTTTTAATTCAGTTTTCCTTCTCCTAGATCGGTTGCCTAACCAAGGCTAAAGAACTCAGTCTGCCTGACTTTTTACTCATAGCTGGAGGGAGAACAGATGGACTTATGTCTTTCTTAACAGCCTTAGCGCGTAGGGAAAAGCAAACAGCTAAGTTCAGGATTTGAACTCAGGTCAGCTGACTCGATTTCCTACAATGATTTCCGTTACACAAACCATCTTACAAACCATCTAAAAAAGTCGAGCAAGATATGCTGGAGAAGTAAATATGAACTCATAAGACGCGTTATTCTATGGACTACTACACATGGACGCACCGGTCTTTGCCGACCAATGATAATAGTGAGAGTGTTTGCCTATGGTCCGGGAGAACGGAGTTCAATCCCAAGTCGAGTCATACCAAAGATTTTATAAATGGTACTTGATGCCTCCTTAACACTCATCATTAAAAGGTACGGATCAAGGGTTAGTGGGGGGTAATTCAGGAAAAAGAGTAATGCCTACCCCGACACCTCGGTGTCGTAGCTATTGAAAAGCTAGCTTTCGGTTCACTCTCCACAACAGTCGGCCAACTATTGACTATATATATATATATATATTCAAGCAAGTTTTGTTGAAGACGATGGAACACTGTTTATTATTCTTTATTTTATTTTTTCAAGACTCCTTGTTATTTTTCTTGTATCGGGATCTAGATGGTAAGGAATTGTCCCATATCTTCCGCCGAAGCGCTTTCGACCATACTTTTCGTCGTTATCAGGGGTAGTGTAGGTTTGTGTTGACTGTTGAATTTTTACTGTTTTAATAATTTGTAGCGTTTTGTTTTGAAGTTGTCGGTTGGAACGTTGTCAGCGTTTTGTTTTAAAATGTTTGGTTGGAAAAATGTTTACAAATAGAGTTAGTGATTCTTAGGTATTAAAAATATCACTGTTTTACAAAAATAATTTTTTGGTCTGAGGCAAGAATGGGGATAGGTGTTTTTTGTTAATTTGGGTGTGCTGAATTCAAATTTATAAATAGTTTTGCTCTATCACCTCTAGTTTTCAGGTTTTTAAATTGTCTCATTTTAGTATAAGCAGAGAATATATGTGCATATTTCAAGAGTTGCAGCAGCTTATAACTGATAAAACAGGATAGACAAAGAACACTGATTGAATCAATATACTTGGATGAAACAATTACACAATTCATAGTACCACAGACAGTGAAAAGTGTGTTTTCTTAGAAGATCTGGTGTATTTTGCCTCTGAGATGTCACGCAAGAGCATCCAGCAGAAGTCTCCCATCATGCCGGGGTTCCATTTGCCTTGATAGTTGCTCTCCATCTTCGTAATGTCTTGGTGGAATCTTTCTCCATGCTCATCACTCACGGCTCCAAGGTTTGGCGGGAAGATGTTGAGGTAGAAATGGAGAAAATGAATCTTGAGTGACATTCGGCACCCCATATCCTCTTAAGACTTTAGCAACTTCTCAATACAGGCTTGGTAATCTGGTACGCGTGTGTTACCAAGGAAACCACTACAAACTGATTTGAATTCTTCCCATGCTCTCAATTCTTTTAAGTTAAGAAGCTCCTCAAAATCAGTATCCTTCAGCACTTCTCGGATCTGAGATCCAACAAAGATGCCCTCTTTGAGCTTAGCAGCACTAAGACCTGGGAACACAGTAGACAAGTGTTGGAAGGCAGCACCATTTTTATGCAACGCCTTCACGAAATTCTTCATCAAACCAAGCTTGACGTGAAGAGGAGGAAGAAGCACCTTATTCATGTCCACCAGAGGATTCTCCTTGTGGCTGTGTTCGCCAGGAACAAAAATGCTTCTAGACCCCCAATCTTTCTGCTTGTAATGCTGGGATACAGCTCGACTATCCCAGAGACAGAGAAAGCAACAGTACTTTGTGAAGCCCGCTTGCATACCCATAAGAAGACCAATGACCTTATTTGTTCCGATTCCTAAAACTGGTGATCCTTACATCTTCCTGGACTAGGTTCCACTGTTTAAGCCGAGAAGCTAAGAGCTCTGACTGCTGTTTTGACAGATAAAAATTACGAGCAAGATCATTCAGGTCTTCTTGCTTGATCCAGTATGGCTCATTGCCGCTCGTTCCTGAATATGTAGACTCAATATCTTCCAAAGATATTGACTCGGCAGAATCCTCCCTTGAAGGCATTTCTTCATCTGATGAGGAAAGAAGATCCTTATTTACTGGAGGTGTGGGTACAGGAAGATCATCTGAATGGGGAGCGGGTCTCATAGCAGATCGAAGGTTGGGATATTTGATCTTTTTCCTAGAAGATGCATTGAAACCAGTTATATTAGTTAAACAAAAATAACAATCATCTGCGTGGTTTCGCAGCTCCCTCCAAACCATCGGGACTGCTAAGTTGAAAGCCGCTTTCTTGTCATTAAACCATGCAGTTAGTCCATTGTAGCAGGGTTTACAACAGATGTGTGGAGCCCAAGACTAGTCCTAATCACCAATTTTACAGTGAAAATAGTGAAAGTAGGCGGTTCTGAGGAGGGAAGTGATGGTTCGACGCTGTGCAACTGTTGTGAAGTCCCCACAAACGTAGCAGAAAGAATTGACCTTGTTGAGGCTTCCTCGACATTTTGACATGCTTGAAGCCATTGGAGAATCTGAAAATATAACAAAGTAAAACTAAATGTGCATTTGAAAATGTAATACTAATATTTACAGGGGCCCGACAATATTTTTCGGACACTTTGAAAAAAGTACTTCAAGGTGGTCACTAGTGCCAAAAACTTTTGAGATTGTAAGTACATAGTTGAGGAGTGAAAATCCACTACAAGTGAAATCATTTTTTTAGTTTGGCTTTGATAATTTTAGTTTTTTATGATTTTTGCGAAAACTTGCGTGACACTATTTTTCGGACATGACAAAAAATCCTATTTTATTAAGAGCTATGTTCATGTATATGTTGCTGTATGCAAATTTTCTGCTTGTACACTGTTCTGGGGCATTGGCACCCCTACTACTATGTTAACATAGGACAATCTAACAGTATAAATAGTCCGGACATTTCTTGACAAAACAATTAAATTTAATGAGGTAAAATGCATTCAAAAGAAGTTTTCTGTTTGGCACGGAAGAAGCAGGAAGATGGCCTCAGCATCAGAAGTATCGCCATGGATTTGAAGCTGTCGAAATCAACGGTCGAATACATGCTGAAGACAAACTCCGAGCGGAAAAAGAAGAGAGGGCGGAAAAGATCAATTGGCAAGAGGACTGAAAGGAGAATGAAGAGGACTGTGATACGACTTTCGACATCTGGAGAAAAGGTTACAACAAGAAAAGTGAAGGAGAAATGTGAATTGGATGTAAACGTCCGAACAGTACAAAGAACGCTGCATAGGATTGGTTTGAAGTATGCAACGGCTAAGAAAAAAATTACACTAACAAAGAAACACAAAGGAGCAAGACTGGAGTGTGTTAAAAGGTGGTTAACAAAGCATGTTGACGTTAAGAAGGTTATATTTACTGATGAGAAGCGTTTCAAGTTTAATGGGCCCGATGGATGATGTACTTGGTCGAGAAGGGGTGAGCCTGTTGTACTTAACAAACGACAGATGGGAGGAGGAGGAATTATGGTTTGGGGTATGATCTTTGCTAATAGAAATATATGGTTGGAGTGGCTGAAAGGACGACAGAACAGCGAAAGCTACAAACGGTTGCTGGACGAGAAAGCCCTACCAAGGATAAGAAGAGAGATGGGGAATGATTTCATTCTACAGCAAGACAATTGCAGCATCCATGTGTCAAAACTCATGAAAGAATGGATGGCTAAAGTGAATATGACTACTTTGGAATGGCCTGCAAGAAGCCCAGATCTAAATTTAATAGAAAATGTTTGGGAAATGCTTGCGCAACTTGTCTATGATGGACCTGAAATAACGAAAGAGGCTCAACTATGGTAACGAATACTTGGAGCCAAAAAACAACTAATAGAAACATGATGTTATTGTGCATATGTTTGCTCATTATGAAGAGAGATTGATAAAAGTTATTGAGAAGAAAGGTGATATTACAGACTATTAACAGTTTTTCAACGATGTCTGAAAAATAATGTCTCGTGTGTTTTGTAAAACATGATGAAAATTAAATATTTTTCCTTACCTAATCGATTTTCTTCCATTTTTATTACAGGTATTGTCTTTATATGTTTATGCTATTCTATTGAAGGAATTTCGCCACTCTCTGGTACTCGGAAAGTTGAATACTAAAGTGTCCGAAAAATAGTGTCGGGCCCCGGTAGTAACCCAAAAGATGTGTAACACGATAGTTGAGGGACACCAACCTCCGGCGCCGCCTGCGAGACAACCTCTTCCAATGACTGCCAGAGTGTGGACTGAGACCTGCTGCCTTAACTGTCAAAATCCGTCTTGATATATATATATATATATATATATATATATATATATATATATATATATGATGTAATGCTATCACTTACATTTAGTGCATAATAACTAAAAAATAAGCCATAAGTCTCACAATATTAGAATTAACCCTGAATTTATATACGCCTTTGTGTACCGTATATGCACAAAATGCACACTATGCATGTCTAAAAAAAAACTAGAGGTGATGAGTAAAAACGGATCTCAAATTTGAATTCAGCACCCTCAAATTAGGTAAAAACGGGTATTTTTGTGCTTGCCTCAATGTCTTTGTAAACCAGTGTATTTAATATGTTGGCGTCTGTGTTAAATGCTATTTTATTTATGTTTGTTTTTGTTTTTTTATGCATATTGCTTTAAAGATTTTTAATCATTTTATAATTGTTTTTATATATAATTATTGTATTATCGGTGAGAATCTTCCTTACATCAGAAGATGTAAGTTGGTTAGTGCTGTTGTTGCGTTTTATAATCAAATTTTGTTTTATGGCGCTATTTTCTCAAAGGTGATCACTAAAACGTCGAGATAATTTTGTGGTTGTATAGCTAATGTAAGAATTATTTTTGTTTTTCAGGAGGCACTTTCAAAATGAACATATAAATTTATTAACTACATTGGTTTGGTTTAGATGCATTTTAGCGGAATCGGTGTTATTCCTAACTATGAGGTTTGGTGTTTTAAATTTAGTATAGTAGATGATAAATTTTATTTGTTTTTGTTTTTCGAGAGGTTTAATGTGTCTTTTTATGATGTTGGTTATTGCTTGTTCATCTAATTTGTAGTTATTGTGCATTTGATTTCTGTAATATAGATTAATTCTGTTCGAGTTCTTATTGTTGGTAGTGTTATTATTTTTGATCGACTAGATTATTAGGAAAATTGTTATTAACTAGGGTTTGTTTTATGTTTGTAAGTTCTTTGTAAAAAATTGTCTTAGATGAGGAGATGTAAAATGCTTTATGAATTAAGTTTTTTATAATTGCTATTTTATATTTTATGGGAAATTCACTGTGGTTGTTAAGTAGGGTGGAATTGTCATCGGGGCTTTTTATATAGAGATGTGGTGAATTTGTTATTATTGGTGGAGTCGGTAAGTACATTAAGAAAAGGGATTTTTTTTATTAATGTTGAGTTCGGTGATAAGGGTTAGGGTTAGTACGGAATTTTTTTCTAGAGTTTGTTAATTTCGTCGTAGGAGCGTGTTGCGATGAAAATGTCGTCGTGATAACGGACGTATATCTTGGGCTAAGTTATTGTTGTTTTAAACATTTTGTGGGATATGGAGAATTGGGAGAGGGTAAGACAAAGGGGCGACCTCATGGAAATACCCTCAATTTGTATATATATATGCTGCCGGAAGGATCAGTGTTCCATCGTCTTTAACAAAACTTGCTAGAATAATAACTTGCTACCTAAATATGCACTCTTCTATATATATATATATATATATATATATATATATATATATATATATATTTCTGTAATTATTGATAGACTTATATTCGTCTCTTCATATATATTCATCTATTTCTATGAATGTGTGTATCGATCTCAATCTGTTCACACACATATATATATATATATATATATATAAACATCTATTTGGCAATCAATTGATTGATCTAACTCAGTCTCTTTCTATCTATCTATCTATCTATCTATCTATCTACTTTATCGTTTCATTTACAACACTGTTTTTTTTTGTTTTGTTTTGTTTTGTTTTTTGTATGCACAGGTCGTTATACTTTGCCGGCTTTTGCTGCCTATTCAATGTCGAAAGTGGCTTGCATTGCATTTTCGGATGGTCTTCGACAGGAAATGAGTAAATTTGGTATCAAAGTCATTACAGTCGAGCCGGGACTTTACAGGTAAAGGAAGAAAAGTTGTTGTTTGTTTATTTGTTTCTTAGTTTGTTTATTTTTGTAATCAAGAAAAAATGCAAAAATTTTAACAATCATAATTATTTTGACTTATTTTGGCGGATAATCTGCAATATAAAAATCCAATAATCGGTATTAAGATAATCTGCAATATTAAGAGGCAATAATTTGAATTAAACTAATCTGTAAAAAGGTTGTCATTTTATTTTCTTCTCTTAGCTATATATATATATATATATATATATATATATATATATATATATATATATCAACAAAGAATCTTATTTTTCATTTTTCTCCAATAAAATTGATATCCTAAAAATATCAAAATTAATAAATTTGATTGCATATTTTTATTTGGTTGACAAAACAATGAAAGCAGTGAGAATTTTTATGACAGTACAAGAATTATTTGAAAAATATAGTTAAAAATCAGTGTATTGAGTGATTGATTGGTTTATTTTAATAGACGGGGTTATTTTATCCCTAAATGTAATGTAATCGCGTTCATTGTACGTTTATATTAACATTTTTGTATATAATTTCCAAAAAAGGTTGTTTTTTTTTGCACACAGTCCGATCGAATACGAATATTTTGCAAACAAATCTGTTTGACCATTTCATCGATCCCTAACGCCAGGTCAGAGTGGACCTGGGAGTAATGGCAATAAAGGAGTTCTCCACTTCACGAAGAGCTCGAGAAGCAGAACCTCAGCACCAATAGCCTGTCAGTTGGGGCTGTAGAATACACCGAATACATTTCTATAGAGGGGTAAGACTCCCCCTACGAGTGTCCTGGATATGGCACTAAACAATCTGATGCTTGAGCTTTGGGGAATGCAGAGTACTCTTTTATTGTCATCACTCCCAGGTCCACTCTGGCCAAGAGTGATAGCACCTGATAGGGTCCTATCTATGGATCAAATAGAAGTAAACTGTGTACTTATGCTAAACTGAATTGTTTGAAATAGAACTGTTTATATGTATAAAATGGATTTGGCATTAAATAACCTACACTGGTTGATATACCATTAAACCAAACGTCACCAGATGCAATTTAGTGTCACACTCAAGAAAGTTCTTTTTTTTTTTTTTTGAGTGGGGGCTCTCATACTTCTGCAAATGATACAGCCAGCGTATTTTAAACGTCGCTGATAGAGCGGACCTTCTTCTTCTTCTTCTTCTTCTTCTTCTTCTTCTTCTTCTTCTTCTTCTTCTTCTTCTTCTTCTTCTTCTTCTTCCAATGTTAATAGTCAATATCTAAAATTGTGCGAATACTTTTTCAATAATATCCATACCAACAAAAAGTGTAAATGCATCCCACTCCAACAAAATATCAGCCGCTCTCCCATCCTCATCCTTACAGAGAAAAAGAATTAAGATACAAAAGAAAACATTTTTAAAGATTATATTTCAATCTTGTCTCATTTGCAAAAGAAATTATGAAAGTGTTAAGATTTTAAGGAATTCTAAACTACAAATGACTTTCCTTAAAAATAAACTTGAAAATAATAAACAATTTGGGTTTGACTTTTATTTGTTTTGACGGGAAAACATTTGT
Source organism: Sepioteuthis lessoniana (assembly GCA_963585895.1). Classification (NCBI taxonomy): domain Eukaryota; kingdom Metazoa; phylum Mollusca; class Cephalopoda; order Myopsida; family Loliginidae; genus Sepioteuthis; species Sepioteuthis lessoniana. Next base: position 54,851,002 of record OY757946.1, read on the forward strand.
ATGTTTGTAATCCTGTTAACTTAGATATATTTTTATTTATTTCAGGACACCAATCGCCGTTCAAATGATGGCTGAAAGCAAGAAACGGTGGGACGATACCCCAACGGAAATCAAAGATGCGTACGGAGAGGAATATTTTGCTGGTTTCATTGATTTATTAAACTTTCAGATGACCCGGGCCAGGGAAAATGTGGAAGAGGTAGTTGATCTGATGATAGAGGCTGTAACGAGCACCAACCCTCACATTCGATATGTCCCTTACTGGGTCACAAAGATCCGTTCGACAATTCTAATGCATTTACCCAGTGTAATTCGAGATAAACTCTTTCGTTTCTACTCAGTCAGAGTTGAACCAAAATGCATGCATAGTCCTCCATAAACTGCAGCTCTTTCTCTTGCCTCATGAGACAGATTTCTTTTTGACTTTTGAAACTAATTTCATTTTCGACACTTTCTTTTTTTTTTTTTAATTTTTTTTTTTTTTTTTTTTTTGTATTGGCTGATTTCAAAAGAGCAAAATGATTTTTAGAACTCAAGAAGAAATTTTAAAAAAAGCAAAAAGCAAGAAGCAAAAAAGAAACGGGGACACTTGAGTCAGCCGAGAAGGAAAGCTACTCCCATCCATCACTTACAATAAACATTGCCATCAATATCATTAAGAATCGAATATCAGAATTACTTGCAAAAGACTCTCGTTATTACGGCACCGTCGGGGATTTAAGCGTGCAGTTATTACGAATATGCCATTAAAACAAGTGGATATTGTATCAAGTTTATAAGAAGAAACAAAATTATTGTCTTCAATTGAGATGGAAGAGGTAGTTGCATATCTGTTGAGTATTTATGATTATCCCATACTTTATACACCCATCTTGTGTTTCATTGTGTTCGTAGTGGAGGGGTTGGGTAAATAGATACTTTATCCAACCTTGATTTAAAGAGTTTAACGAGGAGGCATTTAGCACCGCTAACGGTAGTTAGTTCTCAGAATCAACCACCTACTAATAAAAACAGTTTATCTATAGTCTGTTTAGCAGTATTTTTTCGAAGTTCTTAGTTCATGTCCCCCTTTAATACTTTCTTGGTTTATGATTGGAATTAGCAAAGTAAAGACCATGTGTATATTTATAGATTTCAATCATATCTCCACGGACTTGACGAGAATACTGACTAGGCAACTTCATCTTCCTCTGTCTCTTCATATGGTGAAGTTCCTCAATGTTTTAGAATCAATTTAGTAGTTCTTTTTCTCCCTTAAATCAGTTTTCAGTCATCAATGAGTGTAGGGACCAAACAACATTACCGAATATTAAGTGGTGTATTACCAAATACTAGTGCGGTATGACCAAAGCAATAAAAAAAAATTCAATATCTCACCACCTATATATTCATAGAATCTATGCATCAATACAAATATGTCATTTGCTTTTATTGACTTGAATTTCTGTATTGTTTGCAAAACATTGTAATTTTATTTCATGAACTTTTATCAATTATCATATAAGTTTATCATTTATTGATAAGGTTTTTCTTTTGAAATTCTTTTTCGATTTCCGAGCTACTTTAGGGGCATTATTTTTAGGTTTTCTTAATTTTCCTTTCTTTTAAAATGATTTACAGAAATCTTCGTATTGTTCTTATTAGAATTTGCTAAGTTTTGTTTAGTCTGACATTGGCATTCGATTGCTTAGAGTACAAATCTAAGTACTGAGCGGGCTAATCACTGCTTTACTTCATCCTTTCTTTTTCTTGCTATTTGATAAGCTTGGGTTAATCTGACACTCAAACCTTAGGTTGCATACAATGCCTGTAGTTACCCTGTGGTTACTCATCTAAGTACTGAGCCGGTTCATCAATGCTTAACTTCGGTGGACTGGCGGTAAAAAAAAAAGCTGCCTTCAGTGTAAGTTAACTGTTCGTCAATATTCATGTACGGTTGGCATTTATTTCTACTCAAGGGAAAACAAAACCTTAAAAGGGCCATCCATAAAATACAATATACTGGACAAGAACAGTCAAAGAAGAGGGTACAATATGGAAAACCTAATGTCCTAGTCAGGAATTAATGTATTTCTACTTTCATCTCATTACGACTTTTTTCATTATTTCAAACTTATTAATTAACTAGATTTTCTTTAGAATTTCTTTTCAGATTTCTGTGTTACTTTTGGAGGGCATTATTCTAAGGGTTTCCTAATTTTATTCTATTTTATTTTTGAAATAATGAACAGAAATCTTCATTTACTGTTGCTGTTAACATTAACTCAAAGGAAATATAAAAACAAATCTGCTGCTATAATGGGATTACTTGCCCGCAGGAAGTTTTTCCCAATGAATGCTAGGAGGTGACACTTAAAAGAAAAGGTGCAAATTAAGTCTTCATGTTGTAGAAAGAAGACGTGAGTTTCACCTGTCCTCAAGGAAACCCCTAGGGTCTTCACTGTACTTCACTGTACTAGTGATAACACAACAAACTACCAAAATCTTTATTATCAAACAGGAAAAGCAAAACATTAGAAGGGTCAATCACAAAAATCAATATACTGAACAAGAAGAACAATCGATTATATGCGCCGGATATCACATACTATTTAAGGTCCGAATGCATAGTCAAAAATTCATGTACTTCTACTTTCATCTCTTATCGACTTTTTGATTATCTCAAGTTTATCATTAATTGATAAAACTTTTCTTTTGGATTTCTTTTCTCATTTTTGTGTTATTTTAAACAGCATTATTTAAACAAGTAGCTAATTTTACTTTTTCAGTATAATATGTCGAAATCTTCGTATGCCGAAGTTATTTTCTAAGACATTGTTCCGTCTGATACACTGTAAAAAGAAAATGAATGTAATTTGATAAAAAATGTTGTGCAGTGGATCTTCGGTGACATGGAGTCACTCACCCCCAAAAATATCAATATTGTCTTTAGATAAAGAAACAACTATTCATCATGGCACCCTGGGAAGCGTAAGGGTGCCATAATAACAAATTTGGTGTTTTACGTAATCTATAATTTAGGAGAAAGCAAAATAAAAAGAAAAGAAATTGATTTTTATTAGCTTTTAAATGTATTGCTCCATATATGGGTAAATGTATTGCTCCATATATGGGTTAATATATTGCTCCATATATGGGTTAATATATTGCTCCATATATGGGTAAATATAGTGCTCCATATATTGGTAAATGTATTGCTCCAAATATGTGTGAATATATTGCTCCATATATGGGTAAATGTATTGTTCCATATATGGGTAAATATAGTGCTCCATATATGGGTAAATGTATTGCTCCATATATGGGTAAATATATTGTTCCATATATGGGTAAATATATTGTTCCATATATAGGTAAATATATTGTTCCATATATGGGTAATTGTATTGCTCCATATATGGGTAAATATATTGCTCCATATATGGGTAAATGTATTGCTCCATATATGGGTAAATATAGTGCTCCATATATGGGTAAATGTATTGTTCCATATATGGGTAAATATATTGTTCCATATATAGGTAAATATATTGTTCCATATATGGGTAAATGTATTGCTCCATATATGGGTGAATATATTGACCAGGGAAATCAAAATCTTGAAAGTCGATATTATTGGACAAGAACAGTCAATATACGCGCTGAAGAGTGTACCATATGCAAAACCTAATGTCATTGTCAGAAATCAATGTACTTCTATTTTCATCTCGTTTCATCTTTTTAGTTTTCTAAAACAAATGAATTTATTAGACTTTTCCTTTGAATTTCTTTTTTCCATTTCTTACATTGTCTTAACGATTCACTGATTTTTATTTTTAAAAAGATAAACAAAAAATCTTCATGTTCTCTTGTTACAAACTATTCTCCGACTATAGTCTTACCAGACAATAAAAGCAAACATGCCGCTAGAATGGATAAATTGTTAAACGCTGCTGTTAGAAAACGTGCCGTTGAAACGAGAGTTTACTCAAATTTTTGGTAGCCTTTTAGCAATGACATGGCTTCTCGGTATTCCTTTTCTAAATACGTTTTATGAGCAGGAAAAGAAAACTGCATACGTTTTTGCCTAAAATACCTCATCTAATTTTTTTAAATCTCTTTCCAAAATTATATTTTTGAGAAATATCAGATTTTAGACATCTGGTTATTTATAGTAAGGCAATCAAACTAACTAAATACTAAAATCGATTTAAAATCCTTTTTTTTTTCATAATAATGAAGTATTCCGTCGTTTTTTGTCTTTGATATTTTATTATTTTTTTTTTTTAGTGGGGCGGGTATTTTTTGTTTTGTTTGGTTTCGTTTTTTTTCTAAATGGCTACCTGAAATTGTCTGTTGACATTCTCACGGTTGAAAAGAAATTGAGAATGTTTAGCTTCGACGAAGGTGTGAAGTCGGTTTTGTAACTGACTTAATCGTAAGGCACCAATTAAAGTTGGGTAACTATTAAAACTGTAATTTGTTAAAACTTGTTATGTGACCCGAAAGTAGAGACCAGTCAATGCATAAGTAAAATACCATTATATATACATATGTGTGTATGTGTAATATATATATATATATATATATATATATATATATATATATATATATATATATATGTGTGTGTGTGTGTGTGTGTGTGTGTGTGTGTGTGTGTGTGAAATGTGATCAACAACTTATTTCGTACTCACCTGTCATCAACTACACCATACATGTATTATTTCTAAGGTTCATGTAACTGTGCCATGGAGTAATCTTTAATAAACAGCTAGTATTCATATTTATTATGACAAGTAATTCTTCCATCTTGGTTTTAAAATGATAGCGAATCGCACGACAACCTATCAAAACAATCTTCACTATAAAAAGAACTGCCAAAACCTTTGTCTTTTAAACCTCCTGAAGGAATCGTAAAGTCTGAAACACGTGTAGAGCATAAGTGTGTGAAATAATAAAAACCTAAATACCAAATTTGTAATCATTTGCGGACATTTTCATTATATATATATATATATATATATATATATATATATATTAAAATAATAAAGGAACTAGAGTGACGGTAACATCTTACAAAACACTGAGAGAGAAAGAAAGAAATATAACCAAATGGTTCTCTCATTCAAATTTTCGCTAATGAATATATCTGTATCACTCGAGATGTTTTGTATATATTACAAGCAAACATAATTGTTAATACTGATTATGGATTAGTATGACGTTATAGATATATATATATATACACTTTCTCTTCAAAAAATAAACAAACAATCGGTCACATTAAGAAAATAAATTTATTTTCATCTTGTTAAAAAGAATTGATATAAATCAATGCTCTAAAAAATTTACAGGACTTCTTTAGATCAAATAAGAAAATGGATTAATATAACTCTTCCACATTTACAAGCAGACTTTAAAAAAAATTTTTCTATATAAAAGTAATCTTTCCAATTCAAGTAACAATGAGTATCAACTTATTTTAGCATGTAAAGGAACATCCAATTTCATCATACTTCAAATTTAACTGAGGAAAAATTTACAACTTCAACAGTAAATGTCTAAATATTCAAACTTGAGAAGCAGGGACGAACTCATAAGAGATGTACTCTTATGGACCCCCACACATGCCCGTGCAAAAGCAGGACGACCAGCACGAACATACATTCAGCAGCTGTGTGAGGATACGGGATGCTGTCCTGAGGACCTGCCTAGGGCGATGAACGATAGGGAGGAGTGGCGAGAGAGGGTCAGGGATATACGTGCTACCAGCGCGACATGATGATGATGATATAAAAAAAAAAGGTATTATTCAAACACATCTTATTTTAGTACATCAATTTTTATCATTAAAATGAACTAAAAAAATCTGAAACTAATGTTATTTACGGTAAAATGATCTGCCCAAATTACAATAATTGAGTTTTTCGCTCATGAACGCTTTTGAAATAAAACAACTTTATCCAAACATTTTTGGAAGTAGAAAAATAGAGATTTAATGGAAACTTTTGAAAAGATTTACAACTCCTAGATATTTTGAATTTAAATGTAAAACTGTGTCTGGAGGAAAAGATACAAATTATGTTATACTTTGATCTTGTTAATCTATTAAATCAGAGATTTGATTTTAGATGTAGGCATAGAAATAAATTTAGACAATTTTCAAAAATGAGTGAATAAATAAATAGATTTTTTTAAAAACTATCATTTATTAAATTGGTAAATGAATTAGAATTTGAATTTATATTAGTGATTTTTACTCTAATTTGGGAGGGATTTTTATCATAATTAACATTAGTTTTAGTTTTTTTTTTTCTAGTTCATTTTAATGATAAAAATTCATGTACTAAAATTAAATATGTCTGAATAATATTTTTTTTATATAAGCGTTTGAATGTTTAGACATTTACTATTGAAACAGTAAATTTTTCCTCTGTTAAATTAAAAGTACGATTAAACTGGATGTTCATTTACAAAAAATATTATAATCTTAATGTAACCAAATGTTGTTGTTTTTTTGTTTTTTTGTTTTTTTGTTTTTGTTTTTTTGGTTTTTTTTATTCTTTTGGAAGAGAAATTAATTTGCTCTGTGGATTTTATTTATATTAAACTCTTGCCCGAGATTACTTAAATTGAATATCCTATTTTTGAATATTTATTGTTCCTGCTTGGATTTATTCCTAACTCTGTATTTACTGGATTAAATCTTGTCTTTATATATATATATATATATATATATATATATATATATATATATATATATATATATATATATATTGAGTATTTCCACATTAAACTAACCTTCAGTCACATTTAGGCTCCGTGTCAAGCCGAATAAATACAATACAATTTTTATGGCTTGATCTACATAAAATTTCAAGTAACAACTCTGACCTATTGCGATATATATATATATATATATATATATATATATATATATATATATATATATATATACAGGTAGGCCGGACTAATTAATCTCATCAAGACCAAACTAGGCTTAATACCAAAGGATTTAATGCAAAGAATTACGTCTCGGATACGAAGTATCTCTAAAAATAACCTGTGGAAAAACTCCCTCGATACTATTAATTGATTTAAAAACATTAAGAATAAAAAGAGGTCTACATTCATCCAATTTGTTATCATAGAGTTTTATCCGTCCATTACCAGAGAATTATTAATAAAAAGCCTGAACCACGCAAGGGAATATACGGACATCACTGACGAGGAAATAGAAATTATTCTAGCATGTAGGCAACCTATTCTAGCCGATAATGGTAGAACTCGGGTAAAAAGTTACGTGGACAACTTCGACGTACCCATGGGCGCTTACGACTCGGCCCAGGTATCTGACTTAATTGGGATTTATATCTTGAACACGTTGGGTCGTATTGTCAACTTAGAGCAGGTGGGGCTTTATCAGGATGACGGAATTATCCTCATCCTTAATAGTAACGGCCTAAAATACAGAAGAACATTATTAGGGCATTTAAATTACGAAGTCTACGAACTGAAATAGCCTTAAACTTAAAGATAGTTGGCTTTCTTGATGTCACACTCAATTTAGATAACGGCACCTTCAAACCTTTTAGTAAGAGCAATTCCACCCCCACCTACATAAATATGGACTCTAACCACGCAAGACCGATACTGAAGCAGATTCCTAATGCCATGAACCAGAGGATAAGTAAACTATCCTCATGTAAAATATTTTAAGGAGAGCTATAGGATATACGATGAAGCCCTCAAAAACAGTTGATTTTAAGGTAGACTGGAGTATGCGAACCCAATGAACTCTAGCTTTAATGGATGAAGTAGTAGTAGTGGGACCTGCACACTCGTCAAGGCAGGTGTCACCAATAATAATCACTTAAATAGACGAGGAAAAAATAGAAATAGAAGAGTAATCTTGTTTAACCCGCCATTCTGTAAACTTATCAACATTAACATAGGTAAATACTTCCTAAACCTCCTGGATATGAACTTTAATACGAATAATCCTTTAAGGAAAATTTTTAATAGGAACACAGTAAAAATTAGTTACTTTTGTACATAGAATATGCATCGTATATTAAACAACTTCAACAGGAGGTCACTAGATGAATTAAATCGGAATAGTGGAGGTCCAGGTGAGGTGTCCTGTAACAGTAGAAGAAAAGGGGAATGCCTCTTGGGCGGACAATGCAACTCGAGGAACGTCGTAGACCAAGCGTAAATTTCCCCCATGGAACAAAATAATGAGGGGGAGTGGGTTTATATAGGTATCTCAAATGAAAATTGGAAAAAAGACTGTATAACCACAGACATTCTTTCTCCAATCGGCGGCTTAGAAACCAAACCGCTCTACCTAGATATTTTTAGAACCTTAAAGATCGGGGGCTAACCTGATGTTTATTTGTTAATTAAAACTGTTTAATATTTAAACTAAATTATGATTCTGTTTTGTTTTTATCACCAAGGTGAGGCTAACCGACGGTGGCAGTTTATTTTTAAGTATTTCTGTTATGTGAAGTCGAATAAAAATAAACTGTCACTACCTCTTAGCCTCACCTTGGTGATAAAAACAAAACAATAGTCTCGTTTGAATATTATACAGCTTTGATTAACAAATAAACATACACATTAACTTGATAATGGTTCTGATCAGAACCAAAAGTACTCGGCTTACCACAAATGGCTCCTTTGGAGAAATCATTAATGAAAAACATAAGGACTCTTGAAAGAAAAAAGAAAAAACTTCAAAATAACATGTTTATATATATATATATATATATATATATATATATATATATATATATATATACTTATATATTTATATATTATATTATATATTATATATATAACATATATAATATATATTATATATTATATTTATATATACTGATATATTTATATATTATATTTATATTATATATTATATTATATTATATTTATATTATATATATATATATATATATATATATATATATATATATATATATATATATATAATGTCATATCAATCCATAATCTGTATTAAAAATAATGTTTGCTTGAAATACATGTAAAACATTTTGAGTGATACAGATATATTCATTAATGAAATTTAAATGAGAGAACCATTTAAGTATGCTCTCTCTCTCTCTCTCTCTATCTCTCTCTGTATTTTGTAAGATGTCACCATCACTCTAATTTCTTCATTATTCCAATACATTAAAAAGAATCATTATTATTTTGTATATATATATATATATATACAAAATAATATATGGAGAAATAGTAGATTTTAGTAAATTTCACAAGATGATATGATATATCAAAATGACTTATCTATCTATCTATCTATCCATCTATCTATCTATATATATATATATATATATATTCAAAATAGGGAATTTATATGTATATTGCCATCCACAGACAGACTGTTTTGTTGTATCACAACTCTTCAGTGTGGCTAGACACGCAGGTTCCGAAAGAATGTTCGTTTGAAACGTAAATATATTTTCTAAAATGGTAAGGTAAATCCTATTCAAAATTTAATTTTACTATGAGAAAAGATTTTATTTTTTTATTATCCTCACTTTTTCATAGAACTAGCCACGAGATGTCAGCACAACGTCTTTTGGGTTTTGAAGGTAAATAAGAAAAAAGAAAAGAATCATAAATTCCAATCAAAATTTATGTTTATTCCTAAACTATTATCATCTTATAAGAGAGCAAACCACAAGGTGTCGCCATCAAGTGAAATAGGGGGTTCTGGAAACATTTTTTTCGCCGAATTTCCTTAGATGCCCTTGCCGTTTGAGTGGTGGCTCCATCTTACATGAACCACATTAGCCGATTTCCAATGTCGTTTGGTCTCAGCAACAGGAAACTGCGTAACATCTCTGCATAGTGATTGGATGTAAATGACAATACACATTCTTCATCCCCAAAAAGTATGGTTCCATTAATCCAAATCCAGCAAACCCACACAGAACACAAAACTAAACATTTACTCGTTCATCGTGAAGATGTTGTTCGAGGAGTTTTAGAGGACCGTCCCTAGCCCAGAACCAAAAATTCTGCTCGTTAACGTGACCCTTCAAATGATAATGATTAATAGTCAATAAAGAACGCAACAGCGTTTGCTGAAACATTTTCCAAGATGGCCTCACAAGATGTTTTACGGTTGTGCCAGTCACTTTTTTAAAATTTCTATCCATCCACTATGAAGCTCTCTCAATCATTAATGTTAATAATTTTGATTAGTATTGTCTTTCATCATTTTATTCTAGTTGCTTGTCAATCATTATTATGAATAATTTTGACTCGTATTATCTTCCATTTTCCTAATTCTTGCTGCTTTGTCAATCATTATTATAAATAATTTGGACTCGTATTATCCGTCATCCTTCAAATTCTTGTTTTTCTTTTTTTTTTTATCTATTTGTTTTATTCTATTATCATTTATTTATTTATATTTTTCGACAGACACAAATTACTAGTTTCTACTATTTGAAAAAAAAATATGTTTTTAGTTTGATGTAAACCATTGGACCAAATTATTGTGGGGTTGGCTGACCCAACTGGGTGATGCAATATTTTGTTACCAAGGAATTTTCTTTTTAAAAGATCAGCCTGTTTCTCTTAAACTTCCAGCCCAAAACAATATGGTTTTCCTAAGAAGAACTCTTTCGTGTCGCCTTTCAACGACATGTTTGCGAAATAAACGCTGAATTACAATGACAGAGTTACCATTTTTTAAAAAATAAGTTTCTATCACAAACGCATGATGTTCACCATTCCATGCCATCATACTAATTAGTCTACTAACTAGTCGGGTTACAGACGGTCAAGACCACCTGACATGGGTACCGGGGTTGTCCAGCACTCGTGTCACGTGTCTAAGGTGAATGCTGACGAGGCCTAAGGCATTTTTTAAACTGCCGGGAGTGTATGGGCTACGGCCCTGCGCCTGTTTCCTCACACTTTTTAGCGTCCCACATATACCAAAGTCTATGTGGGACACCAGACAAATACAGGTACAAAATTTAAAAAATGGCTGCTACTGCTGCTACTGTTTCTACTGCTGCAATTTTAAATCCGGGAGATTATTCTACGCGGCCGTGAATTATAAATACGTTCCCGTAATCTTAGTTGCCTTTATTTGTGCCAGATTCAATAAACACCTTGCTGAATTTAGACTTGCAATTTGACCAATATTCGTTGGTTGTCATTGATTTTTATTATCATCCTTTTAGAGCGTTTAATGTATTTGGATTTTATTTTTATGACAGATAATAAAACATCCTATGGAAATAAAATGTGTTTTTTTATTTAATTTTTGAAGATTTAGTCATTGTTTTCCGCTCAGTAAAATGCATTCTTTTGTTTATTAAATTACTGTGGCAACTCCTTAAAGCCAAGCCATTTTTATCCCTGCCCTCAACATTTATGTGCGATATAGGTCCCTCCCCGGTGAATATATACGTACATATATAAGCATAATAAGAATTTAAGTAATATATCCAATGCTGCATCTCAAAATGAAAATAGAACGACAGTATGCTTCCCCGGCCTTTTGGCTGGGCCGTCTGGCATTCGTGTCGGATGGGGTATCGAAACCAATGGCAGATTCGAGGCCGAAAGACCCCCAACCTCGGTTGGGCCACCCTCGGGTGGGCGAGCTGCTTTTCAGACCCCCTTGCACTACTTGTATAGCACTAGACCTCACGGTCTAGTTCAAGCTATATTCTGGCATACGTGCCCGAATCTAGATTTAGGTCCGTGATACTGCTTGACTCATTAGACCCACATTGCACTTAGTGGGTCAATGACTAGCAGGGTTCGAGTCTCAGCTCGTTCCCCTCCCCTTTATCCCCCCTTTAATCGGCATTCGAGCTTTTGACCTTGTGTCAAGTCCTGTCTGGTGGGAGGCAGCGACAAATATCATGCTTGAATTTCCCCGCGGGAGAAAATCGTAGTGGTTTATGTGCTGGAATGATACATTGTAGTAAATGAGTTGGAATATATATATATATATATATATATATATATACATTATAACGTTCATTTTTAGACTAATCCTCTCCAGCTATGGCTTAGATAATACTCCTATTGTTCTTCTACAAGGTTGACTTAGGCATTGAATAACCCACGAAGGTTGATATACCATTAAACAAAGAAACCGAAACTAAATTTTCCAGTTGTAAAGACAACAAAAACGACCAATACAGAAATCGAGTTTCTAAAGGTACAAAATCTCAGCACCCTTCCGCCCCTCCGACGTGGCTTACAATAGGCCAACATGTTGAGGAGTGTTGTAGTTAACTCACCTATGACCAGAATAATGGACTTACCCAAAAAGAATATTAACCAAAAACTAAGCTGGTAGAGGAGAGAGCAGCGGCAGCCGTAGTAAGCACCTTGCCTGTCTTCGTGTACGTTGAACCAAGGAAACCCTCCTCAGAGATTTTTGAATACATTTGTGTTGGCACCATATCTCCGTGTTGAGTTATTTATTTATTGACCCTTAATAACCGGTCATAACAAGGAGGAAGACTCATCCACCGCCCAAAAAAGAGATGTCCTGGCTCATTCAAAAAACTGCATCTGATCATGAGGCTCTGGTTCAGGAGACTCCTGGAGACTATAGAGTGCCTCTTCATTGATATTACTCCCAGGTCCACTTTGACGTCAGCATTACATACAGGTTTAGTATCATTCCCAAGAGACCCCATTTGGGAGTATCTCATTTCTCCGGAGAAGTATAGTCAACTTATTCTCAGCCCCACCGACAAGGTCGGTTCCTAAATTGGAAGACATGTTTTAATATAAACTCTTTTATCCAAAGAATAGCATTGATACCTTCAAATCTTAACACAAAAGAGACAGGTTTGAAATATTATCAATAAAAAATGTCTTCTTTTGCATCTGTGAGTCTATTATCAAAGTGTTTGTTCCTTTGTCGGATGAGAAGATGGGAGTGAGGTTGATATTTCGTGAGAATGCGATACATTTACACATATAGTTGGTGCGGATATTATTGAAAAACTATTTGAACAATTTTGAATTGAATCATAAATAACGACAATAAATATCGGAAGCTTAATCATATTTACCCAACCCCTCCGCTCGGGCAGGATATGACACAAGGTCAATTTTTTAAGCGGAGTTTAACAGGTTTGAATTCAGAGTTTTCCCTCTCCTAGACTAGTTGCCTCCCCAAGGCTGAAGAACCTAGTCTGCCCTACTATTTACCTATAGCTGGAGGGAGAATAATTGGATTCATACCTTTCCCAAGGGTATTAGTGCTATGTGAAATGCAATCGGTCTCGTCCAGGATTTGAACTCGTGTCGCCGTGTCCAATTCCTGCGACGATAACCATTACACCACGGGCACCTCCACACATAACCATTACACCACGGGCACCTCCACCAGAAGCTTAATAAACAAACAACAACAACAAGGTCCGTCCTATCGTTGAATATTTAGAATGCACCAATTTTATCTCCTGCAGAGACTCCTCCACAGATAAAGACTGTCACACATATAACACTAAGCCTGTATTCTGTGGTTAGGCCCCTTTGTTGTCATTACTCCCATGTCGACTCTGAGTGGTATTACCTCTTACGGTATCATCTATGGGTTTGTTTTAAGATTATTTATATTAGAATTACTTGATGCTATATAACTGTGTCAAACAGGAATAGTTATTCGAAAATATATAATTGCGTATAAATTGCTTGTATTAGATAGGAATGCTTGATACTTGATAACTGTGTATGGATTATTCATATCAAGTAAGTAAGTAAAGTTGTCTCCCTTTAGTCGAGGGTGACTAGAAGGCTCCCTTTTCAATAGCTACTACATCGAGGTGAAGGGGAGGGCGCTACTCTTTTCCCTGGATTGCTCCACTTTACCCTTGATGCGTACCTTACATTGCTGAGTGTTAAGCAAGGTGGCATCAAGTACCATTTTTAAAGTCTTTGGTATGACGCGACCTGGGATTGACCATTAAAGTCTTTGGTATGACGCGGGATTGGTATGACCTGGGATTGACCATAAAGTCTTTGGTATGACGCGACCTGGGATTGACCATTAGCGAACACTCTACCCACTTTTCCAGTCACGCTACTGCATTCACTTTTGAACTAATGCCCCTGGAAAAGGTATGGACCCTCTTATTCTCCCAGCTATGAGTTAAATTGAATCACTGCTGTTCTTTTACAAGAATGCCTTTAGCAATAAATAACCCCTGAAGGTTGATATTCCTTAAAATGAAGAAGAGAAAAGATAAAACGCAGTCGCCATTGAAGAGTCAAAAGAAATTGCAAACATACAGCATTGTTTTATCTTTTTTCTTCTGTTTAATAGCATGTAAACTTTCGTGGGTTATTCAAAGCAATAACAGTAGAACAGTAGTCGTACTATTGAATTCGCAGCTAGGAGAGGGGGGCGATAAGGGAGTTGAAACCATTCCCGAGGGGTATTAATCCCAAAGTGAACGTAATAGCGCTTACTGGAATTTGAACTTGTTTACTTCAAGACCGCAGTCCAGCACATTCACCTCCTCCGATCGGTATTGTTTTAAACACAGAGACAAATAAAGCCACTGTACTCAAAAAGTAGATTTAAAAATATTACTCAAGTATGGAGGCGTGGTTACCAAAACAAATATCATCGTAGGAAATGAAATTGGGGATCTGAGTTCAAATCCTGTTCAAACCTTTGTGTTTCACTTGATGCTAACACTCAGACTGGCTTCTTTAGTATGAGTTAGGTAACCAGTCTAGGTGAAGGGAAACTCTAGATTCAAACCAGCTTTACTCCACTTAAAAATTGGCTTTGTGTCAGATACTGCTAGACCAGAAAAGTTTGGAAAAAACAATAACGAAGAAGGCCGTCTCGCAATATACAGAATATATAGTAACTCTCTTGTTTAAAATACATGAAAGCTCCCTTTTCAATATCTACTACACAGGGAGTGCGCTATTCCTTTCTCTGGATTGCTCCATTTACCCTTGATCTGTACCTAATAATGCTGAGTGTTAAGCAAAGAGGCATCAAAGTCTTTAGTATTACTCGACCAGGGATTGAACCACGGTCTCCCGGACCTCTGGCGAACAGTCTAACCATTGGGGAAAATTTGAAATAGGGAGTTACTTTTTAGTCATTCTGTATAATTCAAACGTTTTTACAGATGTGCAAACGGCCTGTGCACCTGCATCTTGCATAATTGCTCCTAAATTTGTACAGCAATGTTTTACGATATGAACGTATGATGAGAAGATGCTACAGGTGTAATGACTGTCGTCGCAGGAAATGGATATGGCGATCAGAGTTCAAATCCTGGATGAGGCTGTGTGCAGTTCACGTGTTACTAATACCGTATGGAAACGAATTATTCTATCTATTCTCCCTTCAACGACGGGTAAATAGTAAGACAAATTAGGCTGTTTAACGTTTGTATAGCAACCGCTCTAGAAAATAAACTCAGGATTCAAATCTGTTAAACTCCATCTAAAAATTGGCCTTCGGTCATATCTTGCTCGTGTGGAGGGGTTGGGTGAATATATAAACGCATGATGAATTGTTTTCAATTTTACTTTTACAAAATGGGGTCCGGACAATTTTTTTATCTTTACACACACAGTGAATTTTAAAGATAGTCACTTAAAGATGGTTTATCTTATAATTCAGATTACTTAAGACTATAATCACCCAGTGTGTTTTCTATTAATGTTAATACCAATAAAGACAAATACAATTGCCAGTTTTGATTAGAGTACACTCACTCTACTTATTCGTCTGTCAGATCAGTTTCTATCTAAAAAGCCGGGCCGGGTGGTCTTACCGAGGAACCGTGCCAGACAGACAGATACTGGCTTGTTAGAGCGTCAAACCTGATAAACAGAACGCAGCGTCTGCCACGTGAGTGAAAGACCTTGCGTTCCTATCAGGCGGCACAGCTTCGAGACTTTGAAAAATGTCCTTATATGGGCATTTATTTGTTTAATTTGAAAAATTTGAAAGTAAGGTGATATTTTTGGTCGAATTCGGAATCAACCTTTTCTTCGTTCGGTTGCCTCGCATGGCGCAATGGTTAACGAACCAGGCTAGTAAACCATTGCTTGTGAGTTCGATTCTAATAGTGTCCTCCGTGGGGTGGGCCAAAGCTTAGCAAATGACTTCTTTTCTTGGTTCGAGTGCCTAGGTTGGTATGTGGGTTAGCGAGCTAGGTAGAGAACTATTATTCGAGAATTCGAATCTCAAGGTATTAGTATTCTTTGAGAGGTATTATATATGAGTCTCGATTCGTGCATGTCACCCCCACCACATTAGAATGACTTTGTGCCAAATCTGACCTGGTGGGTGTTGGGATAAATCGCTTCTGCTGGAACACTAGAGTCAAATACCTGAAGCCAGAAAATTTTACTCCATTTAGGCATAGATTTGTAGAGTGGGATTAACGTTTTAGTGATTCGTTTCGTTTCGTAGTTTTAATGGCAAATCAACTTTTGCAGGTTATTTAATGCCAAATCTATTCTCCAAGAAGAACAGTAGTAGTGCTATTTAACCCATGTCTGGGAGGATAAGGGGGTTCATACCTTCCCCAAGGGTATTTGCTCGAGAGTGAACGTAATAGCACGACTGGAGTACGAACTCGCTTACTACGATTCCGCAGTCCATCGCTTTAAGCATTACACCTCGAGGACACCCCCCAGGTTTTAGTGAGATGACACACAACTGGCTGATAATCCTGCGCATTTGAATATACACAGGCACGTGCAGCTGTACAGAGTGAATATTAGCGGTGAGATCAGTAGTTGATTCGCGGTTCGAGGACCCATCACATCGCTGCTTCCGGATGCATCGCATCGGGTGTTATAGACACCCTGTTCTGATATCGACCAAGACCGTTTGCTGCTGATTGTTACACAAATCCCGGTTGACTTTACAATATTAACGACATTTTGGGCAATCCTTTACGAGGTAAACCCGTGCCAAGATAAAATAATGGCTGTATTTAAGTAGTTGTATAATTTGTTTGTATTTATGAAATATTTTAACAACTTTATGTTGTTCTACATTTTTCTATATTCAGTATTTTGTGAATATTAATCAAAAGGGAAGCAAGAATTAAAATTAGGTAAATATCAAAATTTATCCTCTTCTTTTTCACTAGGAGAACTCTTAATAGCATAATGACTAATGTGCTAGACTGCAAACTCGCAGTAAGCGAGTTCGATTTCAAGTTTCATTATTACGTTCACTGTCTGACTAAAACTCTTGGAAAAGGCATGAACTCCCTTATTCCGCCCGCTATGGATTAAATAGTACCACTACTGTTCTTCTGCAAGTATGGATTTGGCATTTAATAACCTACAAGGGTTGGTATGCCATTAAACAAAGAATGAAATGACATTTTATTCATATATATGCCATAAAAAACAACTATCAGGCAAATGAGGCTTTAATCAGATGATGGTTCTGAGGTCAGGTATGGTTTCGGGGCTAAAGCATCATTACTACTAGGCCAGAGGACTCAAGCAGTATCTTATTAAGCTTGCTTTTTGGATGAGCTGATAACTGAAGAACGGTGTACCAATGTGCCACAGATTCTCCTGAGCAACAATATTCTTCTGGTTTTGAATTCAAAGTCTTTTATTTTTCTTGAACAGTCTGACTTACCAAGAACAGAGAGACCAGTTGTCCTACTAAAGACTGAGAAACCAGTATCTCCTATAAATATGCATACATATTGCTATATCAACATGCATTTATTTGGCAGTCTGTATTTTTCACACACACACACACACACACACACGTGTGTGTGTGTGGTCTTATGTTATCTTGGCATTCAAAGAATTTATGCCTTTTAATAGTTTGATGTCAACATATGCCTTGCAAAGTTGGGGACTGCTATCGAGAGGTTATCGATCATATGGAAGTCAGATCTATCCGAGAAAATAAAACAGATTTTTTTAAAGCTGAATCTGTCTCACTACTATTGTATGGATGCACCACATGGACGCTTACAAAACGCATATAGAAAAAAGCTAGATGGGAGCCACACAAGAATGCTACATGCTATTTTGAACAAATCCTGGGAGCAACACCTCACGAAACAACAACTGTACGTTAACTTACCTCCCATCTCAAACAAACAAGTCATGCGAGACACTGCTGGAGAAACAAGGATGTACTCTTAAGTAACGTTTTTCAATTGACCCCTGCTCATGAATGTGCTAGTGTCAGTTGACCGGCAAGAATTTACGTTCATCAGCTCTGTGTGTGTATATTAAATGTAGTTTGGAGGACCAGCCGGGAGAAATGGATGATAGGGACAGATAGAGAATCAGGGAAATCTGTGTTGTCAAGAGCGACTTGAAGATGATGATGATAATACTGATGATGGTGATGATGTCTTTTAATTAAATAGATAACGTCAATTATCCGTTCTGTTTTACAATTACAAGATGTTTTAGCCACTTATTCTCGTTGTAACTGAGACTAGGTGTAAATCCAAGGGCCCGAAAACGTTATTTTTCTTTAATAAATTATCTCTCTACAAAATAGTTCTACTTTGAACCAATGAACAGGAATCTAAACTTCGGCCTCAAATTTCATTGCATCTATAAGTCAAACAGATGTGTTTAAAAATCATTCGTATTCGCTAGGACTGTGTGCAAACAAAAAATCAGAAAAAACAACAACACAAAAAAATGTATATATGAATGTGCAACGAACGTAATTCACGGACCTCTCATAAAAATCCTAGACGGATAGACATGCAGTTAAAATCTTAAAATCAATCCATATTGTGATTCCATCTTTTAAAAAATGTGGCGAACTTTCGGTTTATATCACCGGGGGTGGTGAAAAATTGTTTTGAGGAAACTATTGCTAAAAAATGATTACGGATGAATGGAAAGTATAAATCCAAGAAATAAAGAAAACATCGTTGGTTGGTTTGATTTTATGGCATATCAACAATTATAGCTTATTTAATGTCAAATCCTGTATATATATATATATATATATATATATATATATATATATATATATATATATATATATATAAACAGGATTTGATATTATATATAATATAAATGATTTATAAAAACATTTTGTTGATAACATTTTTCAATGAGCCTGAACTCATTTTTTTTTTCAGTCAAATGGTTTCAACTATTTCTACGAAACACGAATAATTTTACTAACTATTAATCATGGTTGCGCACAATGCAGTGGTAAGAAATGTTACTATTTAACACTAATTATTCTATTCAACACCATTCATTTGCCCACAGTTAAATGGTTTCAAGTATTGCTATGTAACACTAATAATTTAGTTAGACATCAGTCGTTTGTTTACACACAGCTAAATGATCAAACAGCTCTATTTCTAACAATTCAATTTAGCATAAGTCATTTATTTGTAGTCGGTTTAAATGTCAAACAGTTCTATTTGTTCCATATATAGGACCCTATCGGGTGCTCCCACTCCGGGCCAGAGTGAACCTGGGAGTAATGGCAATGAAGGGGTTCTCTACATTCCCCAAAGCTCCAAGACTGGAATCTCACCATCAGATTGTTTAGTTTCATATCCAGGACACTCGTTAGGGGAGTCTTAACCCCTGCAGAGGAGTAGTGGGTGTATTCTACAGCCCCAGCCGACAGGGCTTAAAGACAACATCATAGTCGAATATTAAAATTAAGTATTTAATTCAATATTCATTATGATTTAATTATATTACTACCTATTATTAGTATTATTATTTACAAGCTGTACTCGGCCACGCGTTGCTGTGGCTCAGTTTGTTTAAATGGAAAAAAAAAAGAAAATGCATGTTTCTAATATGTTTAATTTTCCAATACTTGTGGATACACAATATTTTTTGGTAGTTCCATTTTCTGTGTAAATAAAGAGATTGCCTGGATTGCCAACTCTGGAACAGGCAACATATAATTGCCCATTTGAGAAGCAATCAGTGTGTAAATATAAGTCACACAATTCTAAAGATTGTCCCTGTGCTTTGTTGATCGTGATTGCAAATGCCAATCGAATTGGGAATTGAAATCTCTTAAATTGAAATGACATATCTGTTGGAATCATAGGAATTCGCAGATGAGGACATCTTCACCTTTGAAAGGCCCTGTCAAAATTTTTGCTTTTTGATAATGATGTTGGTCATTAATTTTTTTTTTTACTGAAAGACGTGTGCCATTACAAAACTTGGGCTGGTTGATATTTTGCAACATGATAATTGGCACACCATAAAATATTTATTAAAAAAACAAAATAAATGGGATATCAATAATGAAGAAAAAATTTAAGAATAAGTTTTTGGAATAAAAAGAAATTTACTTACTACTGAACCAATGAAATATTGTTTAAAGTTTAGTGTCTCTGTTTAAGTTAACCAAAAAAGAAAGAAAAGTGATAAAGCAGAAAAAAAATCACGTGTAAAATTCTTGGAAAACGGGAGTAATGTTTACCTTCACAATTCGTGTTCGGCTTTTCTCGGAGAAAAACGACTTATCAAAAATATTTTGTTTAATCATTGTAATATATTTGGATAATAAGTATATAAAAACACTCCTGAATTCGAATAAAATACTCTCAGAAAATTTTAAACCAATTCGTGGAATAAAACTGGAGATTATCCGTTAGTAACAAACATTTACATTTTTAATTATATAGATTTACTGGGTCATTGGTCTAATGAGTAGAGTGTTCGCCAATGGTCCGGGACACAGGGGTTCAATCCCAGGTCGAGTCATGCCAAAGACTCAAAAAATGGTACTTGATACCGCCTCACTTACCACTCAGCACTGTAAGGTAAGGATTAAGGGTAAAGTTGGAACAATCCAGGGAATGGAGTAGCACCCTCCCCTCTACCTCTGTGTTTTAGCTATTGAAAAGACTCTTCGGGTAACCCTCGACTTAGGTCAACAACTGTATAATAATAAACGACTCTATTATAAAACAAGATTAATTTTAATTTAAAAAATAAACCATAGAATAGATAAACACTAAACAGTAAATTGACTCAATATGACTAGCATTTTTTCAATTATTGTATCGACACGCCTTCGAAACAATTTTCATGCCTTCAAAATAAATTTTTCAGACATTTTTTTTTCTACTCGTCCTCAGTAGCAGTTTTAAGAGAACCAGTATTTGGATGGGAAGTTGTATTTGTTTTCATATCTAAAATTCCCCATATAGCATAATCAAGGGGATCAAGTTCTGGGTTTAAATCTTGTTTAATTGCTGTCCAGTTTTCTCGTGGACTTTCAATTCATTAGCGAGTTTTTCTTATTGACATTGTGGGGTCCTTCTTAACCACCGAAGCGAGAGCAGTTTAAAAGTCGTCTTTTCGTTTTATGTTCAATTCTCCACTTCCCTTTTTTCTTAAAAAGTTCTTTTTCAGTAAAGAATTTTTCTTTGCAATATGGTAGATAAAGAAACTCTAGTTTAGTTTCGGCGTTAAACAAAGCATAGATTTTTGTCGTTTGTTTTTTCTCGCTCGAACATATTGGGCTGATTTTTTTATTTTTAAAAACTGCTTACATAATAGAGCTAATCATGAAAATTTAGATTTATCGTGTTTTTTTTTGTTTTTTTTTTTTTTTTGGAGTGGGAATTTTTTTCGGAAATTGAATCAATCAGACAAAAAAACGTTTTAAAAATTATTCAATGATTTACTTCCACACACTGTATATCTACATATATATATATATATATATATATATATATATATATAATGTAGTTTTTATATCTAAAAAGTGTGCGCAATGTCGGTTACAGAGCACATATATCTCGGATAAAATAGTGTAGATTTAGAATCAATAGATAATTACCAAGCACCTTTACTCTGTGTCTATATTGGCAAACATCATATACGTTGAGCATTCAATAAGTTTCCAGACCTTTTTGTACGGGCATTTAAAATGTTCGTAAACATTTAAAAATTCAGTATCTTATTGCTATACATCTTATGAGATGACTGACCAATTTTTATGATTTCAGGTTCAAATCAACAGCTACAACAGGAATTGGAATACACCCTATTAAATCTGATTGTCACAGCTGGTGAATTTCAAAAATGCAATCTGGACGTGACGACACTTTAGAAGAACGATATGAAATAAAATTCTGTTTTAAACTTGGAAAAAATTCCACAGAAACGTATGGAATGCTTCAGACTGCTTTTCGACCCTCTTGCATGAATCGAGCATCAGTTTTTGAGTGGCATAATAGATTCAAGGAAGGCAGGGAGTCTGTGAGGGATGATGAGAGGTGTGAGAGGAGTAAGGAAGTCAATGCACCAGAGTTGATGGGCCAAAGGGTTAGGGATAGGGTTACCCTGTTGAGATTTTAAGGGAGTTCAGGAAGAGATTCCTTGGGAAGAGGCTAGCACTCTTCAAATTGGGTCAGTGGCATTTCCACCAAAACAATGCACCAGTCTACAACTCCATCCTTGTCACAGATTATTTGACCAAGATTGGCATCAAGACAGTTCCTCACTCTCCCTATAGTCGAGACCTTGCTCTCTGTGACTTTTGGTTATTCCCTAAGCTCAGTGGCTGTCGTTATGAGACAATTAAGGAGATGAAAGAGGCTGTGACGAAGGTCGTTGACACGCTCACACAAGAGGACTTCCATGGGGCCTTCCAGAAGTTGTTGGAACGGTATAACAAGTGCATTGCAGCCGGAAGAGATTACTTCGAAGGGGATTAGAGTTTCATGTGTGCAGTATTAATAGAAGTGCCCATACGAAAAAGTCTGGAAACTTATTTAATTATCCCCGTATATCCTCATCATCCGCATTAACTCATGCTAAGTGCACGGAGTTTCTTGATTCACTCGCTCATCATCTACCCCTATCTTGGCAGGTCTTCAAAACTGCATCCAGTGTCTGCACAGAGATTATATAAGTAAGCCCTTGCTGGTCGCCAACAAAGGCGTGTCCATGTGTTGGAATCCATAAGAGAACATCGCTTCTGTGTTCATACTTCTCCAGCAGTGCCAAACATATCTTGTTCGACTTGGAAAGTGTGTGAGATGGGAGGTTAGTGGCCACACAGCTGCTGTTTTGTGGGGGTGTTGCTTCGAGTATTTGTTTAAAACAGCACATAGCATTCTTGCGTAGTCCCCATTTAGCTTTTTCTGCATGCGTTTAGCTAGTTCCTATGTGGTGCATCTCTACAATAGCAGTAACACAACCACAGATTGGAAAAAATTCCATTTGATTTTATCAGAAAGGTCAGATTTTCATACCATCAATAACCTATCATGAGCAGTCAAATGATCTACGAATTCCAGAGGTTTGCCACTTTAAGTGGAGATGGTTCCATCGTGTTTAAAACGCATGAAGTATGTTTTATATATTTGTCGGCTGACCGTAGTCGAGGGCCACCCGAAGGCTCCTTTTTCATTAGCTATTACATCCAAGTGTACAGGAGGGCGCTATTCTTTTTCATAGATTGTTCCCCTTACCCTTGATCCGTACCTTACAATGCTGTGTTAAGCAAAGAGGCATCAAGTACGATTTTGAGTCTTTGGCATGACTTATCCTGAGTATGAACCCCGGTCTCCCGGACCATTGGCGAACACTCTAACCATTATAACAATAGGTACCAATTATTCTCTTAAAAACGTTCTGTTAAAAGCTTCTGGCAAGGTTCTTTTTTACTGCTTTTTACTGATTTTTTTCTTGCGATTTTATAAAATTCCAAAAGTTTTCTTTCGTCTTATTCAAAAAATTGCCCGAAAATCATCCGGCGAACACTTTTCTTCATCACTAGACAATTTTAAGTGTATAATCAGGATATTATGATGTTATTTTTATCTTAAAATCAAGTAAAACTGAGAGGCTTTCAGTCTCGTTTGTAATTGAGTTTTAAATCATTGCTGCTTATTTATAGCATGTTATAATATTTCTATTTCTACAGCTTTTTACAACATTAGATTTTTTAAATTTAATTCGTAATTCAGAGAATTTGAAACTGGTGTGTGCAGATATGGCAAATGACAAGGAGAAAGTTTCAGAGAAGGATATATATATATATATATATATATATATAGGGAAGTCCTCGAGGTGTAATGGCTGAAGTGCTGTCGAGTGTGACCTCGAAGTAAACGTGTTCAATGTCCAGCCGCGCCATTGCGTCCACTTTTGAATTAATGCCCATGGGGAAATTATTGAGCCTCCTTATCCCTCCAATCGTCGGTTAGAGAGTATCACTGTTGTTCTTCTTCAAGAATACCTTTGGCATGAAACAACTGACGGAGGTTGATATGCCATTAACCAAGAAATATATATATATATATATATATCTTTAAAGAAAAAACCAAAGACCGGTTATTTTAGGATTATAAATTTATTTCCATCCTGTTTTGCGTTTCTGGTGTAAACCAAAAACACAAAGAAAAATATAACAGGACTTCTTCAGATCCAATTGATAAATAAAACACGTGGGGTGGGGAGGAAGGAGGAAGAGATTTAAAGAGTTACCTCCTCGTTTTATTGAATTTCCGTTTTTTTATTTACCTATTTATTTTATTTTCAAATTTCTTTCGTCAGTTATAATTACGGCAATTTAACTTTTTTATTTATTTTATTTTATCTATTTTCTTTTCATGTTAAGTTCGATAATTAACTTTTAAGGGAAATATTAATGCTTATATTAATTTCGATACTAACGGAAATTCAATAAAACGAGTAGGTAACTCCGTTAATCTCTTCTCCCTCCCCCTTCACCCCACGTGTCTATCCTGTTTTATTTATCCATTGGATCTGAAGAAGTCCTGTTATATTTTTCTTCGTGTAAAAATCACCATGCCTTTCAACTATACTATATATATATATATATATAATTTTATGTTTAATCTATAATTCTGTTGGTGTGAAAAAAAAAACAGGTTGTACAATTTGCAAATTCTACAAACTAATATCTGAGAAAAAAGTTCAGTTAAAAAAGAAAAGATGAAAAACACACGTGCTTCTGGAAAATAATCAAGCAGCACGTATGTCAAGTCAAAAGAAAAAAACACCGACAGAATTACCTAAGCTAAAACGTAAAAAAGTGCTCAATACTCGAGGTAGAGGTAATATTATGAAAACAAATTTTTACATGGCCGAGAGCGAGTCTCCCAACGTTTCACCAAACGGCTCTTCTGGATCGCCTGATTAGCCGTTTAATTGAAACTTAGGTGGACTCGCTCTCGGCCCTGCAGGAATTATTTTCATATTACGTATATATATAATCAAAAAGTCATTATTTCTCGTCTCTTCATGTCGGCTGCATAAAGTTTCAGCAAAAAATACGAGAGTCAGATGTTGAAAAATGGTGTTGCAAATAATGAGTTCAAATTCAGTGCAGAGCTAAAAAAAAAAAAAAAAAAGGCAAAGACAATTACTATTCATCTTATCAAGACTATTTTTCGTTGTGCTTCCTAGGTCACGTGATCATGCCTAAAACAAGTGTTGAAGTCACCACGAGGGAGGATTTTATTCAGCGTTTGGAATCAACGTGGTAGCTGATCTAAGACCTTGATTACTCGCTGGTTGCAAGAAGTGGGAGCATAAACAGAAAAGATAGTCGTGAAGGAGTTGCATAGTAAAGGAAATCGAAGGTGGATGATTCTGTCACAATGTCTTTGAGATTGTTCTAATTAGTCGGTAAATTTTACCCGAATGGTAAAACCACTCCCCACCAACTCTTACTTCCTTCGGTTTACCCCTTCAGATGCATCCAGTGTTCACTTCTTTCAGCGGGTATATAGGATTAGGGTTGATGATTGTTTTTTGGGGTTTTTTTTAACCTAATACGCATTGTCTTTATTGTGGGTCACGTTGACTGAAATGAAAAGAAGAGACAAAAGATTAGTGAAGCTATTAAGTCAACTTTATCACAATAGAAGTTCGCGAAAAAAATCTTGAAGGCGAAAACCTCTCAGAGAAGAAATTGCTGCCTTCCTAGCTGAGACCTGAGTTCTTTCTCCGTCGAGTTTCTTTTTAACGCTAGGAAACTTCTTTTTTCCGAGCTGTTCTACAGTCAGAGACCTCCAGGGAGATCGTTATTTCTTTTGTATTTATTTTATTTTGTTTTTTGTTTTGTTTTGTTTTTTATCTAGTTTTATTTTTTATTAATTCAATTCCCACAGGTATACCTCATTTAGACGAGTCTCTGAGGAAAGGCAATGTGAACGTTGAACTGGGCAAACCACTTTGCCATTGCGCCTTTCCCTCGTTCAGGCTTGTTCACTCCAAAACGGTTAAGAAATATGCTAACTTTCCACGTTTGCACATTCATTTTATGTTTCCTGCATGAGTACTTCCTGCTGTTGTGAACAACCACCAGCCAGACTGCGATGACCAGTTTGATAACAAAACAGCCATTTGTTTGAGTTACCTTTTCTGAGCCCTTCCTAGTTTTCTGGGTGAGCAATGCAACCCTAGAGACGCGGCTTAGACACTCATAATCTCGCTAAGATATACTGACATTTTGTCTACAATATAGTTTGCCCAGTCGGCTGGGGTTGTAGAATACACCGACTGCACCTCTGCAGAGGGGTAAGACCCCCTCCCCACCAATGAGTGTCCTGGATAAGACACTAATCAATCTGATGGTGAGGTTCCAGAGATGCTGGAATTTGGGGAAATGCGGAGTACCCCTTTATTGCCATTGCTCCCAGGTCCACTCTGGCCCGGCGTGGTAGCACCTGATAGGGCCCTATCTATGGGTTAAATAAAACTAAAGGCATATTTATGCTCAACTGAATTATTTGATTAAATTGATTAGCTTAAAATAGAAATGATTTGACAATTGAACCGTACTTACATTTAAACTGCGTGCTTATGCTAAACTGAATTATTTCAAATAGAACTGTTTTTTTACATTGAAATTGTATTTACACTAAACTGAATTGTTATATATAACTGCTTGAATAGTTTGAAATAGAAATGTTTTTGACAGTTGGGCTGTGTACTCGTGCTCGGCTGAATTCTTATTTACATAAAAGTGGATTTGGCGTTAAATAACCTACAAAGGTTCATATGCCATAAACCGAATAAACCAAACCAAACCAACAATATTATGACGTTAGATGGGCCTCGAGTTGCCAATCTATAGAATTATAACTGGGTCCTTCTAGCTCAACAAGCCTGTACTCAGATCCTCACGACCTCGCCGAGATATGCTTATATTTTGCCTGAACATACTGTCGCTCTTTTGTGACACTGACATAAAAAGAAGTCTTTTCTTTTTGCGAGTTGTACTATACGCTTGTAAGTAGGTAAGATCGGCGACCATAGTCGAGGGTCACCTGAAGGGTCCCTTTTTCGATAGCTTACTACACCAAGGTGTAGGGGGGCGCCACTCCTTTCCCTGGATTGCTCCACTTTACCCATGATCCGTACCTTATAATGCTGAGTGTTAAGCAAGGAGGCATCAAGTACCATTTTTGAGTCTTTTGTATGACTCGATCTGGGATTGAACCCAGGTCTCCCGGGAAATTTGCAGAAACTCAAACCGCTAGGCCAATATGACACCTCTAACATCTTCTTCTCTGATACACAGTGACTAACCGGGCAAGATAAAGGAATGATGATACTATTTACCAACCCCTCCGCTCGGGCAGGATATGACACAATGTCAATTTTTAAGCGGAGTTTAACAGGTTTGAATTCAGAGTTTTCCTTCTCCAAGACTAGTTGGCCCACCAAGGCTGAAGAACCTTGTCTGTCCTATTATCTACCCATAGCTGGAGGGAGAATAATTGGATTCATACCTTTCCCAAGGGTATTAGTGCTATGTGAAATGCAATCGGTCTCGTCCAGGATTTGAACTCGTGTCGCGGTGTCCATTCTCTACGACGATAACGATTACACCACGGACATGATGATAGAGGCCACATGTTTTATTGTCACGGATATTGACATCTTCGGGTCAAACCGGTGACCGATATTTTTTTCTCTTCTGTCCTCTTAGTTTTAATTCCAGCTATCAACTGTTTTATACAGCATTAATGGATAGACGCTATCCCAGATTCCTCTTAACTATGACACTTATTTTCTTAGTTAAGCATTAACAACAGTTCTGCTAATCTTACTAACGATTGCATGTAAACTCTTATGTCTTAAAAAGTTACATAAAGTGAAGAAGGGATATTGTGATTTAAGTACCTTCCTACGAACAGATTTTACTGCCACGCACACCCAACTCAAAAATGGCCACACCTTTAAACGTAAATATCAAAAAGTTACTAAAAATTTTGCCAACACTGAAACTATTCAGTGAAAGCCATGTTTTACAGGTTTTCAATACAAAAAACCCAAAATATTAAGCAAGTATAAAACTTCTCTGAAAGTTCACGGCTTTTGAAAAAATTATAAAAAATGTGGTTGAAGGATTTCGCCAACTTGTAATTTGAGTGGAGTTCACTTCCAAAATTTGTGCTGCAATGATAATGAGTGTGTGTGTGTGTGTGTGTGTGTCTAAGTACATATATATAATATTCAGCTAAATGAAGTACAATTAAAGTCCTGTTCTAAGTTTAATGAATTTCTCTTTATTTGTCTTTGTTTTTCTTTGGGGGTGGTCGTTTTTATATACTTTTATTTACTTTTTTTTCCATTTATTTTTCTTTTGCGCAGAACGAAGCGGGAGACAGAGATACTGATTCCCCCCTTTCAATCCCCACCCCAAACAAAAGCAACTCTGGCGAAAAGGTCAGAGATTGTGACGATTTCAGCCACTAAAAATGGCTTTACTTACTTCGGCGAGCAAGACGGATTTATCTCTGTATCAGAGCATCGTGATATAAAAATCAGCTTGCTTCTATACATCTGGAATGAAGTTCCCATTAGACAAGTCAGCATTCAATCACCTGCCCTCAAGGGCGGAATATAAGACGAGGTCAATTTTAAAAGTTGGACTACAGAGTGTTTATAAGGATAAAGACAGATATTACACAACTCAGTCGACAGTTCTGTTTATAAATTACCCCAGGCAACAAAAACTCACCCTTTTATTTACAGTCGGGTGGTACAGCGTAAGGTGACGGAAATCTGATCGGATAACCGATAGTTCTGACTCAAAGTTCGGATAAATATTACGCTTTTGGTATTAATCATTTAGTTTCGTTTGTTTTCTTCGTTTGATGTGGCATATCAACCTTCGTGGTTATTTAATGCCAAAGGTATCCTTGTAGAAGGACGTTAGTGGTATTGTTTAGCCCCAAGCTAGGGGGATAAGGGGGTTCATACTTTACCCAAGAGGCATCAGTCCGAAAGTGAACGTTATAGTGTGGCTGGAATATGAACTTACAACGATGTTGCAGTCCAGCACATTGCCACTGCGCTACGGAGATTCTCATTCTTTTTTTTTTTTTCTTTTTTGGTTCAATTTGGTTTCGTTATTTAATGTCTAAGCTATTCTTGTAGAACAGTCGTGGCACTATTTAACCGAAAGCAGGAAGGGCGGATAAGAGAGTTCATGCCTTTCTTAAGAGTATTAGTCTGAAAGTGAACGTAATAGCGCGACTGGAGTTCGAACCCGCTTACTATGATGTCTCAGTCCAGCATGTTAACCACTATACAACAGAGACTTCCCCTCTTTGATTTGGGATCTTTGTTTAATGACATATTAACCTTGGTGGGTTATTTAATGCCAAAGCCATTCTTGTAGAAAGAAACTGGTGTAAAAGAGGGACCCATATATTTCCCGAGTGAATTAATCCAGAAGTGCATAACGCGACTGGAGTTCAAGCTCGCTTGCAGTCCAACACACCAGCCACTACACCACGGTGACTCACTTCCCACTAACATACGACGACGAGAGAAATATAGTCGGGAAAATACATAAAAAGTGTGATAAAAAAAAATTATAAAGCTGACAGTGTTAAGCAACTTATAGATTAAACAGCTTCTCGAATAATGGTTGTGGTTGAAGGAAACAGACACAGCGAGCTGAGTTCAAACCTTGAACTGGGCTGTTTGCATGTCACATCGTGAAAAGTATGGGAAAAGTACCAATTCAACTATCCTCCCTCCAGTCATGGGTAAATAGTTGGGCAGAGTGGGTTCTTTAACCATGGTGTGGCGACCGGTCTAGGAGAATAACCTGCTAAACCCCGCTTAAAACTTGACCTTGTGTCACATCCTGCTCATAGTTACGTAAATACATGCATGGCGGACAAAAGGTTTAAATGATTGAATAAAGCACCGATGTACAAATTGATAAATTTTTAATACTATAAATTGATTGAAAAGTTTGTTGAAAAACAGAAGTTTCTAAGGGGGTGTCCTCGTGGTGTAATGGTTACAGCGATGAACTGCGGAATCGTAGTACGCGAGTTCGTACTCCAGTCGTGCTATTACGTTCACTTTCAGACAAATACCCTTGGGAAAGGTATGAAACCCCTTATCCTCCCAGCAATGGGTTAAATAGTACCACTACTGTTCTTCTAGGAGAATAGCTTTGGCATTAAATAACCCACAAAGGTTGATATGCCATTAAAAACAAAGAAGCCAGAAAGAAGTTTCTAAGTCTTTTCTTGTAAGAAAAGATACTAATCGGAACGGAAATATATTCATTTAGATTGAGGTAAACAAATAACTGCTACATTTAATGCAGGAATATTCACTTTCTCTCTTACTACTTTTATATATATATATATATATATATATATATATATAAGGGAGAAAGAGGGGTAGAGAGAGAGGAGGTGTTTGTCTGGGACGAGACAATTTGCATTTCACAAAATGCTAATACCCTTGGGAAAGATATGAATCCAATTATTCCCCTTCGAGCAGTGCTAGGTTCTTTAACCCTGGTATGGTAACCAGTCAAGAAGAAGCACTCTAACTTCTAACTTGTTAGACTCCGCTTAAAAGTTTACCGTGTTTCGTATTATGCTCGTACTGACGAGGTTAAGTAACTATATATATATATATATATATATATATATACGCGTACCTGAAATCATAAAAATTGGTCATCCATCTCATAAGATGTATAGCAATGACGAGGTTAAGTAACTATATATATATATATATATATATATATACGTACCTGAAATCATAAAAATTGGTCATCCATCTCATAAGATGTATAGCAATAAGATACAGAATTTTCAAGTATCTATGACAATTTTAAATGCTTGCACAAAAAAAGTCTGGAAACTTATTGAATGCACCATGTAAATATTTGCAGATGATAATCAAATAGCAATTTACTTGAAATCAAATAATTGCTTCGTAAATTATCGACTTAGACCTTAAATAACCAAAAATGATTGATATAACATTAAACCAACCAACCAACCAACCAACCAACTCCCACTTATCCCAAATCTAACCTCATAAATATTACTCTAATTCTTTTTATTATGCTTCAAATCTTTATTTTTAGTGTTTGGCTTCTTTGTTTAATGGCATATCAATCTTAGTGGGTTATTTATAGCCAAAACCATTCTTGCAGACGGTAAGTAGTTGTATTATTTAACCTAAAGTTGCGAGGGATAAAAGAATTCTCACCTTTTTCTACGGGGGAACTCCTAGCTCTTTTTATTATCTATTATAAGATTAAATCTCTTCCTCTCTTTGTAACCAAATTATTTAGTAAACGGGACAAGAAACTTTCTAAGACGAGGAATCCCCAGATTTACCAAGCGATGAAATTGACATTGGTTTCGAGCCGATTTGGCGACTAGAAACTGAGCTTTTGAGAACTTTTGGGGTATCCCAACTTGAAAAATATTCAAATCTTACTTGTTTAAATATTTGTGAAAATACATGTTTGTACCGTATATAATATAATATGATTAATTGATTGACTTCAGCATGAAATAACCCAACAAGGGTTGGCATGGCATAAAACCAACCGGTAAACTAATTTAAATAAATTTCTTCTTGGATAGTAAAAAAAGCTTTCAATAAAGAGATATTGCAAATTTAAAATCTTTTGAATGGCACTGAAATAAATATTTCTTTGAAGAATTGTAGTTGTGTTGTCACATGGGCTAAGACAGCCAGGTCAACTAGTCCAAAAATAAAGACTCTGAAAATACGTTAAGCCAACAGGTATTTTTATTTAATGGAAAAAGTAAAAAACTGAAAAAGATAAAAACGGCATGTTTTAGGAGAAGGAAAGACAATAATAACAAATGAGAGAAGAAGCGGTAATAAAGTTTAAAGTTAAGAGTCCTGTTAAGCAAAGTGAAGAGGAGGGTTAAATGAAACAAGGAATAAGGAAGGAGTTAAAGATATCAATGGAGAGATAAACCTGTAAAGGAACAAGGTAACGAAGCCATGAAATGTTACATTACAGGAAAGGCAATAATGTAAATAAAAAGTCCTAAAGAAGAGTGTAAAAGAAAACACACCGTTAATGCCAAGAATGACGGAGATAGAAGAATGAAATAAAGGCTGCTCCGCGTGGCTACAGAGCGGAAGTCGAGACCCACCGGACAATGGTGTTTAACTAAAAAAAGTCTCCCTTGAATTAAGAGTCACTAAAGGGAAGTAAAACGGGTCAAAGTTAGTGCAGGACAGTAGTTTTACCAACCAAGATATCAGTTCTATGTTCAAATTTTTTTGCGAGGGGAGTACTCATAGTGCAGTGGCTAATGACTGGACTGCAACATTTCAGTAAACAATTTCGAACTCCAGTTGTGCTAATACGGTCACTTTTGGACAAGAGAGGCGCCTCTGGTGGTGTAATGGTTAGCAAGCTCGACTAGCAAACCTACAGAAGTGAGTTCGAGTCTCATTGGGTGCCCCTTTAAAATGGCCTTGTGCCACATCTAAGCAAAAAGCTTAGTAAATTACCACTTTTGGACAAGATATTTGGGAATATTATGAACTCTTTTAACTCCCAACTATTAGTTTACTAGTACCCCTAATGTTCTTCTATAAGGATGGCTTTAGCATTGAATAACCCACGAAAGTTGATATACCATTAAAGAACGAAAAGAAAGAAATTTCGCGGGTTCATAATAGTGCAAAAGATTATTATTTTCAACATAATTTTTTTTCTTTATCAATGCATATAAGGAGTTTTTCATTAATTCTGCAGTTGGAACATTATACAGTGAAAATTCCCGTGCAATATTCGGGCTACAGACTTGTTGGTCCACCTCCTTACGGAGTCCCTCTCTTGAGTTCTTTGAATAATTTACATTTAGAATTACTGAGACATTTTTCTGTGTTAAGACATCCGTTTTTTCTTTTGTTTTTATTTTCATCTCTTTTCCAACCCCTACCAACGTGCGTCTTTTTTTTTTTTTAATCATCGGGTTGTTCAGACCCTTTAATCTGGATAACCTTTTCACTAATATTTTTTTTCAATCTGTCACCACGTGACAAAGTATAACCCCATTTTCCGTTTCCGGTTGTGTTCCCTGTTGATCTAACAAGGCAGTTGGTATTTCATTTCTTGACCCCCATCTTCGAGATTGTTTATCCATTTTTCAAAGTCGCGAACCACCCCCGGGCAAATAGAATGGCCACTAAGCATAACAAGGCCTGAGGAAATCGCGTTGGATTTATTCAAAACTGCTCATAAAAATGCTGATATTCATTTTCTGAGTACCTTGTATAGTATAACGGTTAACTAGCTTGGATAGCATTGCATTGCTAGTGAGTTCGATTCTCACTGGGGAGTCCTTATTTTTGACCTTGTGCGAAACAAAACTAATGATAATAAAATGATTTGATAATTTTTTCATGCATGATTATTGCTTTGCTTAGTCTTCATCTCTCACAGGATGGACAAAAAATCGGGTACTTTTTTAATGTAAAGTATGGCATTGGCGTTTGATAACCTACGAAGTTTGATTTGCCATTATACAAAGAAACAAAACCAAAACATCTCTACGAATATATGGTGGATGTAAATTCAGGTAGTGCTTTAATGTATAATATGGATTTGGCATTAAGTAACCTGCAAAGCTTGATGCGCCATTAAACAACGGAACAAAACAATACGATCTCTAGCAATACAGGGTGGACATAAAATCGGGCATCATTTAAATTTAAACGGTCTAATTTATTTGTTTTTCTTTTGTAAATCATTTAGATGAATTCAGAGGACTTTCGAGCAATAATAATTTGATGAAACCAAAGAAACAATTACTATGAAACTAGAAATAAATTTGAGAAGAATTCAACAAATCAGAACCTGAAGATAAGGACGAGATGGAAACGAAATCACTTGGGATAGCGGTTATCGTCACAAGAAATGGACTCGTCGAGCCGGGTTCAAATCATGGATTCGGTTGTTTGTTTCTTAACTTTGCACTATGGATAAATAGCCGGGCAGCGGGGTCTTTAGCCTTAGTGCGGTAACCTGTCTAGGAGAAAGAAAATTCTGAATTCAAACCAGCTGTACTCTGCTTAAAGATTCACCTTGTGTCACATCCCTACCATGTCGGAAAATTTTGTCAAGTTCTGTCAATTAGTTAACAAATCTAAATAGATGATTTCTATTCACGAAGAAAAAAGCAGGCGATTACTTATCTCAAAGAATAACGTGAATGCTGCAGATCAAATGATCAAAGAAAAACAATGCAGGGGGTGTCCTCGTGGTGTAATTGTTACAGCGATGGACTACGGAATCGTAGTAAGCGAGTTTGTATTCCAGTCGCGCTATTACGTTCACTTTCAGGAAAATACCCTTGGGAAAGGTATGGACCCCCTTATCTTCCCAGCTATGGGTTAAATAGTACCTATACTGTTCTTCTGGGAGAATGGCTTTGGCATTAAGTAACCAACAAAAGTTGATATGCCATTTAACAAAGAAGCCAAAGCAAAAACAATGCATGTCTCTTCGTGTAGCAGCTACACTTGAATGTACATGCATTGTTTAACATCTTTTTTTGGTCCTTTGAATGACTTGGGAAATTGACTTGTTTTCTTCGGGCAGTCATCTTTGTTTCCTTCGAACGGCACCAGACAAAAGTTCCACCATCATCACCTTGGCAAATGTAGATCCTTGATTCATCACTAAATATTACTTTCATCCAATACCAGCTTAACTCTTATTTTTACAAAGTACTTATGTACACACAGATGTTATTTCACTTTTGTAATACATCCTCCCCTAATGATGGCCCAAGGTTGGATAGAAAGTGCTCGGGAAATAACTAATTATGGACGGTATATCAACCAATTTCCACCGAATATCATAAGATCGATACGGCAACTTGGAAGGATTAACAAAAAAATCATCATCATTATCATCATGTCGCGCCGCCAGCGCGGATATCCCTGACCCTCTCTCGCCATTTCTCCCTATCATTCATCGCCTCCGGCAGGTCTTCAGAGTTACATCCTGTGTCCTCACAGAGTTGCTGTATGCAAGTTCGTGCTGGTCGTCCTGCTTTTGTACATCCATATGTGGGGGTCCACAGGAGTATATTATTTCAAGAAAAAAAAACAATAATAAATTTATTTCCATCCTGTTAAGAGCATTGATATGAATCAAAGACTCTTGAATAATCTTTAACAGGACTTCATCAGATCTAATAGGAAAATAAAATAAATTACAACCAGAGAGATAGTCAAAGGAAGGGAGGAGAGGGAGAAACGAAATCCATTTTCTTTACTAGGAATATTCGAATATTCGAAATTTGAATGATTATTTGTCCTGACAGAATTGTTCCCTACACTGAATTTACTGGATTGAAGAATACCCTATATATATATATATATATATGTGTGTGTGTGTGTGTGTGTGTGTGTGTATGTGTGTGTCAATTTTTCTTCATACTGTCGCATTCTTTTCCATTATTTACTCCCCTCTCTCTCTCTCTCTCTATATATATATATATATATATATATATGAAAAACAAATCGCTTAAAATACTTTTTCATGAATCAAAAGAAAAGCTCAATATTGACTAGTAAAGTACGATAATATCTAAAATGAATGATTGTTTACTCCCTCCTTTTAAAACAGTCTCATTACTGTCAGTTTCATTAACTTTCAATGAAAATATAATAAGGTGAGATTTTCCAATGTGTGAGAATGTTTTTTTAATTCGAAATTTAATTGCACATCGTCTCGGCTACAAAGAGGCTTTTGTTTGTAAAATAAACGGGATGTAATTTTGGCGGAAAGAGAATGCTCGAATAAACAAATAAGAATTATTTGGAGCTTTTAATAGCGGAATCAGCAAATTGTCCTAAAAACGCTACTTTATACACATCAAATAATTCTTAATAGCAGTCAGTTGAACAGGATAAAACCTCATATAAAGGAAACTAATATGAGTGAGTGTATGAATCATTTCATCAAATAATGCCCGGGAAATATTTCAGTGAAGATCATCTTGCTTGATTATTTTAGTTTTATTTTGATGCAAATGTTTCAAATTCCGGAAAGATAATCAGAGAAATGAAGGAGTGTCCTGTTTAGCGAAATCGAGTCATTTACGAAGGAATGGCATGTAAATCTTATATAAATATACTCTTAACACAAGCAGTATATTTTCAAAAATTACACATCCAATCAGAAACAGGGATTTTGAATGGTTTTATATCCCCTCCGGCCAAAACTATAGAACTAGAAAAGATGATCGCTGCCGGGTTTTTGATTTAGCAGTAAATAAACTAATAGCAGAATAGATGCAAAACATTTTTTATTTAATAGCTGAACATTCTAGCTTCATAAAATAAACCCTAAGAAAGTAGATTAAACTATCTGAATTAATAGTATAATCTTTTCCCATGCAGAGGAAAATATAATGGAATAACCCAATGTTGACGTAAAAGTTATAGAATTCATTGACCAAATAATAAGAATAAATTTTTAGTTGCCCTTCCACGAGCCTTTCTAACAGCCTTGATTCTTTCATTAATTTAAAGTTATATTCTTTATCAAAATGGTTCCAAATTTCCCAAATGGCTGTTCTTAGATCTTCTTTGGTGGATGTGGGCTTCTAATGAATAATTTTTAAATATTTCCATCATAAATTTTCAATAGGATTTAGATCCGGATTGTTTTCTGGCCATATCACTGATTTTATCTGCCGTTTCTGAAGAAGAACTTTAATTCTTTTTGCTTTGTGACAAGAAGCATTAACGTCCTAAAAAATGAATTTATCATCGTCAAACCAAATTTCTATCAATGGAATGAAAAAACTATCCAGTATTTCATTGTAGACATATGCATTGATTATTGAAGCATTGTTTAACATCTTTCTTGGTCCTTTGAATGACTTGGGAAATTGACTTGTTTTCTTCGGGCAGTCATCTTTGTTTACTTCGAACGGCACCAGACAAAAGTTCCACCATCATCACCTTGGTAAATGTAGATCCTTGATTCATCCCTAAATATTACTTTCATCCAATTGTCAACACACTTGCGACTCCCATCAGTATATCAGCATAATTTAAATCATTCAACAGCATTTCGAAACGTTGGAAGATTTAGTTCGAGTGTACCTACTACACGAAGAGACATGCATTGTTTTTGCTTTGGCTTCTTTGTTAAATGGCATATCAACTTTTGTTGGTTACTTAATGCCAAAACCATTCTCCCAGAAGAACAGTACTGGTACTATTTAACCCATAGCTGGGAAGATAAGGGGGTCCATACCTTTCCCAAGGGTATTTTCCTGAAAGTGAACGTAATAGCGCGACTGGAATACAAACTCGCTTACTACGATTCCGTAGTCCATCGCTGTAACAATTACACCACGAGGACACCCCCTGCATTGTTTTTCTTTGATCATTTGATCTGCAGCATTCACGTTATTCTTTGAGATAAGTAATCGCCTGCTTTTTTCTTCGTGAATAGAAATCATCTATTTAGATTTGTTAACTAATTGACAGAACTTGACAAAATTTTCCGACATGGTAGGGATGTGACACAAGGTGAATCTTTAAGCAGAGTACAGCTGGTTTGAATTCAGAATTTTCTTTCTCCTAGACAGGTTACCGCACTAAGGCTAAAGACCCCGCTGCCCGGCTATTTATCCATAGTGCAAAGTTAAGAAACAAACAACCGAATCCATGATTTGAACCCGGCTCGACGAGTCCATTTCTTGTGACGATAACCGCTATCCCAAGTGATTTCGTTTCCATCTCGTCCTTATCTTCAGGTTCTGATTTGTTGAATTCTTCTCAAATTTATTTCTAGTTTCATAGTAATTGTTTCTTTGGTTTCATCAAATTATTATTGCTCGAAAGTCCTCTGAATTCATCTAAATGATTTACAAAAGAAAAACAAATAAATTAGACCGTTTAAATTTAAATGATGCCCGATTTTATGTCCACCCTGTATTGCTAGAGATCGTATTGTTTTGGTCCGTTGTTTAATGGCGCATCAAGCTTTGCAGGTTACTTAATGCCAAATCCATATTATACATTAAAGCACTACCTGAATTTACATCCACCATATATTCGTAGAGATGTTTTGGTTTTGTTTCTTTGTATAATGGCAAATCAAACTTCGTAGGTTATCAAACGCCAATGCCATACTTTACATTAAAAAAGTACCCGATTTTTTGTCCATCCTGTGAGAGATGAAGACTAAGCAAAGCAATAATCATACATGAAAAAATTACCAAATCATTTTATTATCATTAGTTTTGTTTCGCACAAGGTCAAAAATAAGGACTCCCCAGTGAGAATCGAACTCACTAGCAATGCAATGCTATCCAAGCTAGTTAACCGTTATACTATACAAGGTACTCAGAAAATGAATATCAGCATTTTTATGGGCAGTTTTGAATAAATCTAACTTCATTTCCAGCGCGATTTCCTCAGGCCTTGTTATGCTTAGTGGCCATTCTATTTGCCCGGGGGTGGTTCGCGACTTTGAAAAATGGATAAACAATCTCGAAGATGGGGGTCAAGAAATGAAATACCAACTGCCTTGTTAGATCAACAGGGAACACAACCGGAAACGGAAAATGGGGTTATACTTTGTCACGTGGTGACAGATTGAAAAAAAATATTAGTGAAAAGGTTATCCAGATTAAAGGGTCTGAACAGCCTG
Organism: Sepioteuthis lessoniana; assembly: GCA_963585895.1. Lineage (NCBI taxonomy): Eukaryota > Metazoa > Mollusca > Cephalopoda > Myopsida > Loliginidae > Sepioteuthis > Sepioteuthis lessoniana. The sequence continues at coordinate 54,889,973 of OY757946.1, forward strand.
ATGATTAAAAAAAAAAGACGCACGTTGGTAGGGGTTGGAAAAGAGATGAAAATAAAAACAAAAGAAAAAACGGATGTCTTAACAAAGAAAAATGTCTCAGTAATTCTAAATGTAAATTATTCAAATAACTCAAGAGAGGGACTCCGTAAGGAGGTGGACCAACAAGTCTGTAGCCCGAATATTGCACGGGAATTTTCCAACTGCAGAATTAATGAAAAACTCCTTATATGCATTGATAAAGAAAAAAAATTATGTTGAAAATAATAATCTTTTGCACTATTATGAACCCGCGAAATTTCTTTCTTTTCGTTCTTTAATGGTATATCAACTTTCGTGGGTTATTCAATGCTAAAGCCATCCTTATAGAAGAACATTAGGGGTACTAGTAAACTAATAGTTGGGAGTTAAAAGAGTTCATAATATTCCCAAATATCTTGTCCAAAAGTGGTAATTTACTAAGCTTTTTGCTTAGATGTGGCACAAGGCCATTTTAAAGGGGCACCCAATGAGACTCGAACTCACTCGTGTAGGTTTGCTAGTCGAGCTTGCTAACCATTACACCACCAGAGGCGCCTCTCTTGTCCAAAAGTGACCGTATTAGCACAACTGGAGTTCGAAATTGTTTACTGAAATGTTGCAGTCCAGTACATTAGCCACTGCACTATGAGTACTCCCCTCGCAAAAAAATTTGAACATAGAACTGATATCTTGGTTGGTAAAACTACTGTCCTGCACTAACTTTGACCCTTTTTACCTCCCTTTAGTGACTCTTAATTCAAGGGAGACTTTTTTTAGTTAAACACCATTGTCCGGTGGGTCTCGACTTCCGCTCTGTAGCCACGCGGAGCAGCCTTTATTTCATTCTTCTATCTCCGTCATTCTTGGCATTAACGGTGTGTTTTCTTTTACACTCTTCTTTAGGACTTTTTATTTACATTATTGCCTTTCCTGTAATGTAACATTTCATGGCTTCGTTACTTTGTTCCTTTACAGGTCTATCTCTCCATTGATATCTTTAACTCCTTCCTTATTCCTTGTTTCATTTAACCCTCCTCTTCACTTTGCTTAACAGGACTCTTAACTTTAAACTTTATTACCGCTTCTTCTCTCATTTGTTATTATTGTCTTTCCTTCTCCTAAAACATGCCGTTTTTATCTTTTTCAGTTTTTTACTTTTTCCATTAAATAAAAATACCTGTTGGCTTAACGTATTTTCAGAGTCTTTATTTTTGGACTAGTTGACCTGGCTGTCTTAGCCCATGTGACAACACAACTACAATTCTTCAAAGAAATATTTATTTCAGTGCCATTCAAAAGATTTTAAATTTGCAATATCTCTTTATTGAAAGCTTTTTTTACTATCCAAGAAGAAATTTATTTAAATTAGTTTACCGGTTGGTTTTATGCCACGCCAACCCTTGTTGGGTTATTTCATGCTGAAGTCAATCAATTAATCATATTATATTATATACGGTACAAACATGTATTTTCACAAATATTTAAACAAGTAAGATTTGAATATTTTTCAAGTTGGGATACCCCAAAAGTTCTCAAAAGCTCAGCTTCTCGTCGCCAAATCGGCTCGAAACCAATGTCAATTTCATCGCTTGGTAAATCTGGGGATTCCTCGTCTTAGAAAGTTTCTTGTCCCGTTTACTAAATAATTTGGTTACAAAGAGAGGAAGAGATTTAATCTTATAATAGATAATAAAAAGAGCTAGGAGTTCCCCCGTAGAAAAAGGTGAGAATTCTTTTATCCCTCGCAACTTTAGGTTAAATAATACAACTACTTACCGTCTGCAAGAATGGTTTTGGCTATAAATAACCCACTAAGATTGATATGCCATTAAACAAAGAAGCCAAACACTAAAAATAAAGATTTGAAGCATAATAAAAAGAATTAGAGTAATATTTATGAGGTTAGATTTGGGATAAGTGGGAGTTGGTTGGTTGGTTGGTTGGTTTAATGTTATATCAATCATTTTTGGTTATTTAAGGTCTAAGTCGATAATTTACGAAGCAATTATTTGATTTCAAGTAAATTGCTATTTGATTATCATCTGCAAATATTTACATGGTGCATTCAATAAGTTTCCAGACTTTTTTTGTACAAGCATCTAAAATTGTCATAGATACTTGAAAATTCAAATCTTATTGCTATACATCTTAAATTCAAATCTTATTGCTATACATCTTAAAATTCAAATCTTATTGCTATACATCTTATGAGATGGATGACCAATTTTTATGATTATCACAGCTGGTGAATTTTAAAAATTCAATCTGGACTTGAGGACACTTTAGAAGAACGATATGAAATAAAATTCTGTTTTAAACTTGGAAAAAATGCCACAGAAACGTATGGTATGCTTCAGACTGCTTTTCGACCATCTTGCATGAATCAAGCATCAGTTTTTGAGTAGCATAAGAGATTCAAGGAAGGCAAAGAGCCTGTGAGGAATGGTGAGAGGTGTGGGAGGCGTAAGGAAGTCAATACATTAGAGTTGATTGGCCAAAGGGTTAGGGATAGGGTTACTATGTTGAGGTTTTAAGGGAGTTCAGGAAGAGATTCCTAGGGAAGAGGCTAGCACTCTTGAATCGGGTCAGTGGCATTTCTACCAGGACAATGCACCAGTCTACAAGTCCATCCTTGTCACAGACTATTTGACCAAGATGGGCATCAACACAGTTCCTCACCCTCCCTATAGTCTAGACCTTGCTCCCTGTGACTTTTACTTATTCTCTAAGCTCAGTGGCTGTCGTTATAAGACAATTGAGGAGATGAAGGAGGCTGTGAAGAAGGTAATTGACGCGCTCACACAAGAAGACTTCCATGGAGCCTTGCAGAAGTTGTTGGAACGGTACAACAAGTGCATTGCAGCCGGAGGAGATTACTTCGAAAGGGACTAGAGTTTCATGTGTGTACTATCAATAAAAGTGCACATATGAAAAAAGTCTGGAAAATTATTTAATTATCCTCGTATCGATACAAGCAACGATTCTGATTACAAATGATTTGTACACAATTGCATGGTTTCAAGTATTCCTATCTAATACAAATAATATCCAAGCAATTATATCATTGGTTTGTTTTATGGTAGACCCACATTTGTTTGATTATTTTTTATAGGCCTCCAATCATATAAGTAAAGTTGGCGACCGTAGTCGAGGGTGGCCCAAAGGCTCCCTTTTCAATAGCTACTACCCCAAGGTGTAGGGTAGAGCGCTACTCCTTTCTCTAGATAGCTCCACTTTACCTTTGATCCTTACCTTATAATGCTGAGTGTTAAGCCAGGTAGCATCAAGTACCATTTTTTGAGTCTTTGGTATGACTCGACCTGGGATTGAACCCAGGTCTCCTGGGCCATTGGCGAACACCCTAACCATTTTGCCAATAAACAAATATTTAAACTAATAAACACTTTAGATTTGGTTTGGCTTGGTTGCTTTGTTGAATGGCATAACAACCGACATTGGCCTAGTGGTTAGAGTGTTCGCCAATGGCCCGGGAGACCTGGGTTCAATCCCAGGTCGAGTCATACCAAAGACTTTAAAAATGGAACTTGATACCACCTTGCTTAACACTCAGCATTATAAGGTACGGTTCAAGGGTAAAGTGGAGCAATCCAGGGAAAGGAGTAGCGCCCTCCCCTACACCTTGGTGTAGTAGCTATCGAAAAGGGAGCCTTCGGGTCACCCTCGACTATGGTCGCTAACTTTACTTTTATTGTCAAAGTCATTCTTGTAGAAGGTAAGGAGTAGGTACTTTTTAACCAATAGCCGGAGGGATAAGTAAAGTGCGAAAGTCAATGTGATAGTATCGCTGAAGTTTGAACCTACTTCCTCCAGTGTTGTAATTCATAATAACCTCTACATATTTACTTGCATTATCAATGTTTAAAAAACGATACAATGCGGTTAAAAATCATTTCAAAAATAATTTCAACCAGATCGATTTAATCAAAAAAATGGGACTCTAACAAATACTACCACTCCGGGTCAGAGTAAACCTGGGAGTAGTGTCAATAAAAGGAAGGAAGGAAAGTTGGCGATCGTAGTCGAGGGTGACCAGAAGTCTCCCGTTTCAATAGCTACTACACCGAGGTGTAGGGGAGGGCGCCACTCCTTTCCCTGGATTGCTCCACTTTACCTTTGATACGTACCTTATATTGCTGAGTGTTAAGCTCGGAGGTATCAAGTACCATTTTTAAAGTCTGTGATATGACGTGACCTGTGATTGAACCCGGGTCTCTCTGCCCATTGGCGAACACTAGGCCAGAGTGACTCAACTCCCTAGAGACCCGGAAGTGAAGCCATTGCATGGGATGCAGTATAGGTAAATTGCATTTTAAGAACATTTATTTACTTGAATCATATCTACTAACCAATATATATAAATACTTTTATATATACTTACCTAGAGTATACTTGGTACAATGGTTAAAAAGATATGCAAGCAGACCATTGTTAATGAGTTAGATTCTCACTAGGTACCTCATATTTCTGGTTTGGTTTCTTTGTTTAATGGCATATCAACCTTTCTAGGTTATTTAATGCCAAAGCCATTCTCCCAGAAGAACAGTAGTAGTACTATTTAACCTATAGCTAGAAGGTTAAGGGGGTTCATACCTTTCCTAAGGGTATTTGCCCGAAAGTGAACGTAATAGCGCGACTGGAGTTCGAACTCGCGTACTACGATTCCGTAATCCATCGCTGTAACCATTACACCACGAGGACACCCCCCTCATATTTCTGGCCTTGTTTTAAACTATATTAACTATGTGACAATAATAATCTAATGATGATAATGCTTACCTCATAAAATATTATGAAAAATAAAGCAAGGGAAACTACTCTATGATAAACATTTAAAAGTTATTTACCTTACAAGTGATAACCGGTATTAAGACGGTTTTAATTTAGAATATGAATAAAGGCGGTTTCGATTTCTTTATTTAATGGCATGTCAACCTGCGCGGGTTATTTAATCCCGAAGCCATACTTGTAGAATAAAAGTAGCTGTAATATTTGACTCTTAACTTGGGGGATCGGAAGTTCACACCTTTCCCCCCAGGATATTAGTACAAAAATAAACGTAAAAGCGCGAATAAAGTTCGAACCTACTTACTATGTTGTCACCGTCCAGCACGTTAACCATTACGCCACAAAGATATCCCACAGCTGACTGAGTAATAACGTAAATGGACGAACACTAGCTGTCTAGATTACGGTCTAGACTTCATTTAGCAAAGCAAGTAAAAATTTGAAAAAAGAAATTATGAATCTAGTTTGGATACTTTTGGAACGACAGTTTTTAGCGAAAAACAGGATTGAGCGAGCACAACATGCTCCATGCTGACTCTCCTTAATTTCGTGTGACATTTTCTATATTTTCAAACCAAAAATTCCTCTCATTAACATCAGAGGACGAGAATTACATAAAAAGAAACGTGACTATGTAGTTCCATACTGTAACATATAGGTCCAAAAATATTCAAAAATATACGACCAAGATATTCACAGGCATAAAACGTTCATGATGTTCATACGCTTATAGGAATCCGAAAACACTCGAAATTGGTTCAGGTACGAAACTTTTTATCACCTTTTTGAGTTTAAGGTTTTTCGACATGAGGAGAGAGACACAATTTCTTCAACAGACGCACGGCACATTTCACAGATCCCAACTGGTCTCGCCGAGGCGAGACCAAAAATCGACAACCTTCCTCTAGACTCGAATCTCAACTCCCTCTTTCGGAGTTTAAATCTCAACTAACTGCTTTTTTTTTTTTCGAATCCCCAAAATCCTCAGCGCTTCCAGACATGACGTCATTCACGTCCCCGGATAGGAAATGCTATCTGGGGTTTTTATTGTGATATCTCTGATTGTCACATCCGCCCCGCGCGCGCGTGAACACCTGCACTAAATGTGTGCACCTAACTAACCCATGCACTAAGCGAAAGGTTCTCAGCCTAACTAAACCGAAAGGCAAGATATACAAAACGAAAATTGATAATATAAAAAAAGATCCCTCCGCAATTATATTCCAATACTTTAACAAAAGATGGCTTCCGGAGATACATCGATAAATAGAACACTCTTTGGAATGTGTTGAATACCAATGGATTTTGAAAGAAACTATTTAGGAAATTACTCATCCAATTCTTTCTAATTCTCAAGGAAAAGAATTCTTGGTTTCGTTTCGTTTCGTTTTGTCATATTAACCATTGTAGATAGTTTAATGTCATATCCTGTTTATACGTATATATTAGATATGTGGGGGTTGAGGCTTGTGGTTCTTTTATATTTCAGCATAATGCTGACTGTGAGGGAACTGCTACTGGGTGAAAGGGGCTAACCAACGTTACGTCCAAAGACGTATGCGTGATGCCCAGACACTAGAAAGCAACGATGTTATCAAAACGCTGGTCACTGCCTAAAAGAGAAAGAATACCTGATCCCCTTTGTCAAGAGGAATGTCTTTTTTCTTTTACGCATGCGTCATCTCCTTTTTCTGTTAGGGACCTCTGGGAGTTTCTGTAAATTTAAAAGTTTTCTTTTTCTTTTTTTTCCTTTTTTTTTTTTTAATCTAATTTAAATTTTTTTTCATTTATTTATTCGTTCCCTACAGATATATGACTTGTAAACTCATTTTGGAGAAAACATTTTTAAACGAGTCATTTGTTTGCACGCAGTTAAATGGTTTCAAGTATTGCTATATAACAGTCACAATTTAACATCAGCCATTTGTTTGGACACAGTAAGTAATTTCATTTTTAAATGTGCTAGAAATAATTTGTTACTACATTAGTATTGCTTAAATGGTTTCAATTATTGTTAACTAACGTGAATAATTCTATTCAATATTAATTATATGTTTCCATACAGTGAAATGGTTACAAGTATTGCTATTTGACACAAATAATTCAAGTCAACACTATTCATTCGTTTGCACTCAGTTAAATGTTTCCAAATCTTGTTATATAATAATAATAATTCAATTTAGGCTCACATTTAAAGAGTTTCAAGTATTGCTATTCAACACTAATAATTCTATTCAACATTACTCATTTGTTTGCACACAGTTAAATGATTATAAGTATTTCTATGTATCACTAACAATTCAATTAGATACACATCTGTTTAAATAATGAAACAGTTCTATTTCCAATTATTCAATTTAACGCACACAGTTTAAATGTCAAACAGTTCTATTTGACCCATAGATAGGACTCTATCAGAGTAGACCTGGGAGTCATGGCAATGAAGGAGTACTCCTCATTCCCCGAAACTCTAAGGCTGGAGCCTCGACATCATATCGTTTAATGTCATTTCCAAGACACTCATTAGTGGTGGTAGGGTCTTACCGCATTCGACTGGGCTGAGGAATTTTAGGTTTGGTTTGGTTATTGTTTAATGGCATATCAACTCTGGCAGGTTATTAAATACCAAATCTTTATATATATATATACATATATTATAACAGTGTATGGTTGTCACTATCTCACTTGCTGGGTTTGTGGCAGACCAAATGCGGTGTAATATATACACACTCATACATACACACACACACGCACACACACGCGGGCGCGCACGCACACACTAAAAGAGTGGTACACAATCCTAACGTAAATATTCCTTTGACTTTATTTTTTTAGATTTTTTAGATTTCTCCAATATCTTTCTTCCTCTGCCTGATGATTGTCGTAATAAGACGGCATGAAACCATTTGTCGCAGATAAGCATACATGCTATCAAATATGTATATAAACTAATATATATTTATCTATTATATATATATATATATATATATATATATATATATATGTGTGTGTGTGTGTGTGTGTGTGTGTGTGTGTGTGTGTGTGTGTGTGTGTTGGAAGCGAATACTTAGCAGGTAATTTTTTTGTAATGAATGAATTTTTAGAACGAGAGAAAAAGTTAGTTGACATTTTCAGTTGGTTGGTTGGCTGATTGGTTATTTTGTTTAAGAGTATATCCACTTCAGTGGGCTTTTTAATGCCAAATCTTTATATATATATATATATATATATATATATATATATATATAGTGTATCACAAAAGTGAGTACACCCTTCACGGGATGCTGCCTAAAAGACATGCCAGAAACGACGGACGATAGAGAGAGAAAGAAAGAGCCTGGGAAATCGGTGCGCTCAGTACGATGTGATGAGGATCATTATTAATACAAATGATGAAAATTATATCTATGAATAGATTAATACTCATGAAACTATATATATATATATATATATGTGTGTGTGTGTGTGTGTGTGTGTGTATATATATACAGTGTATCACAAAAGCGAGTACACCCCTCACATTTCTGCAGATATTTAAGTATATCTCTTCATGGGACCACACTGACTCTGTATCTTGTTACTTCAATATAATCTTAAACTTATACCGTGTTCCAAGTTGTCTTTTCGTGGTCCCAACCTGGGTCCACCACAACTGACGAACGATGATTCGAGATTACGTACTCACGCAAAAAATCCCAGTTGATTCATACATCAACTGACGAACGACGATTCGAGATTACGTTCTCACGCAAAAAAAACCCGAATTATTTTATACATCAACTTGCCAACGATGATTCGAGATTACATACTCACACAAAAAAACCCAGTTACTTATTACATCAACGGATGAACAAGGATTCGAGATTACGTACTCACGCAAAAAAATCCCAATTGATTTATACATCAACTGGCGTTTAAGATTCTGGACGACATACTCACGCAAACTGCCCAGTTGATTCACAGTTGTTCCTATTTGTCTTTTCGTGGTCCCAACCTGGGTCCACATCAAAGTCCTAAAGGGAACCCAAACATATTCTTAGAATATTGCAATTATTTGTTTTTTGGGGGGTGGGAATTTTTATCTAAGGGTTCTATTTACTGAGGAAAGATAATGCTAAACATCTGTTTCTGTAAGATTAGCTAAACCAAATCTTTATCTTTGCTGGACCGTAAAAAGTAGACGTCTCTCTGAAAATTTTTGAGCTCGCAATCAATTTTCTGATTTTTTATTACTTTTTACTATTTCATTCCTCTCTATGCATATTCCCCTCCCCATCTATGGGTTAATTAATACCCCAACTGTTCTTATAGAAAGATATCTTTAACATTATATAGTCCTAGAAGGTTGATATGCCATTAGACAAAGAAGCCAAACCAAACCACACTTGCTATTCCTAAAGGCCTTACCTATAAATAGTTTTTAAAACATCATTTCCTGGCTGTTATAAATATTGATTCCGTATCTTTCTTCAGATGTTCTTTACGCAGCCTTGTTCTGGTGATCTCATATTTTTTTGTCTTCCAAAGTGTCCATATTTTTCATTTTCTCGATTTACTCATTCCCTTCATTTAATCATTTTTGCTTTTCATCCTTTTGACTGTTGTAATTATTCTTTCTTTATTCTTTTTTTTTTTCTTTTTCCCTTTTTTTTTAGCGTGCAAAACCCCGAGTTAAATCATTTTATGTTTACTTTCGTATTACTAGCGATGGTAACAAGAGAGCCATAAACGTTATCGGTTCGATGACGTCTGTTAGCTTATAAATCCTCACAAAACATAGTTCCATGTTATGCCAGGGTGTATTACTGCAGTCATAAGTATTCACTTTGTATAACTTAAAATCCCGCTTGTAAGACGGGGTTTCAACAAGTATTAAGATAGATAGATAGATAGATAGATAGATAGATAGATAGATCTGAACTGCATGAAATAGCTTGATAAATTTGATCACAGATAGATTTGTTGGTAAAATGATAAATCTCTGTGACTGGAAAAATTGAAATTGACCTTGTTGTGACACCTTTTCGCACGTGAATTTCAAAAGTCTTTCTTTTGGCGTGTTGCATAAAAAGATTTAGGATATTGAAATTGTGCGAAGGAATTTTCTATATAATCAAGTTCACCATTTAAAAGTTGGAGGCAACAGATTCTAAAGGTTCTAAGTTAAAAAAAATCTATGATTATTTCATTTTCGGGCCATTGGGCAAAATGATTAGAATGTTCGCCAATGGTCCGGGAGATCGGGATTCAATCCCAGGTCGAGTCATATCAAAGACTCAAAAAATGGTATTTGATACCGCTTTGCTTAACACTCAGCATCATAAGGTAAGGATCAAGGGTAAAGTGGAGTAATCCAGGAAAAGGGGTAGCGCCTCCCCTTACACCTCGGTGTTGTAGCTATTGAAAAGGGAGCCTTCGATTCACTCTCGACTAAGGTCACCAACTTTACTTACTTATTATGATGTAAGTAAAAATGGATATGGTCAATTTTAATCGTGGAATTATGTTAAAATTTAAGTTCTAATTTGTGGCTATTATTTAATAATGATATATCAAAAAAGTATTGCTAGTTTCCTGTTCATGGGTAAAATCTCTGATAGATTCTATGGTGTTTTATTTATCCGTAATTTTCGTAATAATTATAATTTCGTGGATACAAATAATATATCTTAGCTATGTAACGAAAATATTAATAGATATAACAATGCAGATTAAGATTGACTAATACATACAGACTGAAATAATTAGATAAATTTGAACAGGCTAAGATAACTAGCTAGATAGATAGATCTATTACAAAATAGATTGTTGAAATCAATTTTTGTCATGTAGTGTAGCATTCGAATTAAATGCTAAGCCATTAAACGCGTGGAAAAACACCGAGGCTCACTCAGTATGATTGAAAGCTATTGGACCCAAGGTAAATCTAAGACCACAACTCTAATTGGATGGCTTCAACCTGATAAGCAAAACGGTTCTAACAACTTAGAAAATAGTAATAAGTAAATCATTTGCAGACAAACGTTCGAACGGAACGGTTACGTTCCACCCGTACTCTTAACTCTTCATAAAGGTCGCACAAGTAAAATGGTGGTCGTAAAATAAAAATCTACACATGAGAATGGCATCAGATTTGTTGCAGCAAAGATGAATTGAGACAATTCGGGATGCAGCAATAAACAAGATCCTCGAGAAAAGACACAAAGATATGATGGGAGTCGAATTCAAGAACAATGATGGCGGCCGACGATACAAGTGATAAACAAAGGATAAAAGCCCAGACTAAAATAAGAGATCTAAGAGTAAGTCCAAATAAGAGTAAGCAGAAAAGTGAAAAAATAGAGTTGTAATTTACTTAGCTTTTTGCTTCGATACAGCACAAGACCGTATGAATGGGTCACCCAACGAGAATCGAACTCACTCGTTAAGGTTTGCTAATCAAACTCGCTAACTATTTCATTACTCGAGGTGCCCGAATTAAAAGAGTATATAACAAAAAGACAAACAAACAGATCGATAAATCGATAGATAGATCACTAAGCAGCAGAAGAGAATCCCCCCTTCCATTATTTGTGTTACCCACCTCTATTACTGCGCAGCAGCGGATAACGCAAGCAACATGAAATATTCTAACTTCTCTAAAAATGGACTGTCATATCATATCAATTGCGCAATCTACTTTGTTGATAATATATTTTTTGATTTGTATAAAAGACTAATACGCTTGGGTTCTATGAATTCGTCAGATCCGACATTTTAGGTATTTTCTACTCTGAGTCGTTTTCTCTTCTTCTTCTTCTTCTTCTTCTTCTTCTTCTTCTTCTTCTTCTTCTTCTTCTTCTTCTTCTTCTTCTTCTTCTTCTTCTTCTTCTTCTTCTTCTTCCTCTAATGTTTGGAACTCAAACGGAAACTGATTCATGATTCCAACACCGTTGTTAATCTCTACAAACATCTGTTAAACATTCACATAGGCAGTGTATGGTAACAAGCTACTGAAGATTTACACTCTATCTTCAATTTAGACTTAGGTTTTCTGTAGTTTACTAATTCCAGTATTGGGGGGGGGGTCTTATGGCATATCAACCATAGGAAGACTATAGTTAAGTAACCAAAGAACAAAGTGCCTTGGGTGGTGTACTGGTTAGCTAACTAGACTAACAAACCTTTACAAGTGAAGTCGAGTCTCATTGGATGCCCTATTCATACGGCCTTGTGTCACATCTAAGCAAAAAGCTTAGTAAATTACAAGTAATGTAAGGGCAGACTACTCCACTTTAGGTTTTTATAGGGAGATAAAATTGAATCGGAAAAGAAAAAATATTCAGTGTTCAGTTTTAATGTCAGAAAGAGTATATATCTTTCTTTCTTCTCTTTCTTTAAAAAAAAAGTGGGTTTGAGTATGTAAACTATGTGTTTAATGACAAAAATTCAGCAAACATAGAGGTCAATGGTAGTTTTAAAGATCATCATGAAGTACAGCTATCAATTACAGAAAGAAAAATTACTAATAGATCTCGTCGTTATAATGTAAGATTACAATTTGATAAACCTGTTTGCATATATATATATATATATATATGTGTTGTGTGTGTGTGTGTGTGTGTGTGTGTGTGTGTGTGTGTGTGTGTGTGCATTTACCCTACCCCTCTGTGCGAGGAGGATGTGACGTAAGGTCAATTTCTAGCAGTTTAACAAGTTTGAATTCAGAGTTTTCCTTCTCCTAGACCGGTTGCCTTACCAAGGTTAAAGAGCCAATTATGTTCTACTATTTACCCATTACTGGAGGGTAGATAGTTGGAATCATACCTTTCCCAGGGGTATTAGCACTCTGTGAAATAAATCCTCATCCATGATTTGAAATCATTATATATATATATATATATATATATATATATATATATATATATGGTAAGATATGGCAGTGTATGGTAACAATATATATATATATATATATATATATATATATATATATATATATATATATATATATATATACGAGGATCATTAAATAAGTTTCCGGACTTTTTTCGTATGGGCACTTTTATTGATACTTCACACGTGAAGCTCTTGACCCCTTCGAAGTAATCTCCTCCGGCAGCAATGTACTTTTTGTACCGTTCCAACAACCTCTGTAAGGCCTCATGGAAGTCCTCTTGTGTGAGCGTGTCAATGACCTTCGTCACAGCCTCTTTCATCTCCTCAATAACCTCTGGAATAACCAAAAGTCACAGGGAAGAAGGTCTGGACCATAGGGAACTGTCTTGATGCCCATCTTGGTCAAATAGTCTGTGACAAGGACGTAGTTGTGGACTGGGGCATTGTCCCGGTGGAAATTCCACTGACCCGATTTAAGAGTGCTAGCCTCTTCCCTAGGAATCTCTTCCTGAACTCCCTTAAAACCTCAACATAGTAACCCTAACCCTAACCCTATGGCCAATCAACTCTGGTGTATTGACTTCCTTACTCCTCCCACACCTCTCATCATCCCTCACAGACTCCCTGGCTTCCTTGAATCTCTTATGCCACTCAAAAAATGATGCTCGATTCATGCAAGATGCTCCAAAAGCAGTCTGAAGCATTCCATACGTTTCTGTGGCATTTTTCCTAGTTTAAAACAGAATTTATTGCATATCGTTCTTCTAAACTGTCCTGACGTCCAGATTGCATTTTTGAAATTCACCAACCGTGACAATCAGGATTTAGCAGGGTGTGTTCCAAATCCTGCCGTAGCTGTTCATTTGAACGTGAAATCTTAAAAATTGGTCAGTCATCTCCTAAGATGTATAGCAATAACATAGTGAATTTTCAAGAGTCTACGACAATTTTAAATGCCTGTACAAAAAAGTCTGGAAACTTATTGAGGCACCATGTATATATATATATATATATATATATATATATATATATATATAAGGAGTATCCTTGAACTTTCAGTACTAAAACACACACATGCACACGTACACACACACACACACACACACACACACACATACACACACACACATAAACTCACCCATAAAAAATTACAACCGTATCAAATTTTTATAAAAAACAACTTTCTTCTCAGTCAAAGATGCCAGGATTTTATTATTTCAATTGAAACGTTGTATAATGAAAACGATCATTATTCCATATTATTTCTTACCAAATTCTACAGCTTTGAATCTGTTACAAAAAATATAAATTTGATGCAGTTTTAAAAAATTGTTCATTTGTTTTATATATTTAGTCATGGCCTCAATTATTGTTACCCATGAAATTTCTGTTCGTAATGTAAAATTCTTTCTGAAGCAATAAACAAAAAATAAATCTAGTGAAACAGCTTTGATCCATTGACAATTTATGGTTGATAAAGAACAGCAAATGCTAAAAACAACTTTAAAATAATTTGTTTATTTTCTATTTAATTCTGAAGATATCGTAAAAAAAATTAAAGGGTGTCAGTGATGGTGACCATAACTTATATATATATATACCGGTCCATTGCCTTTGTGGGTTGAGTGTTTGCCAATGGCCCGGAAGAACGGGGTTCAATACCAAACCGAGTCATGCCAAAGACTAAAAAAAATGGTACTTGATACCTCCTTGCTTAACACTCAGCATTATAAGGTACGTATAAAGGGTAAAGTGGAGCAATCCAGGAAAAGGAGAAGCGCCCTCCCCTCCACTTCGGTGTAGTAGCTATTGAAAAGGAAGCCTTCGTGTCGCCCTTGACTACGGTTACCAACTTTACTTATTTATATATGAGAAAATTGCATATATATATATATATATATATGCAATTTTCTTATCCTTTTCTTCTTTTGTCTTAATTTTTCTTTTCGTTCTCTTCTCCTTCCTTTTCTGTCTCCTTCCTTCTAACTTTATCTTCCCTCACCCCCCCTCCCCACCCACCCCCCTCTCTCTCTCTCTCTCTCTCTCTCTCTCTCTATCATTCTTCTGTCTCACTCTTTCTTCCATGTCTCTTCCCCACCCCATAGTGGCTGTGTCTATAAATAGATAACATATTTATTGGAAGAATATTGTGTAACTGAAGTCACGCCTGAAACCCTACAACCCAGTCAGCAACGGCTGTAGAATACGACAACAGCATCTTTGTAGACGGTTAACTCCAACCACCCCAAACGATTTTAAGTTAACTGTGTGCAAACAAATGAGTTCTGGCTTGTTTAAAATGTTGCCGACCAACTATTCATTTACAAATCATATATCAAATATATTTACGTATGAACAGGAATTGGCATTAAATAACCTAAAAGGGTTAATGTGCCATAAAACCCAACCAACCAACAATCTGAAATCCCAATTTGAAACCTGTCAACTGTCATAGTTTTAACTGAAAACAATCACTTATATAAATATGCAAATGAGATTGATAAAGCCGTGTTTAAAAGTTCCTCTTTATGCATTTTTTTCAAACAATCTTTTTCTATTTCCCATGTCTTTCGATTAATATTAAACGATTCAATGAAACACCGTAGCTAAAAATATTAGCATATAAAACTTCATCTTAGACATTGGTCTTTTTTTTTGTGGGGGAGGGGTAGTTTTTGTTTTTATGGGGTTTTTTGGTTGTTGTTGTTGTTGTTGTTGTTGTTGTTTTGTTTTTTGGTGGTGGATTATGTTTGTTTTTGATGTCTTTTTTTTTTGTTTGTTTCTTCTTTTTTTTTTTTTTTGAAAAAGCATACCGTCTTAATTATAAAACAATTAAGTGGTGTTTTAGCTTGGAAAATGAACCTTCTAATACGACTCAAGTGCCCAATTATTCCGTTCTTTGTAAATTTGTTCATAATGGGTCAGTTAAAAGTATCCTTAATTACTAAATTATTACATGTCCAATTAGTCAACTAGAATACTAAACTATGGTACCAACTTATCCAGTTGTTTGCTTTCGACTGAATGACAGCAAATAGCATACACAGGGTATAGAACATGTCTTCACTTAATTCAAACTTGTAATTAACGTCAAAAGTTAACGAAGGAGTTCTTTTAAATGATACAACGGAATGAATCAGTAATTAAGAAAAACTCTGGGGTAATTTTATTTGATCTGACTACCGAGTTGTTAAAAATAACAATTTGAATGGGGAAACCTCTGAGATGAACGTGGTTGATGTGATGAACATCGTTATAAGAGGATTCGAACTCCTAATGTTTACGTTCGGGCTAATACCCTAATGAAAGTCATGACCTCTCTTTTTCCACAGCTATAGGTTAAATCATAACACTGCAGTTCGATAAGAATGGATTTGGCATTTAATAACCCACAAAGATTGATATGCCATTAAACAAAGAAAACAAACCAAAACTCTTTAGATCCTATTAAATTGTTTTTAAAATGTTTATAAATTTGTTGGTACACATCACCTGGAAGCAGACAAAATATTGAACACTGGTTCGTTGGGATGTTTTATATCTTAGAAAATTATTTTAAAGTTTCTTTTGTGATTACTACAAAAAGGTTAGGGCACTTCGGGTGGTGTAATGGTTAGCAAGCTAGACTAGCAAGCCTTCACGAGTGAGTTGGAGTCTCATTGGGAGCTCCCATTCATATGACCTTGTGCCATATTTGACCGAAGCACTTAGTAAATTACTACTGCGAAAATATTTTTTTTTTTAATAATATAGTTTTCGACTCATATACAAGTATAATATAAAGAAGAGCTGCTTAAACGTTTTCTATCCAACAAGAAAGGGAATAATGTTTGTTGTGGGTTGGAAAGATAAAGAATTTAAAAAACTTGAAAAATGATTGATAAAATTTGTTGAATAATGTCGAATTGTATGTACGATTAAAGTCTCGAGGTGATTTCTCTCCTTGGTAAGACCAAAAACTTTCTAGAAATACACTTTTGTCAACCGACAATATATAAAGAAAAATTGATAACAAGGTAATCCAAGTAGAAGAAGAGATTTATTGAGAAACAAAGTCGACACTATAGCGTTTGGGTTCTAATGAACCATCATCAGGGCTATGAGGGATGATATTAATGATGTTAAATCAACGATGGATGTGTAAAAAGTGTCAAATATAAAGACCTAAGGAAAATTTGTATAACAAGAAAAACGTTGGCTGTTTATGACAAGGAAAAGTTGGCCATTTGATTAATGAATCAGGGTTTTGTTGTTTTAAATGACTTATAAGAAATATTGTGCAGAATTTATGTTCCGTTGGTTTATCGAGAAAGATTTCGAACCATTCCTTGTTTTCGACGAACTTCAAATCCTATAAGTCTGGGTTTTTTTTTCAAATGTATATGCATCGGAAAATTTTAAATCACGAATAGAAGTTTCAAGGTATAGACGTATGTAATCCAGGAAAATGTTAGGATGGACGAAGAACGCTCGCCATGCTGGTAGGTAGGACTTTTTTTTGTATATAGTTGGTTAGAAAAGTCTTCCTGTTTTTGAGTTGGTCTTTGCATCTACGAACCATTTTGATGTCATTCATATGGGATATCGGAGTGGATTAATTTGTTATCAATTTTTCTTTAC
This sequence comes from Sepioteuthis lessoniana, assembly GCA_963585895.1. Lineage (NCBI taxonomy): Eukaryota > Metazoa > Mollusca > Cephalopoda > Myopsida > Loliginidae > Sepioteuthis > Sepioteuthis lessoniana. Next base: position 54,907,292 of record OY757946.1, read on the forward strand.
AAATTGTCGGATTACAATCCATTATTTTCTTCCATTCTGTCCAAACAAGATCCAAACCCATTCTTCCACAACAATTTTAGAACATCAAAATAACAAGCAAAAACTATAGATTCTCGAAGTACTACATATTAGGTACATACAACCCAAACTTAACAGAATTAATTTTCAAACCAGTGCTAATGTACTTAAATGTCTTTAGCTACTGACACTATTAATGGAAACAAATTTAAAAGTAAACGCTACACACTGCAACGGTACAGACGCTCTTTTTACAAAGTAGTAATGTACATACAAAAGTAACATCATTTTTACTATAGATCCTCCCCTGATGATGGCCCAAAGTCGGGAAGGAAATACTTGGGAAATAAATAATTATGGAAGATTCATCAACCAATTCCCGCCGAATATTATAAAAATTTTTAATGGAATAACTGAATTGAATTTTTTCAGTTATATATATATATATGTATATATATATATAACTGAAAAAATTTAATTCAGTTATTCCTTTAAAAATTTATGGAATAACTGAATTGAATTTTTTCAGTTATATATATATATATATATATATATATATATATATATATAACTGAAAAAATTCAATTCAGTTATTCCATTAAAAATTTATCTCGTGTACGATGACTATCGTCAGATGGCGATAATACATTTGTGCTTAGAATATGATGTAGACATTCCTACTTTCGAAGAAAAAAAAAAATTTTTTTTCGTTAAAGATATATTTATATGTTAATATTTAAGTGTTGTTCTTTTTTTAATTCTAAACGAACAATTCGTTACCTATAATTTAAATTGCTATTTGTTTTTTCAAACCGGCGAATACCGAAGGGTGTTCTTAGTGAGTAGAGACTTGCTTTAAAAAAATAAAAACTATAATTAAAGTAAAGATAACATTTGATATCAAATTTTCTATGAAATTAATGTTGGTGTTAAATATTCGATAATGTCGTCCAAGTATTCTAGATAATTGATATTTATCTATGTCTCCTAAATAGACATCTAGTTAAATTAATATTAATCTTAAGTAGCTAGAATACTTGGACGATATTTTCGAATATTTGACTAAAAAAATCAAAAATTATATACTCTTGTATATAATTTCTGTCGCAAGAAAAAGCAGTTTTGCTTCCAGTAAAGTCTTCATCAGATGATGACCCTGGGTTCAGGCATGGTTTCGGGGCTGAAGAATCATTACCACTAACCCAGGGCGCCCCAGCCGTATCTCACAATACTACCAGACTTTATTGGATGGTGTTTAATCTGTTACGAATGCCATATCCGTTCAGATGCAGTTACAGTTTGTTTTTTTTTATCTTTTTTTATATATTCCTTCTTCTTTGCTGGTGTAAGTCCGATTTTGGTAAAAAATGTAGAGGTTGCGTTCGAAATAAAACCTTGACATCCAATCTCAAGAGGAAATATGTCTGTTGACCAGTCATTCTTTGTACACTGTTCACGTAGGTCTTCGTACTTTTCCAATTTCCGCTGATGCGCCCAGTCGATGTTGGTCTCGAAAGGAATCGTTAATTCTGCAATGATAACTTTTTTTGAATTTCATAGAAAATTAGAAATCAAATGTTATCTTTGATTATAGTGTTTTTAACTAATTCTCTCCTCACTAAGATCAACCTCCGAGATTCACCGGTTTTAAGAAGCAAATTTGAATTATAGGTAACGAATAAATAAAATAAAATAAAATTTAAATAAAGAAACATTTAACTTTAAAATAGAATAAAATTTAAATAAAAAAAACATTTAACTTTAATTGGAATCATTTTGAGATGAGGCTTTTAATCTGAGAATTGGTCAAAAACGTGGTGCGATAAACAACAACTATGGAAGGCAGTAATTACTGGGGATACGGTTACAAGACTCAGCATTCCTATCCGAGGTCGCGGTAAATCACCTGAAGAAGGCCAGAGGTGAAATTTGGCCGAAACGTAGTGAAAGAAGAAACAACACAAAAACTACCAAGATGAGGGGAAAAAGTCCGCAATAAATTAAAAAAATTAATTCTCAGGAACACTTAAATATTAAAATATAGTAATATCTTCTGCGAAAAAAACATTTTTCTCTTCAAACCGAAAACAAAATAGGGATGTCTACATCATATTCTAAGCCTAAATATATTATCTCCATCGGATGAGAGTTATCGTAGTAAGTAAAGTTGGCGACCGTCGTCGAGGGTGACCCGAAGGCTCCTCTTTTCAATAGCTATTACACCGAGGCGAAGGGGAGGGCGCTACTCCATTCCCAGGATTGCTCCACTTTACCCTTGATCCTCACCTTATAGTGCTGAGTGCTTAGCAAGACGGCATCAAGTATCATTTTTTGAGTCTTTGGTATGACTCGACCTGGGATTGAACCCCGGTCTCCCGGACCATTGGCGAACACTCTACCCGAAATAAATTTATAACGGAACTACTGAATTGAATTTTTTCCGCTAAATATATTAAAAAAATGTTTTTGATCTGCATGTAAGTTTCAACATATTTTTAATCTGAAATTAATTGTATATTCGAAAGCCATTGACATTGAGCACTCAACTGAAGATTCCAATTCACTTTGGATTACCATTTAACAGTCTAAACCCTAGACTATTTAACTCGAATCATAAATGCTTATATATATATATATATATTTTTATATATATATATATATATATATATATATATATATATATATATATATATATATAGTACAATTAAATAGAGACTCAAACTCGGTTAAGTATGACGGCTTAACCGAGTTTGAGTCTCCATTAAATTGTACTATATATGCTCTGAATGAGAATTTTGTTATACCCTAGCGAATAAATAGGGAACTAACAATAGCCATACATTGAGCACTCTCATAGATTTATATGATTACCCTCATATATTCTATATAAAGAATAATCCACACCTACAGTCCTTGGACACTGACTGGATAATTTATATATATATATATATATATATATATCATCATCATACAGTCACTCTGACAACACGAGATCCTTGACTCTCTCTCTCTCTCTCTCTCTCTCTCTCTCTCTCTCTCTCTCTCTCTCTCTCTCTCGTCATATATCCCTATCATCCTCCGCTTCTGGCAGGTCGTCTAGGTTGTATCCTGTGTTCATACAAAGCAGATGTATATTTTCACTGGTTGGCCAAAAGAAACACGTTCTTGTACAGGATTCCACAAGAGAAGGTCGCTAATGAGTTCATCCTTACTTCTCCAACAGATTGCTCTTCATGTCTAGATTGTCTTACATAATGGTTTGTGAGATGGGAGGCAGATGGCCATACAGCTGGTATTTTCTGGGTGCTGCTTTCAGGACATGTTCTGTACTGCACACCGCATTCTTGGGTAGTTCCCATCTAGCATACGTTTTGTGGTCTTGTAGTGCATCCATAAAGTAGTATGGACACGGCTACTGTTAGGAGAAATATCGTTTTATTTTTAGATAGATAAGATTTTCATATGATCGATAACCTGTCAATATATATATATATATATATATATATATATATATATATAATTCAATCCAGTAAATCCAGTTTAGGGAATCATTCCAAGCAGGATCAATAAAATATTCAAAAATAGAATATTCGATTTATATCATCTCGGTAAAGAGCTCAACGTAAATAAAATCCACAGACCAAATAATTTTCTCTTCAAAAAAACATCCATCGGTCACATGAAGATAATAAATTTATTTCCATCCTGTTAAAAGCATTGATATAAATCAATGCTCCAAACCATTTACTGGACTTCTTCCGATCAAATAAGAAATGGATTAATATATATATATATATATATATATATATATATATATATATATATATATATATATATATATATATATATATATATATATTAGTCTGGTTGTGAATGTGAAAAAATATTTTAATGCATTTCTTGTTTGATCTGAAGAAGTCCTGTAAATTTTCAGGAGCATTGATTTATATCAATCCTTTTAACAGGATGGAAATAAATTTATTATCCTAATGTGACCGATTGTAGTTGTTTTTTAAGAGAATATATATATATATATATATATATATATATATATATATATATATATATATATATATATATATATATATTGAGCACTCTGGCGAAGGAATTGTCGGCCGCCCCTAGCGTAATGCAAAAGCTCTTCGTAAGAATTGAGCACTCTGGTAGCCGATAGGGTATTAAAAAAAAAAAAAAAAAAAAAAAAAAAAATTTAAACAAAGGCTGCTGCTGCTGTTGCTAAAAATAAAATACCTTAAAATTCCCTTAGCCAACGTAGTCCGCTTGTAGCTGTGTGGTCTGAAACCTTAATCTATCGTAAAGTTAGACGGGTTTCGATCCCGGCTTCGAGCGTCCTGCGGGTCTAGCCACACTGAAGAGTTCTGATAGAACGAAACAGTCTGTCTGTGGATGACTATATATATATATATTGACAGGTTATCGATCATACATGATAACATGTTTTACCTAAACTGCTTCATCAAATATCACAAAACTGATTTGTTTTTTTTTAATGATAACGGAACGAGAGAGAGAGCCAGAGACTCCGTGCTGTCAGCTCGACTTAGGTCTTGGAAGCAACACCCCACAAAGCAGCAGCTATACGGCCACCTACCACCCATCACGAAAACTATCCAAATTAAACGAACCAGACATGCAGGACACTGCTGGAGAAGTAGGGACGAACTCATAAGTGATGTACTCCAGTGGACCCCTTCACATGGCCGAGCGAAAGTAGGGCGACTAGCTCGAACCTACATACAGCAGCTCAGTGGGGATACAGGATGTAGCCCTGAGGACCTGCCGGAAGCGATGAACGATAGGGATATATATATATATATATATATATATATATATATATATATATATATATATATATGGAGGAAAATATTGGATTGTATTCCGACAGTTTGTAAAGAAAAATTGATAACAAAGTAATCCAAGTAGAAGGAGAGATTTATTGAGAAGCTAAGTCGACACTATAAAATTTCATCAGGACATCTTTGGAATTACTGATGACGTAATCACGAAGTCATAAGCAACGCTCTCCTATTAACTCCTACAGATGGACACACTAATGTTGACCGACCATCAAAAACTTACTTTCATCATTTCTGTACGGACACTCAATGCCACCTAGAAGATTTACTAAGCCCGATGGCTGATAGGAACCGATTGTAAGATAGTGTCAAGTGAATCCGAGCTGTTGACACGGCTTGATGAAGTGAAGATGACGAGGAGGAGGAGGGTTATGATGAGTGAGTAAATTCGTTTCGTTTCTTTATTTAATGGCATATCAACCCTTGTTGGTTATTTAATACCAAAGCCATTCTCCAAGAAGAACAGTAGTGGTACTATTTAACCCATTGCTGGGAGGATAAGAGGGTTCATACCTTTCCCAAGGGTATTTGCCCGAAAGTGAACGTAATAGCGCGACTGGAGTACGAACTCGCTTTCAACGATTCCGCAGTCCATCGTTTTAACAATTACCCCCCCCCCCCCAGTAAGTAATCTGAATATGTGACAGATTACTTTTCCGCTAAATAAGCTGACAATTTTGTGAGTCGATCCAAGGGACATCACTCCAGTTGACAATTTTTTTTTTTTGTTATGAGAGATAAAGCTGGATGGGTATCTTAATTATTTGAGTTCGTGACGAACTGTTTTGTTGTTTTGGGCGGGGTGGGGGGTGTTTTGTTTTTTTTTTCAGAATTCTCGGCCAAAGGTTTTGGATGTATATCACACAAGAGAACAGTCTAATTAACTTTTTTTTTTCCCCGTTACTTGATTCACCATATTCAGAACAGGATGACAAAAAAGTAAGTTATATCTAGAGTCCAAATTAAAGTGTTTTCTGCCGTTACTGAGAAATATCAACTGGAATGTTTGTTTATAATTTTGTTTCTCCAAATTGTGAGCTAGATTTTTGCTGAAAGCTTGTTGCATTTTCGTATGAACATGACCGTGTATTTGCTCCTAATACTGAGCAAATTTTGTGTTTCAAGATAATATGTAAACGACATGAATTTTAATAATTAGTCAGTCCGAACAGATAAAAATTTCAACAAATGTTTTGCTACTATAAATTCTAAAAGTCAAGACGTATTATACACGAGAAAATTTTCCAAAGTTAGAGTTGCGTGTTATACATGAGTGGATATTATACACAAATAATCACGATATTTTCCATCAAACATACAACACACTGAAACAGATTTTTAAAGAATTGTTTATATTTTTTTAAAGGAAATTTTTATAGCGCAAATTCATTCAGTGGTTTTAATACATTAAGTAAAAGTAAAGTTAGCGACCAGAGTCGAGGGTGACCCGAAGGCTCCTTTTTCAATAGCTATTACACTGAGGTGTAGGGAAGGGTGCAACTCCTTTCCCTGGATTGCTCCACTTTACCCTTAATCCTAACCTTATAATGCTGAGTGCTAACCAAGTACCATTTTTGAGTCTTTGGTGTGACTCGGCTTGAAGATTGAACCCCGGTCTCCCGGACCAATGGCGAATACTCTACTCATTAGGCCAATATATTTCTCAAACTATTTGTTCATAGTCTTGCTAGACAAAAGATTTGCTATTATCATATCCCTCAGAAAATAGTTTTTTTTCTTTTGTTTTTGGCAGCACCCATCTCCTCTCACATCACCTATTATTTTCTGTTACCTTATCGTTCAGGAAAATAGTCTTTTTGTTGTTGCTGTTGTTATTGTTGTTGGGGCGGTTGGCTGCGCCCATTTCCTATTAACTTACCAATTAGATTATTAGAGTGCAATACTGAGGATTTATCATCATGGCATCTCTCAGGAAAATCGAGTTTATTTTTTATATAATTAAGAAATGATTTTTTTATTTAATCATTTTTCATTAGATATATTTTATCATTCAGTTTGGTTGGGCTTTGAACTATTCGAGTTAAGAGTTCAGGTCTGTAGTCAATTGGTGCAGTTTACGCTCGTGCGCAAAGTTTATGACAATCACCATTGTCATTATAAACCCCAGATAGGAAATGAGGCTGGAGTGTGGATGACGTCATGCCCAGAAGAGATGGGCTGAGAATTCGGAAGATTTTAAAAAAGATTTATTTGAGGTCCGATCATGGTGTTGAGAAGTTGAAGTCCAACCATGCAGTTGAGGATTTAAGATTGGACCATGCAGGTAGACAATTGAGTTTCTGCCATTGAGTTAAGTTTTCTACCATTGCGGCGGCGGTTATGTTTTGCAGCAAAGATGAATCAAGATCTAAAACATCACGAGACGTGCCGAAAGTTGGGGGTGTTGTTAGCATAGTATGATTACGAAAGACTTTGAAGAATTCTCTCTCTCTCTCTCTCTCTCCTCGTGTCGAAGAACTGAACTCAGAAGTTAATAAACTGTTCATATCTGAACAACAAAGTCCGCCTGTATTTTGTATTTGACTGTATTTGAATATGTATTGTATATGCATCGTGGTATAAAACATATTTGCCAGCGCCCATCTCCTCTCACTTATGTGTTAGGTCGTCAACATTAAGTGTGTTGCACTTGTACAATCCTATGTGTTTTTCCCCAAAAAACTTCAGATCAATAAGTATCGAGATTGCCGATTTAAAAGTATGAAGAAATCGAACAAGCACGTCTAATCTGTTGTCTAAACGACTCGACGTCAGGATTTGTAAGCCCTCTAGACGGCATCCAGTGTTCTTGCAGAGCTGAGGAATATCAATTTTGCTGATCGGCCAACACTGATGTATCTAGAAGAGAACGTCACCTTTGAGTTCGTCTTCACTTCCCCATTAATGCACTGCATGTCTTAGCCATTTTCTGTAGATGGTTTGTGAGATAGGAGGAAAGTGGCCGTACAGCTGCTGTTTTGCAGGGTGCTACTTCCAGGATCTCTCCACTTACCATATTTGTATAGTTCCCATATAGATTTCTCTCGATGCGAATTATTAATGTCTAACTGGTGTAACCATACAATAGTGCCGACATGGTACAGCTTAGAATCATTTTGTTACCACACTTCATTTTTGTTCGAATTTTTGCTGCTTAGTCCTAAAAGTCTTCCTTTTTGTCAAAAAAAAAAAAAAAAAGACAAACAAAAAAATATTGAGTATAAAAAAAATAAAAA
>OY757946.1:54928330-54990830 GCA_963585895.1 Sepioteuthis lessoniana
TGAATGGTTATATATAGAACTTTTTTGACATTTTACTGTGTAAACAAAATCTGTACTTACGCTAAACTGAATTAGCTGAATTAGAACTGTTTGAATAAACTGAATAGTTTGAAATAGAAATGTTTTTGACAATTAAAATGTGTACTCATGCTAAACTGAATTGTTTGAAATAGAATTGATTATTTACATAAAAATGGATTTGGCGTTAAATAACCTACAAAGGTTGATATGCCATAAAACCCAACCAACCAACAACCTCACTTTATGGATTAAAAGAATAATAAACAATATAATTTATAAATCTCTTTCCCACTTTGTTGAATTATTTTTTCTTGTAATAATTAACATGAAATAAACTAGGAACCTTAAATCTAATCTCATTTTGCCTGTCTCTTTAATTGAACCAGAGTATAAAATGAATAATAATTATTTACCATCCCAAAGGACCAGTGAGTAAAAATCAAAGAATGTGAAAAAAGAGACAAGTACCAGAGACCTAAGAAAGCTGTAAAATATGAGGGGGGTGCAGTGATACGAACTGCAATCAGCGCACTTGGAACAATTCTCAAAGTTTTGAAAAGGGGACGATAAGAGATAGGAATCGGAAGGCGAATCAAGACTATGCAGACTAAAGCATTGTTGAGATCGGACAGAATACTGAGAAGAGTTCTGGAGACCTGAGGAGACTTGCTGTCACTCAAACACCAATGAAAGACAATCAACTACTACTGGTATCAAAAGCTCGCAAAGAGAATAATAATAATATGATTATTAATATTAATAATAATAATAATAGTTTATGGAGATAAACTCCTACTAATAATAATAGTTTATCTCCATAACTTATTATTATTATTATTATTATTATTATTATTCACTCATTAGAGCTTTTCACATCAGCGTTAGCCGATGGTTTTTCACTGGAGATTGAGTTACAGCAAGTCTCCAGGAATCTTCTCAGTATTCTGGCCATTTTCAATAATGCTGTTGTTTGGATGGTCTCCACTCGGCCGCCAACTTCCAAATCTTCCAGGCCCTTTAATAATCCTTTAGTTACAGTGCCAAAAGCACCAATCACAATTGGTATAATTGTCACATTCATGTTCCATAGTTTTTTCAATTCTCTAGTAAGGTCAAGGTACTTATCTCTCTTTTCACATTCTTTCACTTTTATTCTGTGGTCAGCCGGGACAGCAAAGTCGGCAATTTTGCAGATTTTCTTTTTTTGTTTTTGTTGTTGATTATTATCAGGTCTGGTCTTCTGGCCGAGATTAGAAGATCCGTTTGTATATCAAAGTCCCATAGGAGTTTGTGTGTGTCATTTTATAGGACAGGAGCTGAGTTGTGCATATACCATTTGTTGGCATGGTCAAATTTAAATTTCTTGCACATTTTCCAGTGGATCACCTTGCCCACCCAGTCGTGTCTAGCCTTGTACTCCTTCTGTGCCAATTTGCTGCATTCGCTTATAATGTGATTGATTGTTTCATCTCTGTCACCGCATAGTCTACATTTGCTATTATTATTATTATTATTATCATCATCATCTTAGCGAGTTTTTGATACCAGTGTTTGCTGAACTGAAAAAAACTATCGAGCATGAAAGTGACAGTGATACCAATTGTAATTGGGGCTCTTGGTACAATCAGCAAAGGATTTGTAAGGTGACTGGAGGATTTGGAAATAAGAGGCCGAGTGGAGACCATCCAGACTACAACATTATTATGATCGGCCAGAATACTGAGAAGAGTCCTGGAGACTTGAGGAGACTTGCTGTCACTCAAACACCAATGGAATACCATCATCTAACGCTGTACCTCAGAGATTCAACCAAATTATAAACAATAAAATCGGTTAATCTCTTTACCATTTTGAGGAATTATCTTTTCTCGAAACAATTATCGCTTGGAACTGGATGAATTTTTAATTGGCAACTAAGAATGTAAAACTGACATAGATAAGAAATATTTTTGACATTTATCTGTTAGTCTTGTTGTGTCTAAGTCTTCAACTTTTCATCTCATCTTAGCCGGCGTATTAATTTAAAATAGATCACCTGAAAAGAAAATATGAAAACAAATTTTCCGCTCTTTGATGTTTTGAAATAGAAGAATTCGTATTTCTCAACTCACCAGCCAGACTAGCAACATTAATAACACGTCCTTTGGATTCCCTGAGCAGGGGTAAAAAAGCCTTTGTCACCCGGACCATTCCCATGACGTTAACATTCATAATTTGCTGGAATTGATCGACTGAACACCATTCGATTTCCGAGAAAACAGCAATGCCCGCATTATTCACGACGGAATATAAAACTGAAAAGAAAAGAAAAATTAGATCGATTGATTTTAACGGCATGTCAAATCGTGTACGGTTTACATCGCCATATTAATTTTTGTCATCGTATAAAAAGGATTCAACAAGCCAAGTTCAAATCCTGAACGAGAATGTGTTTCACTGCACGCTTGGGCACTTTGAGAAGGCATGAATCCATCTCTTCCCTTGCTATATTTTTAATATTGAAAATTAAAACCAAAGCCGTCTCCATTTCTTTATATTTAAAATGTTATTTTTCTTTAAAATGTTATTTTTCTTTAAAATGCCGCTTAGCAGGTCATATTTCTCCATGTTGAATATAAAGATGAACACGTTTTGGAAGATATTAAAAGAATTATGAGGTCACTGCATCTGACCATATCAAAAGAGACGATTCAAAAAGTGGCTCGTCCGGAAGAAAAATTCTAGTAAAATAAGTCGATCTTAAAAGCCTGGAAAAAAAAACTCTACAAAACCAGGGGTCGACTTAAATAGCAAAGTTAAAATCCAAACTTTTATCACTAGTTGACCACACTTTGGTAAAGGTTTAGATTTTCGATTCTAGTTTGGAAGATATTTTTTTTTCAGGCTTAAAAGTCCGAATTATACGCTGCAATTGACGATTAGTTCTTTATGAATATTTTGATTAAAGACTATGAAGCAATTTCTTGTTATTTAGATTTAAATATTTTCTTTTTAATAATGGCGCTTAGCTGGCCATGTATGAGTTGAAGGTAAAAACGAAAATGCAAAAAGATTAATAACAATACCTAAATAGATGCTTTTTATATTAAACAAAGTAAGATTATGAAACAAAAAAGTAATATTCTTTAATTTTATTCTGGTTAAAGAGAGATCTATATCAAAACTATTTCTAATAAAATAATCATGAAATTCATTCCAAGTGCAATCAGGTTTACGTAAATAAATAGGTGCTTTATTATTTTCAATATTAAACAATAAACCAAGAATAAAACAATCTCGTTTTATTTAAATTTAAAATCCTATCAAAAGGGCACTTAGCTGGTCACAGTTATATAAATTGAAGGTAAAAATGAACAGGTTTAATAATTTTCCAATTTCGTCCTGTAGTTGTTATATTTTGTAAAATTACACTCCGATAGCAAGTGCGTAATGTACATTTCTCATTATTAACAGTGTAGTAATATTGGACTGTCGTTGTATATACTTGGCATGTCAAGGTGGTTTTCCTTAAGTTACATTTAAATGAATACGATAGATATAATATCATGTTACTGGGAGAAAAGAAAATTATAAAAAGAAAGAAGACAATGAGCTACAGACATGAAACAGATTAACTTACTTGGTAACATCATAACAATTTTGAATAAATTTGTTTGCCCAGCTATTTTCTTCATAAGAATTAATATATATATAAAGAAAAATTAGTGATGTTAAATCAACGAGGGAGGTGTAAAGATTTAACATCACTAATATCATCCCTCACAGTCCTGATAATGGTTCATTAGAACCGAAACGCTATAGTGTCAGCTTCTCAATAAATCTCTCCTTCTACTTGGATTACCTTGTTAACAATTTTTCCTTACAAATTGTCGGATTACAATCCATTATTTACTTCAATATACATATATATATATATATATATATATATATATATATATATATATATATATATATATACATATGCTAAGGTCATTCAATAAATAAGGTAAAATTTTCCAGGTGCACTTTTTTCAAGGAAATCAATAGTGATGAGTTATTTCATCTCCCAGAAGATTGTCAGCATGATATTCTATGCGGAATGTTGCGCCAGGAACCTTTTCTTTACCGGAGAGTCAGTGCGTTTCCACTCCATGGAATGTTGTTTCGACTCATGCTCGTAGTGGCAAACCCATTTAGACCATTCGTAAAGATATTTTGACTAAATCACACTTCTCCGTACACATCAAGCATTCTTTTATGAATTTAATATGGATTGTTCGCCAATGGTCCGAGAGACCTGGGTTCAATCCCAGGTCGCGTCATACCAAAGACTTTAAAAATGGTACTTGATACCTCCTTGCTTAACACTCAGCAATATAAGGCACGTATTATGGGTAAAGTGGAGCAATCCAGAGAAAGGAGTTGCGCCCTCCCTTACACCTTGGTGTAGTATCCATTGAAAAGGGAGCCTTCGGGTCGCCCTCGACTAAAGGGAGACAACTTACTTATTTACTTACACTTCCCAGCCGCCAAAAAGGGGCTGATAGTTCTCTGTTCAAGCCTTGAACATTTTGTTTGGTTTTTCGCCATTTTGAATTGCCTCAAAACAAATACTTTTGTGAGATTGAAATACTTTTGCTAAAAACCAGTTCTAAACAATACAGAGTCTGCATTTCGGGGAAAAAATTTTGAAATTTTTTTTATTTTGCTTCTTTTTTTTTAATCATCATATTTATTGAATGACGCTTGTGTGTGTGTGTGTGTGTGTGTGTGTGTGTATTAGGAGGAAGTAAGAAAAAAAGAGGAAAGAAGAAGGAGAGAGAGAGAGAAGGGAAAAAAGAGAGGAATAGGGAGTAGGTTGTTGTAATTACCAGATGTGCCCAAGCATGCAGCTGTGATTACCAGAATATAAGTTGAGCGAAACTCTATACGGTTTTGGTCTTCTTTAATCGAGAGAGAGACAGATTGAGATAGAGACAAAGAGAGAGAGACAGACAGACAGAGATAGAGACAAAGAGAGTCTTGAAAATAGGAAGTTGCAGCTGGAAATTTAGAGGCAAATCTGAGAGAAAAACAAGCTGTGTTTCCTGGTCATTAAGATCATCATTTTTCTTTAAGCTAAAAATTCAACTGTGGCTTGTGGCTTAGTTGGAAAGATGTAGCATTCTATGAGGTGCTTACATATATATATATATCATGAATATATTGTGTATTGTACAAGTTCACAGTATTACAGTGTGCAAGAAAGAAAATTGTATAGTACCCCTTTTACCAAATAGAAATACCTTGACTGATTGATTCCAACGGCATGTCAATACGTCTAGGGCTATTTTATGCCTAGAGTTTCGGGATTCGCGTTCATTGTACATCTATGCTTACATTTTTTGTGTTGTTTCCCAAGAGTTTTTTCTTTTCTTATTTTTTTTCTTTTTTTCGCACATGTTCCAATTGAATACGAATCATTTTTAACAGGTATTGAATTTAAAATAGACTGTATCTCTTGCACGTGATTAATAAGGTCTTCTCCACTCCAAACTGGGTATCCTTGGTATGACACTAAACTGAATGCGGTAGTGAGGCTCCAGTTCGGCAGCTCTTGGGGTTTGGTTTACTCCTTCATGGCTGATACTCCTAGCTTTACACTGAACTGGAGAAGTGCCTGTTAGGATTTCATCGGTTGGTCAAGTAGATATATTAGTATTAGGTAGGAATATTTGCTGTGCGTAAAAATTCAGTAACTACACAAAAAATATAACTATAAAAGTAAAATTATAGTGATTCTCTGTTGTCTAAGCAAGAAATAGCCTTTAACAAGTTGACGTGCCATCAAAATCATTATCAATAATTTCAAATAAATTCATTTATGAATAGGAAATTTTGTAAGAAAAGAATGTGAAATATTTTTTTTGATAAAAATATTTTAAAATTCGCGTCGGTTAGAGTGTTCGCCAATGGCCCGGGAGACCTGGGTTCGATCCCAGGTCGAGTCATACCAAAGACTCAAAAAATGGTACTTGATGCTTCCTTGCTTAACACTCAGAATTATAAGGTACGGATCAAGGGTAAAGTAGAGCAATCCAGAGAAGGAGTAGCGCCCTCCCCTACACCTTGGTGTAGTAGCTATCGAAAAAGGAGCCTTCGGGCTACCATCGACTATGGTCGCCAACTTTACTTACTTATATATATATGTGTGTGTGTGTGTGTGTGTGTGTGTGTGGTAGAGCAGCAGTCGTTCATTTAAGCATGTTTGATTAAATGATAAAGACACATTTTGTCTAAATAATTTTATTAAGATTCTTTCAAGTTTCCTGATAAGTGTTTTGGTTTCGGGTTAGAATTAGTGGATAAATTTACCAAAATTCCCCCGAGCGCTTTCGAACTTCTAATTTTACGATTACATAATTTTGTAATGTTAAAAAAAACCTAAAAACTCTTTTTTAAAAAAACTCTTAAAAACATTCTTTACACATGCAAACAACCCCTGATGATGGCCTATAAAAAGGTTGGAAAGCTCTCAGGACAATTTTGGGAAATTCATCCACCAATTCCAACCTGAAACCAAGGCACTTATCAGGAAACTCGAAAGGATCTTAATAAAATCATATAGACAAAATGTGTTTTTATTATTTAATCAAACATATATATATATATATATATATATATATATATATATATATATATTGCGCTCCATGACTCCGACACCACTCCTTGACACGCAATTTCAGAGTCTATTGATCAAGTATTCTACCTCTGGGTTAAGTCTTCCAGCTATGGGTTAAATAGCGTCACTTCTGTTCTTCGGCATTAAATAACCAAAAAAGGTTGATATGCCATTAAACAAAAGAAACAAATCTGGGTTAAGTCAGAGATTTTGGATTGGAATTTTGAACGTTACATTATTTCAAGTTTAAATCCAACCGATTTACTACCAAGGGAAGCAACTCTTGCCCCACTTACATTTAACATGGCTGTTAATATTAATATAAACAGATACGTCCGTAGCTTTAAAATATTTTTTTGTGAACTGTTCAGCTCCATTTACTCAAGGAAATAAAGTCAAGCTTTCCGCTTGATAATTATGTAGTTTATTTCATGTCCAAATATGAAAAGCAGTGGCTTTTATTAAGAAACTTATCTGAAGAAATTTGATCCCCTTAACAAATTTTATAGGCTTCTCAGATTTAGGTTGTCTTTGGTCAACATTCACATTTTCTAGAGTCATGAATGTAAGGTTACCCCCACAAAAACAAACATGCTTCCCTACAAGACCAAGAAAAATATCAAAGACTCTTTTCTTTTCAATTTTCAAAGAGTAAATGTTTAGATTTCATTTTTTTTTTCTCTTAAACCTTAAAAAACGTCTCGTTTTAGCATTCTTCTGTCTACACTCGACCAGCTGAACCCATGGGAATTCTATCATTTGATTAGTATATACAAATATAAAACTAGTTTTTATATATGCGTGCGCATGCGCACAAACACAAATACACAGATCTTTTTTTTTTTTTTTTTTCTTTTTAAGAAAGTTTTCTTCTGAACCAGCAATACTCGGATTTTATGCTTTCTAGTCAAAATGGATATCAAGTAGTACAGTATAGCTCATAAATAAGTACACCCCTCCCAATTTTCTTTCAAAAAAAGTTAATTTTCTTCTCAATTAAAGATACCATTACTTTGTTATTTCTAGGAAACCATTATACAATCAGCATGGATATTATTAGGTATTACTTTTTGCCAAACTCTACAACATTGAAACTCAGTATTCAAAAATAAAATGGCATAAATGTATAAATAAGAATTTCACTGATTTATTTTAAAGTGATATTTTCTTCTCAGTATGTATTTACTAACCCCTCTACACAATTAGGATGTAACGAAAGGACAATTTTTTTATGAAAATTTAACTAATTGTCCCTTTGTAAGCGTATGTATGCCATTTTTTCTTGGATGTAATTTTTCCGCAATAAGGAATTTTTACCCTGTATGTCATTTTACCCCTTTATATCATGCTTTGCCTCTATTTTTCCTCCTGTACGTCATTTTTTCTCATCATATAATTTTTCCAATATGTCATTTTTCCCTAGTGAGTCTTTTCCTGTGTGTCATTTTTATTCTGCATATCATTTTTTCCCCTCCCTATAATTTTTTCTTCGATATCATTTTTCTCTAAGCGTAATTTTCCCCTTCATGTCATTTTCCTATATGTCATTCCCCACCCCTTTATGTTATCTTTTCCTGTACGTTATTTTTCCCATATGTCATTCAAACTCTAGTCGCGCACATACATGTAAATTTGAGACTAATACCCTTGAAAAAGGTATGAATCCCCTTATCTCACTCAGCAATGGGATCTCTTACAAGGATGGCTTTGGTATTAAATAACCCACGAAGGTTGATACGCCATTAAACAAAACAAAAAAACACTTTCAGAGTAATACTTCTGGGAAAGATATAAACCTCCTTATCCCTCTGCCCAGCTATGTGTTAAATAGTACCCCCACTGCTCTTCGACAAGAATGGCTTTGGTCTTAAATAACCCACAAAGGTTGATATGCCATTAAACAAAGTAACCAAAACAAAACAAATCTTCTATCATGAGCAAAATGGGACAAGGTTTATTTTTAAACGGAGCATAGCTGGTTTGAATCCAAAATTTTCCTTCTAGACTGGATGCATTATCAAAACTGAAGAACCAACTCTGTACTAGTACACATAGTTTCAAGGGAACAGATAGGAACTTCCTTACCCCACCCTAGCTATAGGTGAAATATTATCGCTACTGCTCTTCTCCAAAGATGGCTTTGGCCTTAAATAACCCACGAAAGTTGATATACCATTAAACAGAAAACCTTACCTTTATCTCCAAGTGCCTCTTTAACTTGTGTAACAGCAGTTCGAACTTGATTGTCATCAGTCACATCTAACTGAATTATTCGACATTTGTCGCTGGTACTATCAAGGATTCTTTTAGCACCTTCACCATCGGCATATAGGCAACAGGCAAATACAGTGAAGCCGATTTTGTCTAGTTTTAGAGCCAATGCATTTCCAAATCCTGTGTCACAACCTAAAAAGAGAAAGGAAAAAATTCATGAATATCAGTAGCAAATTTAAATTGAAAATCCAGTTTTGATGTACTTGATAATATGTGATATTTGATTATGCGAAAATGTGTTTCATTTCTCAGCAAAGGTACCAAAAATGCCATAATCAAAATGGTAATTTTTTGGAAAACAGAGTTATAAGAATTTCTCTAAGATTTTGGGTTTTAAAAAAGACGAGGAATAAATATATCCAATGAGCGACCGGTTTTTGTTAAAAGACTTGATAGATTTGTGCATAGATAGATAGACAGAAACAAAGGAGAAAGATAATATCAATTCCACCATTTCTGAAAAGTGTGACACCACCCAAGTATCTGCTAGTGTTGCAGGGTGAATTGACGGAAGTATATAGGGGCGGTAAGTTTACATTAAACGATACTACATTTGGAACTGGGAAAAAAACCACAAGAGAAATTTAATATCCTCTGCCTTTCAGCAGCAGCAGCCACCGAAAATGTAGGTCAGTGTTGAGTAAAATTCTTATTTCTTTTCCCGGCGAGCATTTTTCGCGGCAAAACCTGTTGGACTTTATTTTCTCACCAACGCAGCTCTTATCATAAATTATTGGATCGTTTACTCGATAGGTCTCGACACTTGTGCGTATCCATGGATTCAAGATGGCGACAGATATGATGTTGGCGATGCTGAAAATGCGTAACCAACACGATATTTACCCACCAAATACACTGGGGAAATTTTATCATTAGATTCGTCTCGCATTTATAAAATGTGTGCGCAAAATACATTCGTCATAAGAAAAACGATATAGATGACACAGCACAAAGGAATGGGCGCTCGAATGATGTTAGCGAATGATGCAATCATTTCAGTTGTTACAATACTGCTGTCTATATTAGACTAGTGGATAGAGTGTTCGCCAATGGTCCTGGAGACCTGGGTTCAATCCCAGGTCCGTCATACTAAAGACTTTAAAAATGGTACTTGATACCTCTTTGCTTAACACTATAAAATTATAAGGCACGTATCAAGGGTAAAGTGGAACAATCCTGGGAAAGGAGTAGGGCCCTCCCCTTCACCTTGGTGTAGTAGCTATTGAAAAGGGACCCTTCAGGTCGTTTATTTGTCGCTGCCTCCCACCAGACACGACTTGACACAAGGTCAAAAGCCCGAAGGCCGATTAAAGTGGGGATAAAGGGGAGGGAAGGTCGGGAACGAGCCGAGACTCGAACCCTGCTTGTCTGTGCTGCTCATCGGCTCACTTCGTGCAATGTGAGCCTGATGAGGCAAGCAGTTTCACGAACCCAAATGTGAGTCCGGGCACGTATGCCAGTTTACGGCTTAAACTAGACGCTTGGTCTAGTGCCGTACATGGGTGACAAAGGAGACAAAAGTGCAGCTCGCCCACCCGAAGGTAGCCTAGTCGAAACTAGGTGCCTAATTAAAGGCCCCAAGTTTGCCATTGTTCCTTTTGCAGAGCCACGCTCCGGACCGAAGTCCAGAACAGACTCCGGGGCCTCGCAAAAAGCTAAAAGCCAAGAGCTAGCCTGGGACCCTTCAGGTCGCCTCTGACTACGGTCGCCAACTTTACTATGAGTAATGCTGCTTTCTGACTAATATTGTAGCTTAGAATTTCCCTATATCCTTGTAAGGTCGTTGAAGGTGCATTTCCGAGAAATTCCTACTAATTCAATCTCTCAGGAAAACAGAAAGGGGGTAACAAGGAGTTGCCCATCTCCTCTACAAGTAGCAGGTTTTACTGTATCATGGTAGTAAAAGCAACCTGATTTATCCACCGAGCGGGGCTGTAAGAAATAGATTCTTGATTTTCGTAAGTGCATCAGGTTGTAGTGAAACGCAAACTGCCCCGTGTAGGATTTGAACTTGGATCGTCGACTCCATTTTCTTTGACGATAACCGTTACGCCACACATGGTTCCAGTAATGGAGCATTAAAGCCGCGTGTGCGTAATTTCCATTTCATTAACTTTGGAGTTGTGTATCTTATGACACACCATAGATAGATAGATAGATAGATATTGATGAATGAGTTTTAAAATACAGAAAATCCTAATGAAAACCAGCACTAAAACTGCTACAAGACAATTCCATAATATTTTCCTTCGACATTAGATTATTCCATAATATTTTCCTTTGCATGGCTTGAGAAAAAAAAATCATATCATTAATTTAGATAATTTCATCTGGTTTGTTGAAAGAATATAAAGCCAGAAATTTCAGCTATTAAATAAAAATGTTTTGTGTCTTCTTTGTTATAAGTTCATTTACTGCTAAATACAAACCTTGAGTGAATACTTAAGTGTTATTATTTCATCATTTTTGTCAGGGAAAGAGTAGTAAAGATAAAAGAGTTGGAAAAGAAAGACAATTGTTATCACCGTCAAAGGGGCGTAGCGTAACAGTTATCGTCTTAGAGAATGGATTTGACAAACCAAGTTCAAATCCAGCGCGAGGTAGTTTACCCTTCAGTTTCACGCTAATGCCCTTGAATTTTTCTTTGCACTCCACTAGTAATCGGGAGAACAGAATAGATTTTTTAATCTTCATAAATGAGAAGGAAAAAACTGATTCTAAAACCAAAGAGAGTGAAGTTAACAACTTTCCCTTTATAAAAAAAAAAACTAATTCCCACGAAACTGCAGCAGCATCACCGACGTGAGGTGTGGCTACGACCTTATACACCTCTTTAAGATCACAAAAAACATTTACATTTTTTATCTCATAGATTAAGAGTTTGGAATTTTTTAATGGCATACCAACCTTCGTAGGTTATCTTAAGTCAAAGCTATCCTTGTAGAAGACCAGTAGCGGTTATTATTTAACCCATAGCTGGAAAAATAAGAGGGTTCATGCCTTTTTCCAAAGGTATTAGTCCGAAAGTGAACGTAATTGGGTGACTGGAGATCGAACTGGCTTACTATGATGGCGCAGTAAAGTACGTTCGCCACAACACCACGAAGACCATTTTTTTTTTTTGGTTTGGTTTCTTTGCTTAATGGTATATCAACCTTCGAGGGTTATTTAATGCCAAAGCTAACCTTGTAGAAGAACAGTAGTGGTACTATTAAACCTATCGCTGGAAGTTAAGAGGGTTCATATATTTCCTGAAGGTTATTAGTCCGAAATGTTATTAGTTTAAATCTAGTAGCACAATTGGAATTCGAAACACGCTTACTGCGATACTGTAGTCCAGCACATTAGCCACTACAGCGGCCTTGGGACTTCGTCCATTACGCTCGAAGTATTTTAATGTATAGGACAGAAATTTGTCAAAAACTAGAGAAAATTAGGGGGTTACTACATACAGAAAAATATTTGACCTGCTTCGCGTAGGGTAATGGTTTACAAACTAAGCAAACAACCCATTGTTTGTCAATTCGATTCTAAGTAAGTACTCTATACTTCTAGCCCTGTGCCACACTTGAGCGAAACTTAGTAAATACACGACGTCTTGCATGATGTAATGGTTAGAAAGCATTGCAAGTGAGGTTGATTCTCATTGGATGCTTCTAGCTTTGTGGCTCAACTAAGCTAAACTTATGGTTGATTTTAATGGCACGTCAACCCGTTTGGGCTTATTTTATGCCTAGCAATGAAAAGTTGACTATCTACTCCTCCAGAACCACCAAAACTAGTGCCATACAACCAGATGCAGTTAAGTATATTAACTAGGACACACCTTTTTTGGGGGGTGGGGGGGTCTTAACCCTCTGGAGTGGGCTGCAGTCAGCGTATTCTAATTCCCGAAAGAGGAAGTTAAACCACACTTACTAAATAAACGAGGCCTCGCATGATATGATAGTTGAACAGATAGATTACCGGGGCGTTGTTAATGAGTTAGATTCTCACTGGGTGTCCCATATTTCTAGCTTTGTACCTCAACTCAGTTAAACTAGATACTTATGACACAAAGCTGAAAAGCCTAGTCAGCTCTTGATGCTGTCAAATATGCCGACTGTATTTCTGCAGAGGGGTAAGACACCGCCACAACGAGTATTCTGGATATGAAACTAAACAATCTGATGGTGAGGCTTCGGTCCTGGAACTTTATGGAATGTTAAGTACCCCTTCACTCGCAATGGTAGTACCTGTTAGGGTACCATCTAGTGATCAAATAGAACAATTTAACCATTTAACTATGTGCAAACAAATGAAGACAGGCTGGTTTAAAAACGTCACCTATAAACTATTCGATTACAAATATATATAATTTGATATTATACAACCTCCTACTATAAAATCAAACAAAGTTTGAAATATATATATATATATATATATATATGATTTAAACGACCCATTGTTATAATGGTTAGAGTGTTTGCCTACGGCCAGGGAGAAGGGGTTCCATTCCAGGTAGAGTCATACTAAAGACTCAAAAAATGGTACTTGATACCTCCTTGCTTAACACTCAGCATTATTAGGTACGTATCAAGGGTAAAGTTGAGCAATTAAAAGAAAGGAGTAATGACCTTCCCTACACCTCGGTTTGGTTTGGTTTCTTTGTTTAATTGCATATCAACCTTTGTTGGTTATTTACTGCCAAAGCCATTCTCCTAGAAGAACAGTAGTGGTACTATTCCACCCATAGCTGGGAGGATAAGGGGGTTCATACCTTTCCCAAGGATATTTGTCCAAAAGTGAACATAATAGCGCGACTGGAGTTCGAACTCGCGTACTACGATTCCGCAGTCCATCGCTTTAACCATTACACCACGACGACATCCCCTCTACACCTCGGTGTAGTAGCTTTTGAAAAAGGAGCCTTCAGGTCATCCTCGACTAAGGTCGCTAATTTTATTTATTATATTAATATATCAATTTATTGAATTTATATAATATAATTTATATGATAATAATTTCATTTATATGATAATATATTAATTTATTGATATAATGTTATGATTTCTTTTTAGTTCATTATGATTAAATAAAGCAGTAAAATTGATCCTTTACGGGGGCATTTTTTCCTCCTTGAATGCCATCCAATAATTCAATTTTATGAGGAATTTGTTTTCTCAACAAAAAAGAAAATGAATTCCTAGAATTCTTCCAAGCAATATTTCTTAAAATACCAAGAATGTCGCAGATCTGATTAAAAAATAAGATAAAGAATGAATAAACATATATTAACTCTGCAAAGGAGGTGCCCGTGGTGTAATGGTTATCGTCATAGGAAATGGACACGGTGATACGAGTTCAAATTCTGGCCGAGACTAATTGCATTTCACATAGCACTAATGCTCTTGGGAAAGGTATGAATCCAATTATTCTCCCTCCAGCTATGGGTAAATAGTCGGGCAGACTAGGTTCTTCAGCCTTGGTGAGGCAACTAGTCTAGGAGAAAGAAAACTCTGAATTCAAACCTGTTAAACTTCGCTTAAAAATTGACCTCGTGTCACATCCTGCCCGAGTGGAGGCGTTGGTAAATATGATTAACTATGCAAAGTATTTTTTTAGAAATGCCTTTAACTTGTGGTGATTAGAAGGAACTTTTCCATAGCGTAGTAGTTAGCAAGTTACTCTCACTGATCACCTCTTCAACAATGAGTTTGATTCTCATTGGGTGCTCTGTATTGCGGTTATTTTATGCCCAGAGGTTAGAGAATTGCATTCATTGTAAATTAAAATTTACGTTTTTTCTGCAATTGTTTGTTTTTTTTCTTTTTGTTTGTTTTTGTTTTTGTTTTTTGCACGTGGTCCTATCGACTACGAATACTTTTTAAGCAGATCAATTTGACCCATTTTGATCCGAAGTAGCTATACTCTAATAGGTACAACCACTGTACGAGTCAGAGTGGACCTGGGAGTAATGCCAATAACTGAGTACTGCACATTCACCAGATCTTCAGAACAGGAGTATTATTACCTGATGTAATTGACTGTCATACCCAAGACACCCCAATTTTAAGAGGAGCTACCCTTACTTTCGCTTACAGAGTATTCCTTACACTGCTAAGACAGACATTCCATGAGCCTTAGAGCCCCACCCCACCCTGGCTCTCACCTGCTTCGGCAGGGCTTGGTTTATCACCTGGCATCTGAGGCGCCGCTTTTTAGGGGAATGCTTACAGGGTCCAAGATATTTTTGGAGCCACTGAGTGTGTCTAGGCTTTTCCCTGCGCCCGGTTCCCATATTAAAACAGGCCTTGTGCCAAACTTTGGTGTTTGTGGGGCACCAGATAAATACCGTCTTAAATGTCTGTAGGGGATATAGTCTTCGTATATATTAAACTTCTTCAACTGGACAAGAAATGTTTGGTCGAAAGGAAACTTTCTAAAAGCCTATGGAATTCTTTTGTTGCACTGATAAAGGCGGTTAAACAAATAAAACTGAATCTTTTTTTGTGATCCTTGAAAACATGTTTATCAAGTCTCCTTGACATATTTTTTATTCTTCCGTTGCTCAAAGTCCATAGATTAAGTTAACCAATAAAATAATCTTTACATTCAAAGGTACCTATTCTGATTGTTATAAGTGAGTACCGCCCTGCAAAGATAATAACTTCATAAATATTAACCCTTTACACACTGAGTTTCCCACAACCCAGGGCTCCCAGCACTAGGTTTCTATTTGAAAAATTGCTGAAAATGTAAAATAAAATATGTGAATTAAAACAGTAAAACTCTTCAATATTGTGATTATCGTTTCCACGTAGGGTTTTATTTTAGAAATGCATCGGAAAGATTTACCATAGGAACACATTGGAAATGGATTTACTCTAGGGACGCATAAGAAAGGATTTTGATGTAGGAATGGATCGGAAATCGTTTTTATATAAGAATGCATTGGAAAGGATCTTAATATAGGACTGGATTTGAAAGGTTTTTACTTGATGAATGCTTTGGAAAGGGTTTTACTAGAAGACTGCATTGGGAAGAGTTTTACTGGAAGACTGCATTGGAAAGGATTTTACTTGAAGAATGAATTGGAAACGATTTTACTTTAGGAAGGCATTAGGAATCGTGTTTATATAGAAATGCATTAGAAAGGAATCTACTATAATATCAGAAAAGTTTGTTTTCCGAGTAATATTTCAAAC
Organism: Sepioteuthis lessoniana; assembly: GCA_963585895.1. Lineage (NCBI taxonomy): Eukaryota > Metazoa > Mollusca > Cephalopoda > Myopsida > Loliginidae > Sepioteuthis > Sepioteuthis lessoniana. The sequence continues at coordinate 54,944,453 of OY757946.1, forward strand.
AGATTGGTGGCGCATTTGCATATACTCTCTCATAGTCATTACATTCCACTGGTTACTTTCCTTTTTTCCCTTGTTTTGTATACTTCATTGCTAAATCGTTGGATAATTATTAGGCAAACGAAATAATATGAAACCTTTTTAAATATTACAAGGTCAATGTTTTAATATGACGTAGTAACGTGAGAATAAAACTATTGTTGGTTTTTTGCTTGTTAACTTTTTTTAACACACAAATGTCATTCTGATGGTCGAGATGCGTCTTCATAATTATTTGCCAACAATTTCCCCGACATCGTTGTATAATAGTTACCATTACGGTCTCACAGATCACTCACTATTGATTAGTGAATTTGCTTCTCACTGGGTTCCCCATACGCCTGGCTTTGTTCTAAAGCTTAGTAAATAATTCCATTTTGTCAACGTCGTGGTTTAACTAGTTTGCCAGAAAGTCGTGCAAATTGACAACCACTGATTCGCGTGTTCGATCTTCACGAAGGACCCCCTTTGTGCAACGTAGTTTTAGGAGGCGCCTTATGTTATTTAATAGTTTACAAGCAAGGATAACAGACTGCTTCTTGTGAGTTCGGTTCTCACTAGGTGCCAGGTAAATAAATAATTTGGATTCATGGACAAGTCCCACTTAAAGCACCGGGCCCTGCTAGATTACTTAAGTTAAGCAACGCTGAGTTTTAAATGGGTGACTACTTAGTAACAGCTAGTACGGTAAGCAACCAAAGCTTAGTCAATAACAATAAACCAGATGCTGTTTAGTGCTAAACCCAGGAGACACCATTTTGTGAGGAGTTACCACATAGCAGTTGATAAAATCGGTTTATTGTATGCCCAGTCAACAAGGTGCCATTTATAGATAGAAATATGGTTGATACGTTCAGTTTTTATATACACACGAGTCATAGCACCCGAGGGTTCGAAAGGCTATTAGTTTTGGAATGTAAACAGTTTTGAAATAAACGATGGCCTGAGGAATTAACAAATTTATATAACTTATTTCCTGACGATTTTGTGGGTATTTTGCGTTCACACACAATAATATATATATATATATATATATATATATATATATATATATGTGTGTGTGTGTGTGTTATATTTTTGGTACATGAACATTTATATAAACAAATGAATAATGAAGTCATTGGTAAAAACAGGGGTAACTATTCTAAAACAATAAAATAGCGATATATATATATATATATATATAGAGAGAGAGAAAGAGAGAGAGAGAGAGAAAGAGAGAGAGAGAGCGGGGGGTGTTGATCCTGACTTAGCTGAGGACCGGCCAAATGAAAGTCTTAGTTATGATTTTTTATCGTATTTTTTTCTATTTTATGGTTGAAAATATTGATACTACTCTGCATTTTGTTCAAAAAGCACTACTGATTAAAAACGCTTTTAGTTTGCTTTATTTGTTTATTGGCATGTCAATCTGTTAGGGTTAATTAATACCAAAGCCATTCTTGTAGAAGAACAGTAGTGGTACTATTCAACCCATAACAGAGATAGGGATAATGGGAACTCATGCCTTTCTTAAAGGTATTAGTACGAAAATGAACGTAATTCGCGACTGGAGTTTGAACTCTCGACAATTTCACTCTCAAGTATGTTAACCACAACGTCACGGGCACTCCTCTCTCGGAGTTAAATTTTAATCATATAAAATAAAAACTTAGATAGATAAATATGATTAAATAGATGAATGGATTGTATTTTCTTCTTGTTAATCTAAAATTTGTGCTGTGCGATTTCTCTAAATAGCATATTCTTCATTAGAACTAATTCAACAGAGAATTTACTCCAAGAGTCTTGAAGGAATTAATGAATTTTTAAGAATTTGTGAGTGAAAAAACAGTTTATAAAGTCCAAACACACCAACATTTTTGTAAACACTAATGAATCTTAATACCATGACTAGAGACATACGTATTCACACACATACTCCCCAACAAGCAGGATGAGACACAAGCTCAATTTTTAGACGGAGTACAGCAGATTTGGATAAAGCGTTTTTCTTTTAGTCAACTTACTTAACCAAAGGGCACCTCGGGTGATGTAATGGTTAATAAGCTAGATCTGCAAACATTCACGAGTGAGTTCAATACTCATTGGATGCTCCATTCATACGGCCTTGTGCTACATCAAAGCAAAAATATCAAATTATTACTTAGTCAAGACTAAAAGGGCACCTCGGGTGGTGTAATGGTTAATAAGCTAGATCTGAAAACCTTCACGAGTGAGTTCAATTCTCATTCGGTGGTCCATTCATACGGCCTTGTGCCACATCCAAGCAAAAATCTCTAATTATTACTTAACCAAGGCTAAAGAACCCAGCCTGGCTTACTATTTCCCAATTCCTGGACAAAAAACAAGAGTGTATTAGCGCAAAGTGAAACACAAACACCTTTATTCAGGATTTGAACTTGGTTTACCAATATCATTTCCAACGACGATAAACGTTACACTAAGCACACCTCTTGACAAGCAACATGTAGAAAGACTGACAGCTAATGTCTCGTAACATCTACGCATGTCAGAATCAGAGGTATATATGTAGGTAAAGTGGTCTTGGCTACTTCATTCTGAAGAGTCGAATGTTTCAGTTATGAACAACAAAAGTTGTTTTGGCTAAAAGAATTGGTTTGGGCATCACCCGAAATGTTTTGTGGGGTGTGCACCTTCATGTGTGGGTGAATACATATGGAAAGTGTTTTAGAGTTAGAGTTTTTACCTTCTATTATTTGATATTACAGTTGAAATATAATCATATTACTCTCTATTTCAATTGAAATTACATATGTATATAAATCTGTCATTAGAAATTAATAAGATTACGACTTAAAGTTTCACGTTATGAGGTAATTTTTACGCAATTCGAAACTATAGAAATAGTATCTGTGCATATGTGTGTGTGGTATATCAGAAAAATTGATATAATTCCATTGTCCTATAACTTGACCAGTTCTCACCTCGGTATGTGGTATTTGTATGATGGCATGTCAATATTCATAGGTTATTTAATGTCAAAGCCATCCTTGAAGATCAGTAAATGATCTCCAATTTTGACAGTATGAGTTAAAACAACTCAAAATTCTCTGCCAAATGTAAATTTAATTAACTTGTCTTACTATATATATTACTTCTTATATATATATATATATATATATATATATACACGCACACCACTATATATATATATATATATATATATATATATATATACTAAGAGAAAAATTGATAGCAATGTAATCTAAGTAAAAGGAAAGATTTTTATTGAGAAGCAAAGCCGACACTACAGCGTTTCGGTTCGTTCTAATGAATCATCATCAGGACTGTGAGAGATGATATTAGTGATGTTAAATCAATGATGGATGTTTAAAAGTACGAAATACAAAGACCTAAGGAAAATGTGTATAACAAGAAGAAGTTGGCCGTTTAGTGAATCAGCGTTTGTCTGTTTTAAATGACGTCATTTGACTTATTAGAAATAGTGTATAGATTTTATATTCCATTTGTTTATCGAGAAAGATTTCGAATCAAAAAGAGGAAGAAAAAGAAAAAGAAAGACAAAAAGAAAAAGTATAAGATTATGTTACGTGTGGAATATATTAACTAAAGATGGAAATTATGATATATGTGAAATATATCAACTAAAGATGGAATATATTGTAGCTATTTAAAATGGATTTGCTCAAGTAAAGAGAAATATTATAAAAGCCCGGACGAGTATTTAGGGAATCACAGTGCGAAATAACACCGGCCTCGAAAATTCGTCTTTTATTATGAATGTAAAGGAGGTGCCCGTGGTGTAATGGTAAGCGTCGCAGGATATGGACACGGTGACACGAGTTCAAATCCTGGACCTGGCTGATTGCATTTCACATAGCACTAATACACCTGGGAAAGGTATGAATCCAAAATATTCTCCCTCCAGCTATGGGTAAATAGTAGGGCAGACTAAGTTCTTCAGCCTTGGTGAGGCAACTAGTCTAGGAAAAGGAAAACTCTGAATTCAAACCTGTTAAACTCCACTTAAAAATTGACCTTGTATCATATCCTGCCCGAGCGGAGGGGTTGGTAAATATGATTATGAATGTAAATGACCATCTTTGCAGAATTGAAATCAAAGTTCTGATTAGATTGAGAAATGTGTTGAAGAAGTGCATTGTTTATATTATCAATTCTAATGTCTCTTTTGTGTTCTTTCAAACGAACGTGAAGGTCTCGAGATGTTTCACCAACATATTTTAATTTACAATTCTTACAAGGGATACAATAAACACCGGCATCTGAAAGTATGTTTTGTTGAGGGCTGGAGCGTAGTAAATCACAGATAGTTTTAGGGGGTAAAGAGGCAGTTTTGATATCGATTTTATTTAAGTTGTTTATTCGGAAGAAGAATCGTTTGGCAAAGTCATCAAATCTTTGGTTGCTGAAAATTACAAACCATGTGAAATTTACAGAATATTTGATCTGTACTGACAAGCGAGTTTTAATAAAAATATTTATAAATAGGCAAAAGAGTTTGCTACTATGAGCCTGAGTGGAAAGAACAGTCCATGGAGTGGAAACATACTCACTCTCCGGTAAAGAAATAATTCCAGGGGCAGTGGTTAGTAAAGAATGGCATTCTGACAATCTTCTGGGACATGAAAGTACCCATCACTATTGGTTTCATTTAAAAAAAAAGGTTCAATTGTAAACAGTGCTTCCTCTTGCCGACTTTTTAGACAATAGTCACCTTATTTATTGAATTACCTTCGTATATATATATATATATATATATATATAGATAGATAGATATATATATATATATATATATATATATATATATATAGAGAGAGAGAGAGAGAGAGAGAGAGAGAGATTACTTAATACAAATACAAATACAATACAAAGTCATTTGATGTAACTCATTTTTAATTCAATTTATTATTAATCATTTGTTTCTACACTGGTAAATGATTTCAAGTATCAAAAAATGATTTAATATTTCTATTTAACTCCGAGACGCAACCTTAACTACGACTCCTTTCTGAGTGGACCTGGAAGTAATACCAATAAAGGGGTACTCCACATTCCCGAAAGCTCCAGAACTGGTACCTCACCATCAGATGGTTTAATGTCATATCTAAAACACTCCTTGTGGGTTTCGGCATATTCTACAGCCCCAACCGATTGAGCCATTCATGCCTAGAGGTTAGGGAATTGTGCACATTGTACGTTTAGATTTACATTATATTTACATTTTTGCGTGGTTGTTTAAACTTTGAAGTAATAACTAAAAATATATCCCAGAAGATTTTATCATCCTCAGGGAAAGATTTTGATAATTACTTATCGTTACAATAACTTTTTAAATTTTTTTTTTTTTAATTATAGAAAGAGATTAGAGAAATTTAGACTGACGACTTTTCTCGACAGAATGAGAAGTGATCGAATTGAAATTTCCAAAGTAACTAATAGAAATTCTAATTATAGTTGACATTTTTTATGAAAGACATTTTTCACATATTTCTCTTCGAACTGAAAATTTATTGTCAAGACAGATTTCAAAAACTAATTCTACAAGATTTTTTTTTTTTTCTCACAGAGTTATATATTTTGGGGGAAAAATTGTCTCATCAGATCAAAGACAGAAATAGCGAAGAAAAAAGAAAATAGAACTGGATAATTTCAGGAAAAAAAATAGTAAGAAAAAGAATTTAAGAGGGCATCTGTTAGAACTATCAAATGAATCACTTAACAAAAATAGGTCTGTGCGTAGATAACGTATTATAAAAGTATGCGTTGTATGCAAAAATTCCATGTTTTTTTTATTTTTAAGGTGTATGAGAGAAGATAGGAAAATACGGGGATGACAAAGGGGGCATAAAATACAAATTTATAGTAACAGTAATAATGAAAATTTGTATACAGTTCTACGGTTTCAAAGATTATCGATTACTAATAATTATATGGTTTCGAATATTTTTATCGATTACTAATAATTATATGGTTTCAAGTAATTATTTCTATAATCAGTTGTTAGTACTTAGTTTTTATGGTTTCAATTAGCTAATTATAATCCTTACTAAACAAATTGAACTTCAAGTAATAATTTTTACTATAAATAACTTACAGTTATCGATAAAGTATTTCAGTCAAATACAAATAATTTACATACAGTTGTATGGTGTCAAGTATTCCTATCTAATACTTGATAGGTTTTTTTTTTTTTGCACACAGTTTGATATCTAAAACTAATGATTCATGCAGAATTTTATTCATATTTAATAATAATCATTTTTTGTACACAGTTAAATGGTTCCAAGTATTCCTATCCAATACAAATAATTTATAAACAGATCTATTTGTTCCATAAATGGAACTTTAACAGCTACTACAACTCCAGCTACTACAACTCCAGGTCAGAGTAGTTTTTGGAGTAATGTCAGTGAAAGAGTGACATCACATTCACTAAATCAGCAGAACTAGAGCCTCACCACCGGATGCAGTTTATTTTCATATCTGGGACCCCTATTTCGGTGGGATCCTACTGCAACGGGATACAGTCAATATATTCTAAGCTCAACTGTCAAAGCAGTGCGATCTTTGTCTTGATAGAGACAAAGAAACAAATAAGATTTGAATATAATTTTTTTTAATGCATCAAGCCCAGTCGGCTGAGGCAGTAGAATACACCGACTGCATCTCTGCAGAGAGATACCCACCCAAGGGTGTCCCTAATATGACCCTAAACGATCTGATGGTGAGGCTCCAGTAATGCTGAAGCTTTGGAGAATGCAGAGTACTCCTTTATTGCCATCGCTCCCAGTTCCATTCGGGCCTGGAGTAGTTGCACCTGATTGGCCCCTATCTATGGATCATATAGAACTGTTTGCAAACAAACGACTCATACTAAATTGAAATAGAACTGTTTGATCATTTAACTGAGAGTAAACAAGTGACTGATATTTAATAGAATTGAAGGAGATTCATAGCAATATTTGGAACTATTTAACTTTGTTGACTTATGTTTACAAATCATATATATCTAATATATGTATAAACTAGATTTGACATTAAATAACCTACAATATTTCATATGCCATAAAAACAAAACAATTACATCCTCAAAAAACGAATCCAACTTTTAAAATCCCGATCCTCCAACGTCTTTTTTCTTTGTTAATTTTCTCTCCCAGTTTTTCTCCTTGCTGAAAATTCCCCAAAATATGAATTCGGTCAGTGTTTACATCACTCGTTTGATAAATAGGACAAGTCACTAAAGAGGACAAAAAGGAAGGAAAAGTTCTTCCCTTTCTTGAGTATCACTCTTTCCTCCAAATCCTATTCATTCCGTGAACAAGGAAAAAGGAGCCACCTACGACGCTCATTTAGAGAACAAAGAGTTCTTTCTTTTTTTTATTATTAAATATTACCATCTTTTTACGAATCGCGGTTAAAGCATTCGATATTCTCGGCCGACTGATTGGTTCAAGGACTTTCTATCTCAGGAATGAACGCTTTAAGATCGACTAACAGTCTCGAAAAGTTTCCATTACGATTCTTAAGAAACAATAGCTTTTCAATTCTTTCGGCTGGGATAGGGGATCGGAAATGACCCTTCTCTTATCTTTTTAATGACGTCAGTATTTCAATACAAAAGATATATTTTTAAAAATTCCAGCTTAAAAATAAAACTATATCCCGCTTTAGGATCGTAATCTTTTAAAACGCACACACACACATACTCACACACGTGAGTGGAAGAATTTATCTTTGCGTTAGATAGCCACCTTCTTCTTCGATCTGGATCGGCTTCCCTCTTCCCTTCGCTGTTCAAAGTTCTTTATTGGCTGCTCTATTCTCTTCGCAGAGAGGATTAACAAATATGATGACATTACCAACTCCGTACGAGAGTCGGGTGCGCCCCTTGAACCACAGAGGGAAATGGATGTCATGTCTTCTATTACTCTGAGCTAATTAAAAGTTGAAATCTAAGTTCTATGATTTTTGTCACCTAACTTTAGAAATCTTCCAATGATAACCAAGATTTCAAATGACCTTATAAGTCAATCAAACAGAGTTGACTTACGATATCTTTCCAACCGTTTTAACGGTTATTCGAATTCTACAAAACATACCAAATAAAGGATTCAGTCAATTTATTATTTAACAATTATAGTTTTTTTAATCTTATGAATAGCGTGAATTCTAAATCTGTCTGTTCGTCGTTGCTTATTATTATTATTATTACACTCCTTGCGATTTTTTCACACTAGTTTCAGCAGGTAGTCTTTTATTGAGGTCTGAGTGACTGCAAGTCGCCTCAGGTCCCCAGGACTCTTCTCAGTATTTTGGCCCATCTTAGTAATGCTGTAGTCCAGATGGTCTCGATTCATTTCCCGATTTCCAACTCTTCCAGTCACCTTTTCAAGCTTTAGTGATCGTTCCAAATGCGTCATTAGCAATTAGTATCACCGTTCCCCTCATATTTCCCAGCTTTTTCAAGCCCTCTAGTAAGGTCCATGTACTTGTCTCTCTAATTGCTTTCTTTATTTTTCATTCTGTGATTGCAAAATCCAATAGATTATAAATTCTTTTCCCCTTGTTAATCAATAAGATTTGATCTTCTGGTTGGGATTTGATGGTTTGTGTGTATCTCAAAGTCTCGGGGAATTTTATGCAACAAGAAAAGAACTTGTCAATTTACGAACTTCACTGTTGGGGTCGACCAAAATATTAGGTGGGGGGAGTCTTTAAGAACTGGGCAGATTGACTGTTACTCGGACTCTACCAAAGACAACAGGTCAATATTTGTGGGGTGAAAAATCTCCGAGTAAATATCAGGACTTAAAATCAGCTAGAATATTTAGAAAAGTCCAGGAGACTCGCTACAAGTTAAAACTGGTGTGAAAAACTAACACTGATAAAACAACAACAACAGAGTGAAAAAATTTTAAATAAAATACTGGATAAATTCCTGAACCTTGCTTGAGAGCAAAAAAGTTATGGAATATAAAGGAGAGAGTGATACTTATCATATGTGAGGTTCTTGAAATAATCTCAAAGAACCTACAAAAGAAACAGGAGAAGAATTGAGATCGTCCAAACCATAGCACTGTTTAAATCGGCGGGAATACCTGAAAAACTAAGGAGATTTGCAATCGTTTGAAAATTACTGAAGGTCACCAGTTAAGACTGGAGTGAAAAATTACAAATAATAATTTTCCTTTTCTTGTTGCCTCGTCTTCTATTTCTTCTTTTTAAGTACATCAAATGAGAGTTAAACTACAAGAGTAGGCATGATAGAGTAAGAATGGAGGCTCACTGGGAAATGTGCAAGAGACTAAAATTTGGCTATTATTTGAGAAACTTTTTTTAATTTTTTATTATTATTATTATTATTATTATTATTATTTACTCCTTGAGAGTTTTTCACATCAGTTTTAGCTGATGGTCTGTCATTGGAGAGTGAGTGATAGCAAGTTTCCTCAGTCCCTTTTATAACACTTTGGTGACAGTACCAAAAGCACCAATCACGATTGATATAATTGTCATCTTCATGTTCCATAATTTTTTTCAGTTCCCTAGCAAGATTATTATAATAACTACTACCACTTTTACTACTAATAATAATAAAAATAATAAAAGCAGCATTTACTACTACTACTACTACTAGAAATAATTATTCACCAAATGTTGTCGATCTGTTCCACAAAGGTTCCAGCATTTTTTTACGATTTCAACCAAACTTTGTTTAATGGCATATCAACCTAGGTGGGCTATTCAATGACATAGCAATCCCTTGAAAGGACAGTAATGGTATTATTTAACCCATAGCTGAAACTATAAGGAAGTCCATTTCTTTCTCAAGGGTATACATATATACCAACCCCTCCGCTCGGGCAGGATATGACACAAGGTCAATTTTTTAAGCGGAGTTTAACAGGTTTGAATTCAGAGTTTTCTTTCTCCTAGACTAGTTGTCTCACCAAGGCTGAAGAACCTAGTCTGCCCTCGTCTATCTACCCATAGCTAGAAGGAGAATAATTGGATTCATACCTTTCCCAAGGGTACTAGTGCTATGTGAAATGCTATCAGTCTCGTCCAGGATTTGAACTCGTGCCGCCGTGTCCATTTCTTACGACAATAACCATTACACCACGGGCACCCCCCTTTCTCAAGGGTATAAGTCCGAAAGTGAACATAATTACGTGATTGGAGTTCGAACTCGCTCACTAAGATGTTGCAGTCCAACACATTAGCCACAACACAGACTTCTCCATAAATTTTTGGGATACCCGAAAATGTTTTCTGTCTCGTCCGTTGTAAACGATAAATACGCCCAAAGAGTCCTTTAAATACGATTTATTCTCAACTTTAATAAAAGTAACTCTACATATCTTATTTTTTAATGCTTTAATAACGACTCTCTTTCGACCTGTATGCAATATGGTGAAGTATGTATATATTTAGTAATTTACAAAGCTCTTTGCTTCGATGTGGCACAAGGCCGAATAAATGGGACGCCCAATGAGACTCGAACTCACTCGTGTAGGTTTGCTAGTCCAGCTTGCTAACCGTTACACCACCAGAGGTGCCCAAGTATGTATATATTTATCCGACCTCCTAGCAGGATAGATTAGACACAAGGTTATTTTAATATGGGGGATTTACGTACGAATTGAGATTGATGCGTGGCCGTTACAAAAATGCTTGATTCCCTTGGTACTCCCCTTTTGAGGCATCTCAAGCGCCAAGCAACAATCTTTGCCCTGAATTGCCAGGTCAACTCTACCGAAGATAGTTAAGTATTGTTAGTAATAATGATATATCGAACTGCCCAAATAAAAATAAAACCACCGACTACAATAATATGACAACAGCATTTTTTAACTGTTTTTATAGAAATAATTCTTAAATTAGTTGTTTGCTGTTTTTTGTTTTGTTTTGTTTTGTTTTTTTTTGTTTTTTGTTTTTTTTTTTTTTTATGGGGATAAAGTTATAAAGACACCATCCAATAAATACTTTTGTTATAGACCTGACTTACAAAGTGAAAGAATTTTTGAGTGAAAAAAAAAAAAAAAGAAAAAAGAAAACCTAGATTAGGTAACAACTGAACTGACATATAAACATACACCCTAGGCTCAAGATAAAGTGCATATGACCCCCGACTACAATACAATTTCCACCCCTGCAATGCTTCACTACCCACACCGGTACGTCACCCAAGTACTCTCGTATGAATAACCTCAATAAAGGCAAGAAATAAGATCTACTTTAAAAGATCTCATAGAATTAAGGTTTTTTTTTATATTTCTTTTACAAAAATCAGTTTTGAGAATTTTATGTAGTATTAATCATCGGTCATTTTAAATGATCAAACAGATCTATTTCTAACAATTCAGTTTAACATAAGAACACAGATTAAGGCTTCTCACGTGTCAAGCCATACTGATGAGTTGTGATAAGAACAGAACAGTCTGTGAATGACAATATATATATTGGCCCACTCGGCTGGGACTGTAGAATACGGTATGGCACTAAACAATCTGAAGATGAGGATTCAGTAATGTTGGAGTTTGGGCAACTGCGGAGCACCCTTTTCATTGCCATCACCCTCTGGCTCGGAGTGGTAGCACTTGAGAGAGTCACATCTGTGAGTCAAATAGAACTGTTTGACACTTGAACTGTGTACTTATGCTAAATTGAATTGTTTGCAATAGAACTGTTTTTACATGTAACTGTGTGTAAAAGGAAAAACTGTACTTATGCTAATCTGAATTGTTTGGAATAGAACCGTTTCATCATTTAACTGTGTGTAAACAAATGACTGATGTTTAATTGAATTGTTAGTAATACATAGCAATACTTGAGAACATTAAACTGTGTGCAAACAAATGATTAATAGTTAATAGAATTATGCGGATTTAATGGAAATAAATGAAACTATTTTACTGTGAGAAAAAAATAATCTCAGGCTCGTTTAAAAATGTTTTCTACAAAATATGTTTAGAAATCATATATATATATATAATAACCTACAATGGTTGATATGCCATAAAACCAAACACACATATATATATATATATATATATATATATATATATATATATATATAGAGAGAGAGAGAGAGAGAGAGAGAGAGAGAGAGACAGACAGACAGACAGACAGACAGAGAGCGAGAGGGGGGGCTGTCGCTGAGCGGTAAGATACTAAGCCTAACACAAAGTTTGGTGGGTTTCGATCCCAGCTTGAAGCGTTCTGGGTGGAGTAATGGTTAGCAAGCTCGACTAGCAAACCTACACGAGTGAGTTCGAGTCTCATTGGGTGCCCCTTTCATATGGCCTTGTGCCACATCTAAGCAAAAATGTTTAGTAAATTACCACACTGAAGATCTGTGATACAACAAAACAGTCTATCTGGGAATTACAATATATATATATATATATATATATATATATATATTATTTTTATCTTTAAACAAATTAGAACTAATTTGTTTTAACAGGGTTAAATGGTTTCAATTATTGTTATTTAACATTAATAATTCCATTTATTAAATATTCTTTTCAAATTTAGAATTAATCATTTGCACTATTGTTTGCTCAAAATAATATTAATCATTCATTTGCACAGTTAAATTGTTTCAATTATTCCTATCTAAGACTAATAATTCTATTTAATATTAATCATTTATTTGCACACAATTAAATTGTTTCAGGTATTCCTATCTAACACTAATAATTCTATTTAATATTAATCATTTATTCGCACACAATTAAATTGTTTCAAGTATTCCTATCTAACACTAATAATTCTATTTAATATTAATCATTTATTTGCTCACTGTTAAATTGTTTCAAGTATTCCTATCTAACAGTAATAATTCTATTTAATATTAATCATTTACTTGCACACAGTTAAATTGCTTCAAGTAAAGTTAAATTGTTCTATATGACCAATAGATGGAACCCTAACAGGTACTATAACTCCAGATCAGAGTGGATCTGGGTGTAATAGCAATGAAGTGGTACTCCACATTTCAACAAGCTCCAGGACAGAAGCCTCGCTATGTGAAGTAGTTCAGTGTCATAACCAGGACATTCATTGGTGGTGTAGGGATGCAGTTGGCGTATTCTACAGCTTTCACGACCCCCAGCCGACAAGATAAACAAGTTATTGATACTGTCCGATGTTTATAAAGGAGTACTTATTTCCACCTTGCAAAATCCATGTATTTACCTAACCCCTCCGTTACGTGCAGGATGTGACACAAGGTCAATTTTTAAGCAGAGTTTAACAAGTTGGAATTAGGTTACCCTTCTGCAAAACTTTAAGAGAACTGTTTGCCCTACTATTTATCCATAGCGAGAGAGAGAGAATAATTAGAGTCATGCCTTTTCCCCATGGTATAAGAGCTTTGTGAAATGCAAGTAGCCTCATCTAGGACTTAAACTAAAGTCACCGGGTCTATTTTCTACGACGATAAGCATTGCATCACAAGCGCCTCGCGTAATGTAATGGTTAACAAGCCGAGTTAGCGAACAGTTGTTGTTATTGACTATGTTTTGTTAAGTTTTACACATACATCCGGTTTCTTACGGGGGTTTTCGTTGTTAAATGGATACCGTCGTAGAAAGTGGACATGGCGACTCAAGTTCGAATCCTGGACGAAGCTGTGTATATTTCACATAGTACTAAAATCTTCAGGAAACATACGTATCCAATTATTCTCCCTCCAGCCATGAGTAAATAGTAGAGCAGACTGAGCACTTTAACCTTGGTATGTCAACCGGCCTTGGAAAAAGAAAACCTTGAATTTAAATCTGCTCAACTTTGTTTAAAAATTGACCATGTGTCGCATCCAGTTCGTAACGGAGGATTGGAATAACTACATACTCCAGGTGGCCAGCAGTACCTACTGTTACTAAATGGTACCTCATTTAAGAAATAAACTGGCTGTTTGCTGCTTAACCATGGTGATCCGAAAGAAACCGATGTTTTCAGTGTGACTTGAGCACAAATCGCCAGAAAAGCATTTGTTGCTGTCAGATATTTTGAATGATCACTTTCATAATCTTATTTGTTTTCTCTGTTCCAAAATATTTAATGACTCATTGTTTTCGTTTTCTTTTTTTTTTTTTTTAGCTTTTTCCACCCAAGATGATATATTCTGTTGTGGCTTAAATCTAGAACATTTATTGATTTTATTTAAAAGTACAGGTGTGTGATTACCTTTCAATCTAAGCACAGTTCTTGTAATTTTTATTTATTTATACATTCAAATAACTTCTATACATTTTAATTGAAATTTTAAATTGCATCCTTACCAGTCTGTTTATATAGTTCGTATATGTATGCTGGTATGGCGGGGTGTGAACCTGAGTGTTATATATATATATATATATATATATATATATATATATATATATATATATATATATATATATATATATGTGTGTGTGTGTGTGTGTGTGTGTGTGTGTGTGTGTGTGTGTGTGTGTGTGTGTACATTCACGCACATACATTCAAGAATTCACGTCCGCTCCATACAAGCATTCATATCCGGACTAATACGTACTATATTAAATACATACGAAAGGATGCAATTTAAAATTTCAATTATTAAAATGAACAAACTTTATCCATAATACTTAGAAATTCATCAATCTATTAACTATGTTAAACACAGTTACTACTGCCTTTAATAGAACACGACGGAAATGTGTCTGACAGATTTTCCAAATTTTTTTTCTTCCTCTTTTATTTATATACTTACATACTTAGTGTACGTTTAAATTCACAGTTCCTATGTAAATCTAAACGTTCGCCCAAAATCTAACCTCAAATACAGCCCTAACGCTAACCCTAATATGTAAACGAACAATATGTGTATATATTTTTAGTATATACATCTATATGCAAATATATTCATACTGAGTTGAGTGTATGTGTATATAGTTTAATCCAGACTGAATATATGCTTCAATAAAGATTAAATACGCAATACTTTAGTGGACATATCCAAGTAAACACATTTTCAGAGAAATGAGGTTTTGTCGATTTTATTATTATTATTATTATTATTATTATTATAATAACTAATAATAATAATACTCATGTGCACCAATCGCGTTACCGTTTTCCTCCTTCTTACACGTTAATCCTTTCAGGTCATCGAAGTGCAAAGCCGAGTAATTCCCCTTCATGATATTCCTCTGGGCAATGGGAGATTATCATTTTGTAACATATTGACCTTCGGCCTAGCCGTCAATCGAGAAACATGTGCATCCGGTCGAAGACATCAAGATATACCCCTGGAGGGGTTGAATTGGGTGCAAATGCGAGGCTCACAGGAAGCAAGTAGATGTCAAACAATGATATGACCCGGTGCGACAGACAGTTCAAGTTAGTTGGGGTCAGTTAGTTGGAGATAAGATGCTGTAGAGAGAACCAGTACCCAACAGAGGGCTATGGGCCCTCAGGACCCCCGATTAAGCAGCCCAGCATAACGAGAAAGAAGTGCTGCTAAAGATAAAGGAACTGGGAGTCAATATGTTGCAGTTTGTTCAATCTCCAACTCACCTCTCACACATCACCCTTTCGCAACCCTTTCGCAACCATTTCGAATAAAGTGTGAGAGGTATATTTTTCTAAAGAAGTGTGTTCGCTCGTCTTTATTGTGTTGACTATGTTTCCACATGCATCTGTATATGCTACAGTTTGTTTATGGCCATCTCCTCTCCAAGATACACGTGACAGCTTGTATTGGGTTACATGATACTAGTGAAAAAAAATGAACGGTTCCAGACCTGACTTAAACCGCTGATTTGAATTCAGAATTTTCCTTCTCCTCGACCTGTTGCCGTACCAAGGATAAAGAACAAGGTTTGCCCAACGATCTAACCATATCTAGGGATGCGGGGGTGGGGAGAAGAAATGGACTCATGCCTTTCCCAGGAGCAATTATCTTGGATTTGAACTCAGTTCGTCGAATCCATCCTAGCGGTTAGAGTGTTCGCCAATGGCCCGGGAGACCTGGGTTCAATCCCCGGTCGAGTCATACCAAAGACTCAAAAAATGGTACTTGATGCCTCCTTGCTTGACACTCAGCATTACAAGGTACGGATCAAGGGTAAAGTGGAGCAATCCAGGAAAGAAGTAGCGCCCTCCCCTACACCTTGGTGTAGTAGCTATCGAAAAGAGAGCCTTCGGGTCACCCACGACTATTGTCGCTAACTTTACTTATATATATATATATATATATATATATATATATATAAGGTAAAAATCAGCGACAGTAGTCGAGGGCGACCTGAAGACTCCCTTTTCATGTACTACTACACCGAGGTGTAGGGGAGGGCGCTATTCCTTTTCCTGGATTGTCCTACTTTACCCTTATAGTGCTGAGTGTTAAGCAAGGAGGCATCAAGTACCATTTTTTGAGTCTTTGGTATGACGCGAACTGGGATTGAACCCTGGTCTTCCGGATCATTGGTGAACACTCAACCCACTCACACACATACATGTATATATATATATATATATATATATATATATATATATATATATATATATACACACACACACTGATATCCATACACAGATATATATTTATATGGAAACATACATATATATATATATATATATATATATATATATATATATATACACACACACACACACACACACACACACACACACACACACACATAAACCTGAAGTTGATATTCGACACAAAAAACTAAACAATATTAATACCGACTTTATATTTACGAGTCCTATTTCTTATACACATATATATATTTATGTATGTATGTATGTATGTATGTGTGTGTGTGTGTTAGTTTGTTTGTTTATATGACGAGATAACAAGTCTTGAGTATTTCTCTCCCGAATATGTATGTGTGAGAAAGAGAAAAGAGAGAGGGAGAGAGAAAGGATGAAGAGGAAGAGGAGGAGGAGAGAGAGTGAGTCGCTCTTTAAGCTTTACCCCTAGCGTGGGAAAGTAACGAAACAAAACAACAACATGAAAATAAATAAATAAATAAATAAATGAACGAACGAGTCCAGACGAGAAAAAAAAAAGATGAAGAAATAAAGTTCAGATGGAGAGAAATTAAGTCAACTCAACGGTCAAAAAAAAAAAAAAAAAATGTGAATGAAGTCAATGCACGTTTAGTTGTTTTTGTTAGTTTCTTTTTGTTTATTTTTTTTGTGTCATTTGCTTATCTTTTTAAATACTTTTAACCGCAATTATCGTGGTTGGAAATATTGTAAAAAAAAACAGATTTTAACAAATGTAGAAGAAATCCAAAGATATTGAATGAATTAGTGTGTGTGTGTGTGTGTGTGTGTGTGTGTGTGTGTGTGTGTGTGTGTGTGTGTGTGTGTGTGTGTGTGTGTGTGTGATATCAAACCTTAGAAGGAAACTCACGTAAACAGAAAAAAAGTCATTTTTTTTATTTCATGATACTCTAACCAGATTCAATGTTAGGGTCTCTTGCTCCCCACCCCAATCTATAATACGAGGCCCCCACCGTACAACATATCTATTCTATAAGTAGTATTCATCGAAAATACCAATTTTATTTTAACCTAATAATGTATAATGATGGATCATACTGTTCTATATATGGAAACAATTCAAGTCGAAAAATTTTAAATACAATGAATCTAATCCTCCCTTCAGGAGCCCCCAAACAAGCTCCCCCGCCCCCGAGATAATGTGGTTTGGATGTCGTACACGTTGGGCTTAGCTCTTTGGAAGAAATTTTCAAAAAGTGATTGCCGAGACTTAAAACTCACTGTTTTGCTTATCTTATAAAATTATTCGAAAATTTTATTTTTAGGTTACGAACTTCGGCGCTAAAAGTTATGTAAAATTCAGCTTAAGATAAATTAAATATTTATTTCAAATATAACGATAATGAAAACTAAATATAAAACTTTTTTTATATTTGTACTTTTGTTTGTTTTTGTTTATGTTGATTCAAATTCAGTTTAAAAATGTTTAAACATTAATGGTTGATAATATTAAGTTTTCTTTAACAAAATTAATCAAATCAATTTATTTATTTATTTTTGCTTTAACATCCATAACAAAAACCCTTAGTGCCAAATTAAGTTGATTAATTCAATAACTTTTTAAAAATAGAAATTAATTACGAGATATCGTGAAAATTTTACAACTCTTTTTCTGCCCGAATAAAAATCTACAATGAATTAGTTGCGAATTATTTTTTCAAAAAATTTTTTTTACTTACCTGTTATGATGACCGCCTTGTTGTTAGGATCCAAATAAGTTTTTGGTCCTAACTGGAAGGCAAGAATAATTACAGAGATAGCAACAGTTAGGTAGATGTAGATAGAATCGAACACGAAATCTTTTGGGAAATCAGGAAATGCGAAAACTCCCACCACCATGCATAATCCGATGAGCAAGAGCAACCGAGACATACTTGAAGTTTTCTAAGTTCACAAGTTGTTTCTGCAATGGACGGAGTTTTACAAATGATACAAAAAATGAACTAAATAAATAAAAAGGACTTTGAAATTAAATATATATAAAAATTGTCGACTGCTTTGTAAAATTCAATAAACATGAGTGTGTGTGTGTGTGTGTGTGTGTGTGTGTGTTTTAAATAACAACGATCATAACTTGTCACGAATTGTGTGTTAGCGTCGTCGCAGTTATATGCATGAGTGAATAACGAATGACAGCAGTTTTAGATCCTTCAAACTTTCTCTTTCCTCTTCTCGTTTTTGTTTTTTGTTTTTTTTTTTGTTTTGTTTTTTTTCCTACGAGTCCAAGCAATGTCTGAATTTGTATTTATGCCTTTTCGTCGGCTAAATGACGGGGGGACACAATCGTCATAAGAATACAATTCCTGTGAAAGGAAGTGGGAGGACGAGCTAAAAAGAATCACGTGACAGTTCTGGCCTCTTTCATACTTTTAGCGTCTATGTCCCCCCACCCCCCGACGTCATCCACTAACCTCTACCAACTAACTTTTTCTTTCTTTTTTCTTTATTTTGTCATTCCTTCCAACTCTCATTTTTTCTGTCCATCTATGACACTTGTTGTTTAAGTGACTTCTTTCTCCCTTCTATATCCTTTATCCTCCCAAATGGCACTCAGAGGTCAGTGTTGTGTATATACCCATACGTCGTCACTCTTCTCGCTGTTACTTCAACGGGGAGCTGGGGGTGATGAATATATATATATATATATATATATATATATATATATATATATATATATATATCACCGGGTTTAGCCCACTAAAATCAATAGTGATTGATAACCAGGGAAGGGTCTGGAATACCGTCACATTTGTGTTTCTGGTAGGATTCAAGATTTTAAGCAAAAACAAAAAAATGAATAAATAAAATCTATTTTTCTCGTGATTATTCTTGCATTGGAAAACAAAGTGTCCTTCTACGAGAAAAGACCACAATCATACATTATTTTGACACACTCCGAACCATCAGACTAAAAACCGTCAAGTTTGATCGATTTTAACGGCATGTCAACCCGTCTAGAGATATCTTATACCGAGATATTAGGGAATCACGTTCTTTTGTGTAGCTGTTTCTCAAAAGTTTTTTTTTTGTTGTTGGGGGGGGGTTGCACATAGTCTTATCGAACTCGAATGATTTCAAACAGATCTTTTGACCGATAAATGAGACCTTAACAAGTACTACCACTCCGGGTCAGAGTTAAGATGGGAATAATGGTAATCTAGAATTATTTAATAATAGTCAGTTATTTACACATAGTTATGCTTTCAAATAATTAACGATAATAATCGATTGTAAGCAAGTGAATTCTTCTCAATACAAATAATTTACAGTTATATGAAATCACATATTCCTATCTAATACGATTTGGTTTGGTTTAGTATCATTGCTTTAATAGAATATTAACCTTTTGGGGTTTAAGGACAGTAGTGGTTTTGTTTGGTTTTTTGTTTAATGGCATATAAACCTTCGTGGATTATTTAATGCCAAAGCCATCCTTGTAGAAGGACAGTAGGAATTTATGACGTATGGTATTCATCGAGACTACCACCAGGTTTTTTTTTCAATAATGATTTTGGCTTTCGAAATGGAAACCTAACACAGAACATTTCGGTAAGGAAAAACAAAGTCCATTTAGACAAAAATGACATATGGACATATACTACTCGTAATTACAAAGCATGACAAAAGGTCCCACACGATAAAAGGTAAAAAAAGAAAGCTGTTCCACAGAACAAGCAGTGCTGGTAGCAACGGTTAGAAACTTACAGTTCTTCTAGTGCAGTGAAATGGTTCCCAAAGGATAGTTTTCACGCACGTGCTGCTCGAAAAGCGGTGGCGAAAGTCAGGGGTCCTTTTCGACTGGTGTCTGCTATTAAAAAAAAAAAGATAGAACTCGCTTCTCGAAACGTCATATAACCAACGGTCACGTGATTTTCGGAAGCTCCACCCATAACTACCCAAAAAGGGAGATCACTATGTTTATTTCCCCAACGGCAGTATTTAACCAGTAGCTGAGGGGATAAGGATGGGCATACCTTTCCCAAGAGGCATTAGTCCGAAAGTGAATGTAATAATACGACTGGATTTCAAACTCGTTTACTGCTATGTCACCGGGGGGTGTCCTCGTGGTGTAGTGGTTAAAGTAATGGACTGCGGAATCATAGTAAGCGAGTTCGAACTCCAGTCGAGCAATTACGTTCACTTTCGGACAAATCGCATTGGGAAAGGCACGAACCCCCTTATCCTCCCAGGTATGGGTTAAATAGTGCCAGTACTGTTCTTCTATAAGGATGGCTTTGGCATTAAATAATCCAAAAAGGTTGATATCCCATTAAAAAAAGTAATCGAAACAATGTCACAGTCCAGCAACAGCTCCTCCTTTTCTAATCGGAATAATTTTTAAACAACACTATTTGACTTATAGATAGAACCCTATCATTGCAATGGCAATTAAAGGGTACTTCACAATACCCAGATGTGGAGAACTGGAGCCTAACTCACAGGATGCGGTTTCGTGTCATACCTAGAACGCCATCAAGTATGAGAATTCTTGTCTGCACTATTTTTGTATTTCAAACCGTGTAGCATTCGAACGAACACTTTGATTTCAAACTAGGGTGATGGAAGAAGGAGCATTTAATCTCTACTGCATTTTTAATGGTACTTAGAATAAGTTGGCTGTGCCCGCTGCAAAGGAGTAAGACCCCCACCTCCAAAGGGGTGTCCTGTGTATGTCACTAAACTACATCTGATAACGAAACTCTAGTAAAAATCTACAGAAAAAAACTCTTAAGAAAAAATACATTAAAAATGTAAATATAAACGTACAATGAACACAATTTCCTAACCTCTATGCATAAAATAACCCTAGTTGGTTTGACATGCCGTTAAAATTAACCTATGAATCAAACCTTTTAATCTGTAAGCCTTATATTACAAGCTGATCTCTATTTTATTAAAAACTGTAAACCCAATATTTAAGGCTCCTTTATATCCTATCGAATATGATGATTATTCACACTTTTTCTTTTAAAGGCATGATGAAATTTCTGGGATATGTACGCATTTAAGACAATGTTTCTTTTCGTCTTTGTAGAATATCCTACGGTATAAATTATATTTTTTCTCTCTATTTTCAGAACAAATAAATCTATTCAATACAGAACAACGAGGAACTGAAATATAAATGTTGCCAATTTACATTTTTATACTGAGTTGGAGAAAATGATTAAGGAGATTTAAAGTTACTGTTTATTAAGCGCTTGGAGGTTGAGAAGTGGGTAGCGTATTTTTGTGTTGCAGCAGCGGCAGCATCAGCAGCGTCCAAACCATTTCGGTTGCCATCATGCCGTGAAGTGGTTAACATCGTGTGTTTGAGAATTAAACTTATTTAAAAAATGGTTTGGTTTCTTTGTTTGATGGCATATCGTCCTTCATGGATTATATAATGGCAGAGCCACCTTTACAGAAGACCAGTTATAGAACTATTTAACCCATAGAGGGAGGGATAAGGGGGTTCATGCCTTTCCTCCGGGTAGTGGTCCGTTAGTGGATGTTATAGCGCGAGTGGATTTCGAACTTGCCATTTGATTCATAGATAGTACCCAAATAGGTACCCCCCTCCCCCAAGGTCAGATTGGACCATTGATTAATGGCAATGAAGAGCTGATTTCACACTCTCTAGATATTCATTGGAGTTTCATTTTCAGATACAGTTTAGCGTCATCCCCATGACACCCCTTCTTTGGAATATCTTACTCCCCTACTGAGAAGACAGCATTTTCTAAGCCCCGCCAATATGGTTATGTTTTTAAAAATACTTCCATGTTTCTTCATACTGTTTATGTATCTGCAATTATTTTCCTTTTTTTTTTTTGTTATATTCACCACGTTTTAGCCGCTGTATCCTCCGGCCTTCTTTTTGGGGGCGTTTGTCGTAGTCGGTAACCTTCAGACTCAAAACGTCACCCGAAGAAGACAGGAAAGTACAGAACGTAGGAAACAATTTGAATTTAGCAAAAAAGATGGGGACAATGGCCTGAGATAAGTATACATAAAAAATAAGAACAGTATTTATCTCAGAAATTCCGATAGATATTTCTATATTGGCCAAATATCAATTCTGAAAATGTATACATAAATAAACCAGTTATGCCAGATGATATAATATTCACAAAGAGAACTAGTGAGTTCTTTCAATGAAATGTGAGAATTCGTTTATTCTCAATGATTGCGCAATATTTTTTAGGAATTTATTCAGAGCATATTTCAATCACTAAAGAACAAAAGAAAAATATGTGTGCGTGTGCGTGTGTGTGGTTTTAGGAAGGCCCTGTCGGTGGGGTTTAGAATACGCTGGCAGCATCCTCTACAGACGAGTAAAACCTCCCTAAAAGGGTCGGGTTCCTAGCTCTGACACTAAACTGCGTCTGATAGCGAGGCTCTATTTCTGACGATCTAAGAAGAGTAGAGTACCCGTTCGTTGCCATTACTCCCAAATCCACTCTGACCTGGAGTGGTGCTACTTGTGAAGGTCCCATATATGGATCAAATAGATCTGCTTAAAGATTATTCATATAAGAGAGGAATACTTGATATCATAAGACTAAATTATTTAGTAGAGTGATCGCTAATGGTCCGGGAATCCTGGGTTCAATCCTAGGTCGTGTCATACTTAAGTTGTTAAAAATGGTACTTGATACCGCCTTCCTTAACACTCAGCAACATAAGTTACGTATCAAGGATAAAATGGAGCAATCCAGGGAAAAGAGTAGCACCCTCCCCTACACCTCGGTGGGGTAGCTAAGGAAAAAGGAGCTTTCTGGTCGCCCTCGACTACGGTTGCCAACTTTACTTACTTTATTGAGGATTATTAATATTAGTTACTTGAAACCATTAATACGGGCAAAGATTTCAATCAAATGATTTTCTTTGGATTACCATTGAATAAATGTAAATATTTGAAACTATATAATTATTACTATTTTATAGAAATACTTGAAAAAATACAATTGTGTGCAAATTATCGGCATTAGATTGGAGTACTTAGTACGATTATGCAAAAAAAAAAAAAAACTTTTAAGAAACAACAATACAACTAATATAAACATGTATGAACAGTGAATGCAATTCCCTAACCACCCAGCAAAAAATAACCCAAGACAGGTTGACATGTCGTTAAAATTAATCAATCAATCGATCGATCATGATTTTACAGATTGTGTTAGCTTACAATCATTAGAAACAATCATTACTTTTATAACTTTGATTATGAAAATCAAAGTTATAAAAGTAATGATTGTTTCTATTTCAATTTCAATAAGCAATCAATGCGAATGGAACCAATCAGTTTTGCAAAACATCTTGGATCTACACATAGATCTCGTTACAGGTCTTGGTATATTTGTATTGAAGAATTGTGAAAACGTTACCCCCTCACCCCCACCACATTATCTCTGTCTTCTAACCATTTCACTTCTTAGCCGGCCGGTGATCAACTAGTGGCTGAGGGGATAACGCACATTTCTTTCCACCACACAAGAATACGATCGAGGGAGACAGGAGAAAATAGAAAGACAAACGAACAACAAAGCTTGGGGTTACCAAGAGCAGAAAAGAGGTATTGCAACACTATATGCATGTGCAGACTATCGCTAGCGTGGGTTACTAGCGAAAATTCCACAATGCTACTGGAATCAGACATCTTGAGACTCTTCTTCACTGGACCCTATCTTGTCTCCTCGCCTCTCTGTTCTGGTGTCTGGTGTTGACTGCCCCTCCGTGGTCTCCAGCCGCAACTGCCTTCTTGGTCTCCTGCCACCAACTGCCTCTCTTGGTCTCCTGCCACCAACTACCCTCTCCTGTCCAACTACCAACTCTCTCTACCGGTTCGCGTCGTCAACTCTCATTCGCCTCCCCGTACCACTTCCGGGTACGGCGAGATTTCATGTCCAAGAATCCTTTGTCTGGTTTCGCGCCAAAACAGACTCGTCTGCTTTGGCGGCCTGCCCCCATAGTGCTACATACCTCCCTCTCTTACCCTTGTCATTTATTCTCAATAAATTACAACACAATTTAACAAGCAAAAAAAAAACAAAACAAGAACATTTACAGGAAGCAACAACCGAAATTACAAAATTTTAAGGGGGTTCGGTCGTCCCCTAAAAAAAAATAAATAAATAATATAACAACACCATATCATCATACACATAATAAAAAAAAATTTTAAAAAATTAAAAAAAAAACAATATTGCTGGATTCAGCTCTTCCACCTTGCTCTCCTGTGAACAATTCTGGGGTCTCCTGACTCATCCCTATTCTTCATTCCAATAGGACTTTTCGATTCACCTCCAACAGTATTCAATTTTTCTTCAATTCGCCCCCCCCCAACAGAACACAGGGGAATTTTAACCACCCCTACCCAACAATTTCAGGAGGATTTTTCCATTCACCTCCAACATTATTCAATTTTCGAACATTTCACCCCATTCTCCAACCCATCAGAACACAGGGGAATTTTAACCACCCCTACCCAACAATTCAGGAGTATTTTTGGACTTGTCTCCCCCCCTTTCCTTACGACGTTGGAGCATCAGTAATCTCCGCAGTTCGATCGGTGTCGTAACAGGAATAATGTTCCAGAAAGCACTGTGGAATTCACTTCCCAACATGGGGGCCTTCACTGCCCCCTGCAACAAACAAAACAAGTCTCTCAGCCATCAATCACCTTGGATTTTCAAAAGATAGGAGAAAAAAAAACAAAAAAAAACAAAGCAATTGACACCTTCTCCCAGCTCGTCCAGCCATGACCAGCCAGGGGGGAGGAGCAACCGGACACCGCCCCGCGCCCAGGTATCGTCTTCCCAACCCATCGTCAACCGTTTCCTCGGTACCATTTCATCAATTCCATGTCAACCAGGCCACTCACTTTCCAAAATCATCGTTTGTATAACTTACTAACCCTCGATACTAGTCCACGAAACGGGGCCCCCGTGCACCCAACCCCCCCAGGGGAACACGATCAGACGAAGTGAAGAAGTGCCAAGAGCAGTCAAACTTACAAAAAATAAACCCAGAAAATCCATGAAAGTAAAAAAAAATAAAAATAAAAAAATAAATAAATAAAATAAAAATAAATTTAAAAAAAAAGAATAAACAAATAACAATAAACAAAGCAAATGACACGGTAAGCCCAGTCCCCCAAAACCAACAAAAAACAAGGCAAAGTATAACAAAAAACAAACAAACAAACAAACAAAAAAAAAAAAACAAAGGATAGCCAAAAAAAATCCACACAAGTTAAACAAAAAAAAATTAATAATAAACAATTCACAGACAAAAAATAAAAAAGAAATAAAATAACTACAATTGACAAATATATAAAAATAAAATTGTTCTGAAGGAATCTGTCACGCATCCACCTTCTAACCCTTGTCTCTCTTCCCTTGAGATCTCTGCCCACTTCCACCATTTCTCTTTGCGTCTTTCTTTCCTTCTCTCCTGTCCACTTGAATTCTTCCCTCTACCGGGGGTGGTGTGGGAGGGGATAGCGTTTGCTTCCAACCGTTTTTTTTTTAAATCCACAAAAAAAACAAAAACTTTCTTTTCTTCCTAATTTTTAAAGTTTACTTATTCTTTTTCTTTCTTTCTATTTTCTTTTTAACAGAGACAGGCATGGATGCAGTGACAAAAATTCCCTAGCAATCTTTCTTTCTACTTTTCGTTCTCTCTTTTTCTTTCTTTTTTTTTTTTTTTCTTTCTTTCTTTTTCATGACTTTATCTGTTCTTCCTTCTTTTTCTTTGTTCAAATTTTTCCGCCATTTTTATTTTTATTTTTTTTTTTTTTTTATATTTTCCATTATTTTTTTTTGTTTTTGTGGTAGAAGCTTTCCTCCACCTTCTACCCTCTGCACTCGGATGATCCGACTTTGACCAGTCGATTTTAACCTAGAAATCTCACTTTCTCTCTAATTTTTCGTTTCATCTTCCCTTTCTCTGGGGTTTTGAAATACCACAATTTTTTTTTTCTTTTAGTGAACCTTGCAGCAAAAAAAATTTTTTTTTTTTTTAATCGGTGACTTATCACCTTTCCAGCATAAAAAAAAATTACTATAAAACTTCCCAGAACGGACTAACTTTCTTAAGCCACTGGTCCTAACACTTAAGTATAAAAATTACTATGTGAAACTGCTACGAAGAAGGAGAAAAAAAAACATTTGAATTCTAGCGGTCAAGATAAGTGTGAAAAGAGGGTAAGGGAAGAAAACCTTCCTTTCCCTTCTAACAAAAATACAACAACAACAAAAAATCAGCAGTTATCAAGGGTTTAAATATATACACACACACACAAAAACGAAATAGATTACTTGTTTTTTGTTTTTTTTTTCTACATCTTAAAATTTCCTTAATCTAACAAATCTTTCTTTTTTTTAATCGGTGACTTATCACCTTTCCAGCATAAAAAAAAATTACTATAAAACTTCCCAGAAGGGACAATATTTTTTTAAGCCACTGGTCCTATCACTTAAGGATGATTATACTATGGAAACTGCTACGCAAAAAAAAATCATTTGAATTCTACTGGTCAAGATAAGTGTGCGAGGAGGGTAGGGGAATAAATTCTTTCTTTCCCTTCTAACAAAAATACAACAAAAAAAAATCAGCAGTTATGAGGGGCTTAAACATACATACACACACACACAAACGAAATAGATTACTTGGGTTCTTTTTTTTTTCTCTACATTTTAGATATCCTTAATCTAAAAAATTTTTTTTTTTTTTGTTCTTATATTCGAGTGCAGGTGGGTGGGGAATGTGTATTCCTACCTTTGTAGATTTCTTCCTTTTCAATCTTTTTTTTTTCTTTTTCTTTGTTTCTTTCGTTTTCTTTTTCCTTCTTTTCTTTTCTCGTTGCTCGCAGGGTCCTTATTGCATTTTTTTTTCTTTCTTCCTCGTCCGCTCGCTTCCCGACTCCTTCATCCCTCGATTCATTCCTATTTTTTTTCATCAGGTTTTTCTTCATCCTGGTCAACGGCGCCATTGTGAAAACGTTACCCCCTCACCCCCACCACATTATCTCTGTCTTCTAACCATTTCACTTCTTAGCCGGCCGGTGATCAACTAGTGGCTGAGGGGATAACGCACATTTCTTTCCACCACACAAGAATACGATCGAGGGAGACAGGAGAAAATAGAAAGACAAACGAACAACAAAGCTTGGGGTTACCAAGAGCAGAAAAGAGGTATTGCAACACTATATGCATGTGCAGACTATCGCTAGCGTGGGTTACTAGCGAAAATTCCACAATGCTACTGGAATCAGACATCTTGAGACTCTTCTTCACTGGACCCTATCTTGTCTCCTCGCCTCTCTGTTCTGGTGTCTGGTGTTGACTGCCCCTCCGTGGTCTCCAGCCGCAACTGCCTTCTTGGTCTCCTGCCACCAACTGCCTCTCTTGGTCTTCTGCCACCAACTACCCTCTCCTGTCCAACTACCAACTCTCTCTACCGGTTCGCGTCGTCAACTCTCATTCGCCTCCCCGTACCACTTCCGGGTACGGCGAGATTTCATGTCCAAGAATCCTTTGTCTGGTTTCGCGCCAAAACAGACTCGTCTGCTTTGGCGGCCTGCCCCCATAGTGCTACAGAATGGCAGTTACCTATGCAGCAGGTCTCTCGTCTTCTTGACACCGATGTTGTCAAAGAGAAGGGTAAGATGCTATATAACCTAACATCAGTTTTTCTGTAGGCGTCGCCCGAAGAAGGTTGAACGTAACGTCTTCCAGCGTTGTATTCAAGCTCCTTTTACACTCCTAACTCTTATCCTGCCTTAATGACTTCATCTCTTTATTTTGGCATTAAAACGTGCCAAGTTATTTTGACACTCTGAATTCAACGTGATACTTTTTCTATATAAGTTGCTCTTTCTAAAGCTAAAGAGCCCAATCTGACCAATCATGGTAAGAGAAAAGATGGAATCCTACTTTTCTAAAGGGCATTAACACACAGTAAAATCAAACTCCTTGGCTCACTAAGTGTTACATCATGTCAAGAGGTGGATAATACTGCTTGGTTTTAGACTTGTTTTAGATCAAGAAATAAATGAATGGATGACCCAGTCAAGCCGAAACCAATTAAATAAATAAACAAACGAAATCACCGGTCAGCCCATATGCACAGACGAAATAAAGGACAAATTCGCGACAACATAGCGAGCCATCCTTTGACGTTCATGCTAGATAGTTTAGATAAATCGAGGAGTAGAATTTTTCGTAGTCAGGGAACATTTCTTATATCAGAGGTCAGGGAGCATTCAACTCTCAGAGAGGGTAGGCAACCATAACAATGAGTGTTTGACCGAAATTTGAGACTGTAAGACCATCAACGCCGATTGTCAGAAAGTTTTGATCTCCCAAATAGAAAAGTTTAGTGTGTAGCAGAAGTGAACCACGGGAAATACCTTACATCTCTCTCTCTCTCTCTCTCTCTCTCTCTCTCTCTCTCTCTCTCTCTCTCTTAGACCGTCAGTTGTATTTTGACTGATTATCGAGGGACAAATAATAAAATATTGGAGTAAAACTGAGATTTCTGTTTGTGTTAGTCAATATTAATATGTCTTTCTTCCAGAAAAGAATCAGCAACCTGTTTACTTCTCCGGAAAGCCAAGACCAAATAAGAATTCGACCACCATTTGCCGAGAAGAGTGGTGAAGAGTCAAGCTATGCTTTGTGTGTCTCCAAAAAAGACCCTCATCCAATATCGTTGTCCGAAGCGACTATCCATCACACACTTCTCTGACCACAAAGTTCACCGCCAATTGCCCTTGCAACTAAAGCATTACAGAAGTAGGACGATGAATACAATCCAAAATTGTAATTAGTGTTGCCCACACCGTTGCACAAACTCGAAACACAGAAAACGGTACACAAGTTCATTTGCGACGACGGTTATCATTACATTAAGGACGCCTTCGAATAATTTTTATCTGACTTATTTTCTTCCGACAACATCTGAATACATAATGAGTCGGTCGTCTCCAATGAAACACATAAAGATGACTCCCTGAAGAAAACAAGTAAAATCCCCCATGGAAATGGGGTTGCATGTCATTAAAAGGAACTGAGAAAATGGCAACCATTACCTCAACAGTTAATAGGACGGACTAGGTTCTTCAGCCTTGGTGAGGCAACTAGTCTAGGAGAAGGAAAACTCTGAATTCAAACCTGTTAAACTCCGCTTAAAAATTGACCTTGTGTCATATCCTGCCCGAGCGGAGGGCTTGGTAAATAGTACCTCAACAGTTAATACACATGTCTACTTTGGAATACAAGACAATTTCATCATTCTATCCATAAAATAATTGATGATGAAGCCATTTTTAGGACGATAATGCATCTTGTCAGAGATCAAAGGAGATTAAAGCTTTCCTGCAGGATATGTATATTAAAACAATGACAGCCAACAGTCCGGATCTAAGTCCGATTGAAAATTTATGGTGGATTTTTTTAATGGCCTATAAGAAGGCTGTACCCACTAAAGAAAATCTATCAACTGCCATATTGAATATTTAAACATATTTTCTTAAAACATTTTAATTCAGCGATATTTCAGTGATAAAATTTAAATATCCCAATTTAATGAGTGCAATCAAAGAGCAGCTCAAGATAATTTAGTCGTCTATCGAATTGGTGATGTTTGATAACATTATTGTAATCGATCCTACATAGCCCACATGACCCAGGTGTGGCTAACTGAGAATTATTTCGACCATATCATCTCCAGCATTTGGCCTTTCTGTCTCTTTTAATTTGATGGTTTTGCTTGTTTTGGTTTGGTCTATTTGTTAAAATGCGTATTAAACCTTTATGGGCTATTTAAAGCTAAAATTGATTCATTTGTAAATGGTTAATTAGAATCATAACTATATTTGTTTCGGTTTGATTGTTTAACAGCATTTAGAAATTACTATGGGTTATTTTATGTCGAAATTCGATTCATTTGGAGATATTCGATTCTAGTCGTAAATATTTAGATTTGGTTTACTTTGGTTTGGTTAGGCTTATTTGTTTAACGGCATATCAACCTTTTATGGGTTATTTAATGCATTTGTAAATGTTTGCTTGTAATCAAAGCTATTTATGTTTCCCTGTTGAATTTTGATTTAATTGCGTTTTTCGTTTGTTTGTTTTTATAACCGTTTGTTTTTACACAGTTATATAGTTTCAAGCTATCCAATTCAATACTAATAATTTTCCAACCAATCTATTTGACCCTTAAATGAGACCCTAATAGGTACAACCAATCTAGGTCAGAGTGGACCAGGGAGTAATCATATTTACCAACCCCTCAGCTCGGGCAGGATATGACACAAGGTCAATTTTTAAGCGGAGTTTAACAGGTTTGAATTCAGAGTTTTCCTTCTCCGAGACTAGTTGCCTCACCAAAGCTGAAGAACCTAGTCTGCCCTACTATTTACCCATAGCTGGAGGGAGAATATTTAGATTCATACCTTTTCCAAGGGTATTGGTGCTATGTGAAATGCAATCAGTCAGGCCCAGGATTTGAACTCGTGTCACCGTGTTCATATCCTGCGACGATAACCATTACACCTGGGCCTGGGAGTAATGGTCACAAAGAGATGTTTTCACACTTTCCAGGGCTTCAAAACAAGAGCCTAATCATCGGATGCTGTTTGATATCGTATCCAGGACACTTTCTTTTTTAGAGATAGGAGTCTACATCCCTTGAAGGCGTGAAAGGGAATTAATTTAAGTCTAGTCGACATGGCGGGTTTGTATACGAGAATGTAGAAAGAAAAAGTGTGTGAGAGAGAGAGAGAAAGTGAGGGAAGGAAAGAGAAAGTAAGAGAGAGAGAGAAAGAGAGAGGGTGATAAAGAGAGAAAGAAAGAAATATTTGAAGGGTCCCGTTTTTATTTTGAACTTTGTAGTTATTTTAGTAATCCAGCGGCTAAATCTATTTTCGTAAACAAAAGTCAAAACATTGGCGAATGTATAAAAATAAAAGCTCAGAGAAATATTTCACTGTAATAAAAAAACAACTTTATTCACTTGATATTAACAATAAGAACACAAAGAATGCAAGTGATTCAAAAATTTCTTCTGTAAGCATATTCTATCAACAGTTTACGTTGTTGACTGTTGCAGAATTATGTGAAGGTTATTGATATGGAATGTGAAGGTTATTGATATGGAATGTGAAGGTTATTGATGTGGAATGTTAATTTTCTTAGTGTAAAGCTGTGTGTTTTCTTTGAATAGGATTCATATTGTACAATCAAATGTTCAAATAAAGTGCACGCAATAATTTGTCGTAAGACTGTTTATTTCGACGAAATATAAATAACAAGAAAAATGTACAACTTTGTATCTCGTTAGTTATTGCTAAATATCTTATCTAGTCCACACACCTTGGTAGCAATATCTCATCTACTGAACACGATGTCCTCTTTCTCATGAGTAAGGCATGGGCAGCTATTTTTCAAGTTAAATACCATATAGAAATCTAATCTCCTTTATAAAATAAAACAGGAATTTTCTCAAGTTTTAGCTGTGTCAGTACTACTGCATAGGTGCACCACTTGAACTGAAACGAAACACTTAGAGATAAAAGTTAGATGATGCTACAAGCTTTTTAAAACAAGTCCTAGAAGTAGCACCCACCAAAACAGCAAATGTACAGCCACTTACCACCCATTTCATGAGCCCTTCAAATAAAGCGAGTAAGATATACTGGGTACTGCTGGGAAAGGACAAACTCATAGGCAACTTTCTTTTATAGGGACCTCCGCAGGGATAAACCAGTATTAGCCAACCATCAAAAATTTGTGTATATGAGCTCTTGGCAAAAACTGGATGCCGTCTAGAGTACTGGCCAGGAGAGATGACCGATAGGGACGGATGGCACGAAAGTATCAAGAGAACCAGCGCTGTCGGCATGCCGTGATGATGATGATGATGAGTTATCATTGACGTGACACGGTTCCTGAACGATTTACCGTATTGTTTTTTTGTATAAGTCTACTTATCCTTTCATTGAATGGAAAAATAAAATGACATTTCCGTTATGGAAATAGAATTGTTACGCATTTGAAACAAAAAATAGAATTGTAACTCCTCTGTCACCAAAAATAAAATTGTTATGTCACTGTGGCTAGAAATAAAATTGTAACGCCTCCGTAAGAAAAATAGGATTGTAACGCATCTGAAACAAAAAATGTTAACGCCGTTGTAACAAGAAATGCAATTGTAACTCCTCTGTCACCAAAAATAAAATTGTTATGTCACTGTGGCTAGAAATAAAATTGTAACGCCTCCGTAAGAAAAATAGGATTGTAACGCATCTGAAACAAAAAATGTTAACGCCGTTGTAACAAGAAATGCAATTGTAACTCCTCTGTCACCAAAAATAAAATTGTTATGTCACTGTGGCTAGAAATAAAATTGTAACGCCTCCGTAAGAAAAATAGGATTGTAACGCATCTGAAACAAAAAATGTTAACGCCTTTGTAACAAGAAATGCAATTGTAACTCCTCTGTCACCAAAAATAAAATTGTTATGTCACTGTGGCTAGAAATAAAATTGTAACGCCTCCGTAAGAAAAATAGGATTGTAACGCATCTGAAACAAAAAATGTTAACGCCTTTGTAACAAGAAATGCAATTGTAACTCCTCTGTCACCAAAAATAAAATTGTTATGTCACTGTGGCTAGAAATAAAATTGTAACGCCTCCGTAAGAAAAATAGGATTGTAACGCATCTGAAACAAAAAATGTTAACGCCTTTGTAACAAGAAATGCAATTGTAACTCCTCTGTCACCAAAAATAAAATTGTTATGTCACTGTGGCTAGAAATAAAATTGTAACGCCTCCGTAAGAAAAATAGGATTGTAACGCATCTGAAACAAAAAATGTTAACGCCTTTGTAACAAGAAATGCAATTGTAACTCCTCTGTCACCAAAAATAAAATTGTTATGTCACTGTGGCTAGAAATAAAATTGTAACGCCTCCGTAAGAAAAATAGGATTGTAACGCATCTGAAACAAAAAATGTTAACGCCGTTGTAACAAGAAATGCAATTGTAACTCCTCTGTCACCAAAAATAAAATTGTTATGTCACTGTGGCTAGAAATAAAATTGTAACGCCTCCGTAAGAAAAATAGGATTGTAACGCATCTGAAACAAAAAATGTTAACGCCTTTGTAACAAGAAATGCAATTGTAACTCCTCTGTCACCAAAAATAAAATTGTTATGTCACTGTGGCTAGAAATAAAATTGTAACGCCTCCGTAAGAAAAATAGGATTGTAACGCATCTGAAACAAAAAATGTTAACGCCTTTGTAACAAGAAATGCAATTGTAACTCCTCTGTCACCAAAAATAAAATTGTTATGTCACTGTGGCTAGAAATAAAATTGTAACGCCTCCGTAAGAAAAATAGGATTGTAACGCATCTGAAACAAAAAATGTTAACGCCTTTGTAACAAGAAATGCAATTGTAACTCCTCTGTCACCAAAAATAAAATTGTTATGTCACTGTGGCTAGAAATAAAATTGTAACGCCTCCGTAAGAAAAATAGGATTGTAACGCATCTGAAACAAAAAATGTTAACGCCTTTGTAACAAGAAATGCAATTGTAACTCCTCTGTCACCAAAAATAAAATTGTTATGTCACTGTGGCTAGAAATAAAATTGTAACGCCTCCGTAAGAAAAATAGGATTGTAACGCATCTGAAACAAAAAATGTTAACGCCTTTGTAACAAGAAATGCAATTGTAACTCCTCTGTCACCAAAAATAAAATTGTTATGTCACTGTGGCTAGAAATAAAATTGTAACGCCTCCGTAAGAAAAATAGGATTGTAACGCATCTGAAACAAAAAATGTTAACGCCGTTGTAACAAGAAATGCAATTGTAACTCCTCTGTCACCAAAAATAAAATTGTTATGTCACTGTGGCTAGAAATAAAATTGTAACGCCTCCGTAAGAAAAACAGGATTGTAACGCATCTGAAACAAAAAATGTTAACGCCTTTGTAACAAGAAATGCAATTGTAACTCCTCTGTCACCAAAAATAAAATTGTTATGTCACTGTGGCTAGAAATAAAATTGTAACGCCTCCGTAAGAAAAACAGGATTGTAACGCATCTGAAACAAAAAATGTTAACGCCGTTGTAACAAGAAATGCAATTGTAACTCCTCTGTCACCAAAAATAAAATTGTTATGTCACTGTGGCTAGAAATAAAATTGTAACGCCTCCGTAAGAAAAATAGGATTGTAACGCATCTGAAACAAAAAATGTTAACGCCTTTGTAACAAGAAATGCAATTGTAACTCCTCTGTCACCAAAAATAAAATTGTTATGTCACTGTGGCTAGAAATAAAATTGTAACGCCTCCGTAAGAAAAACAGGATTGTAACGCATCTGAAACAAAAAATGTTAACGCCGTTGTAACAAGAAATGCAATTGTAACTCCTCTGTCACCAAAAATAAAATTGTTATGTCACTGTGGCTAGAAATAAAATTGTAACGCCTCCGTAAGAAAAATAGGATTGTAACGCATCTGAAACAAAAAATGTTAACGCCTTTGTAACAAGAAATGCAATTGTAACTCCTCTGTCACCAAAAATAAAATTGTTATGTCACTGTGGCTAGAAATAAAATTGTAACGCCTCCGTAAGAAAAACAGGATTGTAACGCATCTGAAACAAAAAATGTTAACGCCTTTGTAACAAGAAATGCAATTGTAACAACTCTGTAAAAATAGAATTGTAACACGTCTTTAACAAAAAATAAAGTTGTGACACCTGTAACAAGAAAAAAAATTGTAATGCCTCTGTAGCAAAATATAATTGTAACGCCTCATAACGAAAATAGAATTGTAACTACTCTGGAACAAAAAATAAAATTGTAACGCTTCTATAACTTAAAATATAATTATAACGCCGCTATAACAAAAAGAATGTAACGTCTCTGTAACAAAAAGTAAAATTGTAACACCTTGGTAACAAAGAATAAGATCGGAGATCCTCTGCAACCAAAATAAAATTTGCAACATATTAGCATAAAAGTTGCTTATAAAATTATACATATATATATATATATATATATATATATATATATATATATATATATATATATATATGCATTCAATAGGTTTCCAGACTTTTTTGTACAGGCATTTAAAATTGTCGTAGATTCTTAAAAATTCAGTATGTTTTTGCTATACATCTTATGAGATGACTGACCAATTTTTATGAGTTCAGGTTCAAATGAACAGCTACAGCAGGAATTGGAATACACCCTACTAAAGCCTGATTGTCACAGTTGGTGAATTTCAAAAATGCAATTTGGACTTTAGAAGAACGACCCAGAGACCAAGAGACTGAGTTCCCAGTGGAAGCATGCTGACTCACCCAGACCCAAGAAGGCCAGACAGAGCAAATCCACCCACAAACTTTTGACGATCCCTTTTTTTGACAGCACTGGCATGATCTACATGCACTGGGTTCCCACTGGAAAAGACAGTCCAAAAGGAATACTATGTTGAGTTTTTAAGGGAGTTCAGGAAGAGATTCCTAGCAAAGAAGCCAGCACTCTTCAAATCGGGTCAGTGGCATTTCGACCAGGACAATGCACCAGTCCACAACTCCTTCCTTGTCACAGACTATTTGACCAAGATGGGCATCAAGACAGTTCCTCAGCCTCCCTATAGTCCAGACGTTGCTCCATGTGACTTTTGCTTATTCCCTAAGCTCAGAGGCTATCGTTATGAGACAATTGAGGAGATGAAAGAGGCTGTGACAAAGGTCATAGACACGCTCACACAAGAGGACTTCCATGGGGCCTTGCAAAAGTTGTTGGAACGGTACAAGTGCATTGCAGCCGGAGGAGATTACTTCGAAGGGGACTAGAGTCTCATGTGTGTACTATCAATAAAAGTGCCCAAATGAAAAAAGTCTGGAAACTTGTTTAATGATCCTCGTATATATATATATATATATATATATATATATATATATATATATATATATATATATTTCCTTCGCTTACACTAGTTTCCTCGTGACTGTACGGCAGAATCTTCGGTTGGCGTATGAGTCAGCCAAGTTTCGATCCCAGCTTCGAGAATCTCGCGTGTCTAGTCACACTGAAAAGTTGTCATACAACGAAACAGTCTGTCCGTGGATGACAATATATGTTCCCCCAACCTTGTGGGGTTGAGCTCTCTAGCGAAAGAAGTAACGGTTGCCACTCACGTAAGACAAGGCCCTTCGAATGAATTGAGCTCTCAGTAGCCGTTAAGCAGATATATGTAAACAAATCACAAGGGATACATAAGCATTTAAATTTCCCTCGCTTACACTAGTTTCCTCGTGGCTGTGCGGTAGAATCTTCGGTGGGCGTATAAATCAGCCGAGTTTCGATCCCAGCTTTGAGAATACCGTGTGTCTAACCACAGAGAAGAGTCGGCATATAACGAAACAGTCTGTCTGTGGATGACAATATACGCTCCCTCACCTGCGTATTCCCGATTTTGTTTCTTTACAGTAGTGTTGCATAATCGATGATTGCTTGTATCGATTCTTTAAAATTTAGTAATAAATAATGCCAAAAGATATTCGTTTTGATTTCTTATATAGTTTTATTAGAAATGATAAAATTCTGGTTTTTAACGACAATCAATTTTAAGTGAAAAATTTAAAGACAATTTTATGTGCCCCTACACCCGTCTCCCTCATTCGCGGCGGGGCGTTCCACTTTCGATCTGCTGACTGTTCCGCTTGACTGGTTATATCAGCGGACGGCATATTCAATCTGCTGATCTGTTCGCGTTGTGTTTTCGATTCAGACAACAGATCGATAGCAAACAGAATCACCAGTCGTTGAATAGACGGACGAGACCGCACAATTAAGAAAATTAAAAAAAGTCGAACACGCGCGCAGTCATTGACCAACAAGTATATCACTGAAATTCATTGTCCAGTTTAAGCTATAATCAGGCATCCGTGCCCGGAGCCATGTTTGGGTCCATGTCCGGCTAGGCTTAGCAGGCTCACATTGCACCAAGTGAGCCGATGACCAACAAAGTCCGGCAGGGCTCAAGCCTTGGCTCGTGTCTGACCTTCCCTTCCCCTAATCCCCACTTTAAACTGACTTTCGGGCCATTGACCTTGTGTCAAGTCCTGTCTGGTGGGAGGCTGAGGCCAATAAAGCCAACAGAGAACAGGTCACGAGTTTGTAACAAATAATGATATCTCGTTTACAAAAAAAAGTTTTTAAAATGGTGCATACATTCAGGACGGATGGTAATCATATGACACAGATTCCTAGCCTCCGATTAACAGTCATTATATTTCACGGCATTCAGAGTCAAACACAAGGCTTCTCAAATGATCGTATTAAGTTTAGGCTTTTTCTACTTCTCACTTTCTATAGTCTGGTAATTTCTGGTAACAATTGTGTTAGTTTTTCTCGGTGTCTAGCTTCAGCCTTCTCTTTCTGCTTCTCAGTCCCTTGATAGTCTGGCACAAGGGGATTTAAGTAGCGTACCATGTTCGTTCTTCTCGGTTTCTCTGCGTTAGGCAGTCTGGTAAAGGTTAAGGACTCAGAAGAAGATGGAGTATCTTAGCTGTTCTGCGCTGGTCTCTGGCAATGAGCAGAATCAGCTTCTATGTATTTTCTCTCTATCGTGGATAATGGTTTAAGGAGCTATTGCTAATATTAATTCTCTCCCAATTTGGATTTTAATAATTAATTCCACCTTCTCTCCTCCACCTTCAGTACTCGATCTCTTTTCACCCTCACGCAAAGGAGCAGGTATTTCCAAATTTGGATTCTACTTATTAATTCTACCCCCTCCTTATTCTGTATTTTACTTTCTGTGTTCAGTTTCCTTTCACCTTTACCCTACTTCTTCAATATTTTCACCTTAATCCATTCCTTACAGTTGGCAGTTAATCTACCAGTAAAATAATGGTGTCAAGAATCGTTTAAAACTCGTAACGACAAAAAAAAAAAAAAAAAAAAAAAAAAACTTCCACGACTCTGAATTTTTAAAAAAATGTTATTTTAATATCTTATCGTTTCCTAACACACTTATACTTAGTTCATCTGCTGTCATCATCATTGTTAGGCCTTGACCTATGGTTAAATTCGTGTGTCAGCTCACCACCTGTAAACAATCAAAATAATAATTCCCTAAACAAATCTGGCCTTGACAATTTTTTAGTAAATAAATTCACTTATCTTTCTCTCTAATTCCAGATGAATAATGACAATATATTTTTTAACGTTTTCATTTTCGCAAAATAAATGAATAAATAAATAGAATAACATATTTTTTCCAACACAACATTTGGTGACTTATTCTTCTAAAATCCCTTTCAATCGATCTTCACTTTTCTAGTTAATATATTCGTGCTAGTCTCTCCCTCCATGACACACTTACATAAATAAGATTTTAAGAAGACCGTAAATAATTTGTCAAATACCTTTATCATTATTACCTATATTACTTAGCTAATTTTATTTCGACACATTCGCTTTTAACTTTGTTGATAGAAAGATGATTTAAAACGATCAAATGTAATGAATACTCAAAGAAAGAATTACTATTTTAAGGGTTCTTTTGCTTAGACATGGATATGACGCGCTTAAGGGCAACATCCTCGGCATTGATGATGATATTGAATTCAAAGTTACAATTTTAGAGAATATTTATGGTGAGATTATCAACAAGTAATTGCCTTGTCGGTGTGACTTAGAAGACGGTGATTGTATCCCCAATAGAAGGTTAAGATCCCCCCTAAATCCACTCTAACCTGGAAAAATCTCTTAAGAAACAACTGCACATAAAATATGAATATGACCATAAAATGAACGTGATTTTCTCATCTCTAGGCATTAAATAGACTTAGTCGTGTTGACATGCCGTTAAAAGAAATCAAAAAGCATTCACCATTAGGTATATTTAGAGTAACACGTCCAACTTTAGTCTTACGATAAAGTCACTCTGAAAACACTGATTCCTACTCGATCACCGAAGTTAAGCAGCGAAAATCTTGTTCAATATTTAGATGGGTAATCGCTTTCTCAACGACAGGCCCTGTAAGCAATCTGGTGCCAATGTTCTAAAGTAATCAAAGCTTTGTAAATATCAAAGAAAAGAAAGGAAGAATTTAAGCAATAATTGTTTTTTTAATACTTAGATGCCCATTTAAGTAACAGCAGGTTCTGTAAGCAACCAAAGGTCTGTGTACTAAATCTAAGCAAAGCTCAAAAACTAACTACACGTCCAGCTTTTCCACGACTTAATGAAGATATTAAAAGCTGGAAATCTAATATAGATTAAAAAAAAAAAAATGAGACTGAACAAATATATAAAAACACGTCGAATTGTTGCATTTCACTCAATTAGGAAGGCCAGGATTAAAAAGACTAATAACTTAGTGAGTTAGTTCTAAATGTTAAAACTATCATTTAGTAAAATAGTAAAATAAACTATTTTGTGACATTGATGTTATATGTTGAAGGTTATTGGTTTATGGTTCTTTTTTGTTTCTTTTTGTAATTTTCGTTTTTGGGGGAGTTGAACAGAAAAGTACCTTTTAAGTGATTAATGGTTGGTTTTACATTTAATGCCGAAGTCAGTCTTTTTTAGGCAATTATATTGTTTCAAGTTTCCTATTCGAGAAGAAGAAGAAGAAGAAGAAGAAGAAGAAGAAGAAGAAGAAGAAGAAGAAGAAGAAGAAGAAGAAGAAGCGTCTTAAAAGGCAACACTTCAGCAGAAATCAAAAGAATAAATAAATAGGCAATGTGCTTTTAAGATACTCTGTGCCCTTCTTAAGCTGAATACGGGAGGAACTTAAAAACATAGACAATAGAGCAAGGAAATTATTGATTATGCACTCAACTTTACACTGGAGGAATGACATCGACAAAGACCTCCACATATGACAAGAAAAGAAATAAGTTGACTTAAAAAATATTGAGGATTGTGGTGATGTAAAAGTACAAGGAGAAGAAGACTATGTAAAAAAAAAAGAGTGAATTAAGACTGACAACAGCAGCCAGAAACAGTGATAAGAAGAAAAAAAAAAATTTCTAAATATAGGAAATAAAATAGGGATAAAAACAAGTCTCTTGTTAATTTAAGTGACAAAATAATGGCATAGCATATAAATTGACCCGGACATGACTAAGAAGAGGAAATTTCAAAAGAGAAACGGAATATTTAATAATAGTAGCAAAGAATCAGGTCATAAGATCTAATTATCGAAGCAAAAACTGGTGATACGGGGAAGAACGGCAAGTGTAGGTCATATGGTGATAGAGAAGAAACAATTCATCATATAATAAGTGAATGCGGCAAACTAGTACAAAAGAAATAAAAAGACAGGTACGGCTGGGTGGGATTGGTGATTCGCTGTGAACTGTGCAAGAAATTAAAGTTTGGCTATACTGACAAATTGTACATGAATAAATCAGAATCCTGGAAAGAAAAACACCGGAAATTCTCTGGGACTTTGAGATCCAAACGGATAACCCAATCCCGACCGAAAGACCTGACCACGTTTTAATCAACAAGAAGAAAAGAACTTGTCATCTCGTGAATTTTGCTGAGCCAGCAGACTACAAAGTGAATGTGAAAGAAGGCGAAAAGCTAGACAAATTGCTCTATCTTAGCAGAGAGCTGAGAAAGTGGTGAATCATGAGGGTGACGTTCATACAAATTTTAATCGGTGTCCCGAAGTACCTGGAACAATCTCCAAATTCCTGGAACAATCCCCAAATTCCAAGAAAAGTAACAAGAAGAATCGAAACAATTCAAACCACAGCACTACCAGTATTGGTCACGATACTTAGAAGAGCGCTGGAGACATGAGGAGACTTGCTGTCACCTAGACTGCAGTGAAAAAAAACAAAACAGATAGAGCTGATATGAAATAGTCCCATTAAGCAAAATGATTATTATTTCCTTCCTTGAGAGTTTTTTCCAAACACTTTTAACTGGCAGTCTTTCACTAAAGTCTAACTGACAACAAATCTCTTCAAGGCTCCTCCTGTTAACAGAACTCTTTTAAGTATCCTAGCTTATCTTAACAGTCCAGTAGTCTGAATGGTCTGGATTCTTCCGCTAATATTTAATTCCCCTAGTCACTTTTCCAAGTCTTTACAGACAACAATCCCTAAAGACATGGAGAGGTGTGCTGTCACTTTAACTACTGTGAAAAAGTCGATACCGTTGAAACATCAAGGGTACCGACTCCAGTTGGTATTACTTTCACCTTCATGTTCCACAGTTTTTTCTTTTAACTCTCGTGCAAGATTTAACTTCTTGTCCATCTTTTTGTCTTCTTTTATTAATACTCTATGATCTGCTGGAACGGCAAAATAGACTTGATAACAAGTTCTTTCTTCTTGTTAATTAATACAAGATTTGATCTTCTGCTATGGATTGAGGAGTACATTTATATCTCAAAGTCACAGAGAATTTCGTCAATATCATTTTCAAGAATAGATTCATGTGTATGTATCATTTTCTAGGAGAGACTCATGTGAATCTTTTTCTAGGAGAGATTCATATGAATCCTTTTCTAGGAGAGATACTATTTATCATTTTCTAGGAGAGATTCATGTGGATCCTTTTCTAGGAGAGATTCATGTCTATCATTTTCTAGGATAGGTTCATGTCTATCATTTTCTAGGAGAGATTCATGTGTATCCTTTTCTAGGAGAGATTCATGTCTATCATTTTCTAGGAGAGATTCTGTGTATACTTTTCTAGTAGAGATTCATGTCTATCATTTTCTAGGAGAGATTCTGTGTATCCTTTTCTAGGAGAGATTCATGTCTATCATTTTCTAGAAGAGATTCTGTGTATCCTTTTCTAGGAGAGATTCATGTCTATCATCTTCTAGGAGAGATTCATGTGTATCCTTTTCTAGGAGAGATTCATGTCTATCATTTTCTATGAGACCCTCATGTCTATCATTTTCAAGAAGAGATTCATGTCTATCATTTTCTAGGAGAGATTCATGTGTATCCTTTTCTAGGAGAGATTCATGTCTATCATTTTCTAGGATAGATTCATGTCTATCATTTTCTAGGAGAGATTCATGTCTATCATTTTCTAGGATAGATTCATGTGTATCATTTTCAAGGAGAGATTCATGTGTATCCTTTTCTAGGAGAGATTTATGTCTATCATTTTCTAGGAGAGATTCATGTGTATCCTTTTCTAGGAGAGATTCATGTCTATCATTTTCTAGGATAGATTCATGTGTATTATTTTCAAGGTGAGATTCATGTGTATCCTTTTCTAGAAGAGATTCATGTGTATCCTTTTCTAGGAGAGATTCATGTCTATCATTTTCTAGGAGAGATTCATGTGTATCCTTTTCTAGGAGAGATTCATGTCTATCATTTTCTAGGATAGATTCATGTCTATCCTTTTCTAGGAGAGATTCATGTCTATCATTTTCTAGGAGAGATTCATGTCTATCATTTTCTAGGATAGATTCATGTGTATCATTTTCAAGGAGAGATTCATGTGTATCCTTTTCTAGGAGAGATTTATGTCTATCATTTCTAGGAGAGATTCATGTGTATCCTTTTCTAGGAGAGATTC
Source organism: Sepioteuthis lessoniana (assembly GCA_963585895.1). Classification (NCBI taxonomy): domain Eukaryota; kingdom Metazoa; phylum Mollusca; class Cephalopoda; order Myopsida; family Loliginidae; genus Sepioteuthis; species Sepioteuthis lessoniana. The sequence goes on from OY757946.1 coordinate 54,987,638, forward strand.
ATGTCTATCATTTTTAAGGAGAGATTCATGTGTATCCTTTTCTAGGATCTAGAGAGATCCATGTCTATCATTTTCTAGGAGAGATTCATGTCTATCATTTTCTAGGAGAAATTCATGTGTATTATTTTCAAGGTGAGATTCATGTGTATCCTTTTCTAGAAGAGATTCATGTGTATCCTTTTCTAGGATAGATTCATGTCTATCCTTTTCTGGGATAGTTTCATGTGTATCCTTTTCGAGGAGAGATTCATGTCTATCATTTTCTAGGAGAGATTCTGTGTATACTTTTCTAGGAGAGATTCATGTCTATCATTTTCTAGGATAGATTCTGTGTATCCTTTTCTAGGAGAGATTCATGTGTATCATTTTCTAGGAGAGATTCATGTATATCCTTTTCTAGGGGAGATACAGGTCTATCATTTTCTAGGAGAGGTTCATGTGAATCATTTTCTAGGAGAGATTCATCTCTATCATTTTCTACGATAGAAACATGTGTATCATATATATATATATATATATATATATATATATATATATATATATATATATATATATATATATATATATATATATATATATATATTCAACTCAGTAAGAATATTTCCAGGACATGAAACAGATCATGGCGAAAGAACTGGAGTTATTGTCAGTTGAAGATTTCCAACACTGTTCCCTGGAGTAGGAAGAACGTCTTTCTTGGTGTGCCTCTTCCCAAGGGAACTTTTTGAAGGAGATAAAGTTGAATTGTAATTAATTTGTTGTCTTGTTTCTTTGTTTGTTTGTTTTACAAAATCACACTTCCTATTTAATAAAGTGATCTTGTAATATCAGTACATAGAGCATTCCATCAGCAAAATTTCCCCCACACAAACTGCTGTGGGTCGTTGAGAGTGAGGGGTAAATTTAAACACCAGTTAATGATTGAGAAATTGCCATTTTTAAATGCCATCAGAATGCCAAGCAGAGAAATTTACCCAACCAACACACGGTTACATATTTTATAATCTAAAAACAATTCTTCAGCTAAATCATTCTGTATTAAAATGTTTGAGTATTTTATTTTATTTCTTTTTTCAATTTTTGAAATCAAATGTTGTTTTAGTCATTTCCCTAATGTCAAAATTTCACGCCTACAAAATTATTACGCGTGTTTAAAACGAACCCCATTTTTTACCTACGAATTTGGACTTCAATATTCGTCTTATACATAAGTATTTACGTAATCCATCCAGAGTTTAACAACTTTAAATTCGGAGTTTTCCTCTTCCTTGACTGGATGCCATACCAAGCATAGAACCAAGTCTGACTCAGTATTTACTTATAAATGGAGGGATAATAGTTGGATTCATATCTTTCCCAAGGGTATAAGCTCTACGGGAAATGAAAACATCCTTGTCAAGGATTTGATCCCGGCTCGCAGTGTTTATTCCCATCGTCGATAGCCAATATACTACGAATGTCAAATACATAAGTATATACGAATTTTTCACTTATGTAAAAACGTGAGACGTGAGTGATGACTTAGTGGTTATCGATACGGAATCGGTGAACGGGGTTTAAATTTCGATCGTTTTTTATACTTACTGGATACCAATTGATTTGGAAAAGGTATGAATCAAGTTGGAACCAAGAAAAAAAAAATGAAGAATCAGTGGGTTGAAAACTGGTTCTCCCATTTCACATTAATTAAGGGAGACAGCAAAGCAGGGGGAATTTTTGTTTTTAAAGGGGAAAATCTATGAAATGGAATATGATTACCAAAAGGTTATTGACATCTAATTAGATATAATGTCTCGATTAAAAGATATTTTAATTAATTTTAAGAGACGGTTAGTTAAAAAGAAAGTAGTTCCCAAATTATGAGACCTTTTGGAAAGTAGAACATTTAATGAAGACAAAGAAAATAAAATAGTGGAAAAGATTTAGTCTCGGTTAACTCACAAATAATTGATATCAAGACCCGGGTCAATAAAGATTGTATAATCTTATTCAGCATTATATATATATATATATATATATATATATATATATATATATATATATATATATATATATATATATATATATATATATATATGGAAGTAAATAATGGAAATGAATCTGACAGTATGAAGAAAATAGAAAAACATATAATGATCTTTTTTTTGTATATATATTTTCTTTTCATTTCCCCTGTTGTTGTATTTTGTTAAAACATCCATCATTTATTAAAACATCCAACATTGTATATTTAAAACATTTCAATATTGTTTATTTAAAACATCCATTATTGTTCTAGCAACACCTGTTACATCATCTTCAAGTCCTGATGAAAGTTTACTAAAACTGAAACGTTGACTTTCTTTTATAATAAATTTATTACTTTTGGATTACTTTGTTTTTCTATTTTCTTCATATATATATATATATGTATATATGTATGAAATCAACTTATTTTCATCCTTTGAAAAAAGAGATAATTCTTGTGCAAGAAATAGGGTCGAAAAACTAATTTTTGTATTTATTGACCAATCAGCGTGTAGGCATTAGTAGTAAAATCTTTTGAGAGCCTCCCAGACAACAAAATTTCATTAGTTTGATTTCTTTGTTTAATGGCATATCAACCTTTGTAGTTTATTTACTGCCAAAGCCATTCTCCTAGAAGAACAGTAGTGGTACTATTTAACCCATTGCTGGGAGTATAAGGGGGTTCGTACCTTTCCTAAGGATATTTGCCCGAAAGTGAACGTAATAGCGCGACTGGAGTACGAACTCGCTTACTACGAATCCGCCGTCCATCGCTTTAACCATTACACCACGAGGACACCCCCAAAAATATTTGACTTGCTGGGCAAAATTTGAAGATAAATCATCAATGTTTTTTTATATAATTTCGAGCCAACCTCAATGTTATAAATAGCGATAAAAATAATACATCAGTCGTCGGTCTTATTAATTCATTCTGTAGCCAACTAAAAAAAATTCAATTAATTTCTTTTGAATAAAAATCTAACATTCTTTTCCTTCAAGTAAAGTATCAGTATATCTAATTTATTTCTTTTACTTTCTTGTTTGTTTGATAAATAGCTGATATTTTAACTATTTGAGACAGAATAATTTTGTTTCATTTTGGACTATTCTGACATCTGTTCATAAGTTTTGGGACTTAACAAAATGGTGGAAATCAAAAAATAGAACAGAACATAAACATCTT
>OY757946.1:54995830-55175830 GCA_963585895.1 Sepioteuthis lessoniana
CTTTTCTAACATATAAGCAAATTACTTGCTAATTATAACAAGACAAAAGAATATTATTTGAGGTAGACGCCATTTTGAACCTGAGTGTTTTTGGCGTCTTTTATGGCAAGGGTAGTGTAACAGGAGTCTCGTGGCATCAAGTTTATACATTGGTGAGGGAAAAATAAGCTAGGGTTGTTTGTTTTTTATAAATACTTTTCAAGTCACTTTCATAAGTAAAATTTGAATTTTTTAATCGAATTTTTCTTTTTCTACTTTCAGAACGGAATTGTGATAAAGTGCTTCTGGTTTAAATTAAAAATGTCACCGAAGAAAAAAATGTCTACAAATAAAAAAAATATTTAAAACAAAAACAGTATAATGGGAATGAGATAGAATGGGATACTATATAAACAGATTTTTTTAGATCTTAATTAACGAAAATGTACAGACATCCTTGTTCACTGTGAAAAGAATTGACCTATATTTTGCAAAAACCGGTTCTAACACCAGGAAAAAAATGGATTCTGGTCATCCAAAAACTCCCACAAGAGACAATCAACATATAAAATTTTCTGCTGTAAGTGACAGAAAGAAAACCCTGACAAACTTGGCTAAAGATTTCAAAACTTGTGATGAGAAGACTCTACAGCGGAGAACAAGTATAAAATGACTAAAAAATGGAATTATGCCAAAATATGTGCTTAGAAACCTTTGTTATCAAAAATGAATGTCAAGGACAGATCGCATTTTATTGCAGAATATCCATCAAAGTAGTTTGAGAGCATAATATGGTAAGATGAGTCAAGATTTTACCTTAAAAGTGATGTTCTGAATCTTTGTCATAGAGGATCAAGTGAATAATTGTTCTAGAATGTCGGAAAACAACGATTAAACATGGAAATGGTGGAATGATGATGTGGGGAGCTTTTCAGTCTTTTGTAGTTGGCGAACTAAATCGATTTGACAAGAGAAATAATGTTAAATAATACATTAATATTCTTGAGAAACGATATCTACCAACTATTGACAAATTGTTCTCTTTGATAGATTGAATAGACATCCTTTTTCAACCAGATAACACACTTTCTATTGCTGCTAAATTGACACAAAATGGCTTTTTGAAAACTCATCACAAGTGATATTTCTGCCCAGAACAAAGTCCAGTATTTAATCCAATTGCATGTGTGTGAGGGAATCCAATGAATGTGTGTTAATTTCTATGTAAAAAAAAATAGGCTCGGGAAGCTGGTGGGGGGTGATTGGTTGTGTCTGTATTTTTCCATTTATTGGCCCATCAGTGCTTTGCACTCGTTTAAAAATTTCTTTGAGACTTGAAGATGACAATATCTGACTTGCCGCGAAAAGTTTGAAGGATCCAAACCTAAAATAATTATAGAAATCCTTTCCCGCCAAGATTGTAAAAAAAATACATTTTTTAATCAATTAGAATAATCGATAAATCATTAACTTTTTTATCTAATTTCAAGGCAACCTCAATTTTATAAATAAGCCATGAAATCAATATATCTTTAGTTGTAATTAGTAATTATTTCTTCTGGGCGAAAATCTAATAGGCTGCTCCTTCAAAAAATGCATTTAATTTCAACATCGCTTAATTATTTTGAAGAGAAAAACAATTGTTTGTTTCTGTAAAAATGCTTAAATTAATAATCTTTACTTGGTGATGAAAATCTTTGCATAAGTATACTTTCTCCCCAACATAATGACACACCGACACAGGAATCTTTCACATACATAAAATATATCAATTAGATTAAGACAAAACAGACTATTAGATTTTATGCATGAGATCTTCTTTCTTGTAATGTACATATCAGTGAATATTTACGCACTAATATTATCTTTTCTTACTGGAAAAGATATTGTAACTTCTGTTTTTAACAAAATTTTCACTCAGTTTGAAGAAATTGAATATCAAATTTGTAAATCGGTGTTTTATTCAATCATTTACCGACATATTCGCTGTGTGTGTGTGTGTGTATATATATATATGTGCCTCTGTGTGTGTATGTGTGTGTGTATGTGTGTGTGTATGTGTGCCTCTCTGTGTGTGTGTGTGTATATGTGTGCCTCTGTGTGTGCCTGTGTGTGTGTGTGTATGTGTGCCTGTGTGTGTGTATGTTTGCCTGTGTGTGTGTATGTGTGTGTATAAGTGTGCCTCTGTGTGTGTGCCTCTGTGTGTGTGTATGTGTATATGTGTGCCTGTGTGTGTGTGTGTGTATGTGTGTGCGTTTGTGTGTGTGTGTGTGCCTCTGTGTGTGTGTGTATATATATATGTGTGTGCCTCTGTGTGTGTGTATGTGTGTGTATGTGTGCCTCTGTGTGTGTGTATATGTGTGCCTCTGTGTGTGTGTATATGTGTGCCTCTGTGTGTGTGTGTGTGTGTGTGTGTGTGTGTGTGTGTGTGTGTGTGTGTGTGTGTATATGTGTGCCTCTGTGTGTGTGTGTGTGCCTCTGTGTGTGTGTGTATATGTGTGCCTCTGTGTGTGTGTGTGTGTGTGTGTGTGTGTGTGTGTGTGTGTGTGTGTGTGTGTGTGTATATGTGTGCTTCTGTGTGTGTGTGTGTGTGTGTGTGTGTGTGTGTGTGTGTGTATATATGTGTGCCTCTGTGTGTGTGTGTGTGTGTGTGTGTGTGTGTGTGTGTGCATACAATTTCATGCTCATATTTTCAAATGCGTTGAGCATGAATATTCCCAATATATAGATAAGCTAGTCGGTGAGTGTGTGCATATGTGTGTGTGTGTGTGTGTGTGTTCGCGCGGCCGTACGTGTATGAAGTTAGGACCTGTTTAATGATAGCCTAAATCTTTCTATGAAGTTTTTTTCGTTAAATTAATCAGTTGTCATAAGTCTGGTAGATTGGCATTATTTTAAAATGTTCGTTGCTACATTCATAAAGATTTTCCGGTGCATAAAGTTTTCTGTCGACTAATAATTCAATATTGCTTTTATGTAAAGACACTCAATTGTTCACTGTTTGTGTAGATCCAACGTAAATTTGGTTGCATTTGATTATGTAGACAACATTTTTATTGCAGCATTTGATTATGTAGACAACATTTTTTATTGCAGCGTAGATTTCTATTTATTATGAATGTTGTTTTGGGGGTTTTGAAAGTATCGGGTTTTCCTTCTATGGTTATTTATGGTACACCACATCTTTTTTTTTTTTTCATTTTTAGACAATATGCATTGTGTGTTCCCCAAATTTAGATAGGTTAATGTGTGTTTTAAATTCTTTAATTATTGTTAACAAAACAACCAAAAATCATCGCGATTAATTAACTCCAATGGAACAGCCATAGGCATTCAAAGTCAACTAGAATCAACCAGAACTATTTACGAACCTCACTCTATTATAAAGAAGACTGGAATGTCCAAAAAAGTGTTGCAAAAATATGTACATAGAAGGATAATGATAAATCTGGATAATAAACTGCCTCAAAATGTACAAAATATCGCATAAAGTCATAAACTTCATCGAGAAAACCATGAAAACCTGGAAAAGTGGAATTGACAACAGGAGGAAAAAGGTTAGATGAAACAAAGATCCAAAGTGGCATTTTCCAAGGAGATGCACTATCACCCTTATTATTCCTAATTGCCATGAGGCCACTTAACCACAGACTCAGAAAATGCACAGCCAGGTACAAACTTAGTAGATTGCAGGAAAAAATCAATCACTTAATGTACGAGGCTCATTAAATAAGTTTCCAGACTTTTTTCGTATGGGCACTTTTATTGATAGTACACACATGAAGCTCTAGTCCCCTTCGAAGTAATCTCCTCCGGCTGCAATGCACTTGTTGTACCGATCCAACAACTTCTGGAAGGCCCCATGGAAGTCCTCTTGTGTGAGCGAGTCAATGACCTTCGTCACAGCCTCTTTCATCTCCTCAATTGTCTCATAACGACAGCGTCTGAGCTTAGGGAATAACCAAAAGTCACAGGGAGCAAGGTTTGAACTATAGGGAAGCTGAGGAACTGTCTTGATGCCCATCTTAGTCACATAGTCCAAAGTTGTATATTTCATGGAGATGCACTATCACCCTTACTATTCATAATTGCCAGGATACCACCTAACCACATATTCAAAAAATGCACTGCCGGATACAAACTAAGTAGATCGCAAGAAAAGATCAATAACCTAATGTACATGGATGACATTAAACTATTTGAAAAATATTAAAAAGAACTGGAAACTCGCTGTTAGAATATACAGTCAGGACATATGAATGGAATTTTGCATAGAAAAATGTGCAATGCTAGTAATGAAAAGTCGCAAACGACATCTGACTGACGGAATGGAACAAGCAAATCAAGACAAGATTAGAACGCTCGGAGAGAAGGAAACTTGGGCCTACTAGAGACTGACACCATCCAACAAGTAGAGATAAAAGAAAAAAATTAAGAAAGAATATCTCAAGAGAACTAGAAAGCTACTCGAGACAAAACTCTCTAGCAGAAACCTTATCAAAGGAATAAATACCTGGGCTGTATCCCAGTCTAGGAGAAGGAAAACTCTGAATTCAAACCTGTTAAACTCCGCTTAAAAAATTGACCTTGTGTCATATCCTGCCCGAGCGGAGGGGTTGGTAAATAGTACCTGGGCTGTATCCCTCGTTAGATATTCGGGACCTTTTTTGCAGTGGACCAGAGAAGAACTTAAGTAAATGGATCAAAGAACAAAAAAACTAATGACCATGCATAAGGCATTACTTCCCCAAGACGACGTTGGCAGACGATATGTATCAAGAAAAGAGGGAGGAAGAGGACTTGCCAGCATCGAAGACAGAGTTGACGCATCAATACTACGACTCGAGGACTACATAGAAAAGCACGAAGGAGGACTGATTACAGCCATCAAAAACGATACTGACAATACGATGGCCAACAGAATGACAATAGCTACAAAACAAAAATAGGGAGAAAAACAATTCTATGGGCGCTTTAAACGGCTAATAAACAACATCTCACACGATAAATCCAGGACGTGGCTAAGAAAAGGAAACTTTAAAAGAGACAAAGAATCTCTCCCAATAGCAGTACAAAACAACTTGATAAGAACCAACCTTATCAAAGCGAGAATAGGTAAGACGCAACAAAATAGCAAATGTAGGCTATGTGATGATAGAGACGAAACCATCAATCCCATAATAAGCGAATGCAGCAAATTAGCACAGGAGTATAAGACTAGACACGACAGGGTGGGCAAGGTGATCCACTGGGAGATGTGCAAGAAATTTAAATTTGACCGTACCAGCAAATGGTATATGCTCAACCCAGCATCTGTCCTAGAAAATGACACACACACAAATTCCTATGGGACTTTGACATACAGAGAGATCACCAAATCTCGGCGAGGGACCAGAACTTATGATAATCAACAACAAAAAAAAAGAAGAATTGTCGACTATGCTGTCCCGGCTGACCACAGAATAAAACTGAAAGAAAGGGGGGAAAAAAAGATAAATACTTCGACCTTGCTAGACAATTGAAAAAACTACGGAACATGAAGGTAACGATTATACCAATCTTGATTAGGGCTTTTGGCACAAAGGGTTATTTAAGGGACTGGGTGACTTGGAAGTCGGAGGACGAGTGGAGACTATCCAAACGACAGCATTATTTAGATTAGCCAGAATACTGAGAAGATTCCTGAAGACTTGAGGAGACTTGCTGTCACTCAGTGAAAGACCATCACCTAACGCTGATGCGAAAAACACTCCAGGAATAAATAATAATAATGAACTCCAAATTTGATTATACGAAATAAACGTATATGCTCAACCCAGCATCTGTCCTAGAGAATGGCACACATAAACTCCTTTGGGACTTTGACATACAGACGGATCCCCTGATCTCGGCCAGAAGACCAGATCTTGTAAAACTCAACCAAAAAAGTGAACTAGCAAAATTGTGGACTGTTCCAGCTGACCATAGAATAAAAATGAAAGAAAGGGGGAAAAAATAAATACCTCGACCTTGGTAGGGAATTGAAAAATCTATGGAACATGAAGGTGACAATAATACCAATCGTGATTGGTACTTTTGGTAGAGTCACCAAAGTCCTCCATCCCCTTTAATAAAAAGGGGATGGAGGACTTGGAGGTAGGAGGACGAGTGGGGACCATCCAAACTACAACATTATTGAGAACGGCCAGAATACTGAGAAGAGTCCAGAAGACTTGCTGTCACTTAAACTCCAGTGAAAGGTCATAAACTAACACTGATGTGAAAAATTCTCCAGGAGTAAATAATAATAATAATAATAATAATAGCCTGATGGAATATACGGAATGATGATAAAAAGTGACAAATTTGAAAGCCTTTGCTGACTTTTTCAGTTTAAAATATTTCCTTTTCTCTTGATGGACTCACAACAATATATATATATATATATAGAGAGAGAGAGAGAGAGACAAGTTTAATCTATTATATGTCATTCACAGGGAATGAAGTAGCGCCTTTCCCTACACCTCGGTGTAGTAGCTATTGAAAAAGGAGCCTTCAGGTTACCTTCGAATGTGGTCGCCAAATTTACTTACTTTACTTATGTCATTCAGAAAATTAACTTTTTTATCAAAAAAATTAGAGATGTACTTATTTAAGAGTGATATTCTTGCTGTATATGACTGATTTGTCTCTAGTCACGTTTTTCTGAAAGAATGACGTAGGTTCATTCATTCTTCTGCACAAAGGTTTATACGGAACATTTCATCGCAGTCCATCGGGAGTTAACTTTCTTCCCCTCGTTTTTCCTTTTTTTTATTTCGCATCCACTTTAACGACTTTTGTCTGAATTTTTTACCAACTGTCTGGACGATTTCTGCTGATACCCTTTATTTTTAACTTGGACATCTGCCTGTTGCTATGGCATAGATTTCGGGGTTATCCTAAGTTTATCTCATCACTTGTTTTTCCCTCATTGTTCTTATAGCCTCTCTCTCTCTCTCTCTCTCTCTCTCTCTGTAAGTGTGTGTGTGTGTAATCCTTATTATCGTCTCTCTTTCTGTCTCTCTCTGTCTTTCTCTCTCTGTCTCGGTAATCCTTATCATTGTCTCTCTCTCTCTCTCTCTCTCTCTCTCTCTTTGTCACAATATATCTATATAAACAAAAATGTAAATGTTTGTTACTAACCTATAATCTCCAGTTTTATACAACTAATTGGTTAAAAATTTTCAGAGAGTATTTTATTCGAATTCAGGAGTGTTTTTATATACTTACTCGCTGTACCCGGCCACGCGTTGCTGTGGTTCAGTTTGTTTAAATGGAAAAAATTAAAAAAATGAAAATACATGTTTCTTATATGTTTAATTTTCCAATACTTGGATAATGAGTATATAAAAACACTCCTGAAATCGAATGGTATAAAACTGGAGATTATCGGTCAGTAACAAACATTTACATTTTTATTTGTATAGGTTATCCAATTATTGGAAAATTAAACATATTAGAAACATATATTTTCTTCTTTTTTTTCCATTTAAACAAACTGAGCCACAGAAACGTGTGGCCGGGTACAGCTAGTATATATATATATATATATATATATATATATATATATATATATATATGAACTAGTAACATAGCACATACACTCATTAAATGAGAATTAATTTTTGGTTTCCAAGTGTTTTGAAATTAGCTGTGACTGTTTTAAATAAATATTTGACAAAAGCATTTGTTTTTTTAGATGTTTATTTGTCAACATATATCTGTCGCTTCTATTACAAATCTGTGTGTTGTTGACGGTTTACGTTGATGTTAAATCCGTTTTGCCTCATTGTTTAGAGTATTTATCCATTCATCTTTGTGTATTTCTATTAACGCCGTGATACTGTCTCATTAATTTTTTTCAACCTTTTCTATGATGATGAATTTTTCAATTCTTTTGAAGTCATATCATTTGAGCGGAAATGTTGTTCGACAAGTTTTAGTTTGTTGTTATCCATAGATTTGGTTCTGTGTCTGTAAATGTTTAGTCAAAAATAAAAATGGCAATCCCAACTTTCCACTCAGTTGCTTCAGGCAGCGTGAATAAACACATAAATGAATTCTGCTTTTGTAATTTAATTGGTGGCAAATTTAAAGTCTTTTTAGTTGTGAAGTAGATGAACGAGTTAGTTTATTTGAGGTATTTGCGTCATTGGTTGTTGTTGATATTGCATGGATATCAAAATTTAGCTGACTTTTTAGTGGGATTCTGTTGTTGCTTCCTTCAATTTCTTTGAGGTTATATGTCTGTATGCCTGGTCTCTGAAAAATATCTTTATATTTGGACTTTACCTTTAAAATATCCTAATTATTTGATCTCGTAGTAGGAGAATATATTTTGCGTGTAGCATTAAAGTACACACACACACACACACACACATATATATATATATATATATTGAGAAAGAAAGAGGTGGGGAGAGAGAGTATATTTTGTTATGTTCGAATGTATCTTTAAATGACTGCAAAGCAAGAAATGCTGAAAAATTTATAATTTAAACAAAACAAAAAAGAAAAAAAAAGTCGCCTACTCATACACACACTCGCTCATGCGTAAACACATCCGCACGTTCACAAACCACAGATCTGAAATCCGGTCGGCTAAAATTTTCAGGTCGGCTAAAATTTCCCAAGTTTCCACAAAAATTAATTCGATACAAAAATTAATTCGAGAATGTATAAGAATATGTCGGTTAAGCAATTTGTAATCAATCCCACTGATATATAATCTTTTGTGAATATTTCATACCAGTATCTCAGTAAATGAAATTTATATCGGGTAAACACGATACATTATAATTTTGACTGGCGAAAATAGAACTATGTTAATTATACTTTTTATGTTAATCATATTTTTTTCTTACTAACTTGTTAATCCAGTTGTAATTATGACGTATATCCAGGTGAATAGCCCAGTCGGTTGGGACTGTAGAATACACCGTCTGCATCTCTGTAGAGGGGTAAGACCCTCTCCCAACGAGTGTCCTGGGTACATTAAACCATCTGATGATGAAGCTACTGTACTACTGGAGCTTCGGGGAAAGCAGAGTACTCCTTCATTACCATCTCTCGCTGGTCAATACTGGCCCGGAGTGGTAGCACCAATCTATGGATCAAATAGAACTGTTTGACATTTAAACTGAGTGCAAACAAATGACATGCTAAATTGAATTGTTTTAAAGAGAATTATTTGATCATTTAACAGTGTGTAAACAAATGACTGATGTTTAATTGAATTGTTAGCGATACATAGCAATACTTTGAACCGTTTAACTTTGTTAACTTATGCTAAATTGAATTGTTTGAAATAGATCTGTTTGATAATTTGGTTGTGTGTATCTATTAAATGCGTTTACAAATCATATATCTAATGCATACGAAAAAACAAGATTTGGCTTTAAGTAACCTACAATGGTTGATATGACATAAAACCAAACCAAACCAAACCAAGCCATACCAAACCAGAGGAATTTTCAAATGGATTTGGTTTGGTTTGTTTGGTTGGGTTTTATGGCATATCAACCTCTGTAGGTTATTTAACGCCAAATCCATTTCTATGTAAATAATCAGTTCTATTTCAAACAATTCAGTTTAACTTGAGTACACAGTTTAATTGTCAAAAATATTTCTATTTCAAGCTATTCAGTTTAGTCAAACAGTTATAATTCAGCTAATTCAGTTTAGTATATGTTCAGATTTTTTTATACACAGTTAAATGTCAAAACAGTTCTATGTTAAACAATTCAATTTAGTGTAAATACAGTTTCAAGGTTAAAAAACAGTTCCATTTCAAAGAAATCAGTTTAGCATAAGCACGCAGTTTAAATCTAAGTACGGTTTAATTGTAAAAAAACATTTCTAATACAAGCTTTTCAATTTAGTCAAACAATTCAGTTTAGCATAAGTATGCCGTTAGTTCTATTAAACCCATAGATAGGGCCCTATCAGGTGCTACCACGCCGGGCCAGAGTGGACCTGGGTGCTGTGGCAATGAAGGGGTGTTCCATATTCCCCAAGGCCCCAGCATTACTGGAACTTCATTATCAGATTGTTTAGTGTCATATCCAGGATACTCATTGGTGGGTGTCTTACGCCTCAGCAGAGGTGCAATCAGTGTATTCTACAGCCCCAGCCGACTGGGCAATTCAAATGGGATTAATTAAATACTATCAAAATTAGTTAAGCAAATAACTACGGTACTATACTGTAGTAAATGTAAGGCAGAAAGGGTTTTTTTTAGCCTCAGTGCGGCGACCTACCTCAGAAAAGAAAAAAAAATATTTTAGGAGATGCGATTTTTTCCAAAATAATCTAGATGCCAAAATATGCTCATTTCTTTATAAGAATTGTTAGTGTTGTCATCACGTGATGAAATTATATTAAAGTATCCGACTTTCTTTAAAAATGGAAACGCTCTTAATGTAACTTGTATCGTTGTACAAAATGGAATCAACGATCCGACTTCAAATCCTGGAAAAATGTTAAAGAAAGAGAAGGAAAGAAGAAAGAAGTACATGTGCATCTTCTTACCTTCTCCGCGCGAGACCCCACTATTTGTACAATTATCCCTCACCCCAAATATCTTACCTCTTTCAAATTCATCCAAGAATAATTAGAAGCAAACATTGTTGATATTATTGAAAAAATATTCTTATTGAATAAAAGCATAAAACAAACAATATTTGTTTTACTTGTTATTTACTATTTTAGAGTTTTTCACATCAGCATTAGCTGATGGTTTTTCACTGGAGTTTGAGTGACAGCAAGTCTCCTCAAGTCTCCAGGACTCTTCTCAGTATTCTGGTCGTCTTAAATAATGCTGTCGTTTAGATGGTCTCCACACGTCCGCCAACTTCCAAATCCTCCAGGCCCTTTAATAATCCTTCAGTTACTTTACCAAAAGCACCAATCACAATTGGTACAATCGACACTTTCATGTTCCATAGTTTCTTCATTTCTCTAGAAAAGTCGAGGTACTTATCTTTCTTTTCATATTCTTTCAGTTTTATTCTATGGTCAGTCGGGACAGAAAAGTCGACAATTTTGCAAATTCTTTTTTTTGTTGTTGTTGTTGTTGTTGATTATTATTATTAGGTCTGGTCTTCTGGCCGAGATTAGGTGATCCGTGTGTATATCAAAGTCTCATAGGAGTTTATGTGTGCTATTTTCTTGGACAGATGCATATAACATTTGTTGGTATGGTCAAATTTAAATTTCTTGCATATTTCCCAGTGGATCACCTTGCCCACCCTGTTGTGTCTAGTCTTGTACTCCTTCTGTGCTAATTTGCTGCATTCGCTTATTATGTGATTGATAGTTTCATCTTTGTCACTGCATAACCTACATTTGCTATTTTGTTGAGTCTTATCTGTTCTTGCCTTGATATGATTGGTTCTTATGGCGTTGTTCTGCGCTGCCATGTTGAGAGATTCTGTTTCTCTCTTTAAGTTTTTTTTTTAACCAGGTCCAGCTTTTCTCGTGTGAGATGTTGTTTATTAGTCGCTTAAAACGCCCATAGAGTTGTTTTCTTCCTATTTTTGTTTCCTGGTTATTGCCATTTTGTTATCTATCGTGTTGTCAGTATCGTTTCTGATGGCTGTAATCAGTCCTTGTTTGTGTTTTTCTATGTAGCCTTCGAGTCGTTGTATCGATGCGTCAACGCTGTCTTCGATGCTCGCAAGTCCTCTTCTCCCCCGCTCTTTTCTTGATACATATCGTCTGTCAACGTCGTCTCTGGGATGTAATGCCTTGTGCATGGTCCTTAGTTTTCCATTTCTTTGGTCAATTTGTGTAAGTTCATCTCTGGTCCACTTCAGAGAGGGTCCCGAGTATCTAACTATGGGTATAGCCCAAGTATTTATACCTTTGATAAGGTTTCTGCTAGAGAGTTTTGTCTGGAGTAGTTTTCTAGTTCTCCTGACATATTCCTTTTGAATTTTGTCTTTCATTTGCACTTGTTTGATGGTGTCTGCCTCCAAGATTCCAAAGTATTTGTAGGTTTCATTTTCTCCCAGCGTTCTAATCATGTCTTGGTTTGGTAGTTCTATTCCGTCAGTTCTATGTCGTTTGCCACTTTTCATTACCAGCATGGTACATTTATCTATGCCAAATTCCATTCCTATGTCTTGACTGTATATTCTAACTGTGTGTATTAGGGTTTCAGTTCTTTTTAATTTTTTGCAAATAGTTTAATGTCATCCATGTACATTAGGTGATTGATCTTTTCCTGCATACATTTTGTATATTTTCAGACAGTTTATTATCCAGCTTTGCGAAACCAGAACATATGCCTTTTTGTAGTTACTCCAAGCCATGGCTAGGTTTTTTCGTCTGGTCTTGCTTTCACTTAGGATGTGTTGATCTATGTAGAGTAACTCTACTGTGCCTCTGGATCCTTTGCGGCATCCTTTCTGTTCTTCAGGGAACAAACTTCGGCTTGTTATCGAGTAGTAGATCTCTTCCCTTATTTGTGCTGTTAATATTTTCCACATCATCGGTAAGCAAGTTATGGGTCTGTAGTTGTTTGGAGCAATTCCTTTGCTTGGGTCCTTTTGGATTAATGTGGTATTTCCTTTGGTCATCCAGTCAGGTACTTGTGCATCTTGCAAGCATCTGTTCATTTCTAATGCTGGTCGGTCGTGAATGGAGGTGAATTTCTTGAACCAGAATCCATGTATTCCATCATGGCCTGGAGTTTTCCAGTTTGGTATCTTTTTTAGTGTCTTTTTGAGTAGTTCGATGTGTATTTCCCCTGTCATATTATTTATCTATTCAGCTTTTTCGTTTTGGTTGCCATATTCTCGGTTATTATTATTATTATTATTATTATTATTATTATTTAATCATCAATGTTTTTCACATCAGGTTTATCTGGGGGTCTTTCACTGGAGTTTGAGTGACACCAAGTCTCCTCAAGTTTCCAGGACTCTTCTCAGTATTCTGGCCGTTCTCAACAATGTTGCAGTTTGGATGGTCTCCATTATTTTATTTTTTTTACTCATTAGAGTTTTTCACATCAGTATTAGCTGATGATTTTTCACTGGAGTGTGAGTGACAGCAAGTCTCTTCAAGTCTCCTGGACTCGTCTCAGGATTCTGGCCGTTCTCAGCAATGCAGTCGATTGGATAGTCTCTACCCGTCCGCCAACTTCTAAGTCCTCCAGGCCTTTTAATAATCTTTTAGTTATTGTGCTTAACGCACCAATCACAATTGGCACAATCGTTACTTTCATGTTCCGCAGCTTTTTCAATTCTCTAGCAAGGTCGTGGTACTTATCTTTCTTTTCACTTTCCTTCAGATTATTATTATTATTATTATTATTATTATTATTATTATTATTTAATCGTCAATGTTTTTCACATCAGTTTTATCTGATGGTCTTTTACTGGAATTTGAGTGATACCAAGTTTCCTCAAGTTTCCAGGACTCTTCTCAGTATTCTGGCCGTTCTCAATAATGTTGCAGTTTATATGGTCTCCATTATTTTTTTTTCTATTCGTTTGTTATGCCTTCTGTGGCATCTCCCTTTTTTATTTTATTTTTACATCAACATAAAAAAAGGAAAAAAAATCAATATTAATCCAATATCTATACACAGATCGAATTCACCCGATATTTCGCCAAATGCCCTCTTAATTTCTATTTCTTACCATTATTTCTGAATTCATTCAATTCTTTCTTCAAGATTTTTTTTTCTACTCTTTTCTTACTTTTGATCTAATTAGGCAATTTATTCGAAAAATATATTTACTCTATAAGAAAAAAGTTTTATACACAGTTTTGTATGTCTTGACGGTAAATTTTCCGCTTGAAGAGAAATGTTGAAAAAAATGTCTTCGATAATTCGAAATCCCATTGATTATTTTGAAAGTTTCAGTTCGATTAACTTTCTTTCTTCTTTTTTGTAAAGTAATTAATCCCAATTTTTCCAGTCTCTCCTTCTAACTGTAATTGTTTTGTTATTTTTGTCCCTCTTCTTTGTATGCCCTCCAATGGTATCACAGTTTTTTTCCATGTCTCGATACTGGAGCCCTGGCCTAAGTACAATATTCTAGGATTTGAACTCGTGTCGCCGTGTCTATTTCCTACGACGATAACCATTACACCACGGGCATCTCCATTAATGCTATATTTGTAGAACAGTTGTCGTACTATCTAAACTATACTTGGGGTATTGGTGTTCATGCCTTTCCTAATGGTATTAGTACGAAAGTGAACATAATAGTACGACTGGATTTCGAACTCGCTTACCACGATATCGCAGTCCAGTACGTTAGTCACTGCGCCACTAGGACAACCAACCGCGTGACCTTGAAATAAATTTGATATTACCGGAAAAACACTGACGAAACCTGGTGTCAAGTTTTTAACGTGACCACCTGGAAACAAATCTATGAATAGTCATAAATAGTGAAATTGGATGGTTGAATGTTATGAAAAAGAAAAGATGGATATATTGATAAGTAATTTTTTTTGTTTTTTTTTTTATACATGTATGTACGCAAATAGGCGTTCGTGGTGTAACGGTAAATGTCATTGGAAATGGACAAGGCTCCCAAAGTTCAAACTCGGGATGAGGCTGTTTGCATTTTCACTGAGCGCTAAGACATTTTTAAAAAAAAAAGTATGAGTCCAATTATTCTCTAACATTGGATAAATAGTAGGTCTGTCTACATTCTTTAACCTTGGTAAGGCAACCAGTCTCGGAGAAGGAAAACTCTGAATTTAAATCAGTTGAACACCAGGAGAAGTGTAAAATAATTAGGAATTTTTGTTAACTGTTTTGGTTTTTCGTAATAAATTATGAGCTAGGTAAAAAAATTGGGTTCGTAGTTGCAGGTTTTCGATTTCTTAAGGTCAAAGCGGGTAAACCTTGTTTTGTATACTCGTATCAGCTGATATTTAACAATGATGTGTCACTAAAAAGTTTTAGTGATTACGTGTCATGAAAGAATTATTTAGAGAGAATAATTAGAAGAAAATATAGAAGATTTCAAAGACACGAAGAGTCAGTTGGAGTCGGTCAGTAAGAGATTCGGTTGCAGTCAGAGAAAGACCAGAAGTGGACTGAGCGGAGCAACCCCGAAAGGGATGGGGCCGGGTCGGTGAAGAAGAAATGTCTTAGTCTGTGGTTGTCTGTTTCGTCTCAAACGATATATTGTTCCTGCTGATCTAATGGGCTGAAATAATTCTTAATTTCTACCCCTCTCGTTTCGCGACTTCTATGAAAAAAGGTTATTAAAATAATCTTTCGTATCATAAAATAACAGATTTGTTGGTTGGTTGGTTGGCTGGTTGTTTTGTTTTATGGCATATTAACCCTTTTCGGGTCATTTAACGCCAAATTAAGTGATTTTGATAAAAATTTCAAACAATTCAGTTTAGTATAAGTACAGTTTTGTTTACACACAGTTAAATGTTAAAACAGTTCTATTTCAAACAATTCTGTAAAGCATAAGTTGACAGTTTGTTTTTTTTACACACAGTTAAATGAGAAAACAGTTCTATTTCAAACAATTCAATTCAGCCGGATTAAAGTTTAGTTCTATCTAACCCATAGATAGCACCCTAACTGGTGCTACTACTCTGGGCCTGAGTGGACCAGGGAGTGATAGCAATGAATGGGTACTCTGCATTCTGCAAAGCTTGAAACAAAGCTTTGTGTTGTGTTTAAAGGGTAACATTACACTTACATTCATATCTAGATACTCTACATAAGTAAGATACCCCGCGATCAAACCAGGGTGCTGAACCATGGAGTGAGATGTTCACAATCAAAAGTGTTGTTTCTAGCTGCTGCTTTTTTATAATAGTCTCTGTGTGTGTGTGTGTGTGTGTGTGTGTGTGTGTGTGTGTGTGTGTGTGTGTGTTCTCCCAGTCAGATAATTCTCTTAATCCAAATTACGGCTTCAAACCCCGAACAAAAAAATTAGCAATCCTGTTGTTTATGATCATATACTAGAGTGAGTCAAAAGTTTTGCAATATTTTGGAAGTACGTGATGCACAATTCGACAACTCGAGATTTTTTTTGCCGAGGTCATGAAGGTGACGAGCTACAAAGGAATGGTAGATGCCAAACTCGCCTGATACTCTCCAAGTGCTACTTGCTGAATTTGCCTCTATGATTTGAGAGCACAGTCTCAGAATCCACAGTTTTAGGCCCACCTAACCTTGTCTGATCATTGAGGTTCTTGCAGCCCAACTAAAATTTCTTCAACCATCTAGTTCCAGTACTGTGAATACCAGGGTCTCCATCTTTGGCACAATAAATGATTTTTTGTTTGCTTCCACGGCGTTGTGACCGAGTTCGAACTCATAAAGCATAAGTTGACGAATTAGGCCATGTAGCACGGCTCACAGATCGAGTCTTCACTTTTTTTTTCTTTTGAAATAAAAAACCACAAAAAACAGATTCAGAAAGTCTCTTCATATTATTTACTTTGCCTCTTCACAAAAAACAGATTTCGATATAAGCTCATTCTATTATTTATTCATTTTTTTTATTTTTTTTTATTTTCAGAAACTGAGATCTTTCCCACGTACGAGTGGGTAGTGCTCATAATAGCCAAGTTCCTCATTATTTTCAATCAACAGTATCAAATTTTGAATTCTTGAACTCTACGGTTTAATTTCTCTCATACAAAGGGCCGCCTTCCGCGACCATTATGTTCTATGCTGTGTTATTGTATTTATATATAAAAATCCCGACTCCAAATTTCATATTCTCGATCCTCATGTAGCGTTTTTTTTTTGTTTTTTTGTTTTTTTTGGTAGGAGCGGGGCTCTGTTTTTGTTTTTGTTTTGTTTTTGTTTTTTGTTTTGTTTTGTTTTATATATATATATATATATATATATATATATATATATATATATATACTTGTTAGTTTATTGGGTTTTTTTTAGCTCATATTGACACGTCTGAAGTCAGTCAAATTCAAATGAAATGTTTTTTTATTTGTCTAAATTTCTTAGATGAAACTTGATAATTATTATTATATTGAATATTCGGACTATTGACATCATCTTTATTGTTATAATCACAACGTTTTAGCGGATATATCCTTCGAAGGACACATCGGCCGAAACGTTGTGATTATAACAATAAAGATGAGATTAATAGACCGAATATTCTAAATAATAATGAATATGTAATATTTAGGTTATTTTTACTCTGATCTATTTTATTTTAAAGTGAAAATATCGTAATATTACTCTGCATTTTTCGGCACTGAATTTTAATGATTTTTAACGGTTTTAGCAGTAGATTTTAATTATATATACACAAGTCGTAGTACCCGCACTCCGAAACCAGAAATTTTTTCAGCCTAAGGTTTCAATTTAGAATCATGCAAAAGGGAAAACACTCAACCCTGTTGATTTTGTAGTCAGATTTTAGTATTAAAAACTCGTCTAATAGAACCTGAATGATGTTATAAGAAAAATGGAGACCATAATTATATAATTCTCTGTGTACATATGTGCATTTATGTTTTTATGGGTGTTTATAGAGGTGTTGTGGTTAACGTACCGGATTACGACATCGTAGAAAGAAAGTTCGAATTCGAGTAACTATTACATTCAGTTTCGGACTAATACTCTTGAGAAAGGTACGAACCCCCTCATCAACCCACCAGGTATGGGTTAAATAGTACTATTACTGGTCTTCTACCAGGATGTCTTTTGCATCAAATAACACACGAAGGTTGATATGCTATTAAACAAAGAAAGTAAAATGCTTTTTTTCACATTCAAGTAAAAAAAAACTGGTGACCGTAGTCGAGGGCGACCAGAAGGCTCACTTTTCAATAGCTACTACACCGAGGTGTAGGGGAGGGCACTACTCCTTTCCCTGGTTTGCTCCAATTTACCCTCGATACGTACCTTATATTGCCGAGTGTTAAGCAAGGAGGTATCAAGTACTATTTTTAAAATCTTTGGAATGACGCTGCCTGGGATTGAACCCAGGTCTTCCGAACAATTGACGAACACTCTACCCACTAAGCCAATGAACCGGTTCCGAAAAAAAAAACATTTTAGTAATCACAAAACAATTTCTTCTTAAGTTGTCGTTTCAAAAGTACATATCATTTTTAAATGGTTGTCATATAAAAGTTAAACACAAAACTAATTTTAATATATATGAAAATAAAACAATAAGATTACCAAAAACATAGCACAGTCATTCATTAAAACCTGTTTTTTTATATCACTATGAAAATTAAACCTTAAAGTGATAAACACAATTTGTTTTGATGTAAGCAGAGGTGCGGAAACAGGCAGAGAAATTCGCATTTATTCATATACATATATATAAAGAGATTTAAGAGGCGCTTGTGGTGTAACGTTTATCGTCATAGAAAATAGACACGACTACCCGATTTCAATTCCTAGATTAGGCTGTGTGCATTTCACATAACGCTCATGCCGTTTGGAATGGTATGAATCCAACTATTCTCCCTCTTTGGATAAATAGTAGGACAGACTACTCGTTAACCTTGGTATGACACCCGATTTAGGAGAAGGAAAACTCGAATTTCAAGCCTTGTAAATTCCGCTTAAAGAATTAGATTTTTTTCATATCCTGCTCCCGGAGTAGGGGTTGGAATTGCATTTAAATAGAAAAACTCAGAAAACGGTCTCTGAAGCAGTTCTATGAATAAAACGGACGAAATATTGCATCTGAATTTGAGTTAAGTGTTCCATTTATCCAACTTTCCGCATATTTCTATCATACTGTCAGATTCACTACAATCTATCTTTTCAACACACACACACACACACACACACACACACACACACACACACACATATATATATATATATATAAGCATATTCGGTTAAAGACCGCGGATTGTTTTCTTTTCAAGATCATCAAAAGAAAAACGTTGAAGACTTCTTGTTATTTTTCTTATTTCTGGGTCAAGGGGATGAAGAAAATATCCCACACTAGCCCATCTTTAACTTGGACATAAAAAAATAACACGAAGACTTGCACGTTTTCTCTTGAAGATCTTGAAAAGAAAACTATTTACGGGCTTTAACTGAACATGCTTAGATAACGTCTTGCAGCCTTACTACACAATATATATATATATATATATATATATATATATATATATATATATATATATATGTGTGTGTGTGTGTGTGTGTGTGTGTGTGTGTAATGAAATATGAAATCGTTTCTCTTTTTATTTTTAAATTGATAAGCTTTATGGACATTTTATTACATATATAACAGGTAATAATTGTCTTCCTTGGTGGGGGGTACGATAGTTTTTTTTCTACTAGTGAGGTTTATTATGATTATTAAGAGTTTCATGTTATTTTATAAAGAAAATAAAAATGCCAAACATTTGTAAAATCCACTGTAGTCTTTTTGCATTAAACAATCAAACAAAACCAAGATGTTATGAAGTAAGACGTTTTCCTACAAGATTAATATCCCATTTAATTTGACAACGTCGTCACCTTTCACACAATTTTTGGTTGTTTCGGCGATGTTATGGCCCAGTTCGGACTCATAAAGTATAAGTTTCCGAAGTAGACTACGTTGCATGTTCATCTGCGTAGTTTTCAAATCCCACACACAGTGAAACAATGCACAATGTGGCAGCGCACCAACTAACACGATACTACCAAATGTTATATAATTAAGGAACGATTTATTTATATTAATCATTTTTCGTTAATTTTATTATATCATTCAGTTTGGTTGGGCTTTGAACTATTCGGGTTAAGAGTTCAGATGCAAAGTCATCAGGTGTAGTTTTACGCTCGCGCACAAAGGTTATAACAATCACCATTGTCATAATAGCCCCCTAGACAGGAAATGGAGCTGGAGTGTGGATGACGTCATGCTCGAAAGAGATGGTCCTGAGAATTTGAGATTTTTGAAAAAGAGTCAGTTGAGAGTTGAGATTGGACTATGGAGGCAGATAGTTGAGTTTCTGCCATTGAGTTGGGAGTTGTGATTTGACCATGGAGTCGAGTATTTGGGGATTCGGCCATTGAGATGAATTGAGATCTTAAACACCACGAGATGTACCAAACGTTGGGGATGTTGTTAGCATAGTATGATTGCGAAAGACTTTTAAGAATTGTGTCTCTCTCCTCGTGTCGAAGAACCGAAGTTAAGAAATTTATAAACGTTTCGTACCGAAACGACAGAGTCCGCCTATTTTCGTGCCTGTATTTCGTATCTGTATCTATAATCATTGCGGACATCACCAAATTATGGCTACGAGTAGTATAAAACACCGAACATAATGGTGGGGAGTAACTTCCTCCATGACTTGAACTGATTCGCTCACGTGATATAAATGCCGGAAACTAGCATGTTTACCAAAATATTCCAAATATTTTTTAATTACTATAGAAAAAAACAAATATATTATAAAAAAGAGGGAATTATTTAAATGCATTTGTCACATCAGTTCAAAACATACTACAATTTTAATTAGAAATGTTAATTGTGAAGAAAACTTTTTAAAAATACCAAAAAGCTTGTAAAATCCACAGTAATCTCTTTGCATCAAACAATAAAAAACAGATTTTATGTTTGATGCTTTTTTTTTTTCTGATCGGATTAAACTTATGAT
This sequence comes from Sepioteuthis lessoniana, assembly GCA_963585895.1. Taxonomy (NCBI): domain Eukaryota; kingdom Metazoa; phylum Mollusca; class Cephalopoda; order Myopsida; family Loliginidae; genus Sepioteuthis; species Sepioteuthis lessoniana. Next base: position 55,016,432 of record OY757946.1, read on the forward strand.
TAAGCAATATTCCACTTAATTTAAATAGCAAAAAATTATCCCAAAAATCCACTAATTTTAATGTATTATTTAATTATGATTTGTAACAAACAATATTTCCCTTCACACACAACAGCAATATTTTACAATCTCTTTGTTCATAGCTTAAATTATTACAAAGTTTCGAACGTCGACGAACACAAATTTGTAACTCTATCCTTCAAATATCTATTTTGTTCCAGGACAGAATTTTTGCCTTCTCAACTGTTGACCACTTAAAACAAGAATGGGTTCTACATGATAAAAACTGTCTCACTAAAAAAGAGAGACCTTCAGCCAGTCCCTGGCACCTCCTACGCTTTCCGTTTATGGACATGCAGACTGGCAGACACTGATAGCCACGTTTTTGGACGAGGGACGGGGGAAAAGACGTTTGAAGCTGTTCTGAGATCGGAAGCTTCCAAAAAAAGGATACTCGTGACAATGGACTTTGGGGGAGAGGTCTAAATTCCTTCCGCGACATCACAACTATTTCATCTCTGAACTCTCTCTATCTCTCTATCTCTCTCTCTCTCCTCTTGACTTCTCTCTTCTGCTTATATATTTATTTATCTATAAATTCATGCTGTCGGATTTATTATCAGTTTTTTTTTACATGATATATATATATATATATATATATATATATATATATATATATATATCTAAACGAAAGCTACAATATAATGCCATATAATTCCCGAGCTGACGTATGTCGACTAATGGCTGAGCGGTATGATACTACGTCTGACTTAAAGTTGGGCAGATTTCGATCTCAGCTTGAAGCGTCCTACGTGTCTAGCCACATTGAAGGGTTATGATACAACGAAAGAGTCTCTCTGTGGATGACAATATATATATATATATATATATATGTCGACACCAACCATCCGAAATCAACAATCAAACAAATACCCAATGCAGCCAATTTAAGAATTAATAGGTTATCACCCTGCAAAAAAAAATATTTGATGAAAATAAAAGAACTTATAATGTAGCCCAGAAAAATTGCGGTTTCCAACATAAACCAGAAGACTTAGACCTAACGAAAACTAATATAACTGAATGGGACAATGATAGAAATATAAATAATAGTATTAGAAATATTAATTACACTAATTAATTATAGTATTAGAAATAATAGTGTTAGAAATAGTCAATATAGAAAGGGAGATCTTTACAACAATAATAAATATAATATAAATTATAATCGTAGGAACAGAAAGAGAATTGCCCAGTCGGCTGGGTCTGTAGAATACACTGACTGCTTCTCTGCTGAGGGGTAAGACCACCCCCAAACAAGTGTTCTGGATATGACACTAAACAATCTGATGGTGAGGTTCCAGCAGTGCTGGAGCTTTGGGGAATGCGGAGTACCCTTTCATTGCCATCGCTCCCAGGTCCACTCTGGCCCGGAGTGGTAGCACCTGATAAGGGTCATATCTATGGGTCAAATAGAACTAAACCATGCTTCTTTCACTATTCTGATTTTTGCATTTAAACTGAGTATTTATGATAAACTGAATTGTTTAAAATAGAACTGTTTTGACATTGGAACTGCGTACTTATGCTGAACAGAATTGCTCAGAATAGAACTGTTTTGACGTCTAAACTGTGTACTTATGCTAAACTGAATTATCTGAAATAAAACTGTTTAACATTTAACTCTGTGTATTGCCCAGTCAGCTGGGGCTGTAGAATACACTGACTGCACCTCTGCAAAGGAGTAAGACTCCTCTAACGAGTGTCCTGGATATGACACTAAACAATCTGATGGTGAGGTTCCAGCAGTGCTGGGGTTTTGGGGAATACGGAGTACCCCTTCATTGCCATTGCTCCCAGGTCCACTCTGGCCCGGAGTGGTAGCACCTGAGAGGGTCCTATCTATGGGTTAAATAGAACTAACAGCATACTTATGCTAAAAGGAATTGTTTGAATAAACTGAATAGCTTGAAATAGAAAAGTTTTTGACAATTAAACCGTACTTACATTTAAACTGCGGGCTTATGCTTAACTGAATTATTTGAAATAGAACTGTTTTTCGACATTAAAACTGTATTTACACTTAACTGAATTGTTACATATAACTGCTTGAATAGTTTGAAATAGAAATGTTTTTAACCATAAAACTGGGTACTTATGCTAAACTGAATTGTTTTAAAAAAGAACAGATTATTTACATAAAAATGGTGATAAATAACCTACAACGGTTGATATGCCATAAAATCCATAAACCAACCAACCAACCAACAGAAAGAGAAAGACAATCTGTTTTAACCCACCTTTCTGCAAACTTTCTACTATTGATATAGGAAAATATTTCTGAAATTTAATTAATTAGCATTTCCATTGGGAAAATCCGTTAAGCAAAAGTTTCAAAAAAATACCATAAAAATTAGTTACACCTGTACTAATATTATTTCCAAATTTTATATCGCCATAACAAGAAAATAATAGATAGACCATTTTTGAGAGATTAAGGAACACATAAATTACTTTGCAATTGTAGAGTTAAAGATCAATGCCCCATAGGTGGAAAATGTAATTCGGAAAATGTAGTATACCAAGTTAACATTTTCCCCAAGAAAAGTAATTTTTATATATATATATATATATATATATATATATATATATATATATATATATATAGGCACATCCGCTCTTAACTGGAAGTTTAGTTTAATCATTGGCAATCTTTTATTAAACCGTTGCTTAAGAATCAAACAGATCTAAGTATCATTGGACTCTAAAAGACCTTGGATTAACCCCACAAATAGAATGGAAAATTATTTTTGAAATCCTCGACGACAAAAATTAAAACGGTAGGCGTAATCTATGCCTAGAGAAAAAAATTAACGTATTGAATTACTAAGACACTAGACAACTATTTGGTTTATTTCACAATGTATGAACCTTTATAGGTTATTAAATACCAAATCCTGTTTATATATATATATATATATATATATATATATATATATATATATATATATATATATATATATATATATATTATTTTTATACGATTTTTAAACCTATAGTTTGTTAGAAACAGTTTTTAATCCAGTCAGAGTTCATTTGTTTGCACTCAGTTAAATGATTTCCTGTAAAGTAAATAATTAAACAGTTCTTTTTGACACAGAGTTGGGACACTGACAGGTACTACAACTCCGGGTCAGAGTGGATATGGGAATAATGGAAATAAAGAGTTACTTCACATTTCTAAAATCTTTAACACTGGAGCCTCACCATATAAGCGTGTGCAAACAAATAATCTTTATTAAATCGAAATAATTGCTTGAAACCATATTATTACTTTTATTAGATAGGAATACTTGAAACCATAAAACTGTGAACAAATTTTTTCAATCAGAAAAGATTACTATGAACATTTGCAATGGATAGGAATATACACTTGAAACCATCTGTGTGTAAACAAATAAGTAATATCAAATAGAAATAGTTTCTTGACATCATATAATTATTTGTAATAGAAAGGAATACTTGAAACCATACAACTGTGTGCAAATTTTTTCTACTTGATTATCATCATCATCATGTCGTACCTCTAGCAGGCATTTCCCTGACCCTCACTCAGCACCCGTTTCTATCGTCCATCGCTCCCGACAGGTCTTCCAGGCCACATCCTGTATCAATACAGAGCTGTTGTCGATAGGTTCTTGCAGGTCGCCCAACCCTTGATCGTCCGTGTGAAAGGTTCCACGGGAATACATAGCTTATGAGTCCGTCCTTACTTTTCCAGCAGTGTCCCGCCTGTCTTCTTGGTCTAACCTGAATGGTTTTCGAGATGCATGGTAGGTGGCCGTACAGCTGCCGTTTTGAGGGGTGTTGTCTCCAGGATTTGTTCAATACAACTCACAACATTCTTGTACAATTGCCGTCAAGCTTTTTCTCTATACGCTTAGTCAGTGATCATGTGGTGCATCCATATAGTAGTATTAATACAACCACTGCTTGGAAAAACTGCGTTTTATTTTATCGGGTTGGTCTGATTTCTATATGACCGAGAGCCTATCGATATCTGTCCCTGCCTTCGCTAGTAGAGTATCGATGTCATCTTCTGTAGAAAAGACGTTGCTTCCAAGGTAGGTGAACTTGTCCACAAGTTTCTGAGACCTACCATTTAGTGTGAATATGTCGCCTCTTGGGTTAAGGCACATGAACTCTTTTTTGTCTGTGTTCACATGGAGGCCTCAGCAGCCTGTTGCCCGTTCCAGACTATGCAGCAGGGATTCGACCTGGGTGGGTGTATTTGCCAGTAGCGCTATGTTATCAGCATAGTCCGCGTCCATAATCGTTTGTGCGGGGCATCGTCTGTTTCTTTCCTTTGCCAAAGCAAACACATTTTCTTCTTCCTCTATAGACGTTCTAAGCACGTAGTCTTGGCAGATAATAAACAGATATGGGGCTAATATGTCCCCTTGCAGCTCACCTACGACAATGTCAAAGAAGTCTGTGTCTCCATTCGGTGAGCGAACTTATACTTCCGTGTTTTTAACTGTGTGCAAAAAATATTTCTGAAGAAATAACTCTACAAAAAATGTAAATATAAGCATACAATGAAAGCGATTCTGTAGTATCAAGGCATAAAATAACCCTAAATGTGTTGACGTGCTTTTAAAATCACCAATCAATTAATCAAGATGGTATCAAACTCAGAAAAGTCCGTCGTTCACCAAGAATTCCAAAACATTGCCGATTAACTAAACCTATAAAGACTTCTTTTTACAATTAATATCTTCTTTTTTTCCATATCTTTACACTTAAAGAGGCAACTACAAGTATCAAATTGTACTGACCTAATTTGTTTATTTTATAGTGTAAATAAACCAAATTAAATCGTGTTTAACATTTTAAGACTTTAACGCAAGAACGAAAATATAAAAGAATTCTGTAAGGTTTTTGTCTGCAGGCTTTTTACAGATCAATTTTGAAGTCATTTGTTTCGATGCCTATACAAAGAGAGAGGGGGAGAGAGACAGGGAGAGAGAGAGAAAAAAAAGGGAGGGATAATTAGAGTAAGAGAAAATAAGAGGTTTCGGTTTCAATGTTTAATGGCATACCAACCTTCGAGGGTTATATAATACCAAAGTCATCCTTGTAGAAAAACAATTGTGATACTATTCAATCTATTGCCAGGGGTAGGGAGAAGGGGTTCTTATTTTTTCCAAGTCTGAAAGTGAACGTAATGGCGCGACAGGAATTTGAACTGGCTAACTACGATGTCGTAGTTCTATACGTTAGTCACTGCACTACGAGGAGTGCGACCAGAAAAGAAAGAGACAGAGAGACAAAGAGAGTGAATGAAAAAGAATAAGAGACATAGTAAAAGAGAAAAGAAAAAGAAAAAAAAAAGGAAAATACAAAAGTAAGAGAAAATAAAAGGTTTGGTTTCTTTGTTTAATGGCATATCAAACTTTGTAGGTTATTTAATGCCAAAGCCATCTTTCGAGATGAACAGTAGTGGTACTATTCAACTCATAGTTGGTTAAATAAGTAAGAAAGAGAGAAAGACAGACAGAGAGCGAGAGAGGGAGAGAGAGAGAGAGAGCGAGAGAGAGAGAGAGAGAATAAGAAAGAAACCGAATGCAAGTGAGAGAGAGAGAGAATTGGAGAGAAAATAAAAGGAAAAATAAAAGCGATAGAAAATAAGAGAAAGAAAGAGAGAGACTAAGGATGAGAATGATTGAGAAAAATGGGAATAATAGGAAATAAAAGAATAAAAAAAGAGAATAAAAGAGATAGAGAGAGGGGGGAGTGAATTGCTGAATGAAAGTAAGAGACAGAATAAGCAAAGTTGTCTCCCTTTAGTCAAGGGCGACCAGAAGGCTCCCTTTTCAATAGCTACAATACCGAGGTGTAGGGGAGGGTGCTACTCCTTTCCCTGGATTGCTCCACTTTACCCTTGATACGTACCTTCTATTTGCTGAGTGTTAAGCAAGGAGGTATCAAGTACCATTTTTAAAGTCTTTGGTATGACGCTAGTTGCGATTGAACCCAGGTCTCCCGGACCATTGGCGAACACTCTACCCACCAGGCAAGATGAAGAATAAAGGAGAGAATAAAAGAAAGAATAAGGACTATATTTTTTCTTTAGGTATTAACGTGACTGGGATTCGAACTTGTTTATCATGATGTAGTTCATCACGTTAGTCACAATACAGAGGACCCCCTACCCCTGAAAATAAGAGAAAGAAAGAGGCTAAGAGAAAGAAGATAAAGAATGAAAGAAATAGACAGAATGAATGAGTGAATGAGAGAGAATAAGAAATTTTGCAAAATAAAGAATAAAAGAATGAGAATGAGAGGGGGAGTAAGCGAGCAAATAAGTATCAAAGAGACGAAGAGAAAAAAGAGCAAGAATAAGGGAGAGTAAAAGAGAGAGGAAGAGAATAAAAAAGAGAGGGAGATAATAAAAGAGAGAGGGAGAGATTAAAGAGGGAGGGGAGAATAAAAGAAAATAAAAGAGAGAGGGAGAATAAAAGAGAGAGGGAGAGAATAAAAGAGAGAGGGAGAGAATAAAAAAGAGAGGAAGAGAGTAAAAGCGAGAGAGGGGAGAATAAAAGAGGTAGGGGAGAATAAAAGAGAGAGGGAGAGATTAAAGAGGGAGGGGAGAATAAAAGAAAGTAAAAGAGAGAGGGAGAATAAAAGAGAGAGGAAGAGAATAAAAGAGAGAGGAAGAGAGTAAAAGCGAGAGAGGGGAGAATAAAAGAAAGCGAGAGAGAATAAAGAAAGTAAAAGAGAGAGAGAGAATAAAAGAGAGAGGGAGAGAATAAAAGAGAGAGGAATAGAAATAAAGTGAGAGGGAGAAAATAAAAGAGAGAGGGAGAGAATAAAAGAGGGAGTGGAGAATAAAAGAGAGACGGAGAGAATAAGAGAGGGAGGGGAGAATAAAAGAAAGTAAAAGAGAGAGGGAGAATAAAATAGAGAGGGAGAGAATAAAAGAGAGAGGGAGAGAGAAAAAGAGAGAGACAAAGAGAATAAAAGAGCGAGGGAGAGAATAAAAGAGAGGGAGTAAAAGAGAGAGGGAGGGAGGGAAAGAGAGAGGGAAAGAATAAAAGAGAGAGGGAGAGAGTAAAAGAGAGCGAGAGAGAATAAAAGAGAGAGGGAGAAAGTAAAAGAGAGAGGGAGAGAATAAAAGAGAGAGGGAGAGAATAAAAGAGAGAGGGAGAGAGTAAAAGAGAAAGGGAAAGAATAAAAGAGAGAGGGAGAGGGTAAAAGAGAGAGAAAAAGAGAATAAAAAAGAGAGGGAGAAAGTAAAAGAGAGAGGGAGAGAATAAAAGAGATAGGGAAAGAATAAAAGAGAGAGGGAGAGAGTAAAAGAGAGAGGGGGAGAAAGTAAAAGAGAATATCTAATCATAATGAAATGTTAACAAACATAATAATAAAGATAGAACTGGTGTATAAAAAGGTGTTTATCTTGTCTGTCTCACGTGGGGTAATGGCTAACGAGCAAGATCAGCAGACTATTGTCAGTGAGGTTAATTCTAATTTAGTGCCCCATAAATATGATCTGGTACTAAACTAAGCTTAGTATTGGAAAACTAGTTTACTTTATCAAGTTCGTAACTAACCGTCAAAAAAGAAGAAAAAAAACAAAACCATCAGCTGGTATGAATAGATAGATAAAACCTGGACAAATAAATCTCAATAGATAAGACAATAAAATACGATTGTCATGTGTTTGAGTGTGTGTGCATGTGTGTGTGTGTATGTGTGTGTGTAAGTGTTTGGCTTTGTTTCGGTTTGGTTTCTTTGTTTAATGGTATATCAACCTTCGTGGGTTATTTAATTCCAAAGCCATCCTAGAAGAACTGCAGTGATGCTATTTAACCCATAGCTAGAAGGATAAGGGGTTCGTGAGTGTTTGTCTAGGTGTGTGTGTGTTTATGTTCGTGTGCGTGTGTGTGTGTGTGTGTGTGTGTGACTGTGTTTGTGTATGTTTTTGTGACTGTGTGTGTTTGTGAGTGTTTGTGCTTGTGTTTGTGTGTGTGGGGTGTTTGTGTTTGACTGTTTGTGTGTGAGTGGGTGTTTGACTGTTTGTGTGTGAGTGTGTGAGTGTTTGTGTGTGTTTGTGCGGGGGGTGTTTGTGTGTGTGTGGGTGGGAGAATAATTGGATTCATAATTGGTATTAGTGCTATGTGAAATGCAATCAGTCTCGTCCAGGATTTGAACTCGTGTCGCCGTGTCCATTTCCTAGGACGGTAACCATAACACCACGGGCACGTATATATTGTCATCCACCGACAGATTGTTTCATTGTATCACAACTCTTCAGTGTGGCTAGACACGTAAGACGCTTGAAGCTGGGATGGAAACCTGCTCAACTTTACGTCAGACTTAGTATCATTCCGCTAAGCCAACAAGCGAACCACGTCAGCTCGGGAATTATATATATATATATATATATATATATATATATATATATATATATATATATATATATATATATATATATATATATATATATATATATATATATATATATATATATATATATATATATATATATATATTTCTAAAAGTATAATTCATCCGTTAGTATATATATATATATATATATCCATGAAAACTTTCTTGGTTTGTAGGTTCTTAGACTTTTGAAGGAGATACAACCGGTGTATTCAAGGCCTCATTGACATACATACCTGTCAAGTGAAAGGAATGGTTTAATTTGCTTCATTTAATGACATATCAACCCCGTATGGGTTATTTCATGCCGAAATATAATTGATTTTGTAAATGTTTGATTATAAATCTTATTTTATATTTTCAATGTTCTATTCTATTTCTTTTTTAAAAAAAAACACCAAAAACTTTCTAAAGTATAATTCATCCGTTAATATGGCAAGTGCGGCGGGGAGAGGATCAACTTGGAATGGTATTATGGGTTAAGTAGTCCCGTTTGAGATAATGTTTAAAATGATTTTGAACTACATTAACATACTGGCTCTTAAAACATTGTAGAAGGGAGGGATTTCCCGTAGTGTTATGGCTAACGTTCACTTTTGGGCAAATATCTTTGAGAAAGATATAAACCCCTTTATCCCCCAAGCTCTGAGTTAAATAGCACCGCTATGGTTTTACTGCCCGACTAGCTTTGGTATTAAATAACTAACGAGGTTGATATGCCATTAAACAAATAAACCGACACCAACAGGTTTAAAAAATTGTGAAAAATGGATATTTGTACCGCATTATAACTGGTACATAAACTGACTTCGGCATCAATTAAACAATTAAGAGTTGACACGCTGTAAAACCAACCAACCAACCAACCAACCAACAAACCAGCCAATTAACTAACCGTGTGTGAACCCGGAGGACATTAGTGCTGGTTTGAAGTATACAAATAATGTCATTCCCACTTAAAAAATTCTTTGAACAAAGAATTAATATAGCACTCCACAATGCACCTACATCCTCAAAAATGACAGAAGATGGTTGTAAGTACCCATACTCGGACTACATTAAGAGCGACTTTAGACAGTTTTTAAACTGTGAACAACCACTCTTGTTGACATCTCCGTTCGCCAATAAAATAAAAAAAAACAAAAAAAACTTAATAGTGAATCCTTCTTCATCATTTTGAATAAAATATGTCTAGAGTGTTCAGGCTAAATTTTTACGAGATTTAATGTCTTCTTTTTTCTTTTCCTTTTTTTTTTTTTTTTCTTTTTTTAAGAACAGCTTGATGTAAGAGTGAATAATTAATATCATTGGAGAGGATAAAGATTACAGTTGTAGTTAAGAAAGAGTTATCTGTGCATGGAAGACAGAAAGTTATCTTAATATTAGAATAAGAGTTACCATGAGGCTGGATCTGAATGAGAATCTTTGCCACCACTCGTCCAAGAGTCGCTAAGAACAAATTCTAACTGCCGATACCAAGGGGAACCACTTGACGAAACTAAAGAAGCTTCTGAACAAGCTAAAGTATCCTGTTGTGCCAAGGATGATCTGCTTTTATCTATTCATTTTCTTTCTTTTTTTTTTTCAGATAAATATAATTTTTACCAGGATCAGTTGTACAACACCTTCAACAATTCTATTTCAGATAAATATAATTTTTACCAGGATCAGTTGTACAACACCTTCAACAATTCTATTTCAGATAAATATAATTTTTACCAGGATCAGTTGTACAACACCTTCAACAATTCTATTTTAGATAAATATAATTTTTACCAGGATCAGTTGTACAACACCTTCAACAATTCTATTTTAGATAAATATAATTTTTACCAGGATCAGTTGTACAACACCTTCAACAATTCTATTTTAGATAAATATAATTTTTACCAGGATCAGTTGTACAACACCTTCAACAATTCTATTTTAGATAAATATAATTTTTACCAGGATCAGTTGTACAACACCTTCAACAATTCTATTTTAGATAAATATAATTTTTACCAGGATCAGTTGTACAACACCTTCAACAATTCTATTTTAGATAAATATAATTTTTACCAGGATCAGTTGTACAACACCTTCAACAATTCTATTTTAGATAAATATAATTTTTACCAGGATCAGTTGTACAACACCTTCAACAATTCTATTTTAGATAAATATAATTTTTACCAGGATCAGTTGTACAACACCTTCAACAATTCTATTTTAGATAAATATAATTTTTACCAGGATCAGTTGTACAACACCTTCAACAATTCTATTTTAGATAAATATAATTTTTACCAGGATCAGTTGTACAACACCTTCAACAATTCTATTTTAGATAAATATAATTTTTACCAGGATCAGTTGTACAACACCTTCAACAATTCTATTTTAGATAAATATAATTTTTACCAGGATCAGTTGTACAACACCTTCAACAATTCTATTTTAGATAAATATAATTTTTACCAGGATCAGTTGTACAACACCTTCAACAATTCTATTTTAGATAAATATAATTTTTACCAGGATCAGTTGTACAACACCTTCAACAATTCTATTTTAGATAAATATAATTTTTACCAGGATCAGTTGTACAACACCTTCAACAATTCTATTTTAGATAAATATAATTTTTACCAGGATCAGTTGTACAACACCTTCAACAATTCTATTTTAGATAAATATAATTTTTACCAGGATCAGTTGTACAACACCTTCAACAATTCTATTTTAGATAAATATAATTTTTACCAGGATCAGTTGTACAACACCTTCAACAATTCTATTTTAGATAAATATAATTTTTACCAGGATCAGTTGTACAACACCTTCAACAATTCTATTTTAGATAAATATAATTTTTACCAGGATCAGTTGTACAACACCTTCAACAATTCTATTTTAGATAAATATAATTTTTACCAGGATCAGTTGTACAACACCTTCAACAATTCTATTTTAGATAAATATAATTTTTACCAGGATCAGTTGTACAACACCTTCAACAATTCTATTTTAGATAAATATAATTTTTACCAGGATCAGTTGTACAACACCTTCAACAATTCTATTTTAGATAAATATAATTTTTACCAGGATCAGTTGTACAACACCTTCAACAATTCTATTTTAGATAAATATAATTTTTACCAGGATCAGTTGTACAACACCTTCAACAATTCTATTTTAGATAAATATAATTTTTACCAGGATCAGTTGTACAACACCTTCAACAATTCTATTTTAGATAAATATAATTTTTACCAGGATCAGTTGTACAACACCTTCAACAATTCTATTTTAGATAAATATAATTTTTACCAGGATCAGTTGTACAACACCTTCAACAATTCTATTTTAGATAAATATAATTTTTACCAGGATCAGTTGTACAACACCTTCAACAATTCTATTTTAGATAAATATAATTTTTACCAGGATCAGTTGTACAACACCTTCAACAATTTTTTTAAACAGGTTGGTGTCGGTTTATTTATTCAATATTTAATATCAAAGCTAGTCGGGCAGTAGAACAATAGCGGTGCTATTTAACCCAGAGTTTGGGGAATAAAGGGGTTTATATCTTTCTCAAATATATTTGTCCAAAGGTGAACACAACAGGTGGCTTGCCTACAATCCATGTAAGTAAAGTTGGCGACCGTAGTCGAGGGCGACCAGAAGGCTTCTTTTTCAATAGCTACTGCACCGAGGTGTAGGGGAGGGCGCTACTCAATTCCCTGGATAGCTCCACTTTATCCTTGATACGCACCTTATATTGCTGGCGTTAAGCAAGGAGGTATCAAGTACCATTTTTAATGTCTTTGCTATGACGGGGCCCTGGAATTGAATCCAGGTCCCCGGGCCATTGGCGAACACTGAACCCACTAGGCCAATGAGCCGGTTAAAACCGTGTTCAAGCCCAGTTGGCAGGGGCCAAAGAATACGCCAATTGAATCTCTGCTGAGGTGTAATAGCCTCACCCAAAGTGTGCCCTGGATTTGACACTAAACAGTCTGATGGTGAGGTTACAGTCCTGGAGATTTAGGGAATGTGGAGTACCTCTTCATTGTCATTACTCCCAGGTTCTCTCTGACTGGAGTGGTAGTACCTGTTCGGGTCCGATCAATCGGTCAAATACAACTGTTTAACCATTTAACAGTATGCAAATAAATGACTGCGAAATAGAATTGTTAATGCTACATAGCATTCCTTGAAAATATTTAACTTTGTGCAGATAAAACTCTTGGTATTAAATAGAAATACTTGAAACCATATGAAAAAGAATGAATAATGTTGAACAGAATTATTAGTGTTGAATAGCAAAACTTGAAACCTTTTAACTGTATGCAAACAAATCATTAAAAATAATTAGTCCTATTCGTGTTAAATAACTGTATTTGAAACCATTTAACTATGCGCAAACAAAAGATTGATATTGAATAGATATATGAGTGTTTGGTAGGAATACTTGAAGTCAACGCGTTTAAAAATGTTACCTACAAACTCTTTGTTTACTAATCATATGTATTTGATATTTGTATAAACTGGATTTGACGTTAAATAACCCACAATGGTTGATATGCCATAAAACCACACCAACCAAAAGCGAGTTTCTCCGAATTGTGATAGTCTTAAGTGTGTTTCCATTGAGACCGATATCATGCTGCACGATATAGTTCCATTTGATCCATAGATGGGACCCTAACAGGTACTACCACTCCGGGTTATAGTAGACCTGTGAGTCATAGCAATAAGGGGGTACTTATCATTTTCCAAAACTCCAGAACTGGAGCCTTACTTATTAGATTGTTTAGTGTCATATCCAGGACACTCGTGGTGGAGGGGATTCTTTGAATCGGGCCTTTCACTCAATTCAGATGACTATGTGAAGCTGATGGCGAGTGTGGTCAAACCCTAGCAGAAGATGGTATCAGCTGGTAGGTCATATGTGTGGCAACAAGAATCGGCCTCTTTCTTTATCCCCAGAAAAATTCAGAAGTGGTTGTCCGAGAAAGTCTACATCATCAGCCCCAACTTCTGGCCTCCTAATTTTCTTGGTTGTAATCCCATGGATTACTACGTGTAGGGCACAGTTGAGAAAGGCACCAATTCCTCTGTAGGCAACATCAAGTCTAAGTTGATGGCCAAGATCACGGAGGTTTTCAAAGATTTCCCAAGGACCCAGTGAGAAATGCAAGCGTCAGCTACTGAAAATGTTGGGCAAACTGAAGGCGGCGAATTGAAGTAAAATTTTATCTCCCAGTAATAATCTAGTTGAATATTTTGATTTTTTAAAATACTTTTATTTTTGTTTCCTTTTCTTTTTATGCAAACTGCCAAATTTATCCCAAACACTATATATATATTCTTGTGTAATTGCCATCTAGTTTCTTCTCCAGCCGTTTTGTTAGCGTCCATGTAGTGCATCCATATAGCAGTAAGCAACACCCCACAAGACACCAACTGTACGGCCACCTGCCCCCTATCACGAAAATTATTCAAGTTAGACGAACCAGACATGCAGGACACTGCTGGAGAAGCAGAGATGAACTCATAAGAGATGTACTCTTATGGATCCCCACACATGGCCGCGCAAAAGCAGGGCGACCAGCTCGAACGTACATTCAGCAGCTATGTGAGGATACAGGGTGTTGTCCTGAAGACCTACCTAGGGCGATGAACGATAGGGAGGAGTGGCGAGAGAGGGTCAGGGATATCCGTGCTACCAGCACGATATGATGATGATGATGATATATATATATATATATATATTAATACAAATTTCGTTGAACATAATAGACATTTTCTGTCTACATATTTTCTTGTTGATCCGTTCGTATTGCTGTATTGCTTTTATCGTATTCGGCAAAAATTTTTCGTAATTCTCACCGACAACACAATAATATTAGAACATCAAAAAAATAAACAAAAACTACAGATTCTCGAAGCACTATATATTAGAAACATGCAACCGACACTTAACAGAATTAATTTTCAAACCAGTGCTAATGTACTTATTTGTCTTTAGCTGCTGACTCTATTTATAGCAATCCATTTAAAAGCAAACGCTATACACTCCAACAGTAAAGACGCTCTTACATAGCAGTAATGCAAAAGTTACATCACTTTTGTAATAGATCCTCCCCTGATTATGGCCCAAAGTCGGGCAGAAAGTACTAGGGATATATACAATTTCGGAAAATACATCAATCAATTCCCGCTGAATACGATAAAAGCAATACGGCAATATGAACGGATCCAGAAAATATGTAGACAGAAATGTCTATTATGTTCAATGAAATTTGTATTAATGAAGAAATGCTGCCAATATATATATATATATATATATATATATATATATATATATAATATTACTTGTTGTTAAGTACATATCTAACATATTTTAGAAAAAAAGCAATTTTCTTTCAAAGTTTACATAACAGTATTCCAGTCGATTTTAGCAGCGCTATGGTCTGGACAATCTCGATACTTCCCTGGTTTCCAATACCTACACTCTCTTTTCCAAATTCTTTAGAAATGTTACAAAAGCTCCAACAGGCGTTATAATTTTCATATTCCACAGTATTTTTTTTTACTTCTTACAAGATTTCATACCTGTATTAATCGATAGTTTTTCTCAAGTGACAGCAAGTCTCCTCAGATCAACATAGCTCAGTCAGCTGAGGCAGTAAAATACACCGACTACATCTCTGCTGAAGGATAGAATCCCCTCCACCACGAGTGTCCTGGATATGACACTAAACAATCTAATAAGTAAGGCTCCAGTTCTGGAATTTCGGAGAATGATAAGTACCCCCTTATTGCCATGACTCCCAGGTCTACTATGACCCGGAGTGGTAGTACCTGTTAGGGTCCCATCTATGGATGAAATGGAACTATTTAATCATTTACTCTATTTGAAACCATGTGTGCAAACACATAAGCCCTGATTTGTTTAAAATGTTACCTACAACCCATCCCCTTAAAAATCATGTATAAAAAGGA
The DNA here is from genome assembly GCA_963585895.1 of Sepioteuthis lessoniana. NCBI lineage: Eukaryota > Metazoa > Mollusca > Cephalopoda > Myopsida > Loliginidae > Sepioteuthis > Sepioteuthis lessoniana. The sequence goes on from OY757946.1 coordinate 55,031,882, forward strand.
TTTGACCTTAAATAGCGTACAGTGTCTGCTATGTCATAAAACACTACCAAACAACCAATCAGGTCTCAGGTAAGTATTCTAGCTGATTTTAACAGCGCTATGGTCTGAATGGTCTCAATTCTCCTTTGAGCTCGAGTTCCTCCAGTCTCTCCAGCTTCTCCAACTCTCAGGCAAGATCCAGGTTTGTTTATTTCTATCTTTTCATGGTCTAATTTTACTCAATGGTCCGCTTGAACGGCAAAATCCATTTGATAATAAGTCATTTTCTTCCTGTTAACACTAGATCTGCTCTTGACTAGTATTTGGTGATCCGTTTGTATATCAATGTCTCCGAATATTTCATGCACCTCATTTTTGGACAGATTCTGGTTTGTGCATATATTTTGTCAGTATGGTTGCTGTTGTTTCTGTTGTTGCTGTTGTTGTTTTATCTCGTTCATTACTTTTCCAATACACTATTTTGTAAGCACATTATTTTGCGGTAAAAGTTGTGTGAAACACTTGCCCATGATTTTGTCAGCTACAGGTCCCCTGTAACTGTGGCACCAATTTGTGTAAGCATTCTAACCCATAACTTTCTGATAGATAATAATACTTGTATCTTTTGCAGCTGAAAAAAAATTTCAATCGTCTCCTTGGTAACAAAAGAAGATTGTTGCCAACTGCGTTGTTTTCTTCATCGGAAGATAAAACAAAAATTCTCACCTAACCTGCATTTTCTCTTATCATTTGCGCCTCTCTACAACGACTTCCGGTGCCCGACAAAAAATAGCTGTTCGTTTTTGTCTTTCAATGACGTCAGACCTAAAAGAGCCGTTATTATTCTGTATTCTTGAAAAACAATTGCTATGCTTTGTTTGTCTATTATAAACATTGATTATTTCACAGTCTGTCAGTCTATCCAAGAAATATGCATGACTGCTTCTTTTATGTCTCAACACCTGCAGCAAGGAATCGTGTTCCTCAGGAAGCTGGTGTGCGCTGACAATATAAACATTGTCGTTGACCTTTGCAGTTTTTGTTTTTTGGGGGGGGGGTTGTTTTTTTGTTTGTTTTTGGGGGGGGGGTTGTGGGACCAGGTTCTGTCATTATTCTAAAGAGAATATAATATACAACTTGCATGATCAAAAACGTAGAAAAATTTGTTTCATTTTGATTATTCATCAAGTAAAAGTCTTTTTTTTTCCGCTTTGTACCACTTCTACATTCTGCTGTTTATGGAAAAATATGCGTATAATTCTACTATGTGACACGCTAGTGCATTCTTTCTTTTAATACTCATTATCATCATCATCATCATTCTCCAACAGCCAAGTTCATCTTTCTTGGTTGATTTGTGAGATGGTAAGTATGTTGCCTTACAGTTGCTCTATTGTAGGGTGCTACTTTTAGGAATTGTTCAGTACGCAGTATCCTAACATTTTGAGATCAATTGATAGTTTATTGACTATATAAAAATTTGATCTTTCCGATAAAATAATACGATGATTCTTCAAAGTTATAGCCGTGTCATTACTAATGTATGGTAGCACCTCTTTTACTCTAATGAAACGATTAGAGAAAAACGTTAGATGGGTACTACGTACATTGATATCGCATAGTTGATGTATGCTGTCATAGTTTTCTTTTCTGTACTAAGTCAACATTAGACTCAAAGTAAGAAACAAATAGACAATCAATGGGTTGTTTGTCTAAACCATTACACAATTTGAGAAACCAAAATCAAGAATGACGAGTAGAGCAACCCGTGTAGGGTGACAATAAATAGTAATCCCCATTGGATAATATGAAAATGTTTGAAATGATATAAAACAATCCCAGAACCAATCTCGGTCTCTTTCGTCTTTGTTCTTTGAACGGTAAATACGTTATTTTTTCTGATCTTTGAAGAGTAAAGAAGTTTTCGTTTTTGCCTTTGTTCTTTGAACAGTAGATATATGTCTTCTACCGGGGTTCAGTAATAACGTATTTACTCTACTTCATCAAGTACGCGTTTTGTCGTTTTTGTACCTCTTTCATATACTGCTTATTCATAGAACAATGAGTACACTTTATCTGCAGTGACACGTTCTTGTATTCTTGTCATTACTTCTTGCATATATATTACGAGGATCATTAAATAAGTTACCAGACCTTTTTCGTATGGGTACTTTTATTGATAGTAAACACATGAGACTCTAGTCCCCTTCGAAGTAATCTCTTTCGGCTGCAATGCACTTGTACCGTTCCAACAACTTCTGGAAGGTTCCATGGAAGTCCTCTTGTGTGAGCATGTCAATGACCTTCGTCACAGCCTCTTTCATCTCCTCAATTATCTCATAACGACAGCCTCTAAGTTTTTCCTTGAGCTTAGGGAATAACTAAAAGTCACAGGGAGCAAGGTCTGGACTATAGGGAGACTGAGGGACTGTCTTGATGCCCATCTTGATCACATAGTCTGTGACAAGGATGGAGTTGTGGACTGGTGCATTGTCCTGGTGGAAATGCCACTGACCCGATTTGAAGAGTGCTGGCCTCTTCCCAATGAATTTCTTCCTGAACTCCCTTAAAACCTCAACATAGTAACCTTAACCCTAACCCTTTGGCCAATCACCTCTGGTGTATAAACTTCCTTACTCCTCCCACACCTCTCATCATCCCTCACAGACTCCCTGACTTCCTTGAATCTCTTTTGCCACTCAAAAACTGATGCACGATTCATGCAAGATGGTCGAAAAGCAGTCTGAAGCATTCCATACGTTTCTGTGGCGGCATTTTTTCCAAGTTTAAAACAGAATTTTATTGCATATCGTTCTTCTAAAGTGTCCTCACGTCCAGATTGCATTTTTGAAATTCACCAGCTGTGACAATCAGGCTTTAGTAGGGTGTATTCCAATTGCTGCTGTAGCTATTTCTTTGAATTATAAAAATTGATCAGTCATCTCATAAGATGTATAGCAATAACATAGTGAATTTTCAAGAGTCTACAATTTTAAATGCCAGTACAAAAAAAGTTTGGAAACGTATTGAATGTACCACGTCGTATGCATTTTATGCTCCTATGTATGTAAATTAGCTTGTCTCTCCTTCCGTTTCTTCAATGTTAGTATATCATTGGATACACTAATGTTAATGTTAGACCTTGGTGATTTAGGAATAAACTAAATATCCCCTCAAGCATCAACCGATTTAATACTAGTCTTCACACAAATACAGCTCAGTCTCAGGCATTCTTTATTTCATATGAAGTATTTATAATTCAGTCGTTTAGTTACAAGGATAGTAAGAATATTAGCAGATTATGCCAAAAGATTTTACAATTGAATATCGCTTAATCAATGGAGTCTTCAGGGTGTTGTGATAAAAAGGTTAATGCTGAAAGGAATTATTAATAAAACAAGCAAAAAGCAATGCAAATAACAGGAGGTTGATTTGAATCGACGTTATCTTTTTACGCATTATTTTGTCCGTGTAAAGTGTAAATAAATGTTCTAGAATCCTTTTCTATGCTTACTTGTGTGTCAGTCATTAATACCTTTGAGGTATCCACTCAGTCGGCTAGGGCTATAGAATACGGCGATTGCACCTCTGCAGAATGTCTTGCTTAGGATACTAAACTGCATCTGATGGTGTGGCTCCGATTCTGTAGCTTTAAAGAATGAAGAGCACACATTCATTGCTATAACTCCTTGGTCTACTCTGACCAGGAGCGGTAGTACCTTTTGGGGTTCCATCCATGGATCTAATAGCACTATTCAATTATTTATTATACTTGAAACCATTTAACTGTGTACAAATAAATGAGTTTTATTTCTTTTAAAAATATAATTACCAACAAACTATTCACTTCCAAATCGTAATCGTATGTATATATATATATATACTCCCCTACCCCCGTAAGGTTGAGTTCTCTGGTGAAGAAGTAATCGTCTTCCCATTAGCGTTTATTGCAAGCCTCTTCATATATGAATTGAGGTCTCGGTAGCCCTTGAACGGATGTATGTAAACAATAGTAATTGTGATTCATAACCGTTTAAAAAAATTTACTTCGCAGCTAATGACCTTTCGTAGGGCTTTGGATTGACGTTTGAGTCAACCGGGTTTCGATCCAAGCTACGGGAAGCTAATGTCTAGCCACACTGATGAGTTTTGATAGAACGAAACATATCTGTCTGTGGATGTCGATATATATATATATATATATATATATAGAGAGAGAGAGAGAGACTGTTTCGTTGTATCACAATATATATATATACATATATATAGACTGTTTCGTTATATCACAACTATTCAGTGTGGCTAGACACGCAGGACGGTTCAAGTTGTCGGGGAGACAGAAATTAGCTTTAAATAACCATCAGAGGCTACCATGCCATTATATCAAGTTTCCCAGTTCGAAGAATTTTTCAATTAGTAAAATGTTTTGTTTTTTTTTGGGTTTTTTTTTATCAAGCAATATGATTTTTATTTCAAAAAAGGTTTTCCCAATAATTCGGTTACGCATAAACAGATGAAGAAATCTAATATTATTATGAATTGTATTTATTTATTTCACCAAATTCCAACCTTAAATATTTCTTGTAAACATTAATTGCAAAAAGAGGACACTAACTTAATGTCAAATCCCTCTAAATACATCAGTTCCCGCCTGATTGTTGAAGTTAAGCAATGATGAGCTTGTTAGAAGAGTGACCAGTTATGAAACAGCATGTGCAGTGAACAACCGGGGTCCTACGCGTCATATTTCAGCAAAGCTTAACAAATTACTACAAAAGACGATGTAGGCGTCTCGCGTGGTGTAATGGCTAGCAAGCTAGAATAGCAAACCTGGTGAGTTCATGTCTCACTGGGTGCCTCATACATCTGGCTTTGTGCTACAAACTAAGCTGAGCATAGTAAATAACTCCGCATAAAAGTTCACCTTATTTCACATCCTGCCCGTTAACATGGGTGTAATGGTTAACAAGCCAGACTGACAGACCATTGCTGCAGAGTTTGAGACTTGCTGAGTATCCCACTCGCCCGGCCTTATGCCAGAACTAAGCAAAATTTAGTAACTATATACAAAAAGAGGATACGGTGCCTTGCGTAGTGTAACGGTTAGTAAGCTTGATTTGCTGGCCATTGTTAGGGAATTCGGGTCTCACGGGGTGCCTCATACATCTGGCCTTGGGCCAAAACAATGTAAAGCTTTGTAAAAAATAAAAAAATAAAAAAAAAAGGACATTGAACTATAGACTTAAAATAGGATAACTTACTTGATAATGAGATTACGATTTTCTTTTTGGGTGTATTTTATGTTAAAATATTTTTTTTTTGTTGTTTTATTTATTTGGTTTTATTTACTGTATTAACACATTCTGAAATGACACGGATTTTTTACTGGCTTGTTAAAAATAAAAATACACCGGAATTGGCCACTAAAAAGTTGATGATATAAAAATATCGTTCATATCTCATTCGTTTTTGTTTTTTGCTTTTTTTATTTTTCTGAGCATTTTCGTCTGAGTTTGTGTTTTCTTCTAAACACACCCAAAAAGTAGGGATGAAAAAATCTAAGTGCCCTTACAGTGTGTTATTTATTAAATGAGAACTCAATGTAAAAAGATAGATATCTTTTCCATTAAATTTTCTCTTTCTCTATCAGAAAGATTTAAGCAAGAAATACGTGATCAAACATTAAACTATAATGAATACTGTTTGGTATTATTAATGATTTTTTTTCTCTATATTTCTTTTCAAGAGAAATCTCCGCCTCTTACAGACATTTTTTTAAATACAAAGTCCTCTTTGTGTAAGGTCTTATTCTGATCGCCTTTTTCTTCGTTTTTTTTTTTCTTTTTCTTTCCATTCCTTTTCGCAAAACAACCTGATCTTAGAATCTAAATCACTGCATGCAGTTTTCTGAAACCTTACTCTAATTTACGAAATATCTTTTCTTTTTCTTTGTTTTTTTGTCTGTGTGTTCTCGCATAATTCAAAATCTGTTCGAGCTATACTCACCAAATTCCCTTTCTTCCCTAGTGAGTCAACATAATAAAGTGTGCGATCTTAGTCGAGGGTGACCCGAAGGCTCCCTTTTCAATAGCTACTACACCGAGGTATAGGGGAGGGCGCTATTCCATTCCCTGGATTGATCCACTTTACCCTTGATCCTTACCTTATAATGCTGAGTGTTAAGCAAGGTAGCATCAAGTATCATTTTATGAGTCTTTGGTATGACTCGACCTGGGATTGAACCCTGGTCTCCCGAACCACTGGCGAACACTTTACTCATTAAGCCAATGGCCCGGCCCCTAAAATATTTATGGAATTAGCATACTTAGACAATGTTCAACTTGGGTTTTAATTTCTAATGCATTTTTATAGTAAAAATCATTTCTTATCCATTTTTATAGTAAAAATCATTTCCAATGCATTTTTATAGTAAAAATCATTTCCAATGCATTTTTATAGTAAAAATCATTTCTCATGCATTTTTATAGAAAAAATCATTTCTAATGCATTTTTATAGTAAAAACCATTTCCAATGCATTTTTATAGTAAAAATCATTTCCAATGCATTTTTATAGTAAAAATCATTTCTAATGCATTTTTATAGTAAAAATCATTTCTAATGCATTTTTATAGTAAAAATCATTTCTAATGCATTTTTATAGTAAAAATGCATTTTTATAGTAAGTAAAGTTAAGTAAAGTTAGCGACCATAGTCGAGGGTGACCCGAAGGCTCCCTTTTCGATAGCTACTACACCAAGGTGTAGGGGAGGGCGCTACTCCATTCCCTGGATTGCTCCACTTTACCCTTGAACCGTACCTTATAATGCTGAGCGTTAAGCAAGGTGGTATCAAGTTCCATTTTTAAAGTCTTTGGTATGACTCGACCTGGGATTGAACCCAGGTCTCCCGGGTGTAAAAATCATTTATGATGTCTTTTTTTAATAAAAATCATTGTCTAATTGACTTTTATTGTAAAACTCATTTCTTCTGTTTTTCTTGGGAGTTTATTTTACTTTTCTTTTCTTCGCGTCCCTGCAGTTATTAATCTACTTTGACGAGACGAAATCAATAAGCACCACTGCTCGAGAATTAATGAGTAACCCCGAATTTTTCATCTGAAAATTTCCCTCTATGATATTTACCCTCCGATAGATAGATAGATAGATAGATAGATAGATAGGAAGGAAATGTAATCGGTCCGAATTTTTGACAAGGCGTTTCACTTCGCGCAAGTTATTCTTGGGAATTGCATGAATCAATCGACTCCCTGCTATGTAAATAGTAGGGCAGAGTGGGTTCTTTGGACTGGCAACCAATCTATGAGAAGAAAAACTCAGAATTCAAACAAGCTTTACTCCACTTAAAAATTGGCCTTGTGTCACATCCTAACCGTTGCAGAGAGGTTAAATGCATATTTACACTCATACATATATACATACATTAATAAACACATACATACATACATACATACATACATACATAGGGGAGAAAGAGAAAAGAATCCTTGAGTAATGATAAAATTCAAAAAAATCTAGACAACTTCAAAAGCGTAAAGCCAAGAGCTTAGCCTTTCTTTTGACTGACGTCTTTTGGATGCTAAGAGAGGAGACGAGGAAATAATCACTATCATTTTGTATCCGCATTTGACGGGAAAATAATCAAAGGTTTGACGCCAATAATATTATAATTTTTTTTTTTTTTTTTTTTTAGGTAAACTATTTTTAATTTACTTTCAGGCTTGGTTGACCTGCAATTGCTACTATGATTTGCAAATGTGAGGACAAGAAAAGGTTTGTCAATAAATTCACGATATGGGATAGGTTAACATCAAATAACTTTGGCTTTTGAATATCTCGAAATATATATATATTCTTTTATTGACAAAACTTTTCTGAGAGGATCTGATAGACTGTAACCTCGAAATAAGCGGGTTCGAACTCACATCGCGCTATTATGTTCACTTTTTGGGAAAAGTATAAACCCCCTTTATCCCATTGTATATGGATTAAATAGTACTACAAGTGTTTGGGGGAAAAGTATAAACCCCCTTTATCCCCTTGTATATGGACTAAATAGTACTACAAGTGTTTTGGGGAAAAGTATAAATCCTCACTTACAACGATATCGCAGTCCGACACGTTAGCAACAACATCAAAGGAACTGCATCCTGATGAATAAAGATGTTTGATGAAACAATAATAAACAATATAACGTTATCTCGAGAGAGTGTACACATAAGATAAAAAAATGAAGGGAGAAATAGCTGAATTAGTTGGTGGGTTCAAAGGTCAGAGAGAGAGAGAGAGAGAGAGAGTAAGAGAGAGAGACTAAGAGAGAATTTTTACAGAGAGAGAAAAAGGAAAGAGAAAGAGAGTAAGAGAGAATTTATACAGAGGGAGAAAAAGGAAAGAGAGGGAGAGTAAGAGAGAATTCATGCAGAGGGAGAAAAAGGAAAGAGAGGGAGAGTAAGAGAGAATTCATACAGAGGGAGAAAAAGGAAAGAGAGGGAGAGTAAGAGAGAATTTATTCAGAGGGAGAAAAAGGAAAGAGAGGGAGAGTAAGAGAGAATTTATTCAGAGGGAGAAAAAGGAAAGAGAAAGAGAGTAAGAGAGAATTCATACAGAGGGAGAAAAAGGAAAGAGAGGGAGAGTAAGAGAGAATTCATACAGAGAGAGAAAAAGGAAAGAGAGAGAGAGTAAGAGAGAATTCATACAGAGAGAGAAAAAAGGAAAGAGAAAGAGAGTAAGAGAGAATTTATACAGAGAGAGAAAAAGGAAGGAGAAAGAGAGAGGGGAAGAGAGATAGAGAGAGCAAGAGAGAATTTATACAGAGGGAGAAAAGGGAAACAGAGAGAGAGAGCAAGTGAGAGTTTATACAGAGAGAGAAAAAGGAAAGAGAGAGAGGGGATGAGAGAATTTATACAGAGAGAAGGAAAGAGAGAGAGAGAGTAAGAGAGAATTTATATATAGAGAGAAGGTAAGTGATAGAGAAAGAGGAAGAGAGAAGGAAAGAGAGAAAGAGAAAGAGAGAGAGAGAAGAAAAGTGAGAGCATTAGAATGAGAGAAAATAAGAGCTTTCAGTTTCAATGGCATATCAACCTTCGTGGGTCATTTAATACCAAAACTATCCTTGTAAAAGAACGGTAGTGGTACTATTTAATACATATCTGTGAGAAATATGGGAGTTCGTACCTTTCTCAAGTGTTTTTTCCGAAAGTGAACGCAATAGAGAGACTGGGTTTCGAACCCGATTACTAACGGGTTGTAGTCCTAGTCGATCGCCCCTAAACCACGACGATTCTCCAGAGTCATAATTTGTATCTCTGTTTTAATCATATTAACCAACCCCTTCCTTCGGGTAGGATATGACACAAGGTCAATTTTTAAACAGGTTTCAATTCAGAGTTTTCCTTTTCCTAGACTAGTTGCCTCACCAAGGCTGAAGAACCTAGTTTGTCCTACTATTTACCCATAGCTGGAGGGAGAATAATTGGATTCATACCTTTCCCAAGGGTATTAGTGCTATGTGAAATGCAATCAGTCTCATCCAGGATTTGAACTCGTGTCGCCGTGTCCATTTCCTACGACGTTAACCATTACACTACGGGCATCTTTGTTTTAATAAATTGCCATTAAGATTTAACACAATTAATCGGATTCATTTATAGGGCAACTGTTTGTTGGTTTGGTTTGGTTTGGTTCCGGTTGGGTTGGGTTGGGTTAGGTTGGGTTTTCATTTAATTCCAAATCCTTTATATATATATATATATATATATATATATATATATATATATATAATAGAAGATTTCTAAATACTTTTTGTTGATTAATCAGTCCTTTGTTTTCACAGTTGAATGTAAAAACATTTCTATTTCCAACAACTGAGTTTAGCTTAAGTACACAGTTAAAATGTCAAACAATTCTATTTGACCCAATGATAGGAACCTGTCATGTGCTACCACTCCGGGCCAGAGTGGACCTGGGAGCGATGGCAATGAAGCGGTACTCCGCATTCCTCAAAGCATCAGCACTACTGGAGCCTCACCATCAGATTGCTCAGTGGAGGAATCTTACCCCTCTGCAGAGATGCAGTCAGTGTATTTTGCAGCTCAATCCGACTGAGTAAAGTTTGTAGAAATACACATACATATTTACATTCAAAATAAATAAATGGAAGATCATCGTGGTGCAGTAGCTAACGTGTTGGACTGTAACATCGAAGAAAGCGAACTACAGTCACGCTATTACGTCGACTTTCAAGCTTATACCGTTGAGAAAGGTAAAGATCTTCTTATTCCACAGCTATGGGTTAAATAGTACGACTACTGTCTATCTGCAAGAATGTCTTCGGCCTTAAATAACCCACAAAGCTTTCTTTCTTTCTTTTTTTTTACTTGAATGATTTCTCAGGATTTCAATCAATCGATGCTCCAGAGTTCTCAACCCGTTAACACGATTGATACCACCATACCGAACCCATTGATAAAGTGAAGTATCGACTCATATATGATTAATCTCATTTTTTACCGGTATTATGCCGACGAATATGTATAATTTTTACTTTTCTGAAACTATAATAACACAATCTACTAAAGAACTAACTCTATTCATAAAGAACCCTCTGTCATTGAGGCATAGAATAAGCTAACTGTAGTCCCCTGCAAAGGAGTAAGACTCCTCCCCCCAAAAACGGCGTGCTCTGGGTATAACTGGGTGCTGATCTAGTTCTGAAAATCTTAGGAGTGTAATCCTTCATTGTCATTACTCCCAGGTCAACTCTGATCCAGAATGGTTATACCTGTTTGGGTACTATACATAGATTAAATAGATCTGTTTAAAATTATTATAATTTGATAGGAATACTTAAAACCATAAAAGTATGTTCAAACAAATGAGCATTATTAAATAGAAATAATATTATTAGTTATATTAGACTGGAATCCTGGAAACCATACAACTGTGTGCAAATTACTTGTATTTGATAGGAATACCTGATAACATATGTCTATAGATTATTTATATAATAATAGTCACTTGAAGCTAAAACTGTTTACTAAGGATGATTATTAGTTTCTTGGAGCCATACAACAACTGTGTGCAATTTATTTGTATTAGATAGGAATACTTGAAACCATATAACGGTGTTCAAATTATTTCTTTTAGATAGGAATACTTGAAACCATACAACTATGTGCAAATTATTTCTATTAGATAGGAATACTTGAAACCATACAACTGTGTGCAAATTATTTCTATTAGATAGGAATACTTGAAACCATATAACGGTGTGCAAATTATTTCTTTTAGATAGGAATACTTGAAACCATACAACTGTGTGCAAATTATTTCTATTAGATAGGAATACTTGAAACCATACAACTGTGTGCAAATTATTTCTATTAGATAGGAATACTTGAAACCATATAACGGTGTGCAAATTATTTCTTTTAGATAGGAATACTTGAAACCGTACAACTGTGTGCAAATTATTTCTATTAGATAGGAATACTTGAAACCGTACAACTGTGTGCAAATTATTTCTATTAGATAGGAATACTTGAAACCGTACAACTGTGTGCAAATTATTTCTATTAGATAGGAATACTTGAAACCATACAACTGTGTGCAAATTATTTCTATTAGATAGGAATACTTGAAACCATATAACGGTGTGCAAATTATTTCTATTAGATAGGAATACTTGAAACCATACAACTGTGTGCAAATTATTTCTATTAGATAGGAATACTTGAAACCATACAACTGTGTGCAAATTATTTCTATTAGATAGGAATACTTGAAACCATATAACGGTGTGCAAATTATTTCTTTTAGATAGGAATATTTGAAACCATACAACTGTGTGCAAATTATTTCTATTAGATAGGAATACTTGAAACCATACAACTGTGAGCAAATTATTTCTATTAGATAGGAATACTTGAACCATACGACTCTATGTAAACAAATGTTTTTATTAAATAGAAATAATTAATCGAAATGATATAATTTTTTTGTATTAGATAAGAATATTTTATATCAAATGAGAGAGTGGAAAAATGAAATGACTGCGAAAAAATATAGCTATAAATGTTCAATTAATGTAATTTCCTAACTTATATATATATATATATATATATGTGTGTGTGTGTGTGTGTGTGTGTGTGTGTGTGTGTGTGTATGTGTGAAATTGTGTATGTGTGTTTATGTGTATGCGTGTATATGTGTGTTTGTGTGTGTATGTATGTATGTTTCTTTATGTGTGCATATCTATGTGTGTTTTTGTTCATGTATGTATGCATAATACCGGACATTGGCATGAAGGTTAGAGTGTTCGCCACTGGTCTGGAAAACCGGGGTTCAATCCCTAGCCGAGTCATACCAAAGACTCAAAAAATGTTACATGCAGCCACTTTGCTTAACACTCAGCAATATAAGGTAGGGATCAAGAGTAAAGTGGAGCAATCCAGGGAAAGGAGTTGCACTCTCCCCAACACCTTGGTGTAGAAGCTACTGAAAAGGGAGCCTTCAGGTTACTCTCGACTAGAGTAACTAATTTTACTTTTTTTTTTACTTGTGAGTGTTTGTGTGCATGTGCATATGTTTATGTATGTGTGTATGTATGCGTGTTTTTGTGTGTATGTCTATGTGTGTAAATGTGTATATGTATGTGTGTGTGTATGTATGTGTGTGTATTTGTTTGTATGTATGTGTGTATGTGTATTTGTGTGTTATTTTTTTTATTAAAGCCGAGTAGAAAGTGCAGACGTATAAACAATTGTAATAAAAGTAGGACAAGTTTATTTGATAAAATATAGAATCAGCGATAAACATGTTTGTACAAAATATGTTTTCAAGATCAAAAGAATATTACTGGCCAATATTTTTTCATAAGTTCCTATACTAATGATAATATTTTGAAATTATTATTATTATTAGACAAAGCACTGTCAACTATTGTTTATTTTTAACTTGTATTTCTTTCATATTAATTTTACTTTCAAAAGTATAGGATATATGAATATGTTAAATGAAGTCTAGGAATATCTATACTTTTTAGTGAAGTCTAGGAATATCTCAACGTTTTAATAAAGTCTTGGAATATCTCAACGTTTTAATAAAGTCTAGGAATATCTCAACGTTTTAATAAAGTCTAGGAATATCTCAACGTTTTAATAAAGTCTAGGAATATCTCAACGTTTTAATAAAGTCTAGGAATATCTCAACGTTTTAATAAAGTCTAGGAATATCTCAACGTTTTAATAAAGTCTAGGAATATCTCAACGTTTTAATAAAGTCTAGGAATATCTCAACGTTTTAATAAAGTCTAGGAATATCTCAACGTTTTAATAAAGTCTAGGAATATCTCAACGTTTTAATAAAGTCTAGGAATATCTCAACGTTTTAATAAAGTCTAGGAATATCTCAACGTTTTAATAAAGTCTAGGAATATCTCAACGTTTTAATAAAGTCTAGGAATATCTCAACGTTTTAATAAAGTCTTGGAATATTTCAATGTTTTAATGAAGTCCAAGAATGTATATAAGCTTGAATAAGTATATGAATGTAGATATATATTTTTAAAAAGCTTAGGAGTATCGATATGTTAAAAAAAATTTAGTAATATATATATATATATATATATATATATATATATATATATATATATATATATATATGTGTGTTTAAAAGAAATATTCGAATATGGATTTGTTGAGATAAATAGAGGAATATTTGTATTTTTAAAAGCATTATAGGAATCTGTAAATGTTTCAAGAAATATTGTAATATCTATAGATTTAAAGAAGTACATGAATGTCTATATTTTATTGAAGCCGAAGATAATCTGAATCTTGAATAATCTCTACAAAATCTTCATATAATTAAAAATTCTCATTATCTTAATATCACAACCCATAGAAATCGGCACAGAACGAGATTTTTATTTAAGCAATGCACTTAAAATGCTCCAATTTGGAAAATAATATACGTTCCAGTTCAATTTGCAAATGATTGATAATTTTATCCTAAGCCAATGCTAATTTTGAAGAAAATAATGAAACCAGTATCTTTTAACACACACCCATTACCCCAACACTGTAACACTGTTGCCCGACAGAATAATAAGCGATTATTAATTTTTATTTGAAAAACACCCTTGTCACCTTTAACCACTGTGAACAAAGTTTTTCTATGCCAACGACTGCCCCTGGACATTGTCTAAATTTGATATCCATATTTACCAACCTTTCCGCTTGGGCAGGATATGACACAAGGTCAATTTTTAAGCGGAGTTTAACAGGTTTGAATTCAGAGTATTCCTTCTCCTAGACTAGTTGCCTCACCAAGGCTGATGAACCTAGTCTGTCCTACTATTCACCCATAGATGGAAGGAGAATAATTGGATTCATACCTTTCCCAAGGGTATTAGTACAATGTGAAATGCAATTAGTCGCGTCCAGGATTTGAACACGTGTCGCCGTATCCATTACACCACGGGCACTTCCAAAATTTGATATCAAAATCAACGTTATCTATCTCCTCAACTTTTACGACAGAAAACATCTACGTTTCACCTTCTAAGAAGTTCAATGAAAGTTTCCCTTAACTCAATAAACAGGTTTTTATATTTTCTTTATATGTCCGTCATTCGAAACATTAATTGGATTTTATTTTAATTATTTTAATTTCTAGTTGTTTATGCAAAATCAGTTTCGGCTTTTATTTCAAGTGATAAATCTTATAAAAAAAGAAATATTTCTTAGATTTTGTTTATCAGAGATCTTACAAAAAAAAAAACAGATTTTCTTTTTTCTTTTTCTTTTCACTTTTTATTTCATTTTTATTTTTTTTATTTATTTACTTTATTTTTGTATTATCAATTAACTTTTTTATATTAGTAATATATCATTAATATATTATTAATATAACCAATATTATTTATAATATTTTTTATATTATTAATATTAATAATATTAATTATACTATTAATTTCATTTTTTATTTTTATATAATAAAAAACATTCTTTTTATTTCTGTTGTTTGTCAGAAATCTTACAAAAAGAAAAAAGATTTATTTTTGTTTTTTCTTTTCTGTTCATTTTATTTTATTTTATTTATCTATTAATTTACTTTATTTTATTTATTTTATTTTATTTTTTGTCAGAAATTTTATGAAAAGAAGCTGATTTAACAAATTAGCAAAAATAACAATATTTTTTTATGATTCTTAGCAAAAAAAAAAACATGTATTATTTTTCAATCTCGTGAGATTTGCGTAAAAACATTTTTTAATGTGGAAATAATCGTTTCTTTGTTTATCTTTTCAACATCTACACCAGGAATCCGATGGGTCTTAGAGTTCCTAAGTGCAATTTCAATCATTTTGATGCTCGATATTTAAAAAGAAAACTTGGTTTGGTTTCTTTGTTTAATGGCATATCAACCTTTGTAGGTTATTTAATGCCAAAGCCATTCTCCTAGAAGAACAGTAGTGGTACTATTTAACCCATAGCTGGGAGGATAAGGGGGTTCATACCTTTCCCAAGGGTATTTGCCCGAAAGTGAACGAAATAGCGCGACTGGAATTCGAACACGCTTACTACGATTCCGCAGTCCATCGCTTTAACCATTACACCACGAGGACACCCAAGAAAACTTGGTGTCCCGTTTCCCAATCAGAAAACGAAAAAAGATCGGAAAACGTGATAATCCTACGGAACAATAACGGAAAAATATGGTGGTTTGGTTTGGTTTGGTTTGGTTTGGTTCTAGGGCATATCAACCATTATAGGGTATGTAAAGGCAAATCCATTTTTAAACATATAGACAGTTTTCTTTCAAACAATTTAGTTTAACATGAGTACGCTGTTTAAATATCGAAATAGTTCCATTTCAAACAATTCAGTTTAGCGTAATTAAACAGTTTAGTTCTATTTGACCCATAGATAGGACCCTATCAGGAGCTACCACTTCGGGCCAGAGTGGACCAGGGAGCGATGGCAATGAAGAGGTACTCCTCATTCCCCAAAGCTCCAGCATTACAGGAGCGTCACCATCAGAATGTTTAGCGTCATATCCAAGACACTCGTTGGGGGAGTCTTACCCCTTTGCAGAAATGCAGTGGGTGTTTTTTAAACTCCCAGCCAACTGGGCTAGAAAATATGGTGGACGAGGTAAAACTTCCAAATATTTTCCCTGTGAATGTTTTATAATGAATAATCCAACTGTATTATGTAAGTCACATGGAGTTCTTTTTATTTACACAAAGAAATTGGCCTTGGTATTCAAATATGATATAAGATATTCTTGGCTTCTTTGATAGAAGTTGGATTACAAACTTGGGGAATTGGGAAAATAAAATCATGAGGATAAGACAAAAATGTCGGTGCATTCCTGGATATTTACAGCTCATTCAAAAGTGCATATGAAACTTAATATAAATAAATAGATACAAGTTTATGTATTTCAGTACGTGGAAATGTTCAACAAGATTTAAATCATTTTGGAGTTGGCTTTGTTTAATATTCATTTTATGGGCACTTTGCTTCAGAGATAGATAGATAGATAGATAGATAGATATTAGCAAGCTTAGATAGATAGATAGATAGATAGATAGATAGATATTAGCAAGCTTAGATAGATAGATAGATAGATAGATAGATAGATAGATAGATAGAATGAGAAGTAGATAGATAGATAGATAGATAGATAGATAGATAGATAGATAGATTCAGAATGAGATAGATAGATAGATAGCATGAGAAGTAGATAGATAGATAGATAGATAGATAGATAGATAGATAGATAGATAGATAGATTCAGAATGAGATAGATAGATAGATAGATAGATAGATAGATTGATAGATAGATAGATATGATCTGTCTAATGTGTGTATGTGTATGTGTGAACAGATAGAGAGAGATAGACAGATATTTAAACAGTCAGGCATGAAGATATACAAAAATATTCAAAAAATCATTGTACTCTTAAATGAAAACAAAGGACAAATAATTTCTGTTCGATTCAAATTGGGTTAAAAAGAAATCTTAGAATGACGCAAGTGTCAAAGCGAAACCTTAGGAGATTCTTGTCAGTAACAAAGTCAGCAGGACAACAACAACAGCACCAACAAAGCAGTGTGTGCACAAGGCCAGTTAATTACGACATTTCAAGCAGTCAAACCGGTTTCATCTGTTCTGACCGCCACATCTACTTCACTTGTCTTTGCTTAGCATATTTTATAAAACTAGACAAACAAAAAAAGTTATTTTTATTTTTATCTTACTTAGGACAGGTTCAAGGTGTGCTAGTTGGGCACCTGTAGGTAATACGGACTGAAGCGCCTCCCGGGGCGAACAAGATGGGAGCAATCTGTTAAGTAATACTTTTCAAAAATTTTGTGGGATAGAGAGCAAGGAAATTTCATTGATAAAGGTTCGATCCTCAAAGTATAAGATAAGCTGAGTATATATATAAGCATTTATGCTTGTAGAAAGGCTGGTAGAGAGAGAGAGAAAGATGGAGCGAGAGAGTTAAATAAAATCAGAGATATATAATTAGATAGATATGAAGATAATTCATAGATAGATAGATAGATAGATAACACACTTGAGAGAAATTGACTTTCTTATAAACTGTATTCCATTTCTCTCTCTCTCTCTCTCTCTCTCTCTCTCTCTCTCTCTCTCTCTCTTAATAGGGAATTTTAATTACAATTAATTAATTAAAATAGACGAAATATCTCACTTTGACAAGATTTTTTTTAATCACATACGTGGCAAAAAAAACATTGAAAGTATATTTTCTGTTTTTCTTTCTACGTTGTTCAAAAAAGATTCTGTGCTTATATTCCTTTCTTTAACCTTTGTAAATTTTAAAATCATTCTCTTAAATACAAATAAGGTCGATGTTGAATTGCAATCAATTCATAGAATTAATTACAAATCAAATAATCAGGATAAGTACTACAAAATTAGCATTTGATAGTTATCTCAATTGAGAAATTATAAAGATTGGGGTGAGCGCGAACGAAACATACTATAACCATTAAGCAGAATACGAAATTGAAAATTGCTTTACTCTCCAAGCTTGAGAATTTCAACCCTATTGCTAACAAAACTCTTGCTACGACGTTCCATTTTTACAGCAAAATTTTGAATTCGAATAATTACTGGTTAAAAAGTAATTAAATGGTTGCTACTACGAGTTGTACTACTACCAATAATAATAATAATAATAATAATAATAATAAAACGGATCATCTAATCTCGGCCAGACGACCAGACCAGTCAACAAAAAAAGAGAACCTACAAACAAGAAGAGGGAGAACGTATAATGAAAAACCAACAACCAGGTGGAAAGGAACCAAAAACTATTTTGGAATCAAATATGGGAACAGAAAGAACATAACAGAAAGTCCGAATGGATTAATAGCAAGAATTACGAGAACTCGAAGAAACTGAGGCGATAATATACCAGGAATCGCTAAGAGCAACACCCAAAAAAGTAGCGAATTTGAAAACGCCTGGCCATGATGGCATACATGGATTCTAGCTTTAAAAATTCGTGTCCATCCACAACAGACTGGCTCTTCAACTGGGAAGATGCCAAGAAGAATCAAATATATTGATGATTCAGGAGAAAACTACCCTGATTCAGAAACCCCCTCCAAAAAAGAAGGAACCATCCCTAGAAACTATAGACCAATAACGTGTTTACCTATGATGTAGAAAATCCATATAGCACAGATTAGGGAGGAGAGCTATTACTCAGGAGGATGCCGAGCATATTTTTCGAATGAACATGAACGAAGCCATAGAGAAAGTGTTCTCAAAGTATCGCTATAGATATCACCAGGAATATCGCTTTCCGAATTGTCTCCTCATTTAATCGATTTTATGTCATATTCTTTCACCCTGTGGTGTGACAGATAGATTTTTCATCTTATCACTTTTCACTTGATTGCCATGCGTTTTCGTTTTGTTTTTATCTTCGATATGGACATGACATTAATCAGAGATTGCTAATTGGTTCTTCATTTTCTTTTTATTTACGTACGATATCTTTTTTTAAATTGAAGCGCTGGAAAGTTCTCGAAATTGATTCTTTTTTTTTTTTTCCTTCCGGATAAAGCGGAAAACGTTATCTTCGATTATTCATTTGTTAATTTATTCATTTATTTTTTTCTAACTGTGTTAGGATCCTTTTGGGCATCTATAACAGGTTAAAGAGGGTATTTATCAGTTATTAGTAACGGTTGGTGCAAGAGAGGATATTAAGTCACATCCCCACTCACAACTTAATATTAGTATATCCATTAATACCCTCAAATTGATTAAAATTTAAGGGAAGATAAGATAACCTTATTTACACACATAGGAACATTCAATATCTAAATAATTAACCCCCGTGTCGGCTGAGGTTAGTGAATATGCTGACTTCGCCTCTGCAGATGGATAAGACACCCTTCTCAATGAGTATCCTGGGTATAATATGAAACTTTACCAAACGGTGAGGCTCCCGTCTTGGGGTTTAGAGAATATGGAGTATAACTTCACTGTCATTACTCCTAGGTCCACTTTGACCGAGAACAGCAGTATCTGTTAGAGCCCCATCAGTGGGTCAAATAAAATAGTTCAATATTTTACTAAGGATCATTATTATTATTATTTGCACAGCTGTAAACAAATTATTTATATTACATAAGAATTACATACCGGGCCATTGGCCAAATGAGTAGAGTGTTCGCCAATGGTCCGGGAGACCGGGGTTCGATCCCAGGTCGAGTCATACCAAAGACTCAAAAAAATGGTACTCGATTCCGCCTTGCTTAACACCCAGCATTATAAGGTACGTATCAAGGGTAAAGTGGAGCAATCTAGGGAAAGAAGTAGCGTTCTTCCTAAACCTCGGTGTAGTATCTATTGAAAAGGGAGCCTTAGAGTTACTTTCGACTGCGGTCGCCGACTTTACTCTACTTACATAAGAATACTTTTACTGTGTACAAACAAATGTTTAATATTGAATAGAATTATTAGTATTTGATAGGAATACTTGTAACCACTTAACTGTGCAAACAAATCATTAATGTTAAATAGAATTATTAGAGTTCGATAGAAATACCTGAAATCATTTATCTGGGTGCAAACAAATCAGCTATAACAACTCGTTTAAAAACAAATTCACCTACAAACTATTCACTTAAAAATGTTGTTCTATGAACAAGCAGTATATGAAAGGGGTAAAACGGTATAAGTCTTACTTTTCTTCTTCAGTGGGCAAAGCCACGAGAGCCTTATGTTTCAATGCTAAGACGAGACCAATATTCGTCACCAGATATTTCAATAACATTCAATGCTGTTTAAACAACATTTTTCGTCTTGAAGAAGGTTAGTAAAGCCGAAACGTTTAACGTTAACTTTCATAATATTTTCCTAAAATTTGGATCATTTTGTTTTTCCTACTTTCTGCATATATATATATATATATATATATATATATATATATATATATATATAATGAGACTTTTAATAATATATATAAAAATGTTGATCTTTTTCTCTTTCAGACTTAAAGGTCAAACACTCAAACCGATTGGATACAGTTAATATTTGAGTTTATTTCTTCGGGTTGACCAATGGCCATGAAATGAAGCTATCTTTTTATCAATCAACGCTATTATGAAATTGCTACTCATATTCTTCGAAAGTGATTGATTTTCGAAATTGCTAAATACACTGCGTATTTTATATGACTCATTTGAATAAATAAATAGATAAATGAATAATAAAAAAAACAACACATTTTTGTTATTTTGTGCGTATAAGCAAACGGCAAATTCTATTTATACCAGCAGACTCAGCCTAATGGTAAAAGCAAAGAAAATCAATGACCAAAAGTTTTGATATGCTTGGAGGTATGTATTTGCCCAACTTCTCCACCATGAGCTGAAAGTGACACATGGTCAATTTTAAGCGGAGTACAGCTGGTTTGAATTTAGAGTTTTTCTTCTTGACTGGTTCTTATACCAAGGTTAAAAAATCCAGTCTGCCCCACCGATGTGAATGCAAATATGTAGATATGAAATTATGCATTTTCACAACTCCTCCAACACTAAAAAGATGTGATACATTGTCAATTTTTAAGCGGGGTACAGCTGGTTTGAATTTAGAATTTTTCTTCTTGACTGGTTACTCGCAGGTCTACTTTGGCCAGGTGCCGTAGTACATTTTGAGTCCCTTTTATAGGTCAGATAGATCGAGTTAAAAATTATTAGTATTAGACATAAATACTTGAAACCATTTAACTGTTCACAAATTATTCATATCCAGAATAATTGTCTAAAGCTGTAATTGTTTCAGTCCGGTCGGCTGGGGCTGTAGAATACGCCAACTGCTTCTCTGCAGAACGAATGTCCTGGGCATGACATTTAACTACATTTGATGGTGAGACTCCAGTCATGGAATTTATAGAATTTTAAGTACTCCTTCATTGCCATTATTCCCAGGTTAACTTTGACCCGGAATGGTATTAGCTATTAGGGTTTCATTAAGGGGTCAAATAGAAATATTTAATCTTTTTCTATTCTTGAAATCATTTAACTGAGAGCAAACAAATGACTGATGTTAAATTGAATTATTAGTAATTCATAGCAATTCTTGAAACCATTTAACTGTATGCAAATGTATGAATAATGTTGAATAGAATTATTATTGTTACATAGCAATACTTGAAACCATTTATCTAAAAGCAAATAAATGAGATCTGACTCGCTTAAAAATTATTACCGACAAACTATTTGTTTTCAAATCATATTCAATATATTTGCAAGTATTTAACAGTGAATAACCAACAAGGATTGATATGCCATAAAATACAACCAACCAACCAAATATAATTGTAGATTATTGTTAATAGGTATTAAAGACCATATAATTATTTGAAAATTCTTTGTATTTGTTTAAAATACTTTAAACAATATCAGTGGCTTAGGGTTTTTTGGGGGTTGTTTTTTTTTAATGGCATATCAACCTTAGTGGGTTGTTTAACGCCAAATCCATTCTTATTAAAGAACCATTGCGGTACTGTTCATACCAGAGTGGGGTGGGGGATAAGACGGTTCATACTTTTTTAATGTGTATTAATACGAAACATAATAGAATGAATAAAATAATACAATCATGTAAAAATTATGTGTTAGAAAAAATAAATGAAATCATATAGCTGTGTGCAAATTATTTATCTTCGCATCAGCCGAAAAAGACGTCGACACGCGGCTGACGAAGGCATGAACGGCTATCGATAAGATATCGATCATATGGAAATCAGACCTGACCGATAAAATGAAACGCAGTTTCTTCCAGGTAGCGGTTGTGTTGATACTGCTGTGTGGATGCACTACTCGGACGCTAACAAAACGGCTGAAGAAGAAGCTAGACGGCAAGTACACAAGAATGTTGAGAGCAATATTGAACAAATCCTGACGGCAACACCCTACAAAGCACCAACTATACGGCCACCTGTCTCCCATCACAAAAACTATCAAAGTTAGACGAACCAGACACGCAGGACACGGCTGGAGAAGCAGAGACGAGCTCATAAGTGATGTTCTCCTATAGGCCCCCACATATGGCCGAGCAAAAGCAGGACGACCAGCACAAACATACATACAGCAGCTATATGAGGATACGGGATGTAGCCCTGAAGACCTACCAGAGGTGATGAACGATAGGGAGAAGTGGCGAGAGAGGCACAACATGATGATAATGACTCAGAATTATTACAATTATTTACTTAAAACTATGTAATAACTTTTAGAAATAACTTCGAATGAATTAACACAATGACACAAAATAAAATCAATAAATCAATATTATTCAGTTATCAAAGAATATTTTTGATGCCGAAAAAGATAAAAGTTACGTATGATTAAATTGTATTTAACGACTGTTTTTAAGACAATGTTATAGAAAATATGGCCATGCGGCTGGAATAGTGCTGGTTGGTTGGGTTTTATGGCATATCAACCTTTCTAGGTTATTTAACGCCAAATCCATTTTAATGCAAATAATCAGTTCTATTTCTAACAATTCAGTTTAGCATGAGTACACAGTTTAATTGTCAAAAACGTTTCTATTTCAAGCTATTCAGTTTAGTCAAACAGTTCTAATTCAACTAATTCAGTTTAGTATAAGTACAGATTTTGTTTACACACAGTAAAATGTCAAAACAGTTCTATAATAAACAATTCAGTTTAGTGTAAGTGGAGTTTCAATGTCAGAAACAGTTTCATTTCAAACAATTCAGTTTAGCATAAGCACACAATTTAAATGTAAGTACACAGTTTATTTGTCAAAAACATTTCTATTTCAAGCAATTCAGTTAAGTCAAACAGTTCTAATTCAAAGAACAGTTCTATTTAAAAAGAAACAGTTCCATTTCAAACAATTCAGTTTAGCATAAGCATGCAGTTTAATTGTAAGCAGGGTTTAATTGTCAAAAAAATTTCTATTTCAAGCTATTCAGTTTTGTTAAACAATTTAGTTTAGTATAAGTATGCCGTTAGTTCTATTTAACACATAGATAGGCCCCATCAAATGCGACCACGCCAGGCCTGAGTGGACCTGGGAGAAATGGCAATGAAGAGGTGTTCCGCATTCCCCAAAGCCCCTGCATCACTGGAACCTCACCATCAGATTGCTTAGTGTCATATCCTGGACACTCATAGGGGGTCTTACCCCTCTGCAGAGGTGCAGCCGGTGTATTCTACAGCCACAGCCGACTGGGCAATAGAATAGTGCTATAGGTACCATTTAACAAGAACGCAGTTACTACTACCATTTAACTAGAAGATTTCTGCGGGTACCATTTAACTGGAAGGCTTTTACTAGTACCTTTTAACAGGAAGACAGTTACTGTTATCATTTAACTGAAACACTTCTATGGGTAACATTTAACTAGAAGATTTCTGCGGGTACCATTTAACTAGAAGGCTTTTACTGGTACCTTTTAACTGGAAGACAGTTACTGTTATCATTTAACTGAAACACTTCTATGGGTACTATTTAACTAGAAGATTTCTGCGGGTACCATCTAACTGGAAGACTTCAACTGGTCCCATTTAACTAGAAGACTTCAACTGGTCCCATTTAACTAAAAGACTTCAACTGGTACTATTTAACTGGAAGACTTCAACTGTTCCCATTTAACTAGAAGACTTCAACTGGTCCCATTTAACTGGAAGACTTCAACTGGTCCCATTTACCTCGAAAACTTCAATTAGTCCTATTTACCTCGAAGACTTCAACTGGTCCCATTTAACTAAAAGACTTCAACTGGTCCCATTTAACTAGAAGACTTCAACTGGTCCCATCTAACTGGAAAACTTCAACTGGTCCCATTTAACTAGAAGACTTCAACTGGTCCCATTTAACTAGAAGACTTCATCTGGTCCCATTTAACTAAAAGACTTCAACTAGTCCCATTTAACTAGAAGACTTCAACTGGTCCCATTTAATTGGAAGACCGTTGCAAATACTATTTAATGGGGTCATTTAACAAGAACCCTTTCACTGCTACCATTAAATTACAACACTACAACCGGTACTTCTTAACTATAAGAACTGCTAGCGGGGTCATTAAACAAGAATCCTGTCACGGCTACCATTTAATTACAACACTACTACTGATAAGATTTAACAAGAATCCTGTTACTTGCACCATTTATCTAGAACTTTGTTACTGATAAACGTTGACTACATCTCTGCTACTGGTACCATTTAACTAGAATCTTTTTACTGATACCATTTCATTAAAACATAGTGACTTGTGCTCTTTAACTAGAACAATGCAAATGGTACCATTTAACACAGTACTATCGGCAGCGTGATTGAGTGGACAACATTTAAACCGGTTTCCACAGCGGTTTTACCCGATGAGGAGGGCATCTTGACGCTTGGCAGGATGAAAAATGGCTGATACTGCAATAATCCTCCAGAGGATTCTTAGGCCCCATATTGTCGCTGGATCAGGGAGATAATGATAAGTGGGTGGGTGTATATCTGATCAATCCATAACGCACTTAAAACACTCTATACCTTCTAATGAAAGGTTCCATCATCGTCTCCTTAAATGGAGAGAGAGTGCATGACAATGATATAGTAATATATAGCCATTTCGGTATGAGATTGGGGGGGGAAGAAAAAGGGAAAACGAATAAAAAGAATTGGACAAGAAAGAAAGAAAGAAAGAAAGAAAGAAAGAAAGAAATGCGGAAAAAGAAAGAAGGGAAGAAACCAAGAAAGCTTGAGAGGAAAAAGAGAAAGACGGGATAAACGAATGAAACAGAGAGTAAGAAAAAAGCAATGGAAAGAAAGAAAGAAAGAAAGAAAGAAAGAAAGAAAGAAAGAAAGAAAGAAAGAAAGAAAGAAAACAAATGAAACGGAGGAAGATAAAGCAATGAAGAAAGAAAGAAAGAAAGAAAGAAAGAAAGAAAGAAAGAAAGAAAGAAAACAAATGAAATGGAGAGAGAAAAAGCAATGAAGAAAGAAAGAAAGAAACAAACAAACAAACAAACAAACAAACAAACAAACAAAGAAATGCGGAAAAGAAAGAAGGGAAGAAAGCAAGAAAGCTTGAGAAAAAAAAAAGAAAGACGGGATTAACGAATGAAACAGAGAGGAAGAAAAAAGCAATGGAAAGAAAGAAAGAAAGAAAGAAAGAAAGAAAGAAAGAAAGAAAGAGGGAAAACAAATGAAACGGAGAAAGAAAAAGCAATGGAGAAAGAAAGAAAGAAAGAAAGAAAGAAAGAAAGAAAGAAAGAAAGAAAGAAAGACGGAAAACGAATTAAACAGAGAAAGAAAAAATCAATGTAAAGAAAGAAAGAAAGAAAGAAAGAAAGAAAGAAGAAAAACGAATGAAACAGGGAAAGAAAAAGATCAATGTAAAGAAAGAAAGAAAGAAAGAAAGAAAGAAAGAAAGAAAGAAATGCGGAAAAAGAAAGAAGGGAAGAAACCAAGAAAGCTTGAGAGGAAAAAGAGAAAGACGGGATAAACGAATGAAACAGAGAGTAAGAAAAAAGCAATGGAAAGAAAGAAAGAAAGAAAGAAAGAAAGAAAGAAAGAAAGAAAGAAAACAAATGAAACGGAGGAAGATAAAGCAATGAAGAAAGAAAGAAAGAAAGAAAGAAAGAAAGAAAACAAATGAAATGGAGAGAGAAAAAGCAATGAAGAAGAAAGAAACAAACAAACAAACAAACAAACAAACAAAGAAATGCGGAAAAGAAAGAAGGGAAGAAAGCAAGAAAGCTTGAGAAAAAAAAAAGAAAGACGGGATTAACGAATGAAACAGAGAGGAAGAAAAAAGCAATGGAAAGAAAGAAAGAAAGAAAGAAAGAAAGAAAGAAAGAAAGAAAGAAAGAAAGAGGGAAAACAAATGAAACGGAGAAAGAAAAAGCAATGGAGAAAGAAAGAAAGAAAGAAAGAAAGAAAGAAAGAAAGAAAGAAAGAAAGAAAGAAAGACGGAAAACGAATTAAACAGAGAAAGAAAAAATCAATGTAAAGAAAGAAAGAAAGAAAGAAAGAAAGAAAGAAAGAAAGAAAGAAAGAAAGAAAGAAGAAAAACGAATGAAACAGGGAAAGAAAAAGATCAATGTAAAGAAAGAAAGAAAGAAAGAAAGAAAGAAAGAAAGAAAGAAAGAAAGAAAAAGGGGGAAAACGAATGAAACAGAGAAAGAAAAAAGCAATGGAGAAAACGAAAGAAAGAAAAAAAGAAAGAAAGAGGGAAAATGAATGAAACAGAGAAAGAAAAAAGCAATGGAAAGAAAGAAAGAAAGAAAGAAAGAAAGAAAGAAAGAAAGAAAGAAAGAAAAAGGGAAAACGAATAAAATAGAGAAAGAAAAAATCAATGTAAAGAAAGAAAGAAAGAAAGAAAGAAAGAAATGGGAAAAATTAAAAGAGAATGAAAGAAAAGGGGAAAACGAAAGAAAGAAAGAAAGAAAGAAAAAGAAAGAAAGAAAGAAAGAAAGAAAATTAATATCCATTGTTTATTCTCTATTTTAATATTTTTTTTTTTACTTCAAACTAATCTTCTGTTCTAAAGTTTGGTATAGCTTCTCTTTAAAATAACATTAATTTGGATTGGCATAATTTTAAATCTTAAGAGTCACAGTTTATTGTATAACGTCCCCCTTTTTTAATTTTACCCCTTGTCTTCATTTCGTTCACCGCCCGTTAATGTGACTATTACTTGTCTTTCAACGACGATATCCAATGGGAAATCCCCTTGGTCTATTCTTGGCCTACACACATCAAGGAAAAAAATAAAGTTATGCTGGAGGTGTGAACATTTTAAATGTTCACATCGTTTCTCAATTAATTATTTCAAATAAACTTATTTCCAATAAATCTTCCTGTTCAATAAAGATCTGTCCATTTTTAATTACCTAACTTATATGTCTGTTTTCTGTCAAGAAAAATTATGAGTTCTTTTTCAAAAGCCGTAGATTTAAGTTACTAAGTTGAAATACCCATTTCGTTTGGTGGGGGGGGGGGGTATTTCGACAATTTTTTTTCTTTTTAGTTTTATTTGTTTTTGTTTTGTTTGTTTTATATTATTTTATGATGAAATAATTTAGTAATTAGCAAAAGTTTCAGTTTTGAAGTGGCTTGAAATCAACCAATTCAATATAATTAAGTTTTTTTCAAAACTACAAGTGCATTTCTTCCACGTTTCAGCCATATCAGTACTACTATATGGTTTCACCACCTAAACTTTATATGAAACGCCTGGAGAAAATGGACAGCAAAAAATTGAGTGCTATTTTCAAGAAATCCTGGATCTGGCACCCTATAAAATAGCAGCTAAGCGGTCACTTACTTCCTATCTCGTAAATCATTTGAATAAGACGAGCAAAGCATGCTGGGCACACCAGGAGAAGTAAGGAAGGACAAGGAAGCGACGTTCAGCTATGGACTCCTACTCATGGACACACCAGTATTGGCGAACAAGCCAACACTTACTCTGAATGAACACTGGATGTCTTCTCCAAGAACTACAGCACCGATAGAAGAAATGTAGGGACCGTCAGTGGAATTCAATTGTAAATAAATCTCATTTTTCACATGTCATGAGAGTATTTTGGTTAGCCTATGAACTTTTCAGCTGACCCTCGTCGAGCAATGGCCGATTAGGACAAATTCTTTTTTTTTCTCTTTCTCTTTTATTGTTTTTTTCTATTATTCTTTTTCTCTCTCTCTCTCTCTCTCTCTCTCTCTCTCTCTCTCTCTCATACACACACGCGCGTGCGCACACACACACACATTCTCTCTCTCTCTCTCTCTCTCTCTCTCTCTCTCTCTCTCTCTCTCTCTCTCTCTCTTCGTAATTCTTCTTTTCTTTTGTTTTTTTTTTCTATAATTCTTTTTCATTACTTTTCTTTTCTGTTCGTAATTCTTTCACCCTCTCTCTCTCTCTCTCTCTCTCTCTCTCTCTCTCTCTCTGTGTAATCTTTCGTTTTTGAAAGGTTAGGCACAAAAGTGCTTAGAAGTTGTATCTCATTTATTGTAAATAATTTTTTCTTTTCTTTATTATTCAACGAATTCATATAAATCGGCAAGATAAATTACTCAGGCCTGATAGTACGGGTTCTGTTGACTCTCACACCATCCATCCCTATAGTCCATTGCTATTGGCAGGTTCTCTAGACCTCATCTAGTGTCTGCACAAAGCTTATGTATGTAAGCCTTTGCTGGTCGACCAACTCTAGTGATTGTCTGTATGGGAGTCCATTGAAGAACTTCGATTATGTGTTCCTTCCTGCTTTTACAGCAGGGTCTAGCGGGTCTTATTTGGATGCATTTTGAGATGTGAAGCAAGTGAACGTACAACTAGAGTTTTTTTTATAGGGATGCTGCTTCTAGAATTTATTCAAAACACTTTGCACTATCTTTGTGTTGTTCCCATTTAGCTTTTTCTCCAAGTGTTTCGTTAGAGCCCAAGTAGTGCAGCCATACAGTAGTGCTGACACGGCTACAGCTTGCAAGAATTCGCGTTTTATTTTATCAGAGAGATTAGATATCCATATGGTCGATTACCGGTTGATAGCAGTCCATGCTTTTCGTAAGCGTATGTTGACATCGCTTTCAGTAGATAAAATATTGCTACCGAGGTATATGAAATAGTCGACTAATGTTGATATTACTTAGTCTTTAGTGGTTATATTCGTCAAGTAAATTCACTCAGAGTTCTTAGCCGAATACGAAGATGTTTGCAGCAACATGGTTTCTCACTGATTTGTGCTAATTGTACGTCACCCTCTCGATGAGAGCTTCACTTTCACTATGAGCGAGATTTTTTCTTTTATCCTAAAGTTCTCTTATATACAATACGCATGCATATCAAATTTTGTAGCTCTGCATCAATCAGTTTGACTATCGAGAACAGACAAACAAACACTTCCAAATTATTGATATAAGTTAATCTGAAAATTCAATTTAAAACATATAAATGTGGATATTTAAGTTTTTCTGTACTTAATGATTGCTTCATTGATTGTTGATTATTGATTGATTTGAACACCATTATCAACCCACCAAAGGTTATTTCATACTTTAAGGTTAGGGAATTGTGTACAATGTACAATTATATTTAGATTTTCAGTGTAGTTGTTTTTCAACACTTATTTGGCACGCAGTTATATGATATTCTTATCTAATACAAATGATTACACCGTTTCAAGTAATTATTTCTATATTGTCTTAAGTATTTCTATCAAATACAAATAATTTGCAAAAAGATCGATTTGTCCTACAGATGTGTACTGCTAACAGGTACTATTAATCCTGATCAGAGTGAACTTGGGGGTAATGATAATAAACATGCACTTCACATAGTCCAGATCTTCGGATCTGGAACATCATCATCTGATGCAACTTAATGTCTTAATCAGAACACCACTATTTTTGGTTGGGGTATCCGTCAGTTGTGGGTACAGTCATTCTTCGTTGTTTATTAAATAAGTTCTGAGCAACTCATAAAAATCAAATATTTCTTTGATTTTTTTTGGGGGGGGGTAGATTTTCTTAAAAATCGAAGTGTTTTTTTATGCCTGAAGATATATTGTAAATTTGGTCATACCTTACAAATACCCCCACCCCAGTCGGCCTTTTTATAATACACCGACTGAATCTCTTCAAAGAGATAACACCGACCCCATTAAGTCATCTGTTGACCGTTATTGACAACCCGTAATACCTAAGGATAGGATCCTGGTGGTTGAGCTGTGTGTGACCGGTTACTAGGTATTCGTGTAACCTATAACACTCCACTTCGACCTTTACTTGGGATAGACAGGCGGTCGAAGAGGCCTGATCCGATCAATCTGCTGAAGCCCTAACACCAGACCGTGTTCTTCAAATTGCTCTTATGTCGAATACCCAACCCTTTTAATAGGTGCTAGAAGACAGTGGCTGAGGGTCAGCCGTGTAAAGAGGAATACTCAATAAAGATTATTTCTACCAATATATGCACATGAAATAATATATATATATAAAGTATTTCGTATGAAATACACAAGGGTTAATATACCATTAAACAATAACAGAATAAAACTAAGCCAAGCCAATAGAAAACTTACCAGATTGGCAAGGGTATGAAATACTAAAGACACTAAGTTTAAATCTATACGATCAGTCGGTGGGTTGGTGTTTTATGACATATCAATTAATACCGAACCCTGTTTATATATATATATATATAATTCTTTTTAATACCCAGTCCGGTGGCAAAAGATGTTTGGTAAGGCCAGGAGTGGCAGTATCGCCTTGAGTATCGCCTTGAGCTACCGAAACTGTGTTATCACCGCTGGTTGGCGGCTGTTGAGGGCAGGGTATTGCACTTTTTGTCAGAATTATCCTGATGATCTGTTATATTGTGTTTTTCGGTTTAATTTCCATTTTTGTAGTGGTATATTTAGTTTGTTTTTATATGTGGTTGCGTGTTCTCATAAGTAGGAAGGACACCATTTATAGCGATGGGGATAACATTATTATCATTATTATTATTGGGGTTTTTTGGGGTTTTTTTTGGTTTAAGGTTTAAGTTGGTTTTGATGGTATTATTCTAGTTGAGTTGGTATTTCGTTGGTAGTTATCCCCTCGCTAAATGTTGTTGGAAAATAAAGAACGAAGACGTCGTTAGGTTTTAAAGGAAGGTTTAATGGCAGCATGAAGTAAAGGGTTTTACGCTGCTATGCTGCGAGCCTCGTAGTAAAGAAAGAAGGTAGGAAGTTGTTAGAGTGTATCATCTAATTTGTTTTTAACTAGAATCCCTTGGTCTAAAAGAATAGACCGAAGGGATCCATAAACTAGATGGCTCTCCTCATAATGGTTAATGAGGCTACTACTATTCGGGAACAAACGAATAGACGTCCGTTCTCTTTGGGGATTTCTGACCGAGAGAGAGATTCGCGGGCTTTCTTCAATTTTTAGTGCTGCTAGGAAATATGGTTCGAGCTGAATAGGACAAGTCATCCTGATAGGGTGAAAATGTTCGTCGACTCTAACGGTCAAATTAAATTACGCGCCAAGCAAAAATTCAATTTTCTTTCTGCTACACTCTACTTAGTGTATTGAACACTTTTACACATTAGCTTAAGTAAATGTCAGTGCTTTTTTTTCTTTCTTTTGACTAGGCTTTGCGGTGTTGGTTGATTATTTTCAAGCAGTACGGATACTTTTTAGTCTGTTATTTTTTATTAATTTTTTTCCAGATATCAGTTTGTAATATATATTTTATTCACAAGTTGTATTATCTGGGTGGAGGGGTAAGTCAATAATTATTTGGTAACTATTTTCAAATGTTTAAGTTCAATTATTGATAAATGATTTCAAGTATTGCTATTTAACACTACTAATTCGATTTATTAAGAATTCCTGAGTAATATAAATAATTTATACACAGTTTTAGGGTTTCAGCCAATAATAATTGTGACGCAAAAGGTTTACTTTTATCCCAGGACGGGGTTTTATTTCGCACGTGTAAAGTCGGGGCAGGTTGGCACTTGATCCCCTATAGAATAAGTCCTCGTTCAGAGTTTTTCTCTCAGGCATATAAGACCGGGCATATTACGTGAGGGATTAATTTAGGGCCAGACTGACCGCCACTGGCAATGGGTTCCAAATTTCACACTATCCACACACCCACCCGGCCGCTTTCATTCCTTCCCCTAGACAATGGAAGATATGAGTCTATAGGTTTTAGTCGTAATAATATTATATTGTAGTAGTCGGCAACTCCGGTTTCCCGTGTGATATTTTTAAGGAATTAATAGGACAATTCTAAGCAAGATAACATAAGGCGAATAGAAGCTGAAAAGGAAATGTGACTCAACAAAATCATAGCAGAACTGCAAAGAAC
This sequence comes from Sepioteuthis lessoniana, assembly GCA_963585895.1. Classification (NCBI taxonomy): domain Eukaryota; kingdom Metazoa; phylum Mollusca; class Cephalopoda; order Myopsida; family Loliginidae; genus Sepioteuthis; species Sepioteuthis lessoniana. The sequence continues at coordinate 55,064,277 of OY757946.1, forward strand.
ATCTTCGACCACGTGGTAACATAAAAATACAGGAATCCTTTACTATACAAAGAGATACACTTTCAAATGGTCAAATATGTATAATGAATTGAACAGTCCATGGACATAAATGTCTTTCTTCTTTTCTGTTCTTTTGTTTCTTCAAATTGAGAGAGAGAGAGAGTGGTATATAAAATTTGGGTATAAAAGAGAAATAGCCCCAAAGTTACTTATCTTATTTTTCGACGGGGTTCCACTGGAGAATCTTTCTTCTTTCACGGGCTAATAGACTTTATGCTATTTTTAATACTGGCTTGAAGAACTTGGGTCCCTCGTGTCTCAGATATTCTTTTGTCTTCTACCCGGAGTAAATGGCTATGGATCTGTCTGCCACGAGCCCTTTCCAATAACTGATCTTTCTTACTATCTATTTCCGCTGACGGGGGAGAGCCCCACTTCCGTTTTGGGGTCCCAGCCAATCATTTGGCTTCTCTCTCCCTCCCCTTCCGGTGTCCGGCGACCTGAGGTTACTAAGTACCAACACCTGTTGATATCCCCTCTGTGACCCACATTCTCTCTTAACGGTCACTTTTTTGACGGGTTGCCACTGTTCATTCCAACGGGAGGATAGTATTAATCTTACCTCTATCGTCTCCGCGGGATATCACGTGACATAATAAAACTTACTAAAGGATATACAATTAGTGAATAATATTCCACAAGAAAATACTTATTTTCTATTATGTTGACAAGAAGAAATAAACTTCTACTTCACACTCATCTGGGCACTGACAAAAACTGAAAATTTTTTTTAGATAAATTTCAAACAACGTGAAACAATGGAATGTGGAAGGTTAATCAGTTCGATTAAAAGTGTTTGAAAGATTTTTTTTTCTTCTTTTAAGATATTTGCTGTCGGAACGAGTTGGTGAGGTTGATACATTCGGTGGTTATTTGAGCTGTTGCTATTTGGGGAAGGAGTTTCAAATAACCGACGGATTTCAATGTGAGAATAGAAAAAAGTTGATTTTTAATAAATGCGTACGTCTTTCTATTTGTCACACACACACACACACACACATACTGTTCACCAATTTCATTCTCTCTCTCTCTCTCACTCTTTCTCTCTCTCTCTCACACACACACACACACATATTAAAATGAGTAGGCTCACGAAAAGATTTGGATTTTTTAGGATTTGTATTTTGTTCTTACATACATGTATGTTTCCAGCTTGACACTTTCGTCAGAGAACATTTTAATGGAGTATTCAATAAGACTTAAACTCACTCGTGTTTGTAGTTTGAATGGTTTCAGTTGGTTATGGTTTTTTTATGAATGCCGGTCCTTCCTTTTTCTTAGAGTGTGTTTCTCTTAGCTGACTTTACCCCTCATTAACTTTTGATAGTTGATACGTTGTGTGTGTGTGTGTGTGTGTGTGAGTTGGAGGGTTTCGGATTTCACTTGTAAAGATTTTTTCTATGTGTGTGTGTGTGTGCGTGTGTGTGTGTTGGGGGGTTTCAGATTTCACTTGTAAAGATTTTTTCTATGTGTGTGTGTGTGTGTGTGTGTGTGTTGGAGGGTTTCGGATTTCACTTGTAAAGATTTTTTCTATGTGTGTGTGTGTGTGCGTGTGTGTGTGTTGGAGGGTTTCGGATTTCACTTGTAAAGATTTTTTCTATGTGTGTGTGTGAATGTATGTCTTGAGAATTTTTTTGTGTATATATATGTATATATTTGTTTTTATTTGTGTGTACGATTCATGCTTTATTCAACTTTTGTTTGAATCTATTTATAAAATTCATTTCTTTTATTTGAAGTAGCGTGTAGTCGTTCGTTTGATATATAGGCATTATTTTAAATTTACCTCGGTTACATTGGTGTAGGTGTTTCGATACATTTCATTTTTTGTTTTCTCCTAGTTTGTTATTACTCCTGTGAAGTGATGTCCTTGTATTAAGGTCCTGTGTTCACCCCATGCATATTTCTTTGCATTCGCTACATTCAATTATGTAGACTACGTTAGAAGAATCCTGGAGAGTCAAGGATACTTATTATTACTCCTAGTAAATTGAAAAAATCTCTACTCAGAACTGGTGTGAAAAAAAGTATATATATATAAGTTGGGTGACCTGAAGGCTTCCTTCTCTACAGTTATTACACCGAGGTGTATAGGGAAGGTGCTACTCCCTTACATGGAAGGCTTCACTTACCCTTGATAATTATCTTATAATACTGAGTGTTAAGCAAGGAGGCATCAAGTACCATTTTTGGGTCTTTGGTATGACTCGACCTAGCATTGAACCTCTTTTTCCTGGACCATTAGGCGAATACTCTCACCATTATACCAATGGGCCGAATGTATCAATAATAATAATAGTATAGACATACGAAGAAGGACTGAAAAGTTCATAGGCTGAAAAAAATCACATGACGATGTTATACATGTTGTTGATGACTTTTTTACCAATGCGATCCAAGCACTGCAACACTGATGGAAGAAGTGTGTGAGCCGCAAGGGGGCCTCTGTTGAAAAATAGACCTCATTTGGTCCCATTTCATTAGAGTATATTGGTCATTGGGCTAATGACTAGAGTGTTCGCCAATAGTCCGGTAGACCAGAGTTCCCACCAAAGACTAAAAAAATGGTACTTGATGCCGCCTTGCTTAACACTCAGCATTATAAGGTAAAGGATCAAGGGTAAAGTGGAGCAATATAGGGAATGGAGTTGCGCCCTCCCTTACACCTCGGTGTAGTAGCTATTGAAAAGGGAGTCTTCTGGTCACCCTCGACTACAGTCGCCAACTTTACTTTATCTTGGTCAGCCTATGAACTTTTCAGCGTTCTCTCGTACACACACACACACACACACACACACACACAGGTCTCATCTGATTGTTGTGTTTCTTAATAAAAATCCATGAAAGTAATCGTCTTTCATAAGGAATTGAGTAAACATTTATTTTAGGTTTTATCTTGTTCTACTGGCCAATGTATGAACACTTATCTCGTTTAAGAAAAAAATTTTCTAATAATTCATTTCATTATATATATATATATATATATAATTGTATGAAAAGTTTTGTGTCACATTCCAACATCGTGGGATTGTTGGGTAATCACCCTCCACACACATGCACATATGATCGTCGAATGGACAACCTACCTCACGTAGTGTAATTGTTTGCAAACGAATCAGCAGATTATTGAGAGTGCATTCAGTTCTCACTAGGTGCCCCATACTTGCAGCCTTGTACCACAACTAAGCTATACTTTATAAATAAGTATGATGTTTAGTGATTTCCGGTAGCAAACACTGTCAGTGAGTTCGATTCTCACCGATTCCTCCGTACTTTGTGCTACAACTAATCTACGCTTAATTGGATATAAGGCTTAGCAAGTTAAACTAGCAAACTTTCTCTGTGAAAACGTTTCCCACTGGGTACGTGGTACTTCCGATTTTCTGCTACCGATTAGCTACGGTTCGTAAAGCTCAGTTAGCCAACATTTTCTGTGAATTCGTTTCTCACCGGGTGTTTTGTACTTCCGGTTTTGTGCTACAAATAACTGTAATGGTTAGCAAAATCGACCAGCAAATAATGAGTTCGATTCTAACTGGCTGCCCCGTACTTTAGGCCTTGTACCAAAATTAATCTCAGCTCAATAGATAAATATAATACTGAACAAGCTAGACTGTCAAGCATTGTCAATAAGTTGGATACTTATTGGAAGCTCCATACTTCCAGCCTTGTGCCAAACAAAGCTTTTAAGGCTGAATTTCTTTAGTTTATTGAGTAAATTCATCGATAAGTTGTTTTTTGTTGGGTCTTTTATTTTTATTTTTAAACTTAGCACTCACCCCACAATCGGCACCAATACAAAATAAATAAACTGACGTCCGCTGTGTTTACAGTTGTCCGTCTCCAACACGCCCATCTCCCCACCAAGAACAACTCCACCCAGACTTGAAATAAGCAATAATAATGTGACCCAAAAATAAAATGAAAAATAAAACTTTTACTTATATTCGTATGCAAAGAAAAAAAACAGTTTGGGTTCATGACTTTCGGTCAAATCACGCTGAAAACTTCCGATCACAGAAGTTACGCAACGTTTACCGTGATCAAACTTAGATCGGTGACCACTTCATTACAATACTGTTAGTAAGCTGAGGTTTGTGTACCAGACTGAGCAAAGTATTGTAAATAGTAAGAAAAAGAAAAGAAGTTAAGCAACAAACATGTTCAATAACTATATAGGTGACTTCTTAGTTATAACAAGATGGTTAACCATTTCAATATACAGCAAGAAAACATTGGAAGAAGTTAAGCAACAATGAACCTTCTCGATTCTTGGATGGGTGACCCTGTTAGTAAGACCAGACACTTATAACAATGTGACTCCTGTTTATCCGATAAGCAAAACTTAGAAAATAACAAGAAAAAATACGTTAAGCAATGATGAGCTTATACTGTACTTAAATGGGGGACAACTAAGGAACAACAGGTACTGTAAGAAACGTGAGGTCTCTGAGCCAAACTAAAATTTAGTAAATGACAAGAAAAATAAAGGGAGAAGTTAAGCAACGACGAATCTGTTCAGTACTTAGATTAGTGACTATTTCGTCAACAAGAGTTACTGTGAGAAACGGGAGGCCTGTGTACCAAACTGGACAAAGCTTAGTGAATAGCAAGAAAATGAAAGGAAGCAGTTAAGCAATGATAATCATATTCAGTATTTAGATGGGTGATCATTTAAGTCAACAGCAAGTGCTATAGACAACAACCTATTTTCCAAAAAGCTTATTAAATAGCAACGATGTGACTTTGTGATTAAGAATACAGCTGTAAGCCCGTGTATATCTACCCATCTATTTTTCCCAAATGCCGCTTTAGTGAGGCTTGTTAGAAAAAAATGAGTACAACTACTGTTTTACTTTAAGACAGAAAACCAAACATATTTTGTTATAAATTTAGAGATTATCATATACGTATTCTATAAGTTGACAAGAGTCAACTAAAATGTTCATAGGATGACAAAGATACTCTCGTGGAACGTGACCAAATAAAGTTTACTTATCAGCATAGTCACCTCCTTAAGGTTCACACGTCTTCCATCGTTGCTGCAGAGCTTGGATCCCATTGGTAAAAAAGTTATCGACAACAGAGATGACGTCATCATTAGAACTTTTCAGCTGATAAACTTTTCAGCCTACCCTCAGATACTTATTTACACAGATTTGAAACCTTACCTTGGTTTTTATAGTCGTAATATTTTGCCCGTTGTACACTCCAGCCTTCTTTAGGTGAATGTTGTTTCCGTTTCTTCAGTGAATTTAGAACGGAAAGTTTCATTTAATCCAGAAAACATTGCCTTCATTAATAAAAACGTTGGTTAAGCGTATCTAGTTTTCTAACGGTTGTGAGTTCAATCCCTGAGTCGGATAGTGCATTAAAGTTATATACACTAGTTCAGTGGAAGACGAAAACAAGCAACATTTCAAGGAAAAAGTCACGGGTAAAAGATATCCTTTAAGAATAAACATCTTAAGAAGGTCAAAGATTCAACGGTCGAAATTTTGAGACCATACAAATTGTATTGATTTATTCGAAGTCAGAGTTGACACAAGGTCATTTTATAGTGGGGTACTACGCTCGAATTGAGACTCATGCGTGATTGTCACAAAATATTTTGGTCGTCTTGGCATTCTTCTTTAGAGGGGTATCAAGTGCCAATCCATAAACTCACTCATACAAAGCAGATACTACCTGATCTGGAAGGGCCTCGAAGACCAGGCAATCAAATAAAAATCACACACCCGCTGCGAATGCCAGGTGAGCCTTGGATGTGCTAGGTAAGTATCTATACTTATCACTATTTTCTTCTCTTGACTTAATATTAAATGGTAATAGATGAAACCATTTAACTATACCCACCTTACTAGAAGCAATCAAAATAATGGCACAGGCATTCATATGCCGTTAAATGAACAGCAACCAACTAACAAAAATAGCGCTGATGTCCCTTTTGCCACAGGAACAAGATATTTCAGTTTCAGCCTTGCAAATAATTGATCACGGCGTTCCAAACTTTTTCGTCAAATGCCTCTATTTTCATGAAACAATCTCTCTGCCATTCTTGTCGGTTTTCTGTCTCGATACACAAAATTGCGTCGTTTAAGGTTTTCTTTAAACCAAAATAGAGGACCACTCACAGTTCTTTAGTCGGCCAATATATATTAGAGACAAACCAAAGAAACTTTTATCAGATAACATTCTTCATTTGACCAATGCAAATACGACACAAATATTTACATCGCTTTTAATATCAACTCCATTTAATTTTTTTCTTTTTCAATTTTTAAAAATTTTCTAAAAAAGCCTCCTTTTTTCCCAGGATACTTTTTTCTCCCGATTATGACCAAAAGTCAAAGTTTGTTGAAAAAAATCAAAGGATAAATAGCATTAAAGTAATATTCCTATTAATCTTGACAATTTCGTTCATCTCATATATATATATATATATATATATATATATATATATATATATATATATATATATATAATTTTATGTATATTTAATAGCATGGAAGCTTATCTGCGACCTCTGGTTTCATGCCGTCTTTATACGAAACCAATGGTGGCAGATAAGCATCCATGCCATTAAATATATATATAAACTAATAGACATTTATTAATTATTATATTATATAATTGCTCACAGATATTGAGCACTTTCCAAATTATATCGCATTTGGTCTGCCACAAGTGAGATAGCGACAACCATATACTGTTGTGATATATATATATATATATATATATATATATATATATATATATATATATTGTAAGAAGAGATGGTAAGTTTTACATTTAATATTATTGTATGATTATAAAAATACTTATTGCATCTATCTACTTATAAAATACTGAACTCGTTTATGTAATAAATTATCATTTTATATTTATGACTCCTTTGAGAGTTTTTAACACCGACGTTGGCTGATGGTTTTCCCATGGAGTTTGAGTGACATCAAGTTTTCTCAAGTCTTCTGGATACGTCTCAGTATTTTGGTCGATCTTAATAATGCTGTAATCTTAGTGGTCTCCACTTGTCCTCTTATTTCTAAGTCTTCCTATTCTTTTACCAATAATTTAGGGATTGTTCCGAGTGCACCTATTACAATTGACATCACTGTCACCTTCAGGTTCCATAGCTTTATTAGTTCTCTAGCAAGGTTTTAGTACTTATCCTTTTTTTTTCGCTTTCTTTTAATTTTAATTTGTGGTCTGCCGGGACGGAAGAGTCCTCTATCTATTTATTTATTTATTTATTTTTCATTTAGTTTACTATCACTAGGTCTGGTTGTCCAGTCGAGATTAGGTGATCTGTTTGTATCTCAAAATCGCAGAGAACTTCGTGCGGCTCATATTCCAGCACAGATTCTGGGTTGTGCACATACTACTTGTTCGTTTGGTCAAATTTAAACTTCTTGCACAATTCCCAGTGGATCACCTTCTCCGCCCAATCGTATCTAGTCTAATACTCTTTTTGCCCTAATTTGTGACATTCGCTTATTATATGATTGATCATTTCATCTCTATCATCACATAACCTTCGTTTGATATTTTGTTGCGTGTTATTTATTTTTGCTTTCACATAGTTGGTCTTTATGGCGTCAGTTGTGCTGCTATCAGAAGAGATTCAGTTTCTCTCTTAAGGTTCCTCTTTCTTAACCATGTCCAAGTCTTCTTGTTTGAGATTGCTCGTGGTGGTTGCTTGAAATATCCATACAATTGTTGTTGTTTTTGTTTGTTTTTTTTCATATTTCTGTTTCCTAATTATTGTTTCTTTGTTCATCCTGGTGTTTCTTCTGTTATTTCTGGTCGCTGTAATTTGTCTTTCGTTTCTCTTTCTATGTAGTTTTCGAGTCGTCGTATCGATGCATCGACACTTTATTGAATACTGGCAAGTTCTCTTCCTTCTTCTTTTCTTGACACATATAGTCTGCGTACGTCATCACGGGGATGTAAGGCCTTATGCATCGTTATGAGTTTTCTTGTTTTCTAGTCCAGTTTTTGAAGTTCTTCCCACGTCCACTTTAGGAATAGTCCCGAGAACCTTAAAGGGGGACAACCCAGGGATTTATGACTTCTGTTATATAGATTGGTTTCGAGTAGTTTTCTCGTTCTCCTGATATTTTCTTTTTTAATTTTTCTTCCATTTGATTTGGTAGTTAAATTCCTTCCGTCATTTGTTGTTTTCTGCTTCTCATAATTAGCATGGATCATTTTTCTGTGCCAAATTCCATCCCTATATCTTCACCGAATATTCTCACTGCCTATATTAGGGTTTCCAATATTTTCATTTTTGGCAGATAGTTTGATGCCGTCCATGTACAATAAGAGATTGATTTTTTTTTTTCAATTTAATAAGTTTGAAGCCGCCTGTGCATTTCCTATGTGATTGATTGGCATTATCGCTATTACAAATAGTAATGGTGACAGTGCATCTCCCTGGAAAATACCTCTTTGGATTTCCTCCTCAGCTAAACTTTTTCCTCTTGCTGTAAATTCCGCACTCCAGTTTCTAATGGTTTCCAAGATAAACTTTATAACTTCGTCGGATATCTTGTACATTTTGAGACAGTCGATTATACAATTTTGCGTGATCATATTTTGCGAATTTTTCACAACTGCATTAACTGATGGTCTTCGAATAGATTCTCAGAAACAGCAAATATCCTGAAGTCTCCAGGACTCTTCTCAATATTCTGATACTGTATTTCTAACTCTTCCAACCTTCTTACCAAGCCTTTGGGATAGTTCCAAGTGCACCAATTACAATTTGTATCACTGTCCACTATTATTATTATTATTATTATTAAATACACTCTCATGTAAGTTGGTGATCTTTGTCGAGGGTGACTCGAAAACTCCCTTTTCAATAGCTACTACTACGAAGTGTAGGGGATGACGCTACTCCTTTCTCTGGATTGATCCACTTTAACCCCGATCCTTACCTTATAAAGTTGAGTGTTAAGCAAGGCGGCACCAAGTGCCATTTTTTGAGTCTTTAGTATGACTCGATTTGGGATAGAACCCCTGTCTCCCGGGCCATTAGCAAATACTCTACAAATATATATATAAACGAGTAAGTATATATATATATATATATAAACGAGTAAGAATCGATTAAAATAATTATATTTTTGTAATTTAGATTTTTTTCTCTCTCCATTGCGTAATGGCAATCTGAAGAGGTTGGATTCTCTTTTGGAGTGGCTAGTTGAACTAAATTTATTATAGCCAAATGACAATTTGTTGGGTTTTCCAATTATATTATGTTGTATTATAAATATGCATGTGTGAGTGAGTGTTATTATTATATATATTATATCATGTACATTATATATATATATATATATATATATATAACAGATAATATATTTGTAATATCCAGGGAAAGGAGCCGCGCCCTCCCCTACACCTTGGTGTAGTAACTATCGAAAAGGGAGCCTTCGGGCCACCATCGACTATGGTTGCCAACTTTACTTTTACTTATTTGTAATATATTATACATATTATTGATATTTTATATATATATATATATATATATATATATATAATATTATTATTATTATTATTATTATTATAAAACGCACTCCCATGCATATTTGCCCGAGCGACTGGGGATGTAGAATACACCGATGGCATCTCTGCAGAGGGGTAAGACCTCCCCCCCCCCAAACGAGTGTCCTGCATATGACACTAAACAATCTGATGGTGAGGTTCCAGTGATACGGGAGCTTTGGGGAATGCGGAGCACTCCTTCATTGCCATTGCTCCCGAGTCCCCACTCTGGCTCGGAATGGTAGCACCTGATAGAGCTCTATCTATGGATTAAATAGAACGAACTGCATACTTATGCTAAACTGAATTGTCTGAATTAGAACTGTTTGACTAAACTGAATAGCTTGAAATAGAAATGATTTTGGCAATTAAACTGTACTTACATTTAAACTGCATGCTTATGCAAAACTCTAATTGTTTTAAAGGGAACTGTTTTTGATATTGAAACAGTACTTACACTAAACTGTATTGTTTGATATAGAACTGTTTTGACATTTAACCGTGTGTAAATTTGTTCTTATACTAAACTGAATTAGCTAAATTAGAACTGTTTCAATAAACTGAAATAGAAAATTTGAAATAGAAAGGTTTTTGACAATTAAACTGTGTCCTTATGCGATATATAGCTGACTATTTACCTATAAATGTATTTGGTGTTAAATAACCTAGAAAAGTTGATATGCCATAAAACCCAAACAACATCCCATATATATATATATATATATATATATATATATATATATGTATATAAATATATACATATGCATGTTTGTGAGGGTGTTATATGATATATATATAATCTAGGGCACCTTTGGCGGTGAAGTGGTTAACAAGCTAGACTAGCAAATCTAAACGAGTGAGTTCGAGTCTCATTAGGTACCCCATTCAGTACTCCCTCGAAGAGAAGACCTTTGTAAATTACTATATGTCATCTACTTCTTATCAATGCGTCCAAGGCAACTAACGCATAGATATCTGAATATTGTCGTCTGTATTTTTTTTATTTATATATGTCATTTTAAATGAAAAATATACGCAGTATCGTTTATGTTTGTTTGAAGGCTTTCACGGTAAAAAGCTGTAAAATGTCAAAATGTTTCCTCAGCAAAAATTCTTTTACAGTCTTAAAAAAATAAATAACGTTAAACAAACATTTTCTTTGCTTTTCCTTTTAGTTATTTTTTTTAAGAGAAGACTTCGGCGCCTTCTGTTTGTTTTAATGACTTGTCAAACAAGTTCATGTCCTAGATTTTTTTTAATTCTTTGTTATTTTTAGTAGGGATTGAACCTCCAACCTTTGGATGATTTCACTCAGAAGTACTTTTCAACCAAATGCCTTATCTACGGCGCCATCACTCCTGGCTTGGTTAATCCTAACAAGAGACAATAATAACAAGTAACACTTACAAAAGCTTAACACTTATGTCCGGTCATGGTTAACAGAATTGGAACTGTCTACCCCCGTGGATTAAATAAAGTGTTCAGTTCGAAGTTTTGTGTTGACACCCAAGTTCGATATAAAACATCTGAAAAAGGCTGAAAGACGTATCGGCTGAAAAGTTGTGAGTATAACAATGAACATGAGGTCAATAGTCCGAATATTCTAAGAAAAAAACAACCCTCATGGGTTACTTAATGATAAATCCTGTTTATATATATATATCTATATATAAGTAAGTAAAGTTGGCAACCGTAGTCGAGGGCAAACATAAGGCTCCCTTTTCAACCGGTACTACACCAAGGTGTTGAGGAGGACGCTACTCCTTTCCCTGGAGTGCTCTACTTTAACGTTGATACATACCTTATATTGCTGAGTGTTAAACTAGGAGGTATCAAGTACCATTTTTAAAGTCTTTGGTATGACGCGACCATTGGCGAACACTCTACCCACTACGCCAATGAGCCGACCGATAAACAGACTGTTTTGTAGTATCACAACTCTTTACTGTGGCTAAACACGAGAACCAGGCTAATTTTACGTCAGCCCGATAACATAACCTCACAGTCAGTAGCACAACTAACACCAGCTCGGGAATTTAACCTATATGTATTAACTTCCGTTTGTTTACATTTTATGCTATCGGAGACCGAAGATAGAAGAGCTTTGAATTCAACTCTCCTAAACGGTACAGAAACTTGAAGTGAATGCTCTTAGAGTACATGTCTATATGATCGAGAGGTGGTAGCATATCCCAAATAAATTCATCGTGAAGAAATTTAAAGTCATTGGCATATACGATAGACTTGCTCAAAGCAACCTACGATGAGCAGACCATTTGAACAGACCTGAAGATAGTAGACTGTCGAAACAGACCCTGTACTTTCAACTTAGAGAAGTGTCACGTAAAATCGTAAATAAGGCATAAGGACGTCATCAAAAGAAACCTGAAGGTCATGAACATTCCTGTAGATAATTGCCAATACCGGTCCAAAATCGAAAAAAACTGGAGGAAAAATTGTTTGTAATAATTTGTCGGTAACTTCATCTTTAAATCAGTGATTGGGGCTCATTTGTTTGCTCTCAGTTAAATGGTTTCAAGTATTCCTATCAAACACTAATAATTATATATAAAAAGTAAAGTAAAGTTGGCGACCATAGTCGTGGGTGACCCGAAGGTTCCCTTTTCGATAGCTACGACACCAAGGTGTAGGGGAGAGCGCTACTCCTTTCCCTGGATTGCTCCACTTTACCCTTGATCCGTACCTTATAATGCCGAGTGTTAAGCAAGGAGGCATCAAGTACCATTTTTTGAGTCTTTGGTATGACTCAACCTGGGCCATTGGCGAACACTCTAACCGCTAGGCCAATGTCCGGTATAATAATTATATATAACATTACATATTTGCTTGCGCACAGTTAAAATGTTTTAAATATTTAACAAGTGTAATTCCTCTTATCAAGTAATCCTATTCAATATGAATAATTTCTACACGGTTGTATGATTTCAAATAACTAATGATAATAGTCCTTAGTAAACGATTGAACAGTTCTGTTTGACACCTAGATGGGACGCTAACTAGTACTACCAGTCCGGTTCAGAGTGGACCTTGGAGTAATGATAATGAAGATGTACTCCACATTCTCCAGGAAGTGGACTTCATCAGATACAGTTTAGTATTACACAGAGGACACTCGTTTGGGAAGGAGTCTTAGCCCTCTGCAAAGGTGCAATCGGTGTATTCTACCGCCACAGCTGACAAGGTGGTCTTGACATCTGTGTTCTGTACCGTGCTGGGAAGCCTCTCCTTGTAGGGTCGTTTTTATGAAGAGCTTAGACCGTTGTAAAGAAGATATGAACGACGTTTAAAAAAATGAGACAAATTCCAAGTTTGATTTTGAAAGATTATTAAAAGGAATATTCTACTTATAATCAAGCTCCGTATTGGTAGAGTCCTGACTTTTTATACAGAAGAGAATGTTTTATGCTACCCTGGGCGGGGTTCGAACCCTTTCCCGGGTGTTAAGAGAATCTGCGTAAAGGGATTTAGTTTTAGTTTTCTTTTATTTTAATTATTCATTTTTTTTTACCTTTGATTTTTTTCTCATCTTTTTATTAATAGAAGATTTATAAATGTTCTCCAGCTTTTTTACCTCTCGAGCAAGATCCAGGTATTCGTCGATATTTTCATTTTCTTTCATTTTCATTTTAGGTGTTTGTCTATCTTTTATCGACGACCACATGGTTTGATCTTGAACTAACAAATTTATCTCAATAAATGGGAAGAGTGTGACTGTCTGTCCTCAATAGAAAGCTAAATAGTTTGATGTAGAATTGCCAAATCTATATCAATAACTAGAAAGAGTTTGTTTGTCTGTCCTCTATAGAGGGCCAAATGTTTTGATGCAGGTATACCAAGTCTATATTAATTATTGGGAGAGTTTTTCTGTCCTCTATAGACGGTCAAACGGTTTTATGTAATGCTACCAAATCAATATCAATAATAGCGAAGAGTTTGTTTGTCTGTCTTCTATAGACTGCCAAACGGTTTTATATAGGACTACCAAATCAATATCAATTGGGAAGAGTGTGTTTGTCTGTCTTCTATAAAGGGACAAATGGTTTTATGCAGAGCTACGAAATCTATATTAATATTTAGGAAGAGTTTGTTTGTCTGTCCTTTAGAGACAGTTTGATGGAGATCCACCAAATCTGTATTAATAATTAGTAAGAGTTTGCTTGTCTATCCTCTATAGACGGGCAAACGGTTTCATGTAGAGCTGCCAAATCTATATCAACAATAGTGAAGAGTGTATTTATCTGTCCTCAAGAAGACCAACTGGTTTAATGTAGAGAAGGTTTCTTAAGCTAAAGGACTTAAAGGAGCTATTACGTCCTGAAGCCGAAGAGCATCCGGCCAAATGTGAGATGAGAGTGAGGGAATGATCTTCACTAGTTATTATGCTAATCTGCAATACAGCTGATAAGCATCTATTTATTATTCCCGGTCAAAATGAATACACATCTGATATTAAGTGGGATATATGAATAAGTATAAAATGAAAGGGGATAAATTTTCTTTTTTAAATTTTCCTTAATTTATGCTTTTATTTTTGGTAAATTTTCTTTTTTTTTTTTATTCTCACTTTTCATAAATTCTGTAAAGAAATTCAAAGTAAAATTCAAAGTTTTATTTTATATAAAGAAATTAATTTCTTTTCGTTTAACCATCAACTCTCACATATTTTCTATGATTTTCTATTTGTGTGTGATGTCTGTCATCTCAGGTACATCTTCCGCATGACAGTTGAAAAATCTATTTCTTCTTACGTTATGAAACAAAACAAATGTTCTCATATTTTCTTGTCCGCCATCCCAAGTACCCACTCCAAACCAATATGAGTCATCCAGTCTACCCCCTTCTCATTTTATGAAACAAAAAATTCCACACGGTTGTCTGTTGTATTAGTTAATTTTCTAAAATCTCAATCAACCCCCCTCCTCCTCATATTGCAATAAATCTTTGAAACAAGCTGTTGTAAATTTCACCAACGTTTTTATTAAGAATGTATTTTTTATGTATATAAAACTGGATTATTTCTTCTTTTCCGTTTTTCATCTTAATATGACATCCCCGCCTCAACCTCGTCCACCTCCCTCTAATCTCTCTGTGACAACGCTGGAAAAAAAACAGATTGAAAGTTCCCTCCAGGAAAGTGACCATACACTACCCTGCCCTACGTTGTGATTCTTTAAATGGAAAGACAGCGACGATCACGTCTGAAAAGAAGAGGCGTTGTTGGCAGCCGATGACTGAAAACCGAAGGATATATATTGTAGAACAAAAAAAATACAACTCCGATTCCTGCAGTAGTTAATAATAAAAAGGTTTTATAGTCTTCAAGTTTACTGATGGTAACAAAATCTGCGGGTTTGACTAAGGCGTCGGTCTGGCGAGGGTTAAGTCTTCTTAGCAATAATTCGTCCTAGCGGCATACTGGTGATATGAGTTGGCAGCACGAAGCACAGTTCCAATCTGTTGGTCCCAGCTTGGTCAGTTCTGCTTGTCTACTTCGTCTGGTCCCAACTGCTTCACTTATTGCCACCAACTACTCAGGTCAAAAATCAGCTTGCTTATATAATAATTGCTAATATTCTGGGGTAGAGGTTCTGACTGAGGAAGGGGTGATCTCCATAACGTCATTTTTAACTCATCAGACATCCGTTATGTCTTTGTTTCCATTCTCGTCATCAGAAAGGGTCCAACCCCTTTTCCACTTCTTCCATTAAGTCGCTCCTCTCACTGCCCTCGTGATGAGGAATACAGGAGGATAGCTCTCCTCCTACCAGCACAGTTTCTCTCATTTTACTGCTTATGACGTCAAGCTGGAGATTCCTCCCCTTATGCCCAAATATGCTCGACTGTCACCTTTTTGATGGAACTGGTGTAAACCTGTGTGGGAGAAAGGGCTGGTCTTCATCCCAGACTAATTGGTAATTCCTTTTTCAGCACCGATAAGTAATTCCGGAAAATCACCTCACCTCACCTCATTAGTTGCAGTGTTTTCATCAAGTGCCAGCTAGCCTTCCTACCATCAACAAAGATTCCTTTGTTCGCCTCTCAACCTCTTTTTCTTCCTCAATTTCCGTTTGTACTTATTCGCCTCTGAGGTCTATCTTTTAACTGAGGTGTAACTGCGATCAGGTGCGAGTCACAGGTCACGGGTTATCTTCCCTGATTGTCGAATTTCTAATTTTCACTTTTTTTTTCAGGCTTGGGAATTGTTTCATATCACTCATTTCTTAAAACAACATCTTTTTCTTCCTCTATTTCCGTTTGTACTTGTAACCAACTTAATCCTCATTACCTGTCAACATCTTCCAAATCTCATTTCTGGCCATTGTCAAAAGTTCTTTTCCCAAAATTTCAATTTTACACTTCTCGGCAATTATATTTGGCTGCTCAAATTTTTGTTTAACCCTTCATGTACCACGCTACAGACCAATATTGTCACATTAAGCTGAAAGTGACTGAAATATTAAAGTGTATTCTGCGCTTCTATAGGGAGATATACGACCAGGGGCGAGGGATAAATTACCAATTTTAAGGAAAATATTTGTCCCGAAAATTGTTCTGTCTTATCTCATTGTAAAGTACTCATTTGCTCAGAGCTTTTGCCAAGAGTAGGATGTGATTAATATAAGGTCAATGTTTAAGAAGAGTACAGCTGTTTTTAATTCAGAGTTTTCCTTCTCCTAGACTGGTTGCCGAACAATTGCTATAGAACCCTAACTGCCCTACTTCTTTCCCATATCTGGTGGGGAACAGGTTTTGAACTCGGATCACCGATTCCATTCGAGATCGCCGTAACACTAAATGTGCCCGCATAGAAAAGTAGTTTGCGGGTCACAAGCGGATCGATGGTGGCGTTTTTGAGATCTCTGGTTTTGAATTTGAACTTTTCTCACGGTGGGATTATCTTTGATAAAAGCCATAAACAACTTCTTGTCCGAAATGAATCTTTTAATTGCTAAAAAATGATTTTTCAGACTGCGTACTATTTTACAATATGCTTTAGGTTCGGGTAGATCACGTCAGATATCGTGTTGGATTATTCTCTTGGTTATAAGCCATAAACAACTTCCTGTCTGAAATAAATAACTATCAATGTTGCATTCTGAAAAATGAATCTTTTAATTGCAAAAAAAAAAAATCTCACGTAAGCCATTTAATGCGACGTCTCCAGCATGAAGAAAATATCTTGTCAATGCTGGATTTAGTATTTGGAACTTTGCCCTTTCTGGATTTACTACTGAACTAGGTTGTGTCCAAGAGACGCAAATGAGTTGTAACTCATGACAAAACATGATAATTATTGTTA
Source organism: Sepioteuthis lessoniana (assembly GCA_963585895.1). Lineage (NCBI taxonomy): Eukaryota > Metazoa > Mollusca > Cephalopoda > Myopsida > Loliginidae > Sepioteuthis > Sepioteuthis lessoniana. The sequence continues at coordinate 55,081,210 of OY757946.1, forward strand.
ATAAATTCCTTTTAAAGTTTTTGAAACGTCTAATGATCAAAATGTTGTAATTACAATAAAAAAAAACTTGTACCATTTAATGCGATGTTTCCTGCAATGAAAGAATATCTTGCCAATGTTGGATTTATTATTTGTAACTTTGCTTTTTCTGGATTTTATGCTGAACTAGATTGTCTAATATTCATTGACTTGATAACAATAATTTGTGAATTAACTGGGACTAAACCCTTTTTATCAGTTCAATCTCTGCCTTTTGTATTACGCTTTTATTCGCCAGATCTTCCAATAATTACAAAATCTATTTTCTACGCATCGTCGATGCGTAGAAAATAGATTTTGTAATTGTTGGAAGATCTGACGAATATAATTTCTGCACTGAATAGACTTGAAAAATACAATTCCAAATTCGTACAGCAATCCAGAGAACATGTGTTTGGCGTATTTGTGTTAAAATGAAATGAATTTTAATTGCCAACACTCCTTCGCTTGAGTGCATAGTAAATCCCTTACACTTTACAAACAGACAATCCTTTGTTTCCAGGTGAGAGTTTATTGGATGTGTAAATTTCATTTGAATTTGGGACCCTTGACGATAACACAACCAAATGTGCAAATATAGATAACAAAGGTAAACATGAACAATTTCTATGTTTATTTAGGTTTTTTTCTTCATTTGGGTTATTAATTGGGACTTATTTCCTGACATCTCTCACTCAAAAGACTCAGAGTATGAAAAGGAATAGACCCCCTCCCTCACCCATAAAACTTTATGTTAATTTTATTTTTATACACAATCCAGATAAGAGTGAATTTCTGTTATTGGCTTCACTTTTTTTTATTTACTGAACTTTTAGAGATAAGTCCTCAAATTACGAATGAACTATCGGCCATAACTTAACACTTTTCTAGTTGTTGGAAAGTCTAAAGAAATATTGTTAATGGCCGAATTGTTGCTAGTTGAACACATGATTTTGGAATTTAACTGTTCAGGGGAAAAATGAAGCAAATGACTAAAACTTACTCTTCTCTGGATGGTGAATGTAAGTAACCCATTTCTATTGAATTTGAGATTTAAGTAGTCTGTATAAAATAAAGCAAATAACTAAAAACTTTTCTTATCTGAATGATGAATGTAAGTATAAGAGTTTGATTCAATTTTTTACATAGAAATAATAGAAATTTAGCAAGCACTTAATAAAAACTGTCAAAAATAGCTCGTCGATGAAAATTTACGTCTGTGTACAAAAAAAAATTGTCTGTCTTGTGTACAAAAAAATTATATAAAAATGTAATATTCACGTTCACCATCCAGATGAAAGTAATTTTTTTAGATGAAAAAGTTAATTTTCTCCTAAATCAAATATACAAGGATTTTATTATTTCTAATGAAACATTTTTCAGTCAAAATGGATATTATAAAGTACTAAGATATTTTGCCTATTAATAAGTTACAATTTTTCATAAAATCTTCATTTTTTTCACAAGGAAATCTATCCTTTCAAGTGGAACATTATACAATCAAATCTGATATTATTAGGTATCATTTATTGCTAAACTCTGTCACAGTGAAATTCTATAACCAAAGTTATTACATGTAGCAATCCATATATTAGTATACCCTATATACTAGTCCACTGGCCTAGTGGGTAGGTGGTTCACCAATCGCCCGGGAAACCGGGGTTCAGTCCCAGGTCGAGTCATACCAAATATTCAAACAATACTGTTTGATGCCACCTTGCTTTATAAGGTAAGGATCAAGGGTAAAGTGGAGCAATCCAGGGAAAGGGTAGCGCCCTCTCTTACGCCTTGATGTAGTAGCTGATGAAAAAGTAGCCTTCGGGTCGCCCTTGACAACGGTTGCTAACTTTACATATATTCATCCAATGCTATTTATTCATTTTTGCAATTTTCAGTGCCATAGTATTCTAAAATAAACAGTATCTAATAATATCCGTTTTGATTGGAAGCTGTTGCACAATAAATAATACTTATTACAACTAGTTAGATGATTGGTTGGTTGGTTGATTGGGTTTTATGGTATATCAATCTTTGTAGGTTATTTAACGCCAAATCCATTTTTATACAAATAGTCAGTTCTATTTCAAACAATTCAGTTTAGTATGAGTACACAGTTTATATGTCAAAAACATTTCTATTTTAAGCTATTCAGTTTATTCAAACAGTTCTAATTCAGCTAATTCAGTTTAGTATAAGCACAGATTTTGTTTTCACAAAGTTAAATGTCAAAAACATTTCTATATTAAACAATTCAATTTAGTGTAAGTACAGTTTCAATATCAAAAACAGTTCCATTTAAAACTACTCAGTTTAACATAAGTACGCAGTTTAAATATTAGATTTCTATTTCAAGCTATTCAGTTTAGTCAAACAGTTCTAGTTCAAACAATTCAGTTTATCATAAGTATGCGGTTAGTTCTATTTAACCCATATATAGAACCCTATCAGGTGCTACCATTCCGGGCCAGAATGGACCGGGGAGCAATGGTAATGAAGGGGTGCTCTGCATTCCCCAAAGCTCCCGTATCACTGGAGCCTCACCATCAGATTGTTTAGTGTCCTATCCAGGACACTCATTGGGGGGGGGTCTTACCCTTTCTGCAGAGGTACAGTCTGTATATTTTACAGCCCTATCCAACTGAGCAATACACAGCGTTAATGTCAAAACAGTTTTATTTCAGATAATTCAGTTTAGCATAAGTACGCAGTTTAAATGTCAAAATAGTTCTATCTTAAACAATTCAGTTTAGCATAAATGCGCAGTTAAAATGCAAAAATCAGTAAAGTCAAGAAACCACAGTTTAGTTCTAGTTAGCCCATAGATAAGACCCTTATCAGGTGCTACCACTCCGGGCCAGAGTGGATCTGAGAATGATGGCAATGAAGGGGTACTCCACATTCCCCAAAGATCCAGTATTACTGGAACCTCACCTTCAGATTGTTAAGTGTCATATCCAGGACAATCGTTGTGTAGGGGTCTTACCCCGCTGCAGAGAAGCAATCAGTGTATTCTACAGCCCCAGCCCATTTGGCAAGCGCCTAGATGATGATAGTGCTGGGGATGATGATGCTTCTATAATGTTTTATGATGTTTTATAATATTCTATAATGTTTCACTAGAAATAATAAACTCCTGGTGTCTTTGGTTTAGAAGAAAAATTAACTTTTGATTCAAGAAATGGTTAGAGGCGTACAAAATTGAGGGCGATACTGCATTTACAGAGCTTGGTCTGGCACATGGCCAATTATTCGAGCATGATAATTCATTTATGTCAAATTCATTACAATATGTGTTTTTTAATTTTTTGTGAAAGAAGATTTAAAGAAATAACAATTTCGTTGGAACTTGAATTTTATTACAATATTAAACATTTTCTATCTTATACAAAATACGACAGAATAATAGAAATCAAGGTTTTACTAACAACCTAATAAATTAGCTTTTTTTTTCTATGGCTTCCAGCCATTCAAATCTTCATGTTATATCATTAATTTGCGACAACTTGTTCTGAAATAGATGCTGAATTGTCTTATTTTCATTTTCATAATATATAAACATTAATTGTTTATTCTTTATTTCACATCTTTAATAATGAGCGGGGAAGAAAATTGCGTGGGGAGCCATTTTGATACTACCACTGGAAAAAAGGACTGAATGCAAGAGCAGCGGCAAAAGAAATTACTGATGTGAAAGGTCCTGGAATTGTCAATGAATGCTTGATACAAAACTAGTTCTGACATTTCAAGGAAGGTGACATCAGCCTCTAAGACAAACCAAGGTCAGGGAGATCTTTTGTAGTGGAAGATGAAACCTTGCTTGAAATGGTTGAACAACAGCCAAGCACAACCACTCGTATATAATCGACAGAATTTGGTCCTAAACAAACCTCCATCAATCGACACCTCCATAAGCTCGGATTTCTGAATAGATGCTGAAATACTTGAAATACGAAATAATTTAAAATGTTACAAAACTTTTCACTCACCTTAAAAAGTTCATGTGCAAAACATTTAAAACCAGAATATTTTTGTTGTTGTTGTTGTTTTTGTTTTGTTTTTGTTTTTTACTTACTTGGCTTTCTTTTTTCTTTTCTTTTTTTTTTTTTTTCTTCACTGGACTATTGTAATTTACGAAGCTCTTTGCTTTGATGTGGCACAAGGCTGAATGAATGGGGCACCCAATGAGACTCGAACTCACTTTTCCTTCACTCGACTATTCATTTATTGTCATAATGAATCTCCTTTAAAAATGAGTTTTATTTTCACTTTAGTTATAAATTAAATTTTTTAAAAGTCCCTCTATATTCAATTATATCAGTTTTAATCGTACTTCTCTTCATATAAAATTTTTTAATGATTAATTAATATGTGAAACATTCAATATATCAAATGATCTTATCTAAAAAGCTGGATATTCAGTAATAAAAAAAAAGAGACAGAAGAGAAAGATAACGATGGGAATACGACAAACATATTCTGATAATACGTAATAAAATGTGGGAAAATGTGTGTGTGTGTGTGTGTGTGTGTGTGTGTGTGTGTGTGTGTGTGTGTGTGTGTGTGTGTGTGTGTGTGTGTGTTTTGAAACCTTAACATCTCATTAAAATTGTCGATAAAAAACGAATCAAAAGAATATTTCACACAAAAATACTTTGCTTCACGTTACTTTCAGTTTCAGATAGTATTCTCAATCATCAGACACATATGTCGGTTGGCCCTCTGCTACTTCGCGATGGCCGGTGATCGTCCAGACCACCACATTGGGTTTTATGGCCCAAATCCTTTCTTTGTCTGAGAGTCACATGCTATTTCATGGTGAGGAATAAAAATCTCTGGCTGGGAAGAATAAATAACCAACTGATTTTCTCTGTTCATCTCTTTTCTTATATATAACCCATGTACACTGGGGAGTGATTCCATAGATGAAAAAATATAGACATCCATTTTCACACATGATTGCTTGTCAACATCTTGAAACTGTTTGAACTATTTTCCCATTGTCATCAGATCACCTGACTTCTTAATCCAATCATAGCCACGAATTCAAATAACCCCGGAAGTCACCATACATCACTCAAACCGGGTGACATTCTAACAGTATTTTCCACCTCATTCAACGTTTGGAAATTCACACGAATTCTAGCCAACATGTCCATAATATATTTCTCCAATTGATTATGTAACAAATAATGTGAATTGGGAAAAGCAACGAGTTTTTTCAATTCTTCATATCTATCTATCTATGCTTCTTCATATCTATCAATCTAAGAGAGAGAGAGAGATGTCCAAGAATGATAAGAGAAATAGGAATATTTCTTTTGTTTTATTTGTTTGATTTTTGTTAAGTTATCCTCAGGAGAAAAGTTTTTGGGAGGCAAAATATTTTTGTAAAGTGTTTAATATATACGCTGATTACATATCATATCCCTTAATTGTTATATATTATCATCATCATCTTCATTATTATTATTATTATTATTATTATCACTCCATGGGGGTTTTGTGCATCAGCGTGAGCTGATGGTCTTTCACTGGATCCAAAAGATCTGAAGAAGTCCTGTTACTTTTTTCGTGTTTTTGGAAACTTCAAAAATGCGTAACAGGATTGAAATAAATTTATAATCCTATGTGACCGGTTTCGTTGTTTTTCTTAAAGAATATATATATATATATATATATATATATATATATATATATATTAATTCTCTTTTTTAAAATTGTTTCAATGTTTCAGCTCTCATGGTTCTATTTTGTAGGATTTCTGTGATGAAGTACTTAAGTAAAATCTGACGGGAAAATGTTTAGATGTTGTTGCGTGTGAAGCTTTTTTATTTATAGAAAAGACTATGAGTAATTTTGTCACTTTTTTTTACTCGAGATTTATTGAGAATTTATATTTCCAAATTCTTTTATCGAAATTGTAAGTGTTCAAATTGTTCGATAATTCCATTTTAATTATCACTAATTTTTAAACAGACTATCTCTTTACTCATTTTTTACAAGGCTGGAACCATTTTTTTTTTTTTCGTTTTTTTATATTTTGATCACTGTTGTAAAGTCAAACAGTTGTCTCCTCATGGATAAAATGCTATAAATATTAAAAGAATCTCCACCTTAATTGGACTACAGTCAAGTTATATTTAAATAAAACTAAAGTAAAGCAATCACCTTCTTTGTTTTTTATTACAATCTCAATTTATTTTGTTTCTGATTCCCTATCTGTCACGTGTGTGATGCTCCTGTCACAATGCCCGATGGTATAGATCGAATCAGAAAGGTTATTACCTCCCTTGAATGAGCCGTAAATGTCTTCTTTACTTCTTATCGAGTTGTCCGTGCGAATGATTTCAACAGTTGTGCTTATAACACTCCCGCTACGTTCCACTTTCTTTCTGCTCTGACAAAAAGAATAACTCTTTCCTTTTCGCAAATTATGTCCCACGTTCACTGATGAAGTCGATGTTAATTCCGCCGAGAATGATGAAAAGCACCGAGGATGTTTGGACTGAAACGCAACACTGAAAACCTGCCAGACAGTTTTGGAGAACTCTTTGTTACACAGCCAGTAGAGAATGAAATTCGCGGCAGAGTGGGCATGAGCAAGAAGAGTGATAAACAGGTGGATCTCTTCTGGATATGTGTCGTTTGTATCGAAAGCCACAATTGCCGCATAAGGGACCCAACAAATTAAAAACACTACAGACATAGTAAATAAGGTTCGGGATGCTCTCAGCGTTTCCATCCAGGCGTTACGCTTCGTGCGCATGCTCGCCACATCACGCATCATGCAAATATTCAACTTTGTTGTGTGAATTTGTCTTAATAGCAAAAAATTCAGTGCAAAGATTGTGAACAAAGGGCCAATAATCAAAATAACAGATACAAATAAGGTGAAAGTAAAATTAGCCATGCGGTCCCAAATACAACTGTGGTTCTTTTTATCAAAAGAATGGCCACCCCAGCCGAGTATATTACTGGTGTCGATGAAGAAAGCAAGTATCCAAATAAATACAGCAGCACTGAGAGAAGTACGGCTGTTGAAAAATCGCATGTAAATCTGATTGTGGCAGACGTACATGTAGCGGTTTATGGTGGCCATTGACAAATTCAAGATGGCACATATACAAGCAGAGAAACAAAATGAGCCAATAAAACGGCACAGAGAAGGATGCTCTTTGAAGAATTCTTCACCGTGAACAACACCTGTGTAAACAAAAGAAAAAACTCAGAAAATATTTTGTTTATAATACAGACGATTAATATAAATGACTGTATAAACTATACTATACATTATAAAACACCCTGCACAGCGTAGAATTTAATATACGTTATCAAACTTTCATAATGTGTACGAATCTACGTAGAGTATAATATACTTTTTAAATTTTGGCTTAGTTTCTTCGGAGGTTATTTAATAACAAAGTCATCCTTATAGAAGGACAGTAGTGATGAGATTTAATCCATTGCTGGGAGAATAAGGGAGTTCATGCCTTTCCCACAGGCGCATTAGTCCGAATATGAACGTAATAGCACGCCTCGTGTTCGAACTCACTTACCACGTTATCTCATTCCAGCACGTTAGTCAGTGCACCACGAGGACTATGCCTTAACATAAATGTACGTTCATAATGTACACTAAACAAAGTAGAGAATTGGAAAATTGATTATTAGTTCATAATGTAGACAATACTAAGTAGAAATTAGTACACATGACTGTCCGTTCATTACTTTGAAGTGACAATACTTAGTAGAAATTAGTACACATGACTGTCCGTTCATTACTTTCAAGTGACAATACTAAGTAGAAATTAGTAGACATGACTGTCCGTTCATTACTTTGAAGTGACAATACTAAGTAGAAATTAGTAGACATGACTGTCCGTTCATTACTTTGAAGTGACAATACTTAGTAGAAATTAGTACACATGACTGTCCGTTCATTACTTTCAAGTGACAATACTAAGTAGAAATTAGTAGACATGACTGTCCGTTCATTACTTTGAAGTGACAATACTAAGTAGAAATTAGTAGACATGACTGTCCGTTCATTACTTTCAAGTGACAATACTAAGTAGATATTAGTAGACATGACTGACCGTTCATTACTTTGAAGTGACAATACTAAGTAGAAATTAGTAGACATGACTGTCCGTTTATTACTTTCAAGTGACAATACTAAGTAGATATTAGTAGACATGACTGACCGTTCATTACTTTGAAGTGACAATACTAAGTAGAAGTTAGTAGAAATGACTGTCCGTTCATTAATTTCAAGTGACAATACTAAGTAGAAATTAGTAGACATGACTGTCCGTTCATTACTTTGAAGTGACAATACGAAGTAGAAATTAGTAGAAATGACTGTCCGTTCATTATTTTCAAGTGACAATACTAAGTAGAAATTAGTAGACGTGACTGTCCGTTCATTACTTTCAAGTGACAATACTAAGTAGAAATTAGTAGACATGACTGTCCGTTCATTACTTTCAAGTGACAATACTAAATAGAAATTAGTAGACATGACTGTCCGTTCATTACTTTCAAGTGACAATACAAAGTAGAAATTAGTAGACATGACTGTCCGTTCATTACTTTCAAGTGACAATACTAAGTAGAAATTAGTAGACATGACTGTCCGTTCATTACTTAGAACTGACAATACTAAGTAGAAATTAGTAGAAATGACTGTCCGTTCATCACTTTAAAGTGACAATACTAAGTAGAAATTAGTAGACGTGACTGTCCGTTTAATACTTTCAAATGACAATACTAAGTAGAAATTAGTAGACGTGACTGTCCGTTCATTACTTTCAAGTGACAATACTAAGTAGAAATTAGTAGACATGACTGTCCGTTCATTACTTTCAAGTGACAATACAAAGTAGAAATTAGTACACATGACTGTCCGTTCATTACTTTGAAGTGACAATACTAAGTAGAAATTAGTAGACATGACTGTCCGTTCATTACTTTGAAGTGACAATACGAAGTAGAAATTAGTAGACATGACTGTCCGTTCATTACTTTCAAGTGACAATACAAAGTAGAAATTAGTAGACGTGACTGTCCGTTCATTACTTTCAAGTGACAATACAAAGTAGAAATTAGCAGACATGACTGTCCGTTCATTACTTTCAAGTGACAATACTAAGTAGAAATTAGTAGACATGACTGTCCGTTCATTACTTAGAACTGACAATACTAAGTAGAAATTAGTAGAAATGACTGTCCGTTCATCACTTTAAAGTGACAATACTAAGTAGAAATTAGTAGACGTGACTGTCCGTTTAATACTTTCAAATGACAATACTAAGTAGAAATTAGTAGACGTGACTGTCCGTTCATTACTTTCAAGTGACAATACTAAGTAGAAATTAGTAGACATGACTGTCCGTTCATTACTTTCAAGTGACAATACAAAGTAGAAATTAGTACACATGACTGTCCGTTCATTACTTTGAAGTGACAATACTATGTAGAAATTAGTAGACATGACTGTCCGTTCATTACTTTGAAGTGACAATACGAAGTAGAAATTAGTAGACATGACTGTCCGTTCATTACTTTCAAGTGACAATACAAAGTAGAAATTAGTAGACGTGACTGTCCGTTCATTACTTTCAAGTGACAATACAAAGTAGAAATTAGCAGACGTGACTGTCCGTTCATTACTTTCAAGTGACAATACTAAGTAGAAATTAGTACACATGACTGTCCGTTCATTACTTTCAAGAGACAATACGAAGTAAAAATTAGTACACATGACTGTCCGTTCATTACTTTGAAGTGACAATACTAAGTCGAAATTAGTAGAAATGACTGTCCGTTCATTACTTTGAAGTGACAATACTAAGTAGAAATTAGTAGACGTGACTGTCTGTTCAATACTTTAAACTGACAATACTAAGTAGAAATTAGTACACATGACTGTCCGTTCATTACTTTCAAGGGACAATACGAAGTAAAAATTAGTACACATGACTGTCCGTTCATTACTTTGAAGTGACAATACTAAGTCGAAATTAGTAGAAATGACTGTCCGTTCATTACTTTCAAGTGACAATACTAAGTCGAAATTAGCAGATATGACTGTCCGTTCATTACTTAGAACTGACAATACGGACCAAACAAAAAAAGATTAAAATGATAACTCTCTTAAATGGCATCATCTTAAATAACAAATGATTTTCCAATAAAACTCCGTGAAATCTTTCACATAACAATATTATCTTCATAATATAAAAATTTTATTATTGACAAAGCTCTTTTCTGTTATGTTTTGTGGGAGGTTGTTTCGTTTTGTTTTGTAATTTTCATTGATACATTAAAAAATTGTGCCCTTTAACCTTTTTATAAATTTTCTTAGACCACAAAATTTGCAAAATAGAGATCGTTTAGAAAAATGAAATAACGCGGAAAAAAATTATCCAATAGATAAATAGATTGATTGATTCATATGAATAGGCTGTCATAGATCAGATATGAACAGGCAGAGATTAGATAGATAGATTGATAGATAGATTATGAACAGACTGAGGTACATGATAGATAGATAGATAGATAGATACTAATAGACTGAGATAGATAGATAGATAGATAGATAGATAGATAGACCCTAGCAAATAATATTGACATATTACTCTTAGAAAATGTTTCTTCTGTTATTTATGAGCCATGAAAAATAAGCCAAGCCTTAATCTGAGACATTTTATTTTATAGTCAAATTTATAGTTAATAGCTCTAATGATATCAATTCTATAATATGTTTCTCTACTTTATGTCGAAAAAGTCTCTATTAATAATTTAAAAAACAATTATCTTAATTAATTTAGGGTAAGTTCCACGAAACCAGAAAGTGTAGCCATCAAAAAAAAAAAATTCATATTTTAGTTTCGTGATTAGTTGATTTTTCATAGATTAAAAATGACATAAAAAGTTTTTTAAGAGTGTTTAATCCATAATCTCGCAAGGGATTTTATATATGAATATTTCTATAAATATTTCTATAAGTGTACCATAGCCAGATACGGCTATCTGTGAAATGGACATATAATGTTCATATATATAAGATAGAACATAACACGTAACGACTTCTCAGTTCAGGTACGAAACTTTTTATTTACTTTGAGTTTAAAGGTTCTTCGACACAGGAAGAGAGAGGCACAATCTTTCTATTCTGGCTTTTTTATCTGTCCCCCATCACGTGCGGCACCTGCCACAAAGTCTCGCAAGCTAGCGAAAGCCAACCGTCTCGTTCGGTGTCTTGTTTCAACTCTCCTAACTTTCTTCAAATTCCCAAAATCCTCCGCGCGCTTCCGGTGCGTGACGTCATTCGCACTCTATAACTCCGTCTCTCATCTCGGGCTATTGTGACATCTCTGAGTGATACGTCCGCTCTGCGCACGCGCGTGAACACCTGTGTTAATGCTGCACCTAAGTAACCCACGCACTGAGCCGAAAGGTTCTCAGCCTAACTAAACCCAAAGGCATGAAACGAAATCCCTCGGCCATTATATTACATAAGTACTGAATTTAAAATTTGTTATTAGTAGAAAATTCATTCTGAAAAGAATTCTCTTTTTTTCTATGTTTCTTCAGAAGACAACTACAAAAAAAATACAGGGAAAAACAAACGAGATATCTACTCAATAAACAATGAGGTGGGGGGGGACAACATAATTTTCTTGATTTACTCTGGATAGAATAATGGCGGACTGGAGCTGACACTGAGCTATAAACTGTATACAAACTCCTTTTGCCTGCAAAGATCTAATTTCTGTGATGTTATGTCAAGTGCTTCCAACACACGAAGCGCTCCGGCAAATATTGTAAAATTATCGTTCTTATGTAACGTTACCTCACCGACACGGCACCAGATATGCATAAAGGCGTAACACTGCGAGACCCAAATATGAAAGTTGTCACGCAAAGCGACTCAGTTGTTTCCTCGATACGAAAATTTATTTGCTGTCTGCAACATTCACAGCAGTCGCCCGAAACGAGAGATATAGAATAAAAAAGCATTACTTGTCCCGAGAGATGGAGAAAGTTTCACTTGTGGTAGGTGAGACGACAACCACAGACTTCATTCTCTTCACCTCGACCAAGCCTCACACCAAAGGGGCCGCTTATCGTCCAACTGCCTCTGCTTCCGACCCGACTCGAACTGCAACTGTCTGCACAATTAACTCATCGACTGTCCGACTGACTAACTCGACTTCGACTAACTCTCTTTATAAATCTTAATCTAATTATTCTTTTAAATAATCCATTAATAACACGTATTATTAAAACTTTCCTATCTACGCCACTCCAAAATTAGCTGACATCGCATCCAAAATGTTTATCTTTAAGATCTTGCCCACAACCAATTTCAAAACAAACCCGTCAGCTTCATATTTGGACAGGAGCTGACATCGAATGCACTCAAGATCAGTCTACCTGACCTTTCCACTGCAACCTTGTGGTTTTGAAGTCGAACTCGAAGTTTTTACTAAGCTCACAATTTATCACTTAGATAAAAGAGGGTGTTCTTGTGGTGAAATGGTTAAAGCGCTGGACTGCGAAATCGTTGTAAGCGAGTTCGAAATCCAGTCGCGCTATTACCTTCACTTTCGGACTAATACCCCTGGGAAAAGTATGAATCCCCTTATCCTCTCAGCTGTAATTTAAATATTACCACAACTATTCTTGAAGAATGGATTTGGCATTAAATAACCCAAGAAGGTTGATATGCCATTAAACAACAAACAAACGAACTAAGATAAAACGTTTGACTGAAATTATAAATTACTATCCTTAATTATATTACACTTCTAGGACAAATAAATGTTGAGCAATGGTGGGGTCCGCATTCTGAATGGTCAAGCTGGAAGATAGCATTTAACTATGAGACTGAATAACGAAAAATACGTTCTGTTTGATTCCAATTTCAAGTCTTTGGATGTGGGTGACTGATATAACGAATATCAAGTTTGCATTTAAATTGAGAAATTAATAAACTATTGTGATGAATGGGTACACTATCCTTGAGATTGGAAGGAAAATCTCGAGAGATTTTAGAACGAATCTCAAATTAACTACAAAGAAACAGCAGCTAATTGTTCTTTTAATTCGTACAATCCAACGTGTGAAATTATTAACTAACCAAAGCAATATTATATATATATATATATATATATATATATATATATATTTGTATATATATATATATATATATGTATATATATTTACCAACCCCTCTAGAATATGACACGGGCAGGATATGACACAAGGTCAATTTTTAAGCGGACTTTAACAGGTTTGAATTCAGAGTTTTCCTTCTCCCAGACTAGTTAACTCACCAAGGCTGGAGAACTTAGTCTGTCCTACTATTTACCCATAGCTGAAAGGAGAATAATTGGATTCATACCTTTCCCCAAGGGAATTAGTGCAATGCGAAATGCAATCAGTCTCGTCCAGGATTTGAACTCGTGTCGCCGTGTTCATTTTCTACGACGATAACCATTACACCTAGGGCACCTCTGCAAACACACACACACACACACACACACACACATATATATATAATTTTTTGTTGGTCCAATGAAAAAAAGAAGTAAGTACTTTAAAATGAATAAGTCCACAAGAGATTTTGCTTTTAGGTTATTTATGAATAATTTGTATTTATTTTAGGTTGTTATATATATATATATATATATATATATATATATATATATATATATATATATTGGAACTCAACTGATTTCCCTTTTAAATGCATGTCAAAGATTTTATTTGGTCTATGAAAGTAAAACCTTTGCTTAGTATTATCTGTGATTTAAATGAAAAGACGAATCTGTATATTTGAAGTCTAGTTTTTTCAGGTGAATAATTTAAACTGCAAGTTAAATTGATTTTTTACTTATGTTTCAAATTCTTTGCGGTATGTCTTTGAATAGATAAGTTCGTGTAAATATTAAAGATTGCTAGAATCAGTTAATAAGGACAGATTACATTCGGGACCAGATATAAAATAGGAACCTGAAGAAAATCATCTTTAACGGGGTTAATCACAACAATAACGAATTCACACAAGCCGTCTTCTTTAATTAGCACAAGCCCATATTACGACCCTGAAATGCCAGTAAATACCTTAGGACTTTTCAAAATAGATTAACCTTGGACTTATACTAAGTTAAAACTTAAGGAATGTACGAAGGGGAGGGAAAACGGATGGAGAGGGAAAAAGGAAGGAAAATGATTTCTTTTTAAACCCATAAGTGAAACCTTGGAAGCCATGGGAAGCAGCATGGTGGATGTGAAGTAAGGCGGATGAACCCAGCGTCGGATCAACGGCACGCTTTACCATATGCTGGACGTACGAAACCCACAGGTCAACGGCCAGGATCATATAGTTCAGTCAGGAAACTACTGCTACTTATCTTTAAGGGTGGTGTCTATCGATGAGGTTAAAATACGGTTATCGAAAGATTACCATGTCTCTCACTAAAACCATATATCCAAACCGCATCGCCCTTCACGCTAGTAAAAAAGGGGTACGTTCTGCTGAGGTTGGAGCTCTAGCCCAGTGTTCGAAAAATCAACCACAGAACTCAAACACAAACAAAAATTACCTAAATGTAAAAGTACAATACAAATAGCGACATTTAACGTAAGAACTTTAAATAGAAAAGGTCAACAACTGGAGCAGACAGCATCTGCGATAGAGCGCATAACATAGACATAGTATGCGTACAAGAACACAGATACCATTACAGTGAAATAGAAATAAAATACCATGATAATGGCAATGAATAGATGTTTGTCTCAGCATTTGCATGGAAAAAGCTCTGTCAACGCCGCGATAGGGACTGTAGGAATGCTTCTCAGTTCACACACAGTAAAATCACTTCACAGCATCGAAAAAATACAACCGAGAATGACAGTAGCTATGTTTAACGACAACCCCATCGCAGCGATTATCTTCAGCTACAACCCTACCAATGCTAGTAATGAAACGTACCTCATCACCTTCTGTAACGAGCTATCCTTCCTTGCTCCTAGCGTCTCTAAACACAACGTTCTCATCATCGGAGGAGACATGAATGCCCAGATAGGTAAAAACGTTACCAACAAATTCAGCTTACACAGCTTGTCAAATAGAAATGGGGAACACCCAACGGATTTCCCACTAGATGGGCTAACATGCTTTAATACGAAATTTTCGAAAAGCAAGGGAAAACTATGGACCTATTCATACGCAAATAACGCTAAAGCACAGATAGACTACATTCTCATTTATAAAATTGGATTAACAGCGCTTTGAATTGTGAGGCATACTTCTCTTTTGAAGGTGTGTCTTCCGAGCACCGGACTGTCACGGCAAAGATACGTCTGAGCCTACACAGGAATGCATCGTAAACAAACAAAACCTCACGTTATGACTGGTCCCTGCTTAACAATAGCGATAAACATAGGATAAAATTAAGAAGCAAATTCGATGCACTCCAGGAAATATCAGAAACACTTACTCCGAATGACGAATATGAAAACTTCGTCAATGTCAGCATGGAAGCGGCAGCAAAATGCATACCAACCAAACTAAGAGCAAAATTCTGTTGAAGACATTAGCAGGTAAGAAAAAATATGACGACATGAAAACTGCATCCCTATGCAATAAAAAGAACCCAACTAATACCAACACTCAGAAACTTAAGTGAACTAACTAATTCTTACCTAAAAGAACAAACAGAATGCATCCAAGACCAGATCAATAAGATTCGACACTCGTTTGAAGATAGACAATCTCGGATAGCATGGCTGATAGTAAATGAAGTGAGTAAAAGAAAGAACACCTCCAGAGCTAAGCTAAAAGCTGCCAGTCAAGAAGAACAAATACACTTGTGGAAAGAACATTTTAAGAATCTGCTTGGAAAACCTCCAAAAGTTACGGATGAACTTACCTAAAAAATTATTAATAATCAACTGGACATCAAATTAGAACAGCTTATGCAAAAAGAACTCGACATGGTACAAACAACATTTTTTAAAAAAAGAAGTAAATTTGATGACATGTTGCTACGATACTGCAACGTTGTATATAACCAGAAGACAAGAGACAGATGAAAAAAGGCCGCATCCTAACTTTCCCCAAGAACGGTGGCCTCGGAATTGCCAAGAACTACTGGGTTACAACCCTTACTTCCATCAAGGCTAAGATTTACAATGCTCTGCTACTCAACCGCATCAAACCTGAAATTGAGAAAGTTTTTAGGCAGAATCAAAATGGTTTTCGGCGAAATCGATCCACAACATCACCAATTCTGAGAATCCGTCGATTTTTAGAAAGTGTTCGTGCCAAAAATCTTGAGGTAACACTCTTATTTGTAGATTCCTTCAAAGCATTTGACTCCGTGCACAGAGGGAATATTTTTATCTATGGTCTCCCCAAAGAAACTGTCGCAGCCATAATGATGCTCTATAAAAACACGAAAGTAAAAGTACACTCACCGGATGGAAACACAGACTTCCTTGACATTGTTGCAGGTGTGCTGCAAGAGGGTACATTAGCACCATACCAGTTCTTAACCAGTCAAGACTACGTACTTCGAACGTCGATAAATTTAAGGAAAGAAAATGGTCTGACAATGGAAAAGCATGAACCAGACGTTACCCCACACAAACTATTTCGGACACTGATGACATAGCGCTTCTGGCAAATTTACCTGCCCAGGCCAAATCCCTGCTGCATAGCCTGGAACGAACAGCAGGTGACAGAGGCCTCCATATGAACGCAGACAAAACGGAGTACATGTGCTTTAATCAAAGAAGAGACATCTCCACGCTAAATGGTAGTTCTCTGAAACTAATGGGCAGGTTCACCCACCTCGGAAGCAACGTCTCATCAACTGAAAATGACATCAATACTCGTCAAGCGAAGGTATGAACAGCTGTCAATAGGTTATCGGTTATATGGAAGTTAGACCTATCCGATAGAAGAAAACGCATTTTTCCAAACAGTGGTCGTGTCCATACTACTATGTAGAGGCACCACATGGACGCTGACTAAGCATATAGAAAAAAAGCTTGACGGCAATTGCTCTAGAATGCTACGAGCTATATCGAACAACAGCTAGAAGTAACATCCCACAAATCAGTAGCTGTACGGCCACCTACCTCCCATCTCAAAAACTAACCAAATTAGAGGAACAAGACATGCGGGATACTACTGGAGAAGTAAGGACGAACTCATAAGTGACTTTCTCCGATGGATCCCTTTCACTTGACGAGCAAGTGTTGGATGACCAGTTAGAACTTATCGACAACAGCTCTGTACAGACACAGGAAGTCTAGAAGACGTGCTAGAAGCGATGGACGATAGAGACGAGTGGCGAAAGTGAGTTATGGAAATCCGTGCTGGCGGTACGAGATGATGATGATGATGATTTATTGGAACTTAACTAATTTCCATTCTGAAAAATTGTTGATATTTTGTGCAAAAAATAGGCTCGTGAATCTGTAATTTTTGCATCTAAACTTTTTAATTTTTTAACCAACCAGCGTTTTCGCGCGAGTTTCTAAATTTTGAAATACTTCGCAGACGACAATATTTGACTTTGTAGCAGAAAGAACCTTGTATTTTTTATTTTATTTTTTTATTTTTTTTTTTTTTTTGCGCGCGTAATTTAGTTTGACCGTTAGAGTCGCCGAACATTTTCACCCAATCAGGATGACCTGTCCTATTCAGCCCGAACCATATTTCCTAGCAGCACCAAAAATTAAAGAAAGCCCGCGAAACTCTTTCTCCCTCAGAAATCGTCAATAAGAACAGACGTTTTATTGTCTGCTCTTGAATAGCGGCAGCAGCGTCAACCACTGAGGAGAGCAATCTAGTTTACGGATCCCCTTGCGTCTATTCTTCTAGATCAAGGGATCCTAGTTAAAAACAAATTAGATGATACACTCGAACAACTTCCTACCTTCTTTCCTTCCTACGTGACTCGCAGTATACCAGCGTAAACCCTTTACTTCATGCTGCCATTAAAACCTTCATACAAAACCTAACGAGGTCTTCGTTCTTCTCCACCACCTTTATTTTCCATCAACATTTAGCGAGGGGATAACAACCAATGTAATACCAACGCAACCAACGTAATACTAACGCAACCAACGTAATACCAACATAAACAACGCAAAACCAACTTAAACCATAAACCAAAAACCAAAAACCAAATAATAATAATAACAATAATATTTCCATCGCTATAACTTGCAGCGGAAAAACTGAAGGATCAAGGCCAAAAATGATTTTAGAAATTGTTCCTTCCCAAAATATTGAAAATTCAATTCCTTTACAATTAGATTCATAGATAAATCATCAACCTTTTTAACTAATTTTGAACCTACTTAAATTATAAAGATAAGCAAAGAAATAAATATTTCTTTAGTAAGTATAGATTTGTCTATGCTTACTCAACTGACAGTAAGTAATGAATTATTTCTTATTCTGTTTATTTCTTTTCTATGAAAATTTATATTCTTTCTTTTCTAGAATGAATTTTATTTCAATTGTTTTAATTTTTCTTCAAGTCAAGGAATATTGTATATATTTTTATTTACGTTATCAGCAGCAGCAGTTCATATAAATCTTCTTTAAGGTAGAATCACATTTTCTCTCTCACGTAGTTACATATTTACACAAAAGGATTTTTAGACATAGAAAATATGTCCCTTTATTTTAAACTAATAATTACTGCTATTTCCATTTTAACAAAATAAATACGCTCTGTTTAACATTACATTTCCTTACCAAAATGGATTTTGTACTTTATTTTTCAGCAAAATTTTCATGCGATTAAAAGAAATTAAAAAGAAAAGAATTTGTAGATTGGATTTTCATTCATTCAATTTCTACTTTATCAGCTACAGATGTATGCAAGTGTGCATGGGGGTGTGCGTATGTGTGAGTATGTTTGTGTGTGATAGTGCGTGTGCGTGTGTGCATGTATGTGCGTGCGTGCGTGTTTGTATATGTATGTGTATATTTGTGTGTGTGTGTGTGTGTGTGTGTGTGTGTGTGTGTGTGTGTGTGTGTGTGCTCCATGGGGCCTTCCAGAAGTTGTTGGAACGGTACAACAAGTGCATTTCAGCCGGAGGGGATTACTTCGGAAGGGATAAGAGTTACATGTGTGTGCTATCAATAAAAGTGCCCATACGAAAAAAGTCTGGAAACTTATTTAATGAGCCTCGTACCATTAAACAAAAAAATAAACTTTTAAACCTACTCTTAAAAATAGAATAAAAAATTAGAAAAAAAAATCCCTTCCTGCTTGGGCCGAGAACTTTTCAGCAACATGTATATCTATAGTTTAATAACAAACAAGGTGACATCCAATTAGCGACGAAGGTATTGAGTAACATAAATGACTTCTCGTAGTTTTCATGGTAAAGAATTTAGCACGAAAAACTAGGTTTCCACTGAGAGCAAAAACAGAAGTGAAGTGAAGTCTCACCGGGAGCTTATTCTTTTTTTTTTCCTGTATGTAGATTTAACAACTCGAGTGAGTTGCGATAAACAGCAA
This sequence comes from Sepioteuthis lessoniana, assembly GCA_963585895.1. Taxonomy (NCBI): domain Eukaryota; kingdom Metazoa; phylum Mollusca; class Cephalopoda; order Myopsida; family Loliginidae; genus Sepioteuthis; species Sepioteuthis lessoniana. Next base: position 55,100,790 of record OY757946.1, read on the forward strand.
CTAGAATTAGGAAGATGAAGGATAATTCGAGTCAAAATTCTTCCGAATGAAAATTGACATAGTTGAACTAGAAAGATGGAAGATAATACGAGTCAAAATTCTTCTTAATAATGATTGACACAGCGACAAGATTTAGGAAGATGGAAGATAATACGAGTCAAAATTGATAATAATGATTATCAAGGAAAGTAAAACTAGGAAGATGAAGTTTAATTTATTCATGATAATAATTGACAAAGCAAGTAGAAGTAAAAAGGTGGAAGATAATACGTGTCAAAATTATTGATAATAATGATTGACAAAGCAAGAAGAATTAGGAAGATGGAAGATAATATGAGTCAAAATTATTCCTAATATTGATTGACAAAGCAAGTTGACTTAGGAAAATGGAAGGTAATACGAGTCAAAATTGTTCATTATAATAATTGACAAAGAAATGAAATTAAGAGGTGTGTGATGATAGAAAAATAATTCAATAGATGAATGGAATTTTTAGGAAAAACTGTTTTGTTTTTTTTCAACTATAAACAAATCTTCTTATTGCCAACTCCTTAGGCAATATTTTACCTTATAAAATGAACTTCTTACTAATCAAAACTATTTACTGTTATGATTTAAACGATTCTGTACTTACCAATTATACAGAAAGGAATGGCCACGACACTGACGCAAAGGTCTGCAAGGCATAAATTCACCAAAAAGATTCTTCCGGCTTTGTTTAACTTTTTGTTCATGATATGGACAATCAAGATGAGGATATTCGTCGCTCCTCCCCAGAGGGAAATCAGACAGAGTAAAATCAGGTAGATTATGGCAGTGAGCGGTTTCTCCACCAATAAATTACGAAAATCAGGAGTCTCCGAAACAGTTGAAATTGGCAGGAATGTTGAATAATCCAAGACTGTGTTCTTCAAAAAAAAGCAGAAGAATTTTCTTCGGAACTTAAAGAAATTCACAAACTTAAAAAATCACTAAAAAAAAAAATAACTTTACAAGGTCAGAACTTTCGAAGGACTATATAGAACGGATATCTTCCCATTTATTAATATAGATTTAATTACTCGACACAAATCGGACTTGGCCGTCTATAGAGCTCAAAGCCAATTATTGATATAGATTTGGTATCTCTACATCAAACTATTTGCTTGTCATTAGATGACGGACAAACAAACTCTTCCCAATTATTGATATAGATTCAGTAGTTCAGTATCAAACCATTTGACTGGTCGTCTATAGAGGACAGACAAACCAACTCTTCCCAGTTATTGATATAGATTCGGTAGCTTGGTATCAAACTATTTGGCCGTCTATAGAGTACAGACAAACAAACTCTTCCCAATTATTGATAGAGATTCAGTAGCTCGGTATCAAACCATTTGGCCGTCTATAGAGTACAGACAAACAAACTCTTCCCAATTATTGATATAGATTTGGTAGCTCTATATCAAACCATTTAGCCGGCCGTCTATAAAGGATAGACAAACCCTTCCCAATTATTGATATAGATTTGGTAGTTTACACTTAACTGTCTTGGCCGTCTCTCAAGTACAGATAAACTCTTCCAAATTATTAATATAAATATGAGATTTAAATTCTAGTAAATTTTTGCATTTTAATCAATCTTATGAAAGTGTATGTGAAATAAAGCAGACATCAATAATTATGTATGTATTTTTTTTTTTAAAGTTAAATTGGTTTTTAAAAATTCATTTTGCATCTAAAAACTGTAAGTGTCAAAAATTGAAATTTGTTTTAAAATATTTTTGCTGTTTAAAGAATCTATCTTGTGAACTTGGTTTAGATTTGAAACAATAATTTTTGACTGCTGACTATCGCTAGTATTAAACAACAAATTGAAGAAAGATTAAAAGATTTGTAAAAACATTTTCATACATAAGAATTACCCAAACGTTTTCCAATATTTTGGTAACCTGTTAGTTTCCGGTGCATATATCACAAGAACGTAGCAGTTGAAGCAATGGAAGAATGTAACCTCGTGGTTGGTAGTTGGTGCGATGAGCAATTGTGAATTCTTTCACTCTATGTGTGATTTGAAGCAGTCAAAAACATTTGTTGTGAGAAAGATAAAGGCGCAGTTGATCACAGTACAGTAAGCAGATGACAGAAGAAATTCCACCGCTTGGGCTGCAAGAACCTCGACGATCAGGCAAGCTCAGGTAGGCCCGAAAGCGTTGATTTCAAAGCCAATCTCACAGTCCAGTGTGATTGGTCACCTTCATGACCACGAGAAAAGCATCCAAACCTACTGATTGGTTTTGCAGTTTGGTGGTATTTGATGGCGTATCAACCCTTGTAGGTTATTTAATGCCAAATCTTGTTTATATATATATATATATATATATATATGTGTGTGTGTGTGTGTGTATGCGTGTGTATGTGTGCGTTTTGAAAGAGTTAGAACTCATTTGTTTGCACACAGTTAAGTGGTTCCCAACTTGGTAAATGATTGAACACTTCTATTTGACCCATAGATGGGATCCTAACAGGTACAACCACTCTGAGTCAAAGTGGACCCGGGAATAATGGTAATGAAGTGGTACTCTACATTCCCTAAAACTTGAGGACTGGAGCCTCACCATCATCTAATAGTTTAGTGTCATACCCAGGACACCTGTTGGAGGGATCTTATCCCTCTGCAGTCGGCATATTCTACACCACACGACAAGGCTCAAAGGTGCCGAATTGAGTATCACATTACCAAAATATTGTAAAACTTTCGACTCTCCCAAATGAAGTAATAACCACAAAATTTGTTACAGACCAAATAAATTGACATTAAACCATTAAATGAATTAATTAAACTTACCGTTTGAATGGAAACGTCCAAATTTTCCATAGTCGCAATTTAAGAGAAGAAAACGTCTTGTGGTAACGAGATTTCTGTACTTTGCGAAACGTTGATATCGTCTTCTAATCGTCAAGTATTTCACTTTTGTTCTATTCCTAAACAAACATTATAACAGAATTGACAGAATATTGTCGTTGGTAATCTTCAAGAAGTTTTCCCTGAAGACCAGACTAATTAATGATACAAAACGATTCCTTTTGATGTCTTCTAAAAATATATATTCCGTGAAAACATCTATAGAATAAAACCTGACAATCCCAAAACAAAAGAAAACGTCGGTCGCTTCTCGATGAAATAGAATTTACTGCCGATTTGCTATAAATGAAAATCAATCCCACGGGCTGTTTGACGAAGCTCTGTCAAATTGATAGCAGACCGGATATCATTTTACATAAACTGTATTAATAAAATATCCAAACAAAATAAAACTCCTCGGAAACATTTCATTCGTAGAATGGAAGTTTTTCTCAATAACAATGGAAAAAACAAAAAACATACAAGTTATAGACTGAACCACGCCTTACGGTTACGATTTTAAGTAGATTATTGTCGAAGATCGAGACGGGATATTTGGCTCCAAATAAAGGACCATGTATTTCAACAATATGCTTATCCAATCCCTCCACCACCACCATGATGTGACACATGGTCAACTTTTTAGTGGACTTTACTAGGTTTGAATTCAGAGTTTTCCTTCTCCTTGACAAGTTGCAACACTTAGGTTCAAGAGCCCAGTCTGCCCTACTATCTACCCATAGCTGGAGTTAGATCCATACATTTCCCAAAGATATTAGTGCTATGAGAAATGCTGTCAGCCTCATGCAGGTATTGAACTCGGAATGCCGTGAGCATTTCTAACGATGAAAACTGTTTTCAGCTTTGAATTCATTGAAGTAAGCTTTATTTGAAAATCATCACCCATATGAATGTTTTGGTGTTAATTTTACGTAAATTGATGATAATTTTACGGGTCCTACTTTTTATTGTTGTGACAAACACAAGTGCAACGCAAAACTATGTTTTTTTTGTGAAGATTTATAATTTCATCAACGTCATTAAGATGTTAATGTTAATGGTAGCCATTACTCGAACAATAAATTTAAACACGATTTTCAGTTTTGACTTTTCGGTGACGAGAAAAAAGTCACAGCAAAAAAAGTCACAGAAAAAAATTAATTTTGGCTTTTCAACAAGATGTCTACTTTGTATGGTTAAACAAAAGAAAAAAATTCAGTTTAGATAACCGGATGGACACAAAGTAGAGATTCTGTCTAAGAGTCTTGTAGAAATCAAAATGTGTTCAGCGTAACAATTATCGCCATTGTAAATACAATCAGTGATCCTAGTTCGAATCCTGGACAAGGCTGTTGACGTTTCCCTTCATGATAATGACTTTGGGAAAGGAACAAATTCACCCTTTCTCCACTCAGATATGGGTAAGTAATAGGTCACACTTGGTTCTCTGTCCTTGGTAAGGCAACCAGTCTAGGAGAAGGAAAACATTTCACTTCATCGACATCAGCTTCACGCCGAGAATTCATCTTCAGAGTTTGTTTGTCTGTCCTCTATAGACGAACAAATCTATATCAATAATAATAAAGAATGTGTTTGTCTGTCCTCTCAAGGCGACTATATGGTTTGATGTAGAGGCACCAAATCTATATCAATAATAATGAAGAATGTGTTTGTCTGTCCTCGAGAGACGACCAAATGGTTTGATGTAGCGCTAGTAAATTGGGTATAGTTTATCTGACCACTATAAATAGACAAACGGAGGTGCCTGTGGTGTATGGAGGTGCCCGTGGTGTAATCGTTATCGTCGTTGGAAATGGACACGCAGACATGAGTTCAAATCCTATATGAGATTTATTGCATTTCACATTGCACTAATACCTTTGGGAAAGGTATGAATCCAATTATTCTCCCTCCAGCTATGGGTAAATAGTAGGGCAGACTGGGTTTTTCAGCCTTGGTGAAGAAAAACTCTGAATTCAAACCTGTTAAACTCCGTTTTAAAAAAATTGACCTTGTGTCATATCCTGCCTGAGCGGAGGGGTTGGGTAAATATGATAAATAGACAAACCCCACCTTTGACGTTTTGTTTCCCTTTTTTCAATCGTCTACTTAGTAACCTGTATGGCTACCAAATATACATTAAATATTGAGAAGGGTTTATCCGTTCTACATAAACCTCCGAGGTAAAACTACCAAATCTATTACTATTTCAAGTAAAAATTACTGTTTTGACTACTGTCAAGTGACGTTAAAAGTACCAGCTCCCATCAGATCGACCAAGTTAAGCAGTAATGAACCTGTTCAATACTTAGTTGAGTAATCTAAGGCCTATGTGCCAGATAAAGGTGAAGCTGAATGAATCACAGGAAAAAGGAGTTAAGTAATTATGAGCTTGTACAGTACTTAGATGGGTGACCATTTAGTAAAACTAGGTATTGTGAGTAATCTAAGTCCAATGTGACAGTATAAACGAAGCTTAATAAATAAAACCGAAAAAGGATGAAGTTAAGCAATGATGAACCTATTCAGTACTTAGATGGGTGACCACTTAATAACACCAGGTACTGTAAGCCAGCTAAGGCTCCCCTGTCACTATATGCAAAACTTAATAAATAAAACTGAAAAGTAATGAATAATTTCAGCAATTAACGTGCGGTTAAGTACTTAATTAATATGTAATATTTAGAATTTATGAAATACATGAAAATTAATATATATATATATATCAAAAACAAAAAGATCCTTAAAATAAGTATCTTTTTGTTCAAAGCTTATATTGACCTAAAAATCTGGTTGATCGTTCCTAAAAGTCAGTTGAGTGCGAGACAATCGTTTCTGATTTTAAAGGTCAGCAAATTTAAGTTTTCGGTTGTCAACTAATTTCATAAATCACAATGATGAAACGGGTCGTTTCGTAAAACATGTTTTTCTAGTCCTTATCTTGAAGGTCAATGTCAAAAGGGATATTTAATTTTCCTCCACACTAAATAAAGGTGGGCTGGACGTCGCTCATCCAGTCAGGTGAGGCTGAGAATTTTTTGTTCAACCCCATTGCTCTAAACCTGTTCCCATTGGTCAAAGCATATAAAAAGGGATTTCCCTAAACCCGTAAGATATAATCCTGAACTAGGATTGGCTGACCAATGGGAATATGACTCCTAATGGAAGGCAAAAATAGCTGTTGAGAATGCAGAATCGGCCCTCTGGATGAAAGAAATAATTGACTCTGTGGCAAATGGAAAAGCAGGACTAAGCCTACATCCACAGCGTTAATGGTCCAAAGAATCCACGTTAAACAGAAGAAAAATGATGTCGGAAGAATTCATCATCTTTAGGAAGTTAGGCGTTTTGCTGCAGCTGTAGGACAAAGGAAACAGGGCGCACGGACCAAGTGGGAGAGTGCAAAAGATAGAGCTGTCACATGGAACGACCTCAAGCACATGGAACCAAAGAAATTAAGTTTCCTCATAAAAGCAGTCTGCAACGTCTTACCAATACCAGTCAACCTTCATGCTTGGGGGATAACTACACCCGACAGATGCAGAGCATGTGGGAAAACTGCGAGCCTCAAAAATATTCTCTCTGGATGTGAGTACGGTCTAAGAAGCTATACTTGGAGACATAACGAAGTCCTGGATATTTTTGCTGAGGTTTCGAAAATATGTTGTGAGACTGCTAATAAAGCTCTAAATATTATCAACAACAGAGCAATTCAGTTCCTTAAAGAAGGAAATATTTCGAAACTTGCACGTAAAAATATGTGTAAACCATCATTGATTGAAGGTTGCACGGACTGGCACGTCGGAACCGATTTAAAACATAACTTCATATTTTCAACTGAAATAGCGTTAACGACAAAGCGTCCAGATATTGTCATTTGGTCTGTAAAAGCAAAAAAAAGTATTCGTTATTGAGTTAACGATCCCTTTTGAAGAAAATTTCGACTGTGCACATCAGCGTAAGCTGGAAAAATATGAGGATCTGCGAGAACAATGTGTTAGAAATAGCTGGATAACAAATGTATTCCTACTGAAGTCGGGTGCAGAGGTTTTATTGTCAACTCAACCTCTGTTTTCTTGCCTAATCTTGGACTTCCTGCATCAAACAAGAGGAAATATATGGAAAAGATCCAAGACAAGGCTCTAACTGCATCAACGTAGATATGGCAATCCCATAGAGTGAAAACAATCTGACAAAGTCTAGTGGTGTCGTGAGATACTACTGGGCGCTCTGGGCTATTGGTAATGATGCTTCAGCCCCGAAACCATGCCTGAACCCAGAGTCATCATTTGATGAAGGCTTTGTTAGAAGCAATGATGCTGTTGTACAAACATCAGTTATTGTATTATACCTACTATATATAAAGTCTTGTAAACGAATAGTTTTTAAGAACATTATTTTTCAATAAACTACAATTCATTTACTCGCTCACGAATAGTTTCAATATTGCAGTTCAACACAAATAATTCTAGTCAACATCATTCATTCCTAAAGTTTCAACATCATTCATATCCAATGATTTCAAGTATTCCTATCAAACACTAATAGTTCTATTTAATATCAATCATTTGTTTGCAAACAGTTAAATGGTTTCAGGTGTAAGTAATTCTATTTGACCTATCGATGGAACCTAACAGAAACTACCGGGTTTGAGTAGACCTGGGAGTAATGGCAATGAAGAGGCGTTCCATATTCCCCAAAGCTCCCGAAACGGGACATCTCCATCAGATATTTTAGTATCTCTCGGAGTGAGGGATGATCTTATTCCTTTGCAGGATACACGTTGAGGAGAGAGTCGTACCCGTCTGCAGAGATGCAGTCGGCGTATTTTACAGCCCCAGCCGACTGGACTACAAACCTCAGGAAGTAAACTGGAAAGAAGGAAAGAAGTTAAGCAATGATGAGTCTGCTCAGTTCTTATATGGGTGACCACTTATACACTGCAGCTACTGTATGTAACCTAAGTCCTGTGTGTCAGAATAAACAAAGCTTAGGGAATGTCAGCAAATACCAATAGAAACAACTTAGTGTAAATATATAATCTTAATTCAAAACGAGTATTGAACTGCTGCTATTGAGACGATTTTTGAGACTGGTGAATCTGTAAATGTTACCAAGAGAGCTCTTCGTGATCTTTTCATGTTAAGACAAAATGATACTGTTCCAGATAGAAAATCGATGCTACCATGGGTTGAAATTTAAAAGAAAGCCATCTGGAAATTATTAAAATTTGGTTTGATTGTACTTTATGGCATATCAATCATTGTAGGTTATTTAATACCAAATCCTTTTTATACATATATATTAAATATATATGATTTGGTTGGGTTGGGTTTTATGGCATATCAACCATTGTAGGTTATTTAATGCCAAATCCTTTTTATACATATATATTGAATATATATGATTTGGTTGAGTTGGGTTTTATGGCATATCAACCATTGTAGGTTATTTAATGCCAAATCCTTTTTATACATATATATTTAATATATGATTTGTAAATAGTTTGTTGATAACATTTTTAACACAGCCTGAGCTCACTCTTTTTGCATACAAATGGTTTCAAGTATTCCTATCTAATACGAATAATTCTATTTACTATCAATCAATTGTTTGTGAAAAGTTTAATGGTTGCAAGTATTTCTATGAAACAGTAACAATTTAAGCTTAGTTATTTGTTTGCAGACATTTGAATAGATATACATATGTAGGAGATTAATTTGTCGGTAATTTCATTTTTAAATGAGTAAGAACTAATTTGTTTGAATTCGAGTATTTCTATTGTTTCAACACAGTTAAATGGTTTCAATTATTGCTATGTAACACTTCTAATTCTATTGAATATTAATCATTTAGTTGTCTAAGCAGGACACATGGCGTAACGGTTATAGGCATTGGTTCCCTAAGCTTCTAAGGAGACAATCATCTGGAGGTTGCAGGTTCAATCCTGACTACAGGCGAGTAACAATACAGGAATATTTAACATTTGCACTCGGTTATGGCTAACGGAATCAGAACAGGCGACCCCCGTGGTTTCAATAAAGGACGTAGTTCGAAGTTCCGTGAAGTTTTCCGAGTTCGACAGACATCTGAAGAAGGCCGGAGGATATATCGGCCGAAACGTTGTGGAAATAACAATAAAGATGAAGACAATAGTCCAAAAACCCACAATGATAAATATTAATCATTTGTTTGCACACAGTGAAGTGGTAACAAGTATTGCTATTTAACACTAACAATTTAATTAAACATCAGTCATTTGTTTTCTGCTGTGGCCCCGGAAAGGGTCACTAATGAAAACGCAAACACGGATATTAGATAACAGATTATATTACACAAGAAAGATAGAGTTACATAGAAAAGGTAAGAAGTCTCGCACTGTTCGGATAACACCGATATTGATCTGCCCGTCTGGCACCGAAATCTCTCAGTACTAATAACGGTGAGAAGAGTCCATTATGGTGAGATGGGTAAGGCTCCCACAACACCCCTCCCACAAGCCTTTTACTTCGTAAAAGTGCTGTTAATGTTTTTGTTTTTTTCTTTTTGGGTCGATCATCAACTGATCGGTGAATTTCCTTTTTAATTTGGTCAAATGCTGTTTGACATTCGGGCGTCCATCTCCACTTTTTATCTTTTTTTAGTAGTTCGTTTAGCATGGCGCGGAGATTGTGCAAATTTTTTATGAAACTTTGATAGTAGTTTGCAAGTCCCAGGGTGGGCACATCCTTGATAGCTGTAGCCCTTTCGGTGTAGGGACGTCTCCCGTCTTTGTCAATGATATGTACCAGCTATTTGATTTTGTTCATACAGAAATCGCATTTTGCTTCATTTGTGGTCCTATGCTAGTCACGGAGCCCAATGTGGTGTGACTACTTGTCACAGTACTTGTTGTCCTATTTACCAACCCCTCCGCTCGGGCAGGATATGACACAAGGTCAATTTTTAAGCGGAGTTTAACAGGTTTTGAATTCAGAGTTTTCCTTCTCCTAGACTAGTTGCCTAACCAAGGCTGAAGAACCTAGTCCGTCCTACTATTTACCCATAGCTGGAGGGAGAATAAGGGGGTTCATACCTTTCCCAAGGGTATTTGCCCGAAAGTGAATGTAATAGCGTGACTGGAGTACGAACTCGCGTACTACGATTCCGCAGTTCCTCGCTTTAACCATTACACCACGAGGACACTCACAGTACTTGTTGTGGCCGTTTTGTTCGTGACTACCACATTTGCTTCCGACTGTTTGCTTTTGTCAAGTCCTTCCGTGCCCACGCTGTGTTTAAAGAACCACGAAGGGAGGTTGACGCAATTCAACCGGATCCTCTTCTGATGGTAAGGTAATTGTCAAGCAACTCAAATAATAACCAGAAAAACCCGTCGCTAAAAATTTAAGAAAAATGCTTTTATTGAAACACTTTTGTGAGACAATAAGGCAACAATGTTCGCGTTCCTGGCAAACAGAAGAAGAATATTGAGAGAGAAATGTGACAATTAGATGCAGTTCGTGTGATTCTAATATCTCTAAAAGTCTGGGACTTTGAATTTTTATAGCCGGAAGGTTGTTCAGAGTGCCTCGGGTCTAGAATTGAAAAGTTCGGCAGTCTTGAGTTGTTTTCTGGTCCCTTTTCTTGTTCTCTCTGATGACCCATTTTAACATCCTGTTTTTATAGATCAATATCTGGATCAAAAAGGTTTCTGATTGGTTGTCCAATAAAAGACAATCAGGAGTCATATTCCCATTGGTCAGCCAATCCTAGTTCAGGACCATATCTCCCAGGCACATGGAAAACCCTTCTTAGACGCTTTGACCAATGGGAACAGTAATGGGGTTGAACCAAAAACTCCCAGCCTCACCCGACTGGATGAGCCATGCCCACCTCACCTTTATTTATAAATCTCCTTTTTGACATTGATCTTCAAAACAAGGACCACAAAAATACGCTGGACGAAATTACCTTTCCAATCATTATGATCGACGGATGTAGTTGTCAAAAGATTTTTTCTTATATATGTCATTGGAGCAGCCCATTCGCTGAATTCCACTTTCGATAATATGCCCATATTCACTAATCGGTCTAGCTCTTTATTTATTTCTTCAGTCGCGGTGAATGGTACGTTTCGCTTCTTTCTAAAAATGGGGCGTATATTTTCCTTCAGTTCAAATTTTGCCTTAATTTTAGTACATTTGCCAAGACCAGCTGAAAATACTTCGAGGAAATTACCTTTTAGTTCCATCTTAATTTTTTCAGCTTCAGCCGTAATGCATTCTACTTTTTGGCAAAACGTATTAATTGGTTGATCCCAGAGATTAAATTTCTGAAACCAGTCCGACCCAAACAAATTTTCTGTGTTCTTTAGTACGAAGACTTTTAATTTTTTGGTTATACCATTTAGTGATACTAGGATAATTATTTCGCCTTCAAATCTTATTTTGTCTCCTGTTACCGTTCGCACCGTCTTGCTTGTCATCTTTATTATTGGCCTATTTAATTTTCTCCAAATTTATAAGTTTATTATCAATAGATCAGAGCCAGAGTCTAACTGAAATCTTACCGACTTATTTAGTACTTTAACTGTTATATATTTACGAACGACTTTGTCTGACTCGTCTTCACTTTTTGTTTATCTGACTCTGTTTTTAATTATTTTTCTGTTTCTACACTGTGAGCCCTTATGTCCGAATTTATCACAGTTTTGACATTTTTTTTTACCATAGGGACAGTCCTAGGTCCAATGTACTTTTCCACAGCGGTAGCAAGCGCTGGGTGGTTTTTGTTTTTTTTGTCACGAGTCTGCCTGTATTAAAAATTTGGGTAATCATATTTTGTTCTCTCTTTTACCAGAGAGTATGACTGGGATCTATGTTTGACTTTCCTTACGTAAGCAACACCAGACTCTTCGATATTTTTCGGGTTGCTTCTCTAATTTCGAGAAAACTCTGCGTCTGATTTCCGCGTCTTTTGCCATTTTTTTTTTTAGACTTTAAAAAAAATTTCTATTAAAAAAAATCTGGACTAGGGGAAGTTTGGGTTTTTTTTCTTCAGTAAATATCCCCAGAAATCAAGAATAATTACTCTGTGTGTGTGCTTTTTTATACGACACAAAACTGTCAGCGCCGAATTAAATTTTTCTCTCTGAAGTTGGGGGGAAGAAAGAAAAATATGAAAATCACTTTTTGATTACGTGACAATCTTATTTACAGATTTTTTTTTATATCCGCTATCCGACGCCCTCCGTCGTTTGTACAATTTGATACCCTGTAGTCGTTTAACCAAAATCTTGTTCGGTGCGTTGTATGCTGGAACTATGTTGTAGATTCTTTAACAACTTGTAGTTGGGTATCTCTTTGTTGTTGCGATGTATCTTTGCCAGTATGTTGTGGTGCGATTAACCCCTTTTGCTTGTTGGAAAGTCCCTTTTTTCGTTTGAGTTCCTCGTCGCCAGTATGTTGTGGCCTCGGAAAGAGTCACTAATGAAAACGCAAACACGGATATTAGATAACAGATTATATAACACAAGAAAGATCGAGTTACTTAGAAAAGGTAAGAAGTCTCGTACGATTCGGATAACACTGATATTGATCTGCCCGTCTGGCAGCGAAATCTCTCAGTACAAATAACGGTGAGAAGAGTCCATTATGGTGAGATGGGTAAGGCTCCCACATTTACACAGTTAAATAATCTAACTGTTTTATTTCTGAAAATTCAATTTAGCACTAGTCATTTGTTTGCACTCAGTTTTATTTTATCCATAGATAGGACCCTATCAGATGCTACCACTCCAGGTCAGAGTGAACCTGGGAATAATGTCAATGACAGAGTACACTGCATTCCCCAAAACTCAAGCATTACTGCAGCCTTACCATCAGATTGTCAAGTGTCAAATCAGGACACTCGTTGGGGAAGGGGCCTTATCCCTCAATAGAGAAGCAGTCAATGTATCCTACAGGCCCAAGGATGGTATTGTTGTATACTAACATGCATATACATCTACATATATACACATATACATGTTCATGCAGGATACATACTGACGCAATGAATAACGACGAGCGAATACTTAGAAAAAGATGTACCTCTCACTTTATTGTAAGGGTTCGAAAAGGGTTATTCAGGGTTTTACTGTGAGAGGGAGTTGGAGACTGAACAAAGACTGCAATATATTGACCCCCACTCTTATGGCCGTCAGCGTTGTGTTTTTCTCGTTCTCCAGGGCTGCTCAACCGGAGGCCCAGTGGCCTAGCTCTCTGCTGGATGATGGCTTTCTTTACCGCATCTTACCACCAACTGGTCTCCAAAACACCATCGGGGGTCCCGAGGGCCCCTTCGGCCGGGTGTGGCTTTCCCTACCACATCTTTTCTCCGAAGTTTCTGACCCCAACTGTCTGACTTCCTGTCTTGACCGAGTTATATAATAGTTCAACGCCCACTCAATCGCCCACTCAATCTTTGGAATGGCATGTTTGATCGTCATCAAGCGGAAATAACTGTCATGCAGTTCACAGGTCACTCTCTTCCGGTGCATCAGTCTATGAGTGTATCATGGGCTTTTACCTTGTCTCATTTTATCAGCCAAATCCGCCTACGCGATTTCTTTCGATTACTGGCCATTGGGATGTGTCACTTCCTTCCGGTGCATCACTTTTAAATGGAATGTTTGGCCTGGCCGAAGGTCAATATATAACAGTGTTTTGCCAAAAAGTGGCAGATTAACCCGCGGACAAAACCCTTGGTCTTTTTGTCAACTTTTAAAAATATGGCCAATCAAAACCATGATCGTAACTAATTGTTTCTGAAAAAAATATAAGAAATTAAATAGATAGGGTAACCCTTACCCCTTGGCTAAGTTCTCTGACACACCATTCAGGTGACAGTTTAAAATGTGGGAGGTATTTCTGACGCATCTTGTACTTAATCGTTGTCCAAAGATTTTAAGTCTTATTCACACAGCTTTTTTTTTATCGAGCTTATCTTAGTTTATCCCTGGACCAGAAGTATGGTTCCCCCCAGTGAGAATCAAACTCATTAACAATTGTCTGCTAGTCTAGCTCGTTAACCATAATTTTATGCAAAGCGTCCCATTCATTTACTTAGCTTAGATTAACATAAGGCCAGAAGTATTGTGCATCCAGTGAAATTCGAACTCACAAACGATGGTCTGCTGAACCAGCTAGACAACCAGTCATTCACAAACCTTGGCTTAATTCAGCACGAATCTAACAGTACAGGGCACCCAGTGAGAATCGAACTCAAGAACAATGGCCTGCTTGCCTAAGTCAATGACCATTACACCAAGTGAGATGCCCAATTATCTTACTAAGTTTTAGCACTAGGCCAGAGGCCAGAATTATGTGGTACCCAGTGAAAATCGAACCCATTACTCAGAATTATTTCAGGTCAAAGTGTTCTAAACTTATTGGTCCAGTTGGCTGGGGCCGTAGAATACACGGACTGCATTTCTGCAGAGCGGTAAGACTCCCCTAAAGAGTGTCCTGATATGACACTAAACAACCTGATATTGATGCTCCAGTAACTGTGTATAAACAAATGACTGATGTTTAACTGAATTAGTAGCGATACATAGCAATGCTGGAAACCATTTAACTTTGACTTGTGTTATTTTGAATTGTAAGAAGTAGAACTGTTTGATCAATTAACTGTACATCTATATCTACAAAATGTGTTTTCAAATCATATATTCAATATCTATGTAAAAACAGGATTTGGCATTAAATAGCCAACAATGGTTGATATGCCATAAAACTAAACCCAACCTGAACTTATCAAATTTTTCTTAGTCATACAACTGAGTTTCAGATTGCTTACGGGACCTGCTTTTTCTAAGTACTGAACAGGCTCATTCTTTCTTACTTGGATAATCTGAGAAGAATGGCTATTTTCAACCTGACTAGATCGTAATATCCTATTATCATTAACTGATCCCAAATGTTCTGACTGATTAGGTGATTGTTCTTCATTGTATCAGAGTTTTCTTGATAATACACTTTGGTTTCAAAGTTTTCTTCCTCATATCCTCACAAAATTGTTAGTGTGTGTGTGTGTGTGTGTGTGTGTGTGTGTGTGTGTGTGTGTGTGTTGGTACGCGTTTGGGTGTGGGGGATATGTGTATGTGGGTGTGTGTATATGTATTTGCGTGTAGATATGTGTATGTATGTGTATATTGATTTGTTGACGTGTGTGTGTGTGTGTGTGTGTGTGTGTGTGTGTGTGTGTGTGTTAGTTTGGATGTGTGTGGATTTATATACGTGTGTATGTATGAGTGAATGTATGTCTGGATATATGAGGATCTATGTGTGTAGCTGTCTGTCTGTCTGTCTGTATGTATGTATGAGATTTGTATGTGTGTGTATACATGTGTGTACGTGAATGAGTATGTGTCTCATTGCCTGAAAGTGTATATGTATGTATGTGAGGTTACACATGACAAATTTGTAAATGAATACGAAGAAACTTGAGGGAATGTCCTTTAATAAACAAATCACAAACATAGAAGGAAGAAGAGATTATGGGTAAGGCAATCATATACTTGTAAAATGAGACGTTCCTTTTTGGCACAGGGTGATAAGAACCCTCCCCACCAACCTTCAAACAACGTCATTTTGTTCATCTGACGATCCTTACGCGACTCCTTTATTTCATAAACTTTTTTCGAGTTGCTAAAAAAATGAGATATGATATTTTGTGACATTTTTTCAATTAATCATTGAAACTCCGATTAGAAAAAAAGAATAGGTTTCTGCAAAAAAAATGTCTATTCTGATGGTTCCGTTCCTTTTTTAATGGCATATCACTTTTCGTGGGTTAATTAATGTCAAATCCATCCTTATATGCATTCACCTAACCCCTCATCCATGCGTAAGAAGCGACTTTTTAAGCGGGGTTTAACAGGTTTTCTTCCAGTTGTCTTTCTCTTAGATATGTTGACATAGTAAGGTTAAAGAGTGCAGTCTGGCCTACTATTTGCCCATAGCAAGAGAGAAAATAGTTGGATTCATACATTCCTCGAGGGATTAGCGCTATGTGAAATGCAAACAGCCTCGTCCAGGTTTTGAACTTGGGACGTCGTGCCCATTTCCTACTAAGATAACCATTATACCTCTAGTCATCCTCGTAGAACACTAGTGGTGCTAATTAACCCATAGTTGTGGAGGACAAGGGGAGTGATACCTTCCCAAGGGTATTAGTACGAAAGTGAACATAATAGCACGACTAGAGTTCGAACTCGCTTACAACGATGTCAGTTCATTTTTTTTTCGAGGAAGCAAGCCCCGCATGAGACATGGCTCATTATCAGGTGTACTGCACAAGTAAAAAATTCAAGGTAATTTAAGGTTGAAGATGAATCAAACATTTTTAAAGCACCTCCCTTAAATATATGGAAAAAAAACGTTTTTCATCTTTGGTAAAATGATATTTTCAATAAAAAAAATTGTTGTCTTATGCGGGATATTCAGAAAACATCGCCCAGTGAGAATTTATGTATTTATATGGCAAAGTGTGCAGGACTGTTCAGAGATTGAATAGGCATATAAGAATGCAGGTAAGTGCCATATCAAAGACAGATTTAATGGCTCCTATATATATATATATATAACCGGACATTGGCATGATAGTTAGAGTGTTCGCCAATGACCTGGGTTCAATCTCAGGCCGAGTCATACCAAAGACTCAAAAATGGTACTTGATGCCTCCTTGCTTAACACTCAGCATTATAAGGTATTGATCAAGGGTAAAGTGGAGCAATTCCAGGAAATGAGTAGCGCCTTCCCCTACACCTTGGTGTAGTAGCTATCGAAAAGGAACCCTTTGGGTCACCCTCGATTATGGTCGCCAATTTTATATATATAGATATACCCAAGCCCTTTGCTATGAGTAAGATATGACACGAGGTCAATATTTTAAACAGAATAAAACCGGGTTGAATTCAATTTTACTTCTAGACCGATTGCTGAACCAAAGCTAAATAACCCAATCTGTCCTACAATTTAAACAGAGCTGAAAGGAAAACAGATGGATTGATGCCTTTCCCAAGAGTATAAATGAGCCATCAAGAATCTGACGATATTGTCACACGCCAAGAGTGTTCAAAATCCGTGGGTAGATCTTCCACAAAAATAAATACGGAAACGTATCTTACTTATTTTCTAACTTTTTGAGGTCGACTGTACATATAAAAAAAATTGAGATCAGAAATCTTTCGAAGAGTTCATGACACAATAACATAAAATAATGTGATAATAATAATCTTATTCTCCCTTCTGCGAGATTTAACTTGGTTTGTATATTACGTGGTGCATTCAATAAGTTTCTAGACGTTTTTGTACAGGCATTTAAAATTGTCATAGACTGTTGATAATTCAGTGTGTTATTGCTATACATCTTATGAGATGACTGACCAATTTTTATGATTTCGGGTTCAAATGAACAGCTAGAGCAGCAATTGGAATACACCCTACTAAAGCCTGATTGTCACAGCTGGTCAATTTCAAAAATGCAATCTGACACTTAAGAAGAACGATAGGCAATAAAATTGTGTTTCAAACTTGGAAAAAATGCCACAGAAACGTATGGAATGCTTCAGACTGCTTTTCGACCATCTTGCATGAATCGAGCATCAGTTTTTAAGGGGCATAAGAGATTAAAGGAAGTCAGGGAGTCTGTGAGGGTTAATGAGAGGTGTGGGAGGAGTAAGGAAGTCAGTACATCAGAGTTGATTGGCCAAAGGGTTAGGGTTAGGGTTATGGTTACTATGTTGAGGTTTTAAAGGAGTTCAGGAAGAGATTCCTAGGGAAGAGGACAGCACTCTTCAAATCGGGTCAGTGGCATTTCCACCAGGACAATGCATCAGTCCACAACCTCATCCTTGTCACGGACTATTTGAGTAAGATTGGCATCAAGACAGTTCCTCAGCCTCCCTATAGTCCAGACTTTGCTCTCTGTGACTTTTGGTTATTCCCTAAGCTCAGAGGCTGTTGTTATGAGACAATTGAGGAGATGAAAGAGACTGTGACGAAGGTCATTGACATGCTCACACAAGAGGACTTCTATGGGGCCTTCCAGAAGTTGTTGGAATGGCACAACAAGTGCATAGCAGCCGGAGGAGATTACTTCGAAGGGGACAAGAGTTTCATGTGTGTACGATCAATAAAAGTGCCCATACGAAAATAATTCTGGAAACTTATTGAATGATCCTCGTATAACTATACCAAATTACAAAATCAATATCAGAAGGTGTAAGGGACAATTTCACGAATGCTATGTAAGATTTTCTTTACGTCATGATGTAGACATGAAGAATATTCTGCTTTTATTCCTTGTGAAATATATATATGTGGAAAAGTGTAAGGGTGCGGTCAAACAAAGTTATTACTAAGCCCGTATCTTTTGTCTTTTCTATTTGACAAACCGATACGAACACATTAAATCTTTATATTTTTTTCTCTCAGTTCTTGGAAGAGTTCTGTTCTTCCCTCCGTTGTTGAAGTTGTTTCTTTCTTTTTTTTTTCTTTGTCTTTTTCTATTCCGTTTCTTTTCTCACCATCTTTTCTATTCTCAGAATTTAGACGCTAGTTAATGAGATTCATTTTCACCGGACTTTCATCAATTATCTCTGTGACTGTTCTTTCATCTATCATCTTTGTAATAGATGAAACGTCGACCAATCATCCATAGACCGACTCACAGTGAGATCAACCATCTCATTTGACGTCTGTTGGCTGTCTGCAATCATCTCTGTCATTTGAAAGCAAAACACTCTTTCGATGTCTGGTGGTCGTCTGACTTGAGTAATCATCTCTGTGTCTCGTCTTTTGGCACCCGACGGTTAGAATCTTTGTCACCCGATGTGTGCCATCCAATCGGTAACAACCTTTTTTCCACTTTGAATATGAGACCATATTCAAGGTTGAATCCCAAAAAGTTGTGGTATGCAGGTACCTTACTTGACGCCATACCTAACATGCTCAGCATAATTTTTCTATATAAGTCCTTATTTGGATTCCCGACATTTAAGTCAAGACGGTTTGTGCTCATTATTTGTTTCATTTTCTCTTTTCTTAAATTCATATCAGACTTTTCTTAGCACTTATCCTTAGTTGATATTGACCTTGTTTGATTTCCTTTTTCTGTTCTGCTTATACTTTCATGTGACAGTACATAGACACACACACACACGTATATATATATATATATATATATATATATATATATATATATATACAGTAAATAAAATGATTTTATTTGAAAAAAGCAAAATAATTAATTTTTCAGCATTTTTTCCATGAATCTAAAGTCTGGGTTATTTGGAATTATTTTATGGCAAAAATTGTTTTTATCTTAAACATTTTTGTTTTTAAGCTTTTCAAAGTAGTAGCAAATTGAGCAGTGCTCTTGGCATAAACAGAGGCCTGTTATCAAATTTTTGGTGGCTGAAAAGCACAAATCATGTGAAATTTACAAAAGAATGTGTTATATGTAAGAAGCATTTTTAGTTTTAAAAAATCTTTACAAATAGACTGGATTATTTAAAGAAGGTAGAAATAGGATTAAAAATGAGGTCAGGCCAGGCAGATCCACAATGGTGAGCACACCTGAAATGGTGAATTCAATTAATGCACTTATTTTGGCTACCAGGGGAAATTTCAGAGGAAAAAGCACACAAAATTGTGCATGATGACCTTTTCTTTTCTTAGGTTAGTTGTCATTTAGTTTCACCAAGCCTCTTGCTGTGAAAATCATCAGTCAGTTTGGTTAGGAACATCTGCCATATCCTCTTTGGGTTTTAGATTTGGGCCCCTCTGATGATTTTCTCTTGTTAGACCTGCTCAAAGAATTACTGCGGGGAAACAAGTTTTCAAGCGATAATGAAATGAAAAGCACCGTGAATTAATGGGTAAAAACTCCAAAGATTTCTATCCTGAAAGAATATAAAAGCTTATTTTTTGACGGGAAAAATGTTTTAAAGAATGAAGATTAAATTGAAAAAAAAAGCAATTTTTTACCTGTGTAAAATGTGAGCTATATTATTGTAAAATTCACCTTATTTATTGAATGACCCTCGTAATTATATATATTTCAAAATGAATTGGTCTACTAAGAGATTCATATGTTTTAAGAATCAATAATTTCGTTCTTACATACGAGTGTGTTTCCAGCTTGTTGGTTTCGTCAGAGAACTTTTAATAATTTACTTGGCTTTTTGCTTAGATAGGGAACTAGATCATATGAAGGAGCACCCAATGATATTCGAACTCACTCGTGTAGGTTTTCCCTAGCTAACCTAGCTAACCTACATGAGTCTCATTGGGTACCCCTCTCATACTGTCTTGTGTGACATCGAAGTAAAAAGATTAGTAAATAACTAATGCTTCTTATTACTATAACAACGAAATTCCTCATTGTCCTGTCGGTCATTTGGTTTCTTTATTTTAAGGGCATATCAACTTTCATGGGTTATTTAATGCCAAAGCAATACTTGTTGAAGAACAGTTGCGGTAGTACTTTTAGTGGACTTATTCATTTTGAAATATTTACTTTTTTCTCTCTTTAGACCAACAAAAAAAAAGAAAAACATGTTTGTTGTTTAAATGGTATATCACCCTTCTTGGGTTATTTAATGCCAAAACCATATTTCTAGAAAAACAGTAACGGCACAATTTAACCCAAGTCTGGGAGGATAAGAGGGTTCATGCCTTTCCTCCAATGGTATTTGACCGAAAGTCAGCATAATAATGCAACAGGAGTTAGAACTCGCTTACTACGATTCCGCAGTCCAGCGATTTAACCATTATACCACAAACATACATTATCATTCTATTTACCCAACCCCTCTGCTCGGGCAGGATATGACACAAGGTCAATTTTTTTAAATGGAGTTTAACAGGTTTGAATTCAGAGTCAATTTTTTTAAATGGAGTTTAATAGGTTTGAATTCAGAGTTTCCCTTCTCCTAGACTAGTTGCCACACCAAGGCTGAAGAACCCAGTCTGTCCTACTATTTACCCATAGCTGGAGGGAGAATAATTGGATTCATACATTTCCCAAGGGTATTAGTGCTATGTGAAATGCAATCAGCCTCGTCTAGGATTTGAACTTGTGTCGCCGTGTGAGTCACAATTCAATGGCTGCGGATGTTTTTGCCGAGGAAATGAAAGTGATGAGCCACAATGGACTTTGAGATGTCGAGCTCTCCTGATACTCTCTGAGTGCTACTCACCTGATTTGCTTCTATATGTACCATATCCATGATACGGATATGTGAAACGTACATAGAATGTTCATAACATATATACATAGAACATAGGAATCCCGAAACACGAAAAACACTTACTTCTTAGTTCAGGTACGAAACTTTTTATTACCTTTGAGTTTTAACATAACGAGAGAGATACACATTCTTTCTATTCTGGCTTTTTCAACTGCCCCCCCCCTCTCGTGCGGCGCCCGTAACGCGCAAATTCGTCCGGCCTCTGCGAGCCTCAAAAGTCGACCCTTCTCGTCCGGTGTCTAGTTCTCAACTCATATAACTGACTTTTTCAAAATCTCCAAAATCCTCCGCGTGCTTCCGGTGCGTGACGTCACCCGCACTCTCTAGCCCTGTTTCCCATCTGGGCTATTGTGATATCTCTGAGTGACACGTCCGCTCCGCCCGCGCGTGTGAACACCTGCGTTAATATTGCACCTAAGTAACCCATGCATGCTCTGAGCCGAAAGGTTCTCAGCCTAACTAAACACAAAGGCATAAAACGAAATCCCTCGGCCATTATATTACATATAGTTTTGAGTTCGTCACTCAGAATCTATGGTGTTTGTCCTACTTGAACTTACCTGATCGTTGAGGTTCTTCCGGCCTGAGGGAAATTTCAAGAACCATTGGGTTACAATACTGTGATCAACTACGCCTTCACCTTCAGCTGTACAACAAATGTTTTTAGTCACTTGCTGGGTGACATTATGGCCCAGTTCGAACCCATGAAGCATAACTTTGCACATTCATTTGTGCGGCTTTCATATCACACATAAAGTGAAGCAATGCACAATGTACCAGCGCACTATCAACCACGATACTACCAATCATAGTGAGTGACTAGCACGGATTGAACTGCTTCAGTCACGTGACAGACATGCGGGCACTTGCTACCAAAATTAATCAATAGTACAGAACTTATGACACACCTTTGTATAATTTACCTATCAATTTTTTTCCTGATTTTGTTGTTTTTACTTATTTATTGTTTTCATTTTTTGTTGTTATTTACTTTTTTGTTATTTTTATTTTTTTGCTGCTTTCATTTTTTTTTTGTTGTTGTTGTTTTTATTTTTCTTTCTTCCCTTTTTTTGCTGTTTTTATTTTTATTTTATTTTTTTTTTTTTGTTCTTTTCATTTTTTTGTTGTTTTTATCTTTTGTTGCTTTTATTTTTTGTTGTTTTTACTTTGTTGTTGTTTCAGTTTGTTTGTTTTTTTTGTTAATTTATTTTGTTGTTTTTACTTTTTTGTTGTTTTTATTTTTTTGTTGTTTTTACTTTTTTGTTGTTTTCACTTTTTGTTGGTTTTTTACTGTTTTTATATTTTTTGTTATTGTTTTCACTTTTTTGTTGTTGCTTTTACATTTTTGTTTATTTTAACTTTTTTTTTAATTTTTTACTTTGTTTTTCTTGTTTACTTTTTTGTTGATTCGACTTTTTTTCCGTTTTTACTTTCTTTTTGTTGGTTTTTTTTTTTGTTTGATTTTGTATTTAACCTTTTGTTTTAATATTTTTGTTATTTACCATTTTTGTGATTTTTAGTTTCTTTTTCTTTTTTTCATTAAATCAACAGACGTTCTAAGCAGGTTTTCTTGGTAGATGATAAACAGGTATGGGGCTAATGTGTCTCCTTGTAGCATACCTGCAACAAAGTCGAAGTAGTCGGTGTCTCCATCTGGGGAGCGGATTTTTATTTTCGTGTTTTTATATAGCATCAATATGGCTTCAACAGTTTCTTTTGGCAGGCCGTAGGCGAGAAGTATTTACTTCATCTTCCCTCTGTGTGTGGAGTCAAATGCCTTGGAGAAGTCGACGAATAATATTGTTGCCTCGAGGTTTTTTGCACGTACACCTTTTAGAATTTGATGGATGTCGTGGGTCGATTTCTCCGAAAGTTTCTGAGCATTGATATTGGTTGGGCTCTTCCTGTTGCTTTTGGAAGTAGTTTTCACGTCTGCGCACTTTTTTCTAACCGCTAATATCGCCCATGGGACTCTAGGTTTAGCTCTTTGTTTAGTTGGTATGCATTCTGCTGTCGCTTCTAAGTGGGCATTGACGAAATTCTCATATTCGTCATTCGGAGTATGTGTTTCTGATATCTCCTGAAGTGTATCGAATTTGTTTCATAGTGTTAACGCATATTTATCTCTAATATCTCTGTTGTTAAGCAGGGACCAGTCATAGTGTACAGGTGTTGTTGTTCGGGCTGCATTCCTTCATAGGCTCAGTCGTATCTTTGCCGTGACAATTTGGTGATCGGAGGACACACCTTCGAAAAAGGAATATACCTGGCAATTCAATGCACTATTATTCCATTTCTTATTCATAAAGATGTTGTCTATCTGTGCTTTAGTTTTTTGCGTAGGTGTCGGTCCATAGTTTTCCTTTCCTTTTCTGAAATTTTGTATTAAGGCATGTGAATCTATTTTCTAGCGTGAAATTTGTTAGATATCCACCCGCACAAACAATTACAGACTACGCCGATGACTTAGCCCTTCTGGCAAATACGCCCGTCCAAGTCAAATCCCTGCTACATAGTCTGGAACAAGCAACTGCTGGCATAAGCCTCCATGTCAATGTAGACAAGACGGAATGCATGTGTTTTAATCAAAGAGGCGACATCTCCACACTAAAGGATGAGCCTTTAAAACTAGTGGACAGTTCACCTACCTCATCAACCTAGGAAGACATCAACATGACACTAGCAAAGGCATGGACAGCTATCGATAGGCACTCGGTCAAATGGAAGTCAGACCTGACCGATGAAATAAAACACAGCCTTTTCCAGGCAGCGGTCGTCTCAATACTACTATGTGGATGCACTACATGAACCCTAATTGAACGAATGGAGAAAAAGCATGACGGCAATTACACCAGAATGCTGCGAGCAATATTGAACAAGTACTGGAGACAACACCCCACAAAACAGCAGCTGTACGGCCACCTACCATCCATCACGACAACTATCAAAGTTAGACGAACTGCTGGAGAAACAGAAATGAACTCACAAGTGACATCCTCCTGTGGGCCCCCTTCACAGGGACGACCAAAGGCAGGATGACTAGCAAGAACCTACATACAACAGCTCTGTGCCGATACGGGATAAAGCCTTGAAGACCAACCGGGAGCGATGGACGATAGAGACGGGTGGCGAAAGAGGGTCAGGAAGATTCAAGCTAGCAGCGCGAGATGATGATGATGATGATGATTTTCTTTTTGTTTTTACTTTCTTTTGGTTATTTTTACTTTAAGTAAAGTGTTCACCAATGGTCGGGGAGACCAGAGTTCAATCCCAGGTCGAGCCATACTAAAGACTCAAAAAATGGTACTTGATGTCGCTAAGCTTAGCATCCAGCATTATAAGGTAAGGATCAAGGGTAAAGTGGAGTAATCCAGGGAATGGAGTAGCGCCCTCTTCTACACCTCGGTGTAGTAGCTATTGAAAGAGGAGCCTTCGGGTCACCCTCGACGAAGGTCGCCAACTTTACTTACTTAATTTTTTTTACATTTTTTGTTGTTATAACATTTTTGTTGTTTTTACTTTCTTTATGGTTTTACTTTTTTGTATTATCTACAACTCGTTGTTTTCCTCGTCTGATTAACCCAACTTGAGTCCTGAGAATCCATGTGAATGTTTGTTTGGGTGACTTTATTCTAATTTGAAAGTAGAATTAATAATCTGATGATCAATTTTACTTTTCCAGCCTGTAAAGAAATTGGGTTTTATTTTCATTCATGAAAGACTCTAATTCTTTAAATGAAATCAAATAGTAAAAAGTAGAGTTGGCGACCTTAGTCGAAGGTGACTCGAAGGCTCCCTTTTCAATAGCTACTACACCTAGGTGAAGGGGAGGATGCTACTCCATTACCAGGATTACTCCAATTTACCCTTGATCCTCATCTTATAGTGCTGAGTGCTAAGCAAGGCAGCATCAAGTACCATTTTTTGAGTCTTTGGTATGACTCGACCTGTGATTGAACCCCGGTCTCCCGGACCATTGGCGAAATCAAATATCACTGCGAAATTATTACATAATCAAACAAATTTTTATATAAAAATTTTGCATTTAAAGAAATAAAGTAATACTTTTAGGTCATTTAAAAAAATGAGACTTTCAAATAAAAATGAATAGAAAAGTTTGTTTTCTTTTTGCTTGTTTGTTTGGTTGTTGTTGTGTTTTTTTTTTAATCGATTTACTTATTTATTTACTTCAATGTTCAACTTAGTATTAAGTCCGATTAAAAAAAACCATCAAAGAAGACTTAACGGTGTCATTATTGTTATTTATTAACTTTTGCTTCGTCTGGTACAAGAGACGTAGATTGCTTTCAATGCCTTAATTTTTACAACGTGGGCACCCAGATAAGTTTTGAACAGTAACGTCACTGCTTAACTTCTTTTAATTTACTAAGCTTTGCATAGTCTACCACATTGGTCTTTGGTTGCTTACAGTACCTATTGTTGATAAAGGATCACTCATCCAAACACTGAACAGGCTCACCGCTGCTTAACTTCTTTTGATTTACTATGCTTGGCTTTGTCTTGTACAAAATGTTAGTTTAAGATTTTCTGTGAACAAAGTTCATGGTATACGTGAGTATATGCACGTATATAAGTATATAAAGTTATGCACACACAAGTATACATCAACTCTCTCTCTCTCTCTCTCTCTCTCTCACACACACACACACACACACACACACACACACATATATATATAAAGAGAGAGAGAGAGAGAGAGAGAGAGAGGTATTACAGGAAATGCCGAGGGCAATCACTTAGCTATTACATCATTTTGTGATAAACAAATAATTATTTGATAAAATTTATATATCTTTTGGGGGAGTGTTGTTTTCTCCTTCGTTGCCGTTACTCCTTGCTCTGATCTAACACAGAGTGGCACAACTTGTTAGGGTCACATCTATAGCTCAAGTAGGTGGGTAAATTATCAATATTAGATTGGGATACTTGAAATCTTATAACTGCAGATATTTTTTTATCAAGAACAGTTAGTTGAAGCTATAATTGTTTACAAATTATTACCTACTTTAGTTACTTGAAAACACATTTTATCTCGCGTAACAAGGACTAACTTCGGCCTTAAATAACTCTTCAAAGGTCGACAAGCCTTGAAACAAACCAATCAACCAATGCAAAATCTCCTCTCCTAAATGCTTAAAAATCCCAACTAACCCGTAGATTCCAATTGGAGGTATTTATTTAAAGCTTGTCCCGTGAGTTGAATCCTGGACCCAAAGGTTCAGTGACTAAAAACATTACAAGAGTTAAATAAATTAGAAGGAAAATTAATTGATACGATAAACTCAAAAACACAGACAGCAAAATGAGAACAGTCTCTACCCGCGACCAGCATCTCTGCAGAAAAGTAAGACCCTCACCAAACTTCCCCAACGTTTGTCCTGGATATGACACTAAACCATCCATGTGGGGAACGTGGTGTACCCCTATACTGCCATTATTCTAAGATCCACTCTGTCCTGGAGCGTTACTACCCGTTAAGGTCCCATCTACGGCTCAAATAAAACTACTATACTATACTAGAAACCATTTAACTGTGTGCAAAAAATGAGCTCTTGCTCGTTTAAAAATAATGTTATCAACAAACTGTTCATTTATCAAGCATACATATAAAGCTGTTTTACTATAAAATGACCCAGAGGTGTTGATATTCTACAAAAAACAACCAACCAACCAACCAATAAATGAAGTTACAATTGTTTAGTTTCTTGAGACCATTCAACGATATGCAAATTATTTGTATTAGATAAGAATACTTGGAACCATACAACTGTGTGCAAGTTATTTGTATTTGGTACGAATACTTGAAACCATACAATTGTGTCCAAATCATTTGTATTAGATAGGAATACTTGAAACCATATAACTGTGTGCACATTTTTTCTATTAGATAGGAATACTTGAAATCATTGAACAGGGGTCAAATTATTTATACTATAGAGGAATACTTGAAACCATACAACTGTATGAGATAGGAGTACTTGAAACCATATAAATGGTTGGTTGGTTTGGTTGGTTTTATGGCATATCAACCTTTGTAGGTTATTTAACGCCAAATCCATTTTATGCAAATAATCTGTTCTATTGAAAACAGTTCAGTTTAGCATAAGTACAGTTTAATTGTCAAAAACATTTCCATTTCAAACTATTTAAGCAGTTATATGTAATAATTCAGTTAAGTGTAAATACAGTTTTAATGTCGAAAAACAGTTCTATTTGAAATAATTCAGCTAAGCATAAGCACGCAGTTTAAGTGTAAGTACGGTTTAATTGTCAAAAATGTTTATCTTTCAAGCTATTCAGTTTGCTCAATTCATTTTAGCATAAGTATGCTGTTAGTTCTATTTAACCCATAGATAGGGCCCAATAAGGTGCTACCACTCCGGGTCAGAGTGGACCTGGGAGCGATGGCAATGAAGGGGTACTCCGCATTCCCCAAAGCTCTAGCGTTGCTGGAACCTCACCATCAGATTGTTTAGTGTCATAAGCAGGACACTCGTTAGGGGGGGGTCTTACCCCTCTGCCGAGGTGCAGTCAGTGTAGCCTTCCCAGCCGACTGGGCAAACCATATAAATGTATGCAAATTATTTTTCAGATAAGAATACTTGATACTCTACAACTTTGCGAATTATTTTTATTATATCGGAATACTTGAAACTTTACGACTGTCTACAAATTATTTCTATTTGATAGAAATACTTGAAACTAAACAAAAGTTTACAAATCATTCGTTTTTTTTTTTTTGGTTTTTTGTTGTTGTTTTTTTTTTCTTTTTCTTTTTTGTTTATTCTTTTTAATCATCAATTACTTTTTCCTTTTTTCCTCTTCATTGCTTGCTTAAGTCATGGAGTTTCCTGACGAGACATGACAGAAAAAAAAATCCATTTTTAGAACCTATAATGTATGCTTTATTTAAATCTATTGTAAATATAAACACATAATAAACGTGATTCCCTAACTTATCAGCATAAAATAACCCTAGACAAATTAACATGCCATTAAAATCAATCAATCTAAAACTGTTAAACAGCAATTTATCTATCTTAATATCTGAACTTAGTATACCCGACGTAAGTTAATACACAATCACATCCAAGGCCCATAGATGCAGTACAATTTAGGGTTCAATCTAGGGGTCAAATTTGTATTGGATGGGAACACTTGATATCATGTAACTGTATGCATATTATTTGTATTAGGTAGGAATACTTGATACAGTATCATCATCATTAAATCGCGCTGAAAGTACGGAGTTTCTGCCCCCCCTCTCTCTCTCTCTCTCTCTCTCTCTCTCTCTCTCTCTCTCTCTCTCTCTCTCACATACACACACACACACACACATATATATATATATATATATATATATATATTAAGAGAGGGAGAGAGAGAGAGATAAAGAGAGCGAGAGAGAGAGGTATTATAGGAAATGCCTAGGGCAATCACTTAGCTATTACATCATTTTGTGATAAACAAATAATTATTTGATAAAATCTATATTTCTTTTGGGGGAGTGTTGTTTTCTCCCTTGTTGCCGTTACTCCTAGCTCTGATCTAACACAGAGCGGCACAACTTGTTAGGGTCACATCTATCATCCATCGTTCTTGGCATGTCTTCTAGGCTGCACAGAGCTCATGATTATAAATCTTTGCAGGTCAACCAACACTGGTATGTCCATGTGTTGGAGTCCATAAGAGAACATCACTTATGAGCTCGTCCTTAGTTCTCCAGCAATGTTCTACATGTCTTGTTCGCCTTGAAAAGTTTATCCGATAAATGGCAAGTGGTCGTACAGTTGTTGTTTTGTGTTATATTGCTTCCAGAATTAGTTCAAGAGAGAGCGTATTATTCCTGTTTACTTTTCCTCTAGCTTTTTCTCTCTGCGTTTTGTGGTGCATCCATATAGTAGTATGGACACAGCTACAGCTTGGAAGAAATACCGTTTTATTTTATCGGATACATCTGTTAGGGATCAGACCTAACGAAAAAATATCAAAGTTATTTCCCCTAAAGGGTAGAAAGGGAGTTGCCTCCCGTGGACAGTTCATTGTGAGATTGAAGGGACCAAAGCAAAAACAGGTATACATGAGGAACAATAACGACAGATTTAATTTCACCATGACACATGGTACACACTCATTTGACGGTTGCGCACGATGTTGAAACGGATTCTTTTGAGTCAAAAGACGCATGTCTCTGCCAGTGGTTAAATACAACTAATTATTTTTTTATACACCACAAGTCTGTCTCTTTTCAGTTTTTTTCACATATTTGCTTTGGTCGTAAAAACGTCACAAAATCAGACTTTCATATAATCAATAACTTTCTACTAGCATTCCACGCCTTCTCTAGGTGTGTGTTGATATTACTTTCAGTTGATGAGATGTTACTGCCGAAGTATGTGACCTGGTCCACTAATTTTAGTGGACAGAGATGGTTCCTTTTTGTTTAAAACACATAAACTTTTATTTGAGTTCCAGTAAAGACCAATGTCTGGTTGCTCTTGGCTATGCAGTAGGGATTCGGCTTGGGCTGCAGTATTTACCAGAAGCGCTAGATTATCTGTGTAGTGTGCATCTGTCATAGTTTCTGTTGGATATCGTCTGCTTCTTGCATTTTTTTAAATATGAAACTTTTTTTTTGTTAGATTTTCTAATGTTTGAAGTACGGATTTCTAGTAGAGTATTATTTAGATATGATGCAAATGTATTCCCCTCGAAGAAGTCGGTGTCATCATCGGGAAATAGGAATATCATATGACTTTGTGCAAATTATTTGTATTAGATAGGAATACTTGAAACCATAAAACTTTGTACACATTATTTGTATTAGATAGGATTTTTTTTAAATCAGAGACAATTTTTTCCTGGTTCGGGAAGAACGTTCCTCTCTACGAAATAGTTGTAAACCTGTGGAATGAAAGTTAAGTTTTAAAGTATTCCTGTTTTTGTTTTGTTCTATTTCAAGTTCATTTACAACTCTGGCCAACAATAAGAGATTATTGAATAGGATTAGAAGAAAAAGGAGTCGGATACAAAACTCAAAAATCATCCCCCATAGAACTCAGCAAACAAACAACAACCGACACCTCAAGCCATAACAAAACATTCACAGCCGCAGAAATGCGATTTCCAAGTCACAGAATAAAGCTAGACGGGTTGACATCAATTAATAAAACAATAAATCTACGAATCTACTTTTTGTTTCGATAGATCGATCACAGTTCATGATCTTAAAATACTTTTGACAACTCAATTTTTTTTGTAAAATTTCAAGTCCTAATCTACAAACTTTTGTCAAAATGAGTGATTAAATAAAACAAAAAAACAATTTCTAGGTTTATTTCAATCTCTTTTTAAAGGGAACATCCTTCACATTTTGGGCGCCCACTTTTTAGTTTTATCTCATTATAATTTACATTAGATGAAACTTAATTGAAATACTAAGTATTTTTTAAAAATCTTACAACATAACTCACATACATACACACATATATAGTTTGTTTAGGTTTATTTGTTTTACGGCTTACTAAACTCTTAAGCCAATCCATACCCTTCTTTGTATGGTTCGTTTAAATTTCAGAAAAAAAAAAAAATCCATTCTTGAAAATGGCGACAAACACCCCAGAAAGTCATACCATGAATAATTTGGAGGATTTCTACATTCAGTTGATAAGGAATTACGTTTTATTGTTCAAAAACAAGAAAAACTTCTTTTTTTTTTTTCCATATTCTTCATGCTCTATGTTTTATGAATATTCCAGATTCTGACACCGATTTTAAATGTTAATGTTTTAAATACTTCTATAAATGTTGATATTCTATTAATTTTTTTTAAAGACTTGTTAATTTTTGTGCCTTTTTATAATTTTTCTTGATTCTTCATGAAATTGTGAAGTTTTTCTTGTTTTGTTTTTTTTTGTTTGTTCTTTTTTAATGCCAAAGATAATTCACCCAGAAATACAAACGTCAGAATAAAAAATAAATAAATAAAATTCTCATTCAGTTCTGGCTCAGCTTATGATTTACATAAATGATTCGTGAATGATTATATTGAAGTTGAATTATTTTATTTTCAAATCAAACTACACCTATTATGTTGTAAGGGAAGTAACTCTGTGTTGCTAACAATTTTATCGCCGAAATGAAAACTTTGCATGGAAGGGGCGTGCCTGTGTGTGTGTGTGTGTGTGTGTGTGTGTGTGTGTGTGTGTGTGTGTGTGTGTGTGTGTGTGTGTGTGTTCATATAATGATTGATTAATTTTAACGACATCTCAAACCATCTAGATCTATTTTATGCTCAGAGGTTAAGGAATCGCGTTGATTTTACATTTTTGTGTAGCTATTTTTTGTGTTTTTGTTCTTTTGTTTATGGTTTTTGTGCCACGGTCCAATCAAATACAAATGATTCTAATACAAATCTATTTGATTCATAAGATGAGACTCTAAGAAATACTACTACTCCAGGTGGGAAGTCTGTTAAATATCCTTTGTGGCAAATCTAACTCAGCTAGAATTCAATAGAAACATCGTTAATAGATAATATGCAAATTGAAATGTGACACTAATCATTGAGAATATAATGTAAATAACTAAGGGAATTGTAACGTCGATGGTGACATAGTTTCGGTTACAGACATACATATACTATTATGTATTTTTTTTTTTATTAAATAAAGGTCGTGGTTCGAAGTTCCGTGTAGGCTTCCGAGTTCGAGGAGAAACACCCGAAGAAGGTCGGAGGACACATCGGTCGAAACGTTGTTAATATAACAACAAAGATGAAGACAATAGTCCAAAAACCCTGAATGATAAAAATCATCTTCGTCAAAGAAATTTAGACAATTAATTGACAGATTCATAATCTCGTCTATTATGTAACTATATCTATATATTAAATGTTTCTATGTGTAAATGATCTTGTCTTGTTTTTTCTTCCGTTTATTCAGTGATAGTATATCACAGATATAGTAAAGCTAACATTGGCGCTTGGTGAGTGAGTGAGCGACTAAATGTCTTCTCCTACACAAAACTACTCGATATTGTTTTATTTAAAAAAAAAAAAATTTTTTTAAAAAATCTTCGAGAAAAATAAATAGTATCTTTTGAAATGCAATTTTAATACAATTTGTGTACAACAATTTATTGTCTTTTTCTGATTTTATTGGAAAAAACTTTTTTGGGTGAAACATTCTGAGTTTATTAGAATTATTATTTTACTCCTTTCAAGTTTTGCACGCCAACTCTAACTGATTTTTTTTTTCTCTTGCATGTGAGTGACAGCAAGTCTCCTTAGTTCTCCAGGAATCATCAAAGTATTAGCAGCGTTCTGGTCTACATGCTTTGAATTCTTTTTCTAATTATATTTCATCCAGTCTATTTTTATTATTCTTCTTATTATTATTCTTATCATTATTATTATTATTATTATTATTATTATTATTATCAATATTGACACTCACGTTCCTTCATATTCTATCGGAAGTCACGAGGGTCATAACTTCTACGATACCGACGAGCAGTACATATTCCAGAATAATGAAGGATAAGTTCTGAATGAGGCTGAAACCTACATAGCTTTTACTGTTAGGGAATTCTGATTATCCTTGCCAGCTGCACCATCAAGCTGCGAAAATAAGAAATGATGACTGGATTATATCCCGTGACTACCATTTTTCTGTTACTCTTTAGCGTTTGGTCAATTTAATTTTGATGCCATATTTTGGTCTCAACACCAACCCCATTTCCGGATGAAGGTCCGCTTCCGCCTGGGTCGTCTCTACGTGAAATCTTCGGAATATCCAAGACAACAGAGTCTTCTCTTCGGCAATGGCAAATTTCTGGCCTGAAATATTTTTCAATTAAATATTGTCAGTCATTTAAGAAAAAATAAAAGTTTCAAAGAAAAATGAATAAAAAAGTCTGTTTAATGTTCGGCTTATTATTTTAAAAAAAATGACCAAGAAGGTATAATTGCGTGTTATGTTGATATTTAATAAGTTTTGTTTAGTCTAGTACATTGACCTTAGGTAGCTTTTAGTAGCTGCTTTTAATAAATTGTCACCCATTCAAGCACTGAACGGGCTCACTGCTGCTTTACTTCTTTTAATTCATTAAGCGTTGCCCTTAGGTTACAGTACATGACTAAACTAAGCCATCACCCAACAAAATACTGAACAGGCAAATCGTTGCTTAACTTCTTTTAATTTACTAAGCTCTGCTTAGCCTGGCTCATTGGCATTAGGTTACAGCAAATGATTTTGCTAAATGGTCACCCATTTAAGTACTGAATGGACTCTTGTCTGCTTAACCTCTTTTAATTTAGTAAGACTTTGCTTAGTCTATCATATTGGTCTTTGATTGCTTACAGTACCTGCTGTTAATAAATGATCACCCATCCAAGTACTGAGCAGGCTCACTGCTGCTTAACTTCTTTTAATTTCTTGGCTTTGTCTGATACACAAGCTTTAGGTTGCTTACTGTACCTGTTGTTACAAAATGGTCACTCGGTGATGCAACTGAAATGATTGTGACATGCCAATGACAAGAAAAATACCACACTACTGTGTCGATAACATGATAAAAGAATATGTTGTCCGTTCTTTCAGTGAAGCTTAGAGTACACGAACTGTATCCCTGCAGAGCGGTAAAGAGTCCTCTCCCCACAAAAAAGGTGTCCTGAGTATGACAATTAACTGCATCTGAGGGTGAGTTTTTAGTTCAGGAGATTTGGGGATGTGTGGAGTACCTCATCTGTTGCGATAACTCCTTGTTCTACAAAAACCCGGGGTGGTAGTACCCGTTATGGTCCCATCTATGTGTCAATGACATGATAAAAGAATATGTTGTCCGCTCTTTCAGTGAAGCTTAAAATACACTGACTGCATCCCTGCAGAGGGGTAAAGAGTCCCCTCCCCTGTTTGAAAATTATTCGTATTAGATTGGAATACTTGATATCATATAACTGGGGAAGTCTCCTTAGCGTAGTGGCTAAAGTATTGGACTGCGACATCATGGTAAGTGAGTTCAAACTCCAACTACGCACTTACATTCTCTTTCTGACTAGCCCATTGAGAAAGGCATGAACTCACTTATCCCCCAGATATCAGTAAAATAATATCACTACTGTTCTTCTACAATGATAGCTTTGACATTAAATAACCCATGAAGGTTATACTATTAAACTGATTAAACAAAACCATATCATATTACAGTGTACCAAAAAAAACTCTTAATAAAGAGCAACACAAAAAATATAAATATAAACGTACAATGTACGCAATTCCCTAACCTCTCGGCATAAAATAACCCCAGACGAATTGACGTACCGTTAAAATTAATCAACTAATCTTTTATCTTGAGGTATTTGTAGTTTTTTCTTAAACCTTGTACTTGTGAGGGGTTAAAAGTCCTTACATACTGTTGTGTACTCTCATACAAATACAAACGGAAACATAATCAAACATAATTTACGAACTTCAATGAACGAACGAGCACACTTCTTTATAAAAAATATATCTCTCACACTTTATTCTCGAAAGGGTTGATGTTTCTGTTGTGTGTGAGAGATGGATGAAGAGATACATACTCTGAGAGAGGACTTCTTCTTCCCATATCTTCTTCCAGGATCCAGGGGGTGCCAACGCTTGCACCCCCTTGCAAGTTCGTCAGAGACGCTTCTGATCAGCTGTGTGTCCCTCGCTCGATGGCATTTCTCTGCCGCTGTCTAAATCTGACCGTGTGGTTCTCATCACGTGATCCCCTTCCGGTTACACACCTGTTCGACCTGAGTGCCCTGACGCGCCGTCATCTTCCTGCTTACTAATCAGAATGTGACAGCTTACCAAAGCACACGGGGTCACAAGGAACGAACCGAAAATCCATGTCATATGTTATACAACAATACTTGTACGTCATGACTCGAAGTGAGAAAGAGATAAGGATGTTTGGTTTGGTTTAGTTTCTCTGTTTAATGGTAAATCAATCTTTATACAGATCTAATACAGATCTTCAGAGTCCTTTTTCTGCGATCAGTCAGCTCCCACCTTCTCACTTCGCTTCAATTTGTCTTTTCTCCGTCGTCTTATCACCTCGGTCGCTCGGATGACTTTTATTTTGTCGCCATCTTTTTTTTCTTATTACATTTTCCTCTATCGGCATCCCCAGCGGTTCAAATTCTTCTTTGCTGGGATAAGGAATAATAATGCAGCCACAATATCAGGTGCACTTTTTACTTTTATTTCTTTTGTAACTTGTCCAGCAAAACGAGGAACTAGTAGCAAGATAAAGCATTCAACCACTCACGTTGAGAGTCCCTCAGTAACTTCTTTCTAACTCTAGAGCCGTTTTGATTGAAACCGTTTAGATCAGACTGACCTGGAGTTCAATAATATGTCAATCATACTAGTTAACTTTTGTGTTTTCCACGAATTTAATGGCCCAAGACTTAATTGAATGCTGCACTGCATGTGTTTAATCGTAAATTAAGATATTGGCAACTCTGTGACAGTGGCTCAAAGATTTACTCATTTCCAAACAATTTGAATAAACAAACACCAATATGACACACCAATTCTTGAGAAATGGTGAATTGCTGTAAACGCAAAATTTCTTTGATCTTTTACTTCAACAATTAAAAAAAAACATCCTGTTTACTTTACCAATGCAATTTCTTCGTCCAGCTGAGAAAGGAATGAACGCATAGGAATGTCTTTCTTTTGTATTCTCAATCAGAAATCGATCTGGGTTGAAGACCAGTGGGTCAGGGAAATAATGTGGATCCCTGTGTAGACCCCCAATCAATAAAGTCACTGCATGCTTTGGAGGAAATGTGTAACCACCTAAAATGGAAATAAAATGAGCATGAATCAAGTACTAAAAATTGAATTTAAAATCCATTTTTGTCTACTTCATTAGAGCCGAATCGGAACCGATTGGACATAGTTTTGGAGGGATTTTTTTTTTTTTTTTTTGACAAATGAAATATGGGAAGCCCGCCAAAAATAGTGTTGGGGCAAAAAATCATCATTTAAGAGGTTGCATGTGTTTCAGGTGACTTTTAAGATAGTTGAGCATTTCATTGCGCTCTAATGGTAAAAAAATCTGTTACTAATGAATAGTGACATCGATTCTCACAAGGTGCCATGTACTTGCGACCTTATGCTAAATCTAATATGTTTGACCTCCTTGTTGTAATGATAAGAGACCTTGGTTAGTAGACAATCGTTAGTGACTCCACTTCTTTCTGAGTGCGTTATATTTATGGCCTAATACTATATTAAATATTTAAAAAATTTTGTCGAGTTGTTTTGGTTAACAAGCCGCACACAAGGATCAATCACAATTAACTAATGAGTTTGATCTTCACTGGGTATCTTATACTTGTGGCTTTGCACCAAATTTAAGATTGTCCGGTTCATCCTCTGTGGCAATGGTTAACAAGCCAGGTTGGCAGATCCATTGTTTAGGAGTTGGATTCTCACTGAATGTCCAATATATCTGGACCTATGCTAAATCTAAACATCTAGGACAATCTTCTTATTGTAATGATCAGTGCCTAAGGCTAGAATACCATGATTAGTGATTTGGATTCTCACTGGGTGTCTCGTGTCAAATCGTATAAGTTTTAGAGCGCCTCCAGTTGTAGAATGGTTAGCGCCAAAAGGCTTGCAGACGATTGGTAGTGATTTGAATTCTCATTAAGTGCTTCATACATTTAGCCTTATACCGATTAAATATTTTCGGGCATTTCGCATGCTGTGGCGCCCTAGGCTAGCAGACAATTTTGTGTGAGTTGGAATCTCGCTAAAGCCCCATAGTTGTGGCCTTGTGCCAACTCACTTTATATGTTCTTATGATTAGAAATGAAGTGTAGCGGACCAATTATATTGACTTCAGTTCTTGCTAAATGGTCCATACTTGTAGCCTTGTGCCAAATTAAATAATTAGGGCACTTCAAAGGGTTGTAAGAGCAAAAAACTCTCAGCAGCATCTCCTATTTTCTCTCGATATATACTGAAATATATATATATATATATATATATATATATATATATATTTATTTATTTATTTATTTATTCATTTATAAAGATATTCAATACTATGATACATATTAAATACTATTATCAATATTTAATACTATTATCAATAACCCTTCAACTTAACGTCACATGATCGATCCCTCATTCAAAAAAAAAACGAAAAGAATTGCAGCCCTCCCCCCATGAATTAATGTCACGGGCTCCTACCGATGAGATCGATGCAAACTGAGTGCCTCATACTTGTGGACCCATGTAAGATATAAGAATTAAAGGTACCAAACATGTTGTAAAGGCTCATCCACTATTGTTAGTAATTTGGTTTCTCACTGAGCGCCCCACAGTTCTGGCCCCGTTTCATCTTTGATATTTTCTTTACATGTAATAGTACTATTGAATTTTATCATTGTGAATAGTTATTATGGTTTTGTCAATAACTTTTTAATCTTAATTTCGGCGGCTTTTTATCGCAACCACTGGCTGTTTTTATTTCCGGTTTGAACTATTTACTGGGGTCGTAGAATAACGATCTGTGTATTCAAATTAATGTTACGATTGATAGTCGTTTTATAATCAGTTGATTAAAGCATTCGTGAGCGGGAATGGAAGATGAGTTTGTGTCAAGCAAATTTGGACAATCAAGGAATCAGAATCTTCATTTTACCGATTTCAAGTTTCTCTGTTGTTGTTCTACCAATCATTGGCACTGACGGGTAAATTCTTTGAGTCTCCTGAAATAAACAAAACCAGATTGTTATTTTGCATTGAATCAGTTTAAGTCTTTATGTAGTCCTATGGTAGTCACGGTTCTTGATGTGACTTTACTTCCGGAACAACCACGTTTCCATTTTAACCAACTCTTTTCTGCCCACGCTGGGTTTGAAAGATCCTCTGAAGGGGTTTTACATATTGACCTTTGACATGCCGGGTAGGTTTGTGGATTTCAAAACAGGATGTTCACCTGTGTCGAACAGCGGAAATGCCACGCAAATTGCATAGGAAGAGTGCGTAGGCGCCCGAAAAATATATAATGACGGAAGTTTTCAACCCCAAACGGTCAGACAAAAGTCAGCTGAGTAGACACAGAGCAGTTTGAGCCGAAAGACAAGACGTCACGCTCCCATAGACGCGGGCTTGGAGGGGGCCAAACGGGCCCGGGTATAGATGTAGAGAAAAGTCTAAAGGTACAAAACTAACAAATGTCGATAATAAGTATGATCCCAGAACGAGGAAGAAACGAATATGATTAAATGTTTTAAGTTGGCCCAGAGCCATCCTCGAAGAGTCAGAGCGAAGAAGTAAGGCTCTGAAGATATCGTATCCGAGTGGTTCCCTGTCTATCTAACTCTTTATTTCACGCAAACGTTTCGCCACATTTCGTAATAACAAAGAAGAGAGATGATGTTTTTTATAAATAAGTGTTGTTTTCACTTTCTTCCGCGTATATAACAAGGGGAAGGCTCAATCTATCCGAAACTTTTTCTGGCGGTCACGATGGTCGGTTGGAACTAGTGGTCTGGATGTTGGCGCAACTCAAAGGCAAGAAAAATTCTCCGTTAATAAATAACAAAATTTATAGAAACACAATTGAGCAAGAATAATATACATGATGTATACAAGGAAATTGTTTCACTTTTTATGTTGAGAGAAAAACAAGGAATTAGGTTAATGCTGTCTATTAATCTATCTGGTAATTTTTCAGAGAGTTCTGTTTTCACTGGAGAGGCTTCAGTGCTTGGAGAGATTCCTTTTCTTATTTTCCTGTCTTAGGTATGGTCTTTGAATTTTGTATTCCTTTAAACTCTTTAGGAAGTATTTTTATTGAGAATTCCACTGGGAACAAACATTTCTAATTGACTAACCAACCAGAGGTCATTTCATATTTTTTCTAGTATTTTATGATTAGTCAGTCCAACAAAAGTTCTAGTCTACATCCCCTTTTACATATTAGATTTTAATTGGATATGCAATCAAGCCACGATTGATTAATTAAGGGTACAAGCCCACACTTGATGGGAAGGGGCGTATCACTTTTTACATAAAACAATATTTTTAAAAAAAACTGAATAAAAATCTGATTAATCTATCAGAAGCGCAGATTTGACTTTTTAATTTCAACAGGTGGAAAAAGATTCAGTTAGGATGTTGAGAGTTTTAATAGGTCAACTCACTAACAAATCCCAACTTATATTCTTGTAAGCGTCTATGGGAGGGTGACGTCTTGTCTTTCGGTTCAAACTGCTCTGTGTCTACTCTGCTGACTTTTGTCTGACCGTTCGGGCTTATTTTTATTGTTTTGACAACTTGCTGGTATACAAAGTTTTCACTAATCTTTTAAACTGACTTTAAATTTCATGGTGAGTATTTATGAAATAAATTTGTATTCTTATATTTTCATATAAGAAAATTACATTTTCCTGACATTTAAAGAAAACTATAATTGTTTTCTCAAGATTTTAGCACAAGAAAATACCTCATATTGTCATGTTTGCAGATAGACAATGATCTCAGAGAGAAGAAAAGAATTCTGAACTTTTCGACAGGAATTGCCAAACTTGGCAACAATGAATGAAGAAAAGAAAAGAAAAAAGACTCCTTTAAAGGCGAAATGAAGGCGAAAGAAAAGAAAAATATTTGTAATGTGTCAGGTAAGAGAAAATCAGTTGAATACAAACGTGATGGTTGACGAAGGAATAATGGAATTATAATCTAGAATCAAACGAGCAAAGGATTAACAATAAACAAGAAAGCATCTGTCTTACCTTCAAAGCCATTTCAAGGTAATCTAATTTTTTCAGATCTTCAGCAGAGGCTGGTCTGTCAGAGTCACCTGAAAAAGAAAAGAGTTTTACCCATCAGGCTGGTTGGTTGTTTGTCCGCCATATTAATCCTTGTTGGGTCCCTTTATGTCAAAATCATTTCTTTCATTTTACAAGTAATTATACTGTGAATTGAATTACCATGACCAGAAAATCCAGCAAACACTTACGCACGACGTGCGGAAACAGTAAACAGCTCATTCGACCTTATTAGGTCTCTTCAGCAGTGTATACCGTGATTTCCACCACAGGAAATCGAACCAATGACCACAGAGCCGAAACTCTACAACTGAGCCACAGTCCATATTGCACACAAGTGACGCCAAATTAACTAGTCATGGTAACTGTGTGGCCAATTGACCTGAATGTGTCTTACAAGTTACATCCATACTCTTTGCAGAGGACACGGTCACTTCCAGGGCCACGTCTTCCCAATAGGATTAGAAATACGCATCTGCGTAATTATTATGACCTCAAGGGCAAGGATATAGATCTAGATTGTTCTTTTTTAAGTTGAGGAATTATATTGTGAATTGAAAAAGAAAAATCTAGAACAGTAACTAAAGGATTATAAAAGGGACTGGAGGACTTAGAAGTTAGCGGACGAGTGGAGACCATCCGAACTACTACATTATTGAGAACGCTCAGAATACTGAGAAGAGTCCTGGAGACTTGAGGAGACTTGCTGTCACTCAAACTCCTGTGAAAAACCATCTGTTAACGCTGATGTGAAAAACTCTAATGAGTAAATAATAATAATAATAATAATAATAATAATAATAATAATAATCCCTTAACAATTATAGCTTCAGGTAACCCTTTTTGTAGGGATAAAACAATTATACAGTTTCAATAAATTATTTCAATTTTATAATAGTCATTT
Organism: Sepioteuthis lessoniana; assembly: GCA_963585895.1. Classification (NCBI taxonomy): domain Eukaryota; kingdom Metazoa; phylum Mollusca; class Cephalopoda; order Myopsida; family Loliginidae; genus Sepioteuthis; species Sepioteuthis lessoniana. The sequence goes on from OY757946.1 coordinate 55,141,711, forward strand.
GCTCACAGTTATATGGTTTTAAGTAACTAATAATTAATTATAGCTGCAAGTAACTATTCTATTATATGGTTTTAATTATTCCTATCTGAAACAAATAATTTTTAAACAGATCTACTTGACCTATAGATAGGATCCTCACAGCTACAACCAGTTTGTGTCAGAGTGGATCTGGGAGTAATGATAACAGAGGGATGATTCCACCCTCCTTAGATTTCCAGAACTAAAGCCTCACCACCTGATAATTGTCAAACCAAAAAAATTAAGGGTGAATATTCTTCTCATTGCTTTTTAAAATTTTTTTTTCATTTGCCTTTCAAACTTCTTTAAAAAAACATTTTGATACGATTTTTTCCTCTTATAGGCTTCTCTTTTTTTGGGTGGGGGGTAACCAAAGAACCGTTTAAGAAACAGAGGGGATTAGAATTTTATAATTGAAAATTTTGCAATGACTGAATCAAGGACAGGATTAAATAAACTGTCAATGACTTGCGAGAGCAGAATGGTTTCAAAATTATTTTGAACGTATCTTTTATTCTGATGAAAGTTAAACATACTCTATCTTTTCGTATCACGGTCTTCCACTTTGGTTTTCCTTGATTTATTGTCATGAAATCATTTCTTTATTGAAATAAGTTTTCAAATCAATAGTTGCTCCTCGTCCTTCCTGTTATGTTTGAATTTCAACCTGACAAAATTATAGCCCGTGTATAAGTCGACCTCATTGATAGGCCGACCATAGATTTATGGTTAAGAAATTCTTTATTTTTGGAATTCCTTTTTTCAAATTAACAGCTATTCTTAGTTCTTCCAATTATCTTTGAATTTCAACCTTACAAAATTATTAATCAGGAATCTGTCAACATTTCTGTGATGAGGAGTTATTTACATGTTTCAGACTATCATCCTCATCTTAGTTTTTATACTGACAATGTTTCAGCCACTTTACTCTCTGGCCTTCTTCAGGTGTCTTTTTTTTTCTTGTTGGTTGGTGTTTTATGGCATATCAACCCTTGTGATTCATCCAATGCCAAATCTCCTGCCTTCATACACACACGATTTGCAGTTGTATAGCTCATAGGCAACTCTATTCCCAAACAAGCTGCCATTACCCACACGCAGCCAAACAGCTTCAAGCATTGCCCTCTAAAATCAACAATTCTATTTAACACCAATCATTTGCCTGCACACAACTAAATGGCCCTAAACTCTTCTACATCTTCTTCACCCGTTAAGCACCCCTAGGTAATATAAATTATTTATACACTGCTGTATTGTTTCAAACGACATTAACAATCATTATTAAATGATTGACCAGTTCTATTTGACCCATAAGTGGGACCCCTAACAGCTACAACCACTCTAGGTCAGAGGGGACCTGGGAGTAAGGGCTATGAAGGGGTACTCCACATTCCTCAAAGCTCCAGAAATGGAGCCTCATCATCTGACAAAGTTTAGTGTCATACCAAGGACACTTAATGGGTGGGGGCGGGGTTCCTATCCCTTAGCAGAAGTGTAAAAATTATTACTCGTGTATAAGTCGATCTCATATATAAATCTACGCAAGTCTGTCTAAAAATTGGACCTGTATACGAGTGCATACCGTAAAATTATCTAATATTTATCAACTTAAGAATCTTGAATTTTTCATTAAAAGCAAATATTTCTTCTTGCATATCAGAAAATAACATTTGTTGATAAAAGAAAATTTTTGAATCGAAAATTGAATAAAGTTATACAAAATTGTTTACCAAAGACATCATCGATTTCCTGGTTGACTTTTTTATAAACTTCAGGATGTGAAGAAATCATATAGAGAGCCCACATCATTCCAACTGATGTTGTGTCATGACCCTGTGTTAAAAGAGAGAAACGATAATTGACTTTCAAATTGGACAACAACTCTTAATCTAACATTTACTTAAAAGTTAAAGCCATTAACTTATTTTTTCCCGAACTTAATTTTTTTAAATACCGGAAAACCAAAAAGTAAAATACGTTTTTGTGACACGAACAGTAACTTACAAAGACTATTCATTGTTTTGTCTTTTTTTCAAATCATCTTTACAATAAGATTGATTAATATACATTTTATTCTAGTTATCACATTTAAGACAAATATCTCACTATTTTGAAAAGTAAACTATACTATATCTTTGATTAAGATATTTTGCTCAATGGAATATCAACCTTCGTGGTTTATTTAATGCCAAATACTGTTTGCTGGGGGGGGTTCATCCACAGACAGACTGTTGCGTGATATCACGACTCGTCTGTGAGGTGAGACATGTGAGATACCTTAAACCGAGATCGAAATCCGGCCAACTTTACGTTAGCCCAATAACATAACATCACAGCCCTCAGCAATCCCAACGTAAGTGACATTATTTAATATATATGAATTAAATGTTGGCATTTGTTTACATTTTACACGGCAACCGAGTGCTCAATTCGATAGAAGGGCTGTACATTAGGCGAGTGACAAACTTTAATTCTTTTGCGAGAGTGCTCAACCCTAAGGGGGAGATGTAAACAAAACAAATGCGATACACAAGCGTTTAAATTTCCTTCGCTTGCGTTGGTTTCCTCGTGGCTCAGCGGTAGAATTTTGGATTGGCGTGTCAGTCAGCCAGCCAGGTTTCGATCCCAGCTTCGGGATTCTAGCCTGTCTAGCCACACTGAAGAGTTCAGATAGAATGAAACAGTCTGTCTGTAGATGACAAGTTGGGACATATTGTTTTTAAACCAATTGTTTGACTGAAGTTAGTAGACAATTTTTTTACTGTTTTTTTATCGTCTTATTTTGGAGACATATCTTACATATATTTTTATTATATCTGAGTTATAATGTTTTGTTAGGTTTGGTTATTTATTTTAATGGCATATAAACCCTAGTGGGTAGAGTGTTCGTCAGTAGTCCGGGAGACCTGGGTTCAATCCTAAGTCGAGTCATACCAAAGACTCAAAAAATGGTACTTGATATCTCTTTGCTTAAAACTCAGCATTATAAGGTACGTATCAATGGCTAATCCAAGGAAAGAGTGGTGCCCTTCCTCAGCAATATAAGGTACGTATCAAGGTAAAGTGGAGCAATCCAGGGAAAGGAGTAGCGCCCTCTCCTACACCTTGGTGTAATAGCTACTGAAAAAGGAGCCTTCTGGTCGCCCTCAACTTTTGTCGCCAACTTATTTATATATATGGGTAAATTGTTTTTAGAAGGGTTGGACCTCATTTGCTCGCCTACCGTTAAATGATTTCAAGTATCACTACTATTTGCACATAGTTAATTGGTCCTAAGTATTGCTATTCAACACCAACAATTCTATTTAATATTTATGATAATCACTAGTAAAAGATTGAAAGTTCTATCTGACCAATAAATGGGACCCTAACAGATACTCCCACTCCGGGTCAGAGTGGACCCAGGAGTAATGGCAATTAAGGGTATTCCACATTCCCCAAAGCTCAAGAACTTGAGCCTCACCATCAAATTCAGTTTAGTGTCATATTCAGCTCACTCGTTGGTCGAGGGTGCCTTATCCTTTGGCACAAATGTATTTGACGTATTCAACTACGAATTAGTCATTACTATATTTTCATATTAATTTAAATATTTTCATATTACAAAATTTATCTCTTATTTTAATTAATATTAATAGTTTTCTTTAAAAGTCCACTGTGACGGTTACCTCAAACATGAATGTATCAACTTCCTCCTGAATATCATCTGTTGTCAGGTCACCTCGATGCCAATTGTAGAGTAACATGTCCAAAAAGGCGCGTCTTTTTTTCGTGGTATAAACATTATTTTCTTCGGTTTCGTTTACTTCTTCCTCCATTATTTTAGCCTCGTTTTCATTATATTCTTTTTGGCGGTGTTCAATAATCTACACACAGAATAAGACAGATAAAAAAAAAAGAAAAAATCTAAAATCACTTGTTTTCGGTACGCTTTTGTTTTGTTTGTCTTTAAATAAAAGTTAGAAAGAAAAAGTAATTTTGGTTGCAACAATCCATTTCCACCTCCCTCACCCACTCTTCTCATCTCACACTCTCTTCCTTCGTCTCACCTCAGTACATACGCCAAAATACGCACGAGCGACAGCACATACAAAAACATACTAACATTTAATAGCACACAAACTTTGGCGCACACACACACACACACACACACACACACACACACACACACATAACCCCCACTTTTCGAACAAAATATTAACCATATTATTCTTCTTTTTTAATCTTTACTATGTTTGACGATTGCAAAATGCATGAAACTCGGGGTCACAGACAATACCATGTAATATATATATATATATATATATATATATATATATTCTAGAAAACTCAGTAACATAGTTAATACTTACATTTCTTGTAAAATCTTTCAGGCTTCTGAGGCACCTGTCGAATTGACGCCCATCTCCGAAGAGGTAGAAAAATAAATTCGGCCATACCCAAGGAGATTTTTGTCGCTGTACTAAGATTTCACAAACACTATAGTAAAAAAAAAAATAGATCTTTCAGAATAATTCAGTTTCAAGCAGAGAAAAAACTTTTACTCATTAAGCAAAAAGAATAAGAAACAAAAATGCTTATCATTTCACTCTCATTTCTTTATTTCCAAGTAATTTCTTGTTTGCCCAGTCGACTGGGGGGGCTGTAGAATACACTGACTGCATCTCTGCAGAGGGGTAAGACCCCCGCCACCCAACGAGTGTCCTGGGTATGACACTAAACAATCTGATGGTAAGGTTCCGGCAGTGCTGGAGCTTTGGGGAATGCGGAGTATCCCTTCATTGCCATCGCTCCCAGGTCCACTCTGGCTCGGAGTGGTAGCACCTGATAAGCGTCCTATCTATAGGTTAAATAGAACTAAACCGTGCTTTTTCACTATACTGATTTTTGCGTTTAAACTGCGTATTTATGCAAAACTAAATTGTTTAAAATAGAACTGTTTTGACATTGGAACTGCGAACTAGTGCTGAACTGAATTGCTCGAAATAGAACTGTTTTTGACGTCTAAACTGTGTACTTATGCTGAACTGAATTATCTGAAATAAAACTGTTTGACATTTAACTCTGTGTATTGCCCACTCAGCTGGGGCTGTAGAATACACTGACTGCACCTCTGCAGAGGGGTAAGACCCCTGCCACCCAACGAGTGTCCTGGATATGACACTAAACAATCTGATGGTGAGGTTCCAGCAGTGCTGGAGCTTTGGGGAATGCGGAGTACCCCTTTATTGCCATTGCTCCCAGGTCCACTCTGGCCCGGAGTGGTAGCACCTGATAGGGCCCTATCTATGGGTTAAATAGAACTAACGGCATACTTATGCTAAACTGAATCGTTTGATTAAACTGAATAGCTTGAAATAGAAATGTTTGACTAAACCGTGCTTACATTGGAATTGCGTGCTTATGATATACTGAATTATTTCAAATAGAACTGGGTTTTTTTTACATTGAAACTGTATTTACACTAAACTAAATTGTTTAACAGAACTGTTCTTACATGTAACTGTGTGTAAACAAAATCTGCACTTATATTAAACTGAATTAACTGATTTTGAATTGCTTTAAACTGAATAGCTCGAAATAGAAGTGTTTTTTACAATTAAACTGTACTTACATTTAAACTGCGTGCTTATGCTAAACTGAATTGTTTGAAATAGAACTGATTATTTACATAAAATGGATTTGGCGTTAAATAACCTACAAAGGTTTATATGCCATAAAACCCAAACAACCAAACAAACCAAACTAATTTCTTGTTGGTAATGGCTTCTAAAATAATGGACTGTTACTTCAAAGTAAGTGAGTTCGAAACCTGCTCGCTCTATTACGTTCACTTTCGAACAAGTACCCTTTGGGAAGGCATGAACCCTCATATCTCCACCAGCTATGGATTAAATAGCATCACTACTGTCTTCGACAAGGAGGGTCTTGGTATTAGATAATCCACAACGGTTGATTTGCTATTGAAAGAAAAAAAGAAAAATTATAATTTCTGAATGATAATTCTTGTTACTTATATGATTTCGATGATTTGTCCTAATCCTTATTGATGTGTTCACGTCGTTTTGGCCGCTGTATACTTCAGGTGTCTTTTGTCGTATTTTGTAACTTTATTCAATCCCCGGGGGTAAGACTATTCTCATTCTGTTTTCCGTATCTTGGGATACCTCATAAATTTTTTTCGCTTTCTTACCTCACCCTAGTAATGTCACTTTAAACAAACGACTCAGGATTATTTCTGGATTTCTACTTCCCTATTATTTCTTGATTTCTACTTCCCTATTATTTCTTGATTTCTACTTCCCTATTATTTCTTGATTTCTACTTCCCTATTATTTCTGGATTTCTACTTCCCTATTATTTCTGGATTTCTACTTCCCTATTATATCTTGATTTCTACTTCCCTATTATTTCTTGATTTCTACTTCCCTATTATATCTTGATTTCTACTTCCCTATTATATCTTGATTTCTACTTCCCTATTATTTCTTGATTTCTACTTCCCTATTATTTCTTGATTTCTACTTCCCTATTATTTCTTGATTTCTACTTCCCTATTATATCTTGATTTCTACTTCCCTATTATTTCTTGATTTCTACTTCCCTATTATTTCTTGATTTCTACTTCCCTATTATTTCTTGATTTCTACTTCCCTATTATATCTTGATTTCTACTTCCCTATTATTTCTTGATTTCTACTTCCCTATTATATCTTGATTTCTACTTCCCTATTATTTCTTGATTTCTACTTCCCTATTATTTCTTGATTTCTACTTCCCTATTATTTCTTTATCCCCTGTTGCCGATTAATTCTAAGTGAATCATCATCATCATCATGTCATGCCACCAGCACGGATATTCCTGACTCTCTCTCGCCACTTCTCCCTATCGTTCATCACCTCTGGCAAGTCTTCAGGGCAACATCCCGTATCCTCACAGAGCTGCTGTATGTAGGTTCGAGCTGGCCGTTCTGCTTTTGCTCGGCCATATGTGGGGGTCCATAGGAGTACATCACTTATGAGCTCGTCCCTGCTTCTCCAGCAGTGTCCTGCATGTCTGGTTCGTCTAACTTGGATAGTTTTCGTGATGGGTGGTAGGTGGCCGTATAGTTGGTGCTTTGTTGGGTGTTGCCGCCAGGACTTGTTCAATATTGCTCGCAGAATTCTTGTGTAATTGCCGTCTAGCTTCTTCTCCAGCCGTTTTGTTAGCGTCCAAGTAGTGCATCCATATAGCAATATCGATACGACCGCTGCTTGGAAGAAACTGCGTTTCATTTTATCAGTCAGGTCTGACTTCCACATGATCGATAGCTTATCGATAGCTGTCCATGCCTTCGTTAGCCGCGTGTCGATGTCTTTTTCGGTTGATGAGACACTGCTTCCTAGGTAGGTGAATTTGTCTACCAGTTTCAGAGAAGTTCCGTCTAGTGTGGAAATGTCGCCTGTTTGATTAAAGTACATATATTCAATTTTGTGTGCATTGACATGGAGGCCAATGCCTGCAGCAGCTCGTTCCAAACTATGCAGTAGTGTTTCGGCTTGGTTGGATGTATTTGCCAGAATCGCTATGTCATCAGCGTAGTCGGCGTCGGTAATTGTTTTTTTGCGGGGTACCTTCTGCTTCTTTTCTTTGTCAACTCGAAGCCGTTTTCTTTGATTTTATCAATCGATGTTCTAAGCACGTAGTCTACACAGATGATAAAGAGGTTTGGGGCTAGCGTGTCACCTTGCAGTACTCCTGCTACAATGTCAAAGTATTCTGTGTCTCCATCCGGTGAACGTACTTTCACTTTGGTGTTTCTATAGAGAATTGTTATTACTGCGATGGTCTCTTTTGGTACGCCGTATGCTAGTTGGATTTGTTCCATCTTTCTTCTGTGAATGGAATCAAAGGCCTTGGTAAAGTCGACAAATAGTATTGTCGCCTGTTCCAATTAGTTACTGATTTTGTATTTCTTTATTATTTATTCCTTTCTACTTTCCTATAATTTTTTGAATTCTATTTTCCTATTATTTTTTCATCTCTTATTAATTCTTAATTTCTAGCTCCCTATTGATTTTTGATTTCTAGTTCCCTATTATTACTTGATTTCTAGTTTTCTATCATTGTTTTATTAGTGCCTGTTGTTAAAAGTAAAATGTAATGCACTGTTCAACACAGGGACTGAACACACAACCACAAGGTTATGAGCAACATATTTTTTAATAAATTTGTTAACTCTACCCGTCCCCTACAGAATTTTTGCCAGTTGCAGGGAAAGTTAAGTGGATTGCAGTAGAGAGGAAAAATGAAAACAAGAAAGCCAAACTGAGAAGAGACTGGAAGAGACAAAAACTATTCCTTACTTTAAACTATAGTTCTCTAGTATTTCTTTATTTTTACTTCCCAGTCATTTCTTTTTATCCAGTTCCCTATTTTCTTTATTTCTAGTACTGTATTATTTCTTTATTCGTCACTGTTATTTCCTTCGTCTCTCGAGACCATCAACAGATAGATCTGGGTATAGACGTTGGAAGGATTGTAGAGAAGAATGGCAGTTGCTTATGCAGCATGTCTCCCTCACCACGCCACTGATGCTATTCAAAATAAAGACAAGGTTGGTACTCCTTGGTACTAATGAAGTCGCAAAAAATGATAGAATTCGATTATAGATCATACCAAAGTTCTTTAAGGGGTCCATTTGATGGTTTTGAATTCTCAGTTATCTCCTTTTTTTTTTTTTTTTAGTCTAGTAGGTCCCCAAGGCTAAATAGCCCAGTCTGGTCTAGAAAATAATCTGTTGATCATGTCATGCTTACAGTTAAAAATGAATCAAATTATAAGTCAAAATGAACCACCTTCGACAGAAGCCTGAATACATTATCCTTCAATGACGAAAGATCATTTTATCTACAATGAGTCGATCAATCTAACCATTGTTCTCTTGCAATTACAAAAATGAAATCACGATGACGATGTCAAAATCGTTTCTGAATCAAATTTGAAATGCAGCTTTGGAATGTACACGTTGATTTAAGTTAATAGTTCAGGTTGACCTGTTCAAATATGAATTTCCAAACAGGTGTCCTCATGGTGTAATGGTTAAAGCGATTGACTGCGGAATCGTAGTAAGCGAGTTCGTACGCCAGTCGCGCTATTACGTTCACTTTCGGGCAAATACCCTTGGAAAAGGTATGAACCCCCTTATCCTTCAAGCTATGTGTGGAATAGTACCACTACTATTCTTCTAGGAGAATGGCTTTGGCATTAAATAACCTAGAAAGGTTGATATGCCATTAAACAAAGAAACCAAACCAAACAGCTGAAAATATTCAAAACAATAACACTAAGCCACAAAGATTTAGGTTTCTTTTAGGGTTTTTCGTGGCATATCAACCTTTGTGTATTATTTAATGCCAAAGCCATCCTTGTAGAAGGACAGTATTGGAACTATTTAACCCATTGCTGATGGGGGGGAGTAAAGGAGGTTCATGCCTTTCTCAAAAGTATCAGTTCGAAGTGGGTGTAATAGGGTGTATGGAGTTCGAACTTGCAAACTACGATATCACAGTCTAACACGTTAACCACAACGTCACCGGAGTCCCCCCCTGCTACTGGGGTAAAAGCATTTATTTTAGACAAAGATGCTGAATCCCAATACGGATTAAGAATAACTCTAGTATATCAGGGTTTTATACAGCCTATGCCATAGGTAGGCATCTGTTCCTTTGCATCGAATTCAGGCGTACTTAGCGTAACGGTAATTGTCCTAAGATATGTACACGATGACCTGAGTCCAAATCCTGACCGAGGCTGATTACGTTCACTTAACGATAATGCCTTTGGGAAAGGAATGAATCCATCTGTACCCACACTAGCTGTTGGTAAATAATACAGAAGACTGGATTCTTTAGACTTGGTAAAACAACCAGTCTAAGAGAAGGAAAACCCTGAATTCAAACCAACTGTACTCCTCTTAAAAATTGACCTTGTGTCGCATCCTGATCGTAGCGTGGGGGGGTAATATACATGCATCAAATTCAGCCTAATATGAATCCTAGTACGTAACATGGCTACGAAGAGGAAACCTGAAAAGAGAAACTCAATCTTTATTAACAGCAGCATAAAATAAGATTATAAGCACCGAGTATGTCAAAGCAAAAATTGATTTTACGCAACAAAATAGCTAGAGTATGCTATGTAGTGATGGAAATGAAAATTTTAATCACATAAATGAATACAACAAACTGAGACAGAAGGAATACAAGGTTAGGTACAATCGGGTGGTGGGAAAAGTGATCCACTGGGAATTATGCAAATGACGGAAGTTTTACCATACTGACAAATGATGTAAGCACAAACAAGAATGCATAAAATTCTCTGGGATTTTCTGATACAAACGGATCACCAAATCTCGACCAAAAGACAAGAATTAGTATTAATTATCAAGAAGATAACTTATCTTAACCAGGACCAGGTTTATGAGATTTTCAGATACAAACGGATCACCCCCTCCAAATGACTAGACTTACTTTTAATTAGCAAGAAGAAAAAAACTTGTAATCAAGTGGATTTTGTCGTTCCTGTAGACTATAAAGGGAAAATAAAAGAAAGCGAAAATATTGATGAATAGTTTTGAGTTGAGTTGTGGTTTCTGAGAACATGACTCTTTGGTAGGAATTGTTTTTTGGTACGTCCATCGCACCAAGTTAAAAAGAACCTAAGCCAGAACTCTACTACGTCTATATTACATGACCCAGGATTTTGACGGTGAATATGAATTAACTTATGTATATTTATTAGTGGTAAGAATACTGTTGTTCCTACATAAACAAACATATTGTGATTTTTAGTAATATAAAAAGAATGCGTCAATAAAAAACAACAATAATAAGATGAATTAAAATCAGTAACAAAATAATATTGAAGCGTGTACTTACCAAGAATATTGAAAATAATAACAATTAGATTGCGTAAAACTAGTAATAAGATACGGACAGTTGAGGAACTCAGATATATATATATATATATATATATATATATATATATATATATATATATATATATATATATATATATATATATATATTGGATCTGAAGAAGTCCTGTTTATTTTGGTGTTATTGATTCATATCAATACCCATAACAGGATGGGAATAAATTTATAGTCTAAATGTGACCGGTTTGGGTTTTTGTTAAAGGTATATATATATATATATATATATACAATCGAACAAAGAAATTGATGACGATGCACAAAGTGTTACCCCCATACCGAGCAATTACAGAGACAGACTGTATGTGTCAAGAAAAGAAGGCGGAAGTGGAAGAAGCTTGGAGTATTGCGTAGATGTAACAATTAAGGGAGTCGAAGAATATGCAAAAACAAGCAAAGAAACACTAATTTCAGTTGCCAGTAACAGCAATATCAGCAGAAATAATTTAAGGAGAAATAGAAAAATAACAATCACAATATTATGGATACGTCAAGCGAAGAGCTAAGGAAATTGCACACATGGCCTGGAAATCGCTTACGAAAACAGGAAAAAAGAAACTGAATATTTTTTTAATTGTAACACAAAATAATACCATAAGAATAAATTGAGTCCTCTCTTGATTCATAAGACCAGTAGAGTGTTCGCCAATGGCTCGGGAGACCTGGGTTCAATTCAAGGTCGAGTCATACCAAAGACTCAAAAAATGGTACTTGATATCTCTTTGCTTAACACTCAGCATTATAAGGTACGTATCAATGGCTAATCCAAGGAAAGAATGGTGACCCTCCTTACACCTCGGTGTAGTAGCTATTAAAAAGGGAGCCTACAGGTCACCCTCGACTATGGTCGGCCAATTTTACTGACTTACTTGATTCATAAAAGTATCCAATAATTATTCAAGTAAAAAAGTCTATTTGAAGCTCTCTGGTTGTCACGTAATATTTTGACCCAAAATACATTTTCCTTTCTGTCTCATTTCTTTGCAGTAGATGAAATAACTGAAACTTACTTATATAGGGCATTCACATATTCAGAATTGGAGTCCTTCTGTGCATTGACATTTTTCCCCATGGCCGTTTCTGTGAAGAAAACAGAATACAATTGTTTAAACAGTTTTCAATTAAAAGATATATACGAGGGCGGAAGGGGGGAAGAAAAGTTCTGATGATGCTGTTGATGACTTTTTGATTAATAGGGTCCAAGCACTGCAATACTAATGGAAGAAGTGTGAAGACAACAAGAAGAAAGTACATTAAAAATAAACCTCATTTGGTCACATTCCATGAGAATATCTTTCTTAATCTATAAACCTTTTAGTCGACCCTCATATCAGAAATGTAGTTTTTTATGTTGTCATTGTATTAATTATGTTATATAATATATGCCATGGATTTTCGGTTCGTTCCTAGTGACCCGGTATGCTTTGACAAACTGTCACGTTGTGATTAGTAAACAGGGCAGCACGATCAAGGCACTCAGATTTAGACAGTTGGACGTTGACATTGGACCATGTCTGCAGAAAGTTGGGTTCTCTGCAATGGAGGCAGAGAAGTTGAAGTTGGGATTTTGAGGTTGGACCATGGAAGACGATAGTTGAGTTCCTGCCATTGGGGAATAGAGTTGGATATCGGCCATTGAAAGATGTTGTTAGCATAGTATGATTACCAAAGATTTTAAGAATTGTCTCTCTCCTCGTGTCAAAGAACCAAAGTCAGAAGTTAATAACTGCGTTCGTACCTGAACAACAGAGTGGTTTGTGTATTTGTATTACGGCTATATAACATGAAGTAATTGGTGCCGTGATCAGGATTTCGGACCAGAGTATGGTCCTTTTATGGTTTTGAGATTCTTGAAGGAATTGCAGAGGGTCCTATTTTGTTTCTGGAGGATGAGAGATGCATCTCTATTGTACTTTGAATAATTAGCTTGGGCAAGTGTTACATAGTGTAAAGGCCGGCTTCTAAATAAGATTGTATTATTTTTACTGTTGTTCAAGTAATTATTTTGTTTTTGTTTTGTGTGAGGTGTTGAGGGAAGACAGAGAGAGGCGTAAAGAAAATGCCCATACGTGAACATTTTGAAAAATGGCTTACAGAGGAATGTTATATAACATTCCGACTACATTATTTTTCTTTTCAGAAGACTTAAGAACTAAACAGGGGTCCATAGGAGAACATCGCTTATGAGTTCGTCCTTACTTCTCCGGCAGTGTCCCGCATGTCTGGTCTAACTTTGATAGTTTTCGTGATGGGAAGTAGGTGGCTGTACAGCTGCTGTTTTGTGGGGTGTTATTCAATACAACTCGGAGCATTCTTGTGTAATTTCCATCAAGATTTTTCTCAATACGTTTTGTTAGCGTCCATGTAGTGCATCCATATAGCAGTATCGACACGATCACTGCTTGAGGTTTTGAATTTGGAAATTTTTCTCAAAAATAAAAATATCTAGCAAAATCAGAGAAAGGAAGTGTCCCCAATAGAAACTCGTGAACAATAATAATAATCAGTGGAAAACCATGTTGCTGCAAGGTGTAACATATCGAACAGAATTTAAATTTCCAAACTTTAAAAAGATTTAACAAATTATTTGTTTTAATAAATTAATTATTGATATTTAACAAATAAGTAATTAAACTTACAGATATTTATTCAAGCTGAAAATGTAAAATAATTTCATAGAAATAATTTTCCAAATTAATAATCTGGATAAAAAACAAAAATCTTTAAATCGATAAACCGATAATTCAATTAGTTATCAGATAATTCATACAGAAGATAAACTTTAAATGCAATTAATTGCAAAATCTTGAAATCTTGCAAAATCTTAAAATCATCAGATAAAAAAAAAACAATCAACATGATCAACTGAATAAAAAAGATCTACCGATTACCAGTTATATGGACACATCCATGTAGAATTTCAAACATCAGCCAAAACTATTTCGTACTAATACAACTAAAATCAACGATACTCCAATTATATTAATCTGTGTATCGTTTCCTTTATATTGATTTAATAAAGAAAACTAATATCTTACCACAAATGATATCCAAAGCACAAAGTGTAATATACGGAGAGATATCAAACTCTCCTTTTCCGATACGTTCTTCAAGTTTCTCACACATGATCAACGCTTGTTCATTAAATACGACGATAAAATCATTTAAAATATTATAATGAAACGAAGGGGTCAACATCTTTCGTCGGGTCGCCCATTTTTTACCTGAACTAAAAAAAAGTAGAGAAAACAATTAAAATGCTATTAAAGTCTCCAGGAAAAGTGAAAACGATAGATAGATAGATAGATATGAACAGAATCGGATGGGGAGAGAGAGAGAGAGAGAGAGAGAGAGAGAAAGAGGGAGAGAGAGAAAGAATTGATAACGCAAAGATTAAAACAGTATCTTTAAAAACTGTCCAAGTCGTCAACATGTTTTTAAAGTTTAAAATGAGAGAAATAAGTAATATCTCTCTCTCTCTCTCTCTCTCTCTCTCTCTCTCTCTCTCTCTCTCTCTCCATAAGCATTCAAAGTGAAAGTGAGAGAGAGAGAATTTACAGATGTATTCACATGTAAAAAGACTCATATTAACAGCTTCTATATCACACAAAGTATTAAAATAGATTATATAACAAGCACAAGTACATTATTCAAAGAGATAGATAGATAGATAGATAGATAGATATGAACAGAATCAAAGGGAGAGTGAGAGAGAGTGAGAGAGAGAGAATGATTTGAAAACGCAATGATTAAAACTGTATTTTTAAAAACTGTCCAAATCATTTTAAATTTTAAAATGAGAGAAGTAATTCAATACTCTGTGTGTGTGTGTGTGTGTGTGTGTGTGTGTGTGTGTGTGTGTGTGTGTGTGTGTGTGTGTGTGTGTGTGTGTGATACACTGGGATAAGATAGATAGATAGATAGATAGATAGATAGATCTATTGGAATTATATTTGTATTGTTTACCTGGTAAGAAGTCCAAATCGAAGCCACGGGTGCAAGAAATCGTAGACCATATTTTTGTCCAAATGTTTACTACTACTGAGAATTTTCTGTAATAGAATCGGATTTCGTTAGTTGCTTCTTTTATACATAAAATTTGGTAATTGTTACTGTTTGTCTTGAAAAGAGAGGAATTTTATTCAACACGTCAAACAGAAACCGAAAAGATTCTCATCAATCTTAGAATTTAACGATTTTTCTTCCCAAATTCCTAAAAGAAAATACAAGAGGTGATCAGAGAGTATCCAGACTGAATATCCAATCTATGTCAGAGTGAAAATTAGAATTTATATAAATATGAGTACACACCTTTATTGAAAAATTATGTAAAATCGAAAAACTTAAATAACAACGTCTGAATAACTCTTACAATAAAATGGTGATTAAACAACTAGACAACAGTCTAGACGTATTCAGTAACGATTTTGGGAAATAACAGTGAAATCAGTTTTGATACTTTTTGATCAGCAGTTTACGGTAAAACACGGTGTTGTGCAAGCGCGACTTCTTCTTGTTTACAACACCGTCAATTTATCTTAAGTGTAAAATTTTAGGTCACGTAGGGCACTCAAAATAAATACGACTTGTCAATATCAGATCTGAGAAGAGAAATTTCAGAGATGCTTGGACCAATGGAAAACTCGCTGGAGTGTGCCAAGAAAACTATATGTTTTATTTATGGTTCATTTCAGTCTCGATACTTTTTGAATACACTACGTATTGTGAAGAAAATGAACGTTTCATTCATTGTTTATTCATATCTTGGTAATGACAACTTCAGTCTCGATAATTTTTGAACACACGTTGTATGTTGAAGAAAACTTAAATTTCATTCAAGGTTTATGTTTTTGACACCCAGTGAGAATCAAACTTACTGTTATCCTATGGGCAACTTGCATCATATAATATTATGCATATTGCCCATCTCACCTACCACTGTTGTCATTTACAAAGCTGAGACTAGTTTGACACAAGGCTAGATGTTATAGGCATCCAGTGTCAATTAAACATTGGCCTAATATGCTAATCATATGCGAAGATGTACCTAGTTTGGCCCAAGGTCAAAAGTATGGAGTACATTGTGAGAACTGAACACAGTGGCGTGTTAGCCTAGCGTGCTAACCATTGTCTAACGCACGATATCCATTTTATCTACTCCTAAGCCGAGTTTGGCATCAAGCCAGAAATAGGAGACACCCAGTGAGAATCAAACTCATAAGCCATATGATACCCGACGTCTACACTATGAAATGACATCAGTGAACACAATTCCAATGCAAAATGGTAGAAAAAACCTGCTATTCTCGAAGTTCCCTTTTCTCACTTTTTTCTACTGCCTTTACTTTCCTCACTCCATCCATTTTTTTTAAATTTCCTTCATTTTTTTATTTTCTCCAGTCCCTTTTTTCTAACTTCACCCCACCTCTTTTTCTGTTCCCTTTTTTCCTTTCCTCACCCCTTTTATTCCTTCGCCGGTTCCTTTTTTGCCGCCCTTACCTTTCTCCACTCCATATTTTACTTTGTCCAGTTATTTTTTTGCCCACTTTTTTTTTCCTCGCCAAATTGTCTTTCAACCCGACTTTTATTTCTGCACTTCTTTTTCTTTTCTTTCCTCAACCCCTATTTTTACAGCCCAAAGTTTTCCTTCCCAACCCCCATTTATTTTCATCCTCTTACTTTTTTCAGCCTCCCCTTTCTTCTAGCCCCTCTTTTTGCCTAAAACCCCATATTTTTTTCCTCATAAAACAAAAGATGAAAACAAAAGGGGATTGAAAATCCATTTTGCCTCCATTATTTTCATCTTTTTTTTCATTTCCACTCCACCTTTCTGCCCTCCAATTTCCTCAGCCCCAACCAGCCCCCCATTTTTCTCAGCCCCTGCATGTCCATCATTTTAAACTCTCTTTTGCCAGTCTTTTATTTGCGGCCTGTTCCTTTTTTGCACCCCCATTTTTCTGTAGTCCCCCCATTTGCCGAGGCCCCCTCTATTTTTCCACAGCCACCATTTTTCCCCACCCCTTTTCTCTCCCTCTTTTTTCTTGCTCCATTTCCCCCCCTTAATTTCCCCCCCCCTTTTCTCTCCCTCTTTTTTCTTGCTCCATTTTCCCCCTTAATTTTCCCACCCCTTTTCTGCCTTCTTTTCAGCCCCCTGGTTTCCTACTCTCACCCCTTTTTCATGCCACCGCTCACCACTTTCCTTTCAACCCACTTTTGTCTCGTATCCTTATTTTCATCCTCTTCTTTTTTCCTGTTCCCACATTTAGGCCGCCCAACTTTTCGGTAGCCCTTCCCCCACCCTCATGGTAATGACACATCATACTCACACACGCACACACACCACTGCGAAATGGTACAAATTCCAGTCCAGGCCATTTTTGTTCAACTTTTTTTATCAACTTTTAGTTGAATATTTTCTTTCAGGTTTTAAACGAAATGTCTCAAAGTGATGTTGACATTTTGTTTAAAATATGTTTTCCCCGTCCTCTACCCCCAACCGCCACTAAATCAATATTCTATTTTCGAGATGTTCTTCATATTCAATAACAGATATGACAGCTTTTTACGTTTACTTATTGTACCCAGTGATTTTTGTGGTATCACGTGATGTTTTGTGGAATTTTTTTCATCAGGAATTATTCTTATAATAAAAGTAGTAGAGTGGGGCGCCTTGGATGGTGTAATGGTAAGGGAGCAAGACAAGCAAATCTTCACAAATGAGTTCGAATCTCGTTGGGTGCCCCATTCATACGGCCTAATGCCACATCTAAACAAAAAGCTTAGAAAATTTGGGCGCTTTGGGTCGTGTAATAGTTAGCAAGCTAGACTAATAAACCTTCACGAGTGTGTTCGAGAAACATTGATACCCTATTCATCCAGGTTTGTTCCACCTCTAAGCTAAAAGCTTAGTAAATTTACGCGCCTTGGATCGTGTAATAGTTAGCAAGCTAGACTAGCAAACCTTCACGAGTGTGTTCGAGAATCATTGGTACCCTATTCATCCAGCTTTGTTCCACCTCTAAGCAAAACGCTTAGTAAATTACTATAAAAGTTGTAGAGTATAACCACCGAGTTTAAGGAGGCAGCTAAACTCACGTGTCATCCAGTGGGTTGCCAAGAGCCAAAGAGACTGAGTTCTTTTTGGCACCGAAAGTTAAACTCAAAATTATCAGTGCATACCCTTTCATGTCCACAAGGATGTCGAGGAGTTGAAAATATTGGAAAAGTTAAACATCATTAAGAAAGTGGAAAGCCAACGCTATGGGTGAGCCTTATTGTAGTAGTCCTAAAGTGAGATGAAGTACATGTCTGCATATCCCGCATTGAAGAGGGAGAAACACCCACTTCCACCACTGGATGATCTAATAACAGACCTGAATGGTTCAATGGTGTTCGGCAAACTGAACATATAAAATGCCTATCATCAATTAGAATTGGATGAGCCCAGTAGATGCATCATTACATTCACCACACACATGAGACTCAAAAGATACAAAAAAAAAACTCTTTAGGAAAAACCATATCTGAATTTCTTGGAGACATTCCAAAAGCAAAGAATCTTTCTGATGATATAATACACAGAAAAAGCCAAGTCGAGCATAACAACAATCTGAGAGGACTTTGAAGACAATAATAGGAGAATCATATTAAACAGAGACAAATGCCTCTTTTCTGTCAACCCGTTGACATTCTATGGATAAATGTTTGGCAAAACCGAAATCTTTCTAGACTCCATAAAGATCCAGGTAACCATAAACACCAATCTAGACTCCACAAAGTTTAAGACAACAATCAACACCGATCTAGACTCCACAAAGATCCAGGCAACAATCAACATCAATCTAGACTCCACAAAGATCCATACAACAATCAACAACAATCTAGACTCTATAAAGATCCAGGCAACAATCAACACCGATCTAGACTCCACAAAGGTCCAGGCAACAATCAACACCGACCTTGACTCCACAAAGATCCAGGCAACAATCAACACCAATCGAGACTCCACAAAGCTTCAGGCAACAATCAACACCAATCTAGACTCCAAAAAGCTCCAGGCAACAATCAACACCAATCTAGATTCTACAAAGATCCAAGTAACCATCAACACCACCAATATCATTTTCCGAAATTTGATCATTTCTTGTAATGCACAAAACGTAACCAGATTCATCCGTTGATATGCAACAATTACAGAACTCTTGAGAAGTCTGACACAAATATGACATCCTGGAAATAAGATAACCAGGAACTAGAAGCCTTTTACAGACTAAAACAACTAACAAGTACTTAGGTCATGTCTTACTTCAACCCTAACAAACCAACAGAAATCCTTGTAATATGCTAGGCCAGAAACCCTGGAAGCAATCCTTATGCAGCAAGGTCACTCCATTCGCTACAGGGATGGAACAGAGATACGAAGTCATTGTCTATGGAGTAGAACGCTGCTATTTATACTTATTTGGTGAGAATTTCACGGCGATTATTAATCAAAAACCTTTTTATTGAGGTGGAGAATGGTCATAATCCCGCTACAACCAAATTGAAAGGATAGCGTCTGCGTCTTATGTCATATGACATGAACCCTGTGAACGCCTCAGAAAAAAATGAAAAAAAGAAAACGGTAGATTATTTAAGTCACTACCCCCACGAAACACCGAGAGATGACAATTCTTGAGAAAAATATATTGCTTGTGTAGTGAAAACGTTATAGCAAAATGCATGACCCATCAAGAAATGAAGAAAGCAACTGAAAGAGACCTAAAACTTCAGAAAGTAATGCTAGCTACACAGACAAGTTGCAGGAAAAATCCGGAAATAACAGTCTTTGTTCGATTGAAGGACATCTACCATAGATTAACACTGAGACAATTCCCAATTGTCAGCCCCACCACCATTCATTAGAAAACAACAGCTTTTGCCCACCAGACATATAAAAGAATCGTAAAGACTAAACGGTACATATGTGAGATGTTTTTGTTCCCCAGGAATCAACAAATTTCTGGAAAATGTTGTAAAATCATGCATACCATGCCAAACTTCATACTCCAGGTCCTACATAACCTGAACCTCTACAACCCACACCATTCTCATCAAAGCCATGGAGTTTCCTAGCTATAAACTTTGCAGTCCCATTTCTCGCAGATGACAATTTATTTTCTGTCATTGATTAACACAATCA
The DNA here is from genome assembly GCA_963585895.1 of Sepioteuthis lessoniana. Classification (NCBI taxonomy): domain Eukaryota; kingdom Metazoa; phylum Mollusca; class Cephalopoda; order Myopsida; family Loliginidae; genus Sepioteuthis; species Sepioteuthis lessoniana. Next base: position 55,161,886 of record OY757946.1, read on the forward strand.
CTTCCAAGAAGTTGAAGCTATTTTGCTACTTCTACCAGGACAATCATGGCAAAATTTGCTGTTTTCTGCTTCCGTTAAGGACTCCCCTCAGCAGTAAAAAAACGTTTGTCCTGAAGTAAACGGAAAGATAGAACAATTTATGACCACACTCAGCAAGAACATCAGATCATACATGGATGAAGACACACAAAACTGAAAATCTCAGTTGCCCACATTTTTTAGCTTCTACAGAGATATCCCACTCACCTTCTTAAAAATATCACCCGTCAAAGCCCTCACGGATACAAATAAATCCCGAAAAAGAATCTCAGTTCATGACCACAATAGTAAAAAAAAAAGATTTGTGTATACGCTGAAAACAAGAGAACACGTCTCTGTATACAATAACCGGGTGACTATGTCCCTATGAAAACGAAAGAACAAGCTGATACCACCTGATACCACAATATCAACCCTTACAATGCATGATCAGACATAACAAGACAGCCTGGTGACAACCCGACACGGTCAAAACAATGTCATCACTTGAAACTGCTCTTATTACAATCGGGTGACTATGTACCTGGGAATACGAAAGAACAAGCTGATACCACAATATCAACCCTTACAATGCATGATCAGACATAACAAGACAGCCTGGTGACAACCCGACACGGTCAAAACAATGTCATCACTTGAAACTGCTCTTATTACAACCGGGTGACTATGTACCTGGGAAAACCGAGGAACAAACTGATACCACCATATCAACCCTTACAATGCATGATCAGACATAACAAGACAACATGGTAACAATCCAATGGGGTCACAACAATATCATCACTTGAAACTGCTCTCTCTAAAACCGGGTAACTATGTCCTTATGAAAACCAAGGAACAAGCTGATACCACAATATCAACCCTTGCAATGCATGTTCTGACATAACAAGACAGCATGGTGACAACTCAACGCGGTCATAACAATGCCATCTCTGGCAATTGCTCTCACTGCAACCTGGTAACATATCCTTGTGAAAACGAAGGAACAAGCTGATTTCACCATATCAACCCTTGCAATGCATGATTAAAGCAAGTTGACAACCCGACGCGGTCACAACTATGTCATCACTTGCTACTCCTTTCACTGCAAACCAATCCAAGACATGTGGCCTACGGGCTTCGAGGAAGAAGGAGAGGAAGAGCAAGAGGAAGAAGACACTGAGGCAGACATGTCCCAATGAATATACATCCCACCATCGAAGACCCCATATAACTGCCATTTCCTATCCAGTCACCAGTGTATAACGTAAAGCGTCAACGGTTAATCCAGACCAATTTTACCGACCATAACGTCAGACACACCGCCAACCTTCCTAAAAGAATATGAAACATTGGTTTGGTTTAGTTTCTTTGTTTAATGGCATATCAACTCTTTTTAGGTTATTTAATGCCAAAGCCATTCTCCTAAAAGAACAGTAGTGGTACTATTTAACCCATAGCAGGGAGGATAGGGGGGTTCAAGGGTATTTGCCCGAAAGTGAACGTAATAGCGCGACTGGAATACGAACTCGCGTACTACGATTCCGCAGTCCATCGCTTTAACCATTACACCACGAGGACACCCCCCATGAAACATTGGAAAAGTGATGAATGTGCATAACCCTATTTACCCAACCCCTCAGCTCGGGCAGGATATGACACAAGGTCAATTTTTAAGCGAAGTTTAACAAGTTTGAATTCAGAGTTTTCACCAAGGCTGAAGAACCCAGTCTGTCCTACTATTTACTCATAGCTGGAGGGAGAATGATTGGAGTCATACCTTTCTCAAGGGTATTAGAGCTATGTGAAATGCAATCAGTCTCGTCCAGGATTTGAACTCGAATCGCCGTGTCCATTTCCTACGACAATAACCATTACACCACGGGCACCTCCTGATGAATATGTATAATAAAAATTCTGAATTAGTTAAAATAACATTCTCTCAATGATTATCCGAAATATTAGAGGAATATTGTATCCTAACTTAACTTCTTTCTTTCTTTGATCAATAAGAGTTATCTCTCTTCTGTAATACTCTTCAGTTTCACAAAGAAAGGAGATGCCGTTTGGTTTAAAAATCAAAGCACAATCATTGTATTTGTTATTTATTTCCGAGGTTTTGCTTAATCTGGAACATAAACTTTAGTTCTGGTTTGGTTTGCTTTCTTTGCAGTTGGGTTATCTGAGGTCGGACTGGAGCGTGGGTGGTGCGAACGACGTGGTGTCTCCTTGACAACTGGACCCAAGGTTACAACAAGTACGACTATGAGTGACGTACTGTCATTAGTTACCACATGTATTTTCTATACATATTTACCCAAGACCTCCATTCGGGCAGGATATGACACAAGGTCAATTTTAAGGGGGGTTTAACAGGTTTGAATTCAGAGTTTTCCTTTTCCTAGACTAGTTGCCTTACCAAGGCGGAAGAACCTCGTCTGCCCTACTATTTCCCCATAGCTGGAGGGAGAATAATTGGATTAATACCTTTCTCAAGGGTATTAGTGCTATGTGAAATGCTATCAGTCTCGTCCAGGATTTGAACTCGTGTCACCGTGTCCATTTCCTACGACGACAACCATTACACCACGTGTGCTGTATGGCCATATTTGCATATCACGTGTGTGTGCGTACAAATATGTATATTCATAAGCCGGCTGTATTACTTCATCGAAACGTCCTCGAATAATGTTCCTCTACTACCATACATTTGCTTAATGGCATATCAATCTTCGTGGGTTATTTAATGCTCAAGCCATCCTTGTAGAAGAGCAGTAGTGTTACTATTCAACTCACAGGTGGGAGGATAAGGAAGTTTAGACTTTTTCCAAGGGCATTAGTTCAAAAGTGAGCGTGACTGAAGTTCGAACTCACCTCCTTCGAAGCCGTAGTCCAGTACTTTAGCCATTACACCACGGGGAATTACGTTGCTTACAGTAACTGTTGTTTCTAAATAGCCACCCATCTCAATATTGAGCAGAATCATCTTTGCTTAACTTGACCAACAATCAGAATTAATAAAGAGAAAAAAATCATGATAAACAAAATTCATTTTTTATATGGTCACTCATCTAAGTACTGAACAGGCTTATCATTGCTTAACTGCTTCTTTTTTCTTTGTGTGTTATTTATTAAGGTTTATTGAGTCTAACACTCATTAGTAACAGCAGTCTAACACACATTAGTAATAGTCTAAATACATTAGTCTAACACACATTAGTAACAGCAGGTACTTTAAGTAACCTACATAGTCACCCATCTAAGTACAGACCAGGTTCATCCTTGCTTAATTTTATTTTGTTATTTATTTATTTTTGTTTAGTCTGTTCTACATGCCTTGGTAACAGCAGGTACTGTAAGCAACCAATGTGGTCACATGGGCATTAGGTTAATTACAGTTTCAAAATGATCACCCACCTCAGTACTGAACAGACTCGTCTTTGCTTAACTTGATTATGTCATCAATTGAAATTAATCAAAACAAAAATATCAGAAGCAAAAACCAAAACATCTTTAGAAATTAAATGACTGAACGAGTGAAACGTGTTGAAAAAATGTTGTTTTTTTTTTCTTTCATTTATCTTTTCTTGTTTTTTTTTTCTTTCATCAATCTTTTCAAACATTTCTTACTTACCGCCATATATTCAGCTTTAAAGATGATTAACCACGGTTCCAATCCCATGTGAAATATTATCATTCCATGATTTCGGTACGTATCTGTCAGTTGCAATACTGTCGCATACATTTCTGAAATAGAAATAAATAAATTTAAATGAAAAAAAAGTTTTCAATATGAATGACTTGAAAAAAAAAACAGTCAACAAAATAATTAGATAACAAGGTAATCCAAGTGGAAGGAGAGATTTATTGAGCAGTCGACACTATAGCGTTTCGGTTCTGCTGTACCATCATCAGGACCATGAGGGGTGATATTAGCGATGTTAAGTCAACGATAGATGCTTAAAAATGCAAAATACAAAAACCTAAGGGAAAATATGTATAATAAGAAAAAGTTGACCGTTTAATTGGTGAATCAGCGTTTGTTGTTTTAAATTACGTCATTAACATCGCTAATATCACCCCTCATGGTCCTGATGAGGGTTCAGTAGAACCGAAACGCTTTAGTGTTAACTTCTCAATAAATCTCTCCTTCCACTTGGATTACCTTGTTATCCATTTTTCGACATATTGTCGGATTACAATCCTTTATTTACTTTCAAAATAATTAGAATAATGAAAACTCAAAGACATGTTCAGTTTAATGAAACTTTATAGAATGTAATTGTTGGTTTCTATATTTAACCGACTTCCCGAAAAATCAGGACTTGATACAAGATCATTTTATTGTGGGGGGCCACGCATAAATCGAGACTCATCAAAAAAAAAATGCTTGGTTTTTGACAGTGTTGCATTTTCCTTTCTCGACTGACTGAAAACGTCAAACGAAAACCAAAAAACCTCTAACTTCCATCTTGCTATCTTTAATTTTGCTAGACGTCTTGGGGTTGAAGATAAAAACGATTGGTTAGTGATCAATTCAAAACAGTTTCCAATTAAGAAAAGTCACCATTTTGTATTTCACCACGACTTTAGTATAAGCCTCGTTCCCGAACTGCTGAATGTCAGCGCTCATGAGAGTGCTCTGGACAAAAAAAAACCCCACTAAAATCCGCCCAAATTGTCTTAACGAGGCAATTATGGCGTGGTCAAATGCGTCAAGAATCAGTAAAGAGATGGCCGAATGAGAAATATCTCTTTTTAAACCCTTAACGGCGGATGATAAATTAGTTTGGTTTGGTTTTATGACATATCAACCATTGTTGGTTATTTAATGCCAAATCTTGTTTATACATATATATCAAATATATATGATTTGTAAACACATTTTGTTTGATACATTTTTAAACAAACCTGCACTTATTTTTTTTTGCACACAGTTAAATTGTATTTCTATCAAACGAATAATTCTACTAATTGTTAATTATTTCTTTGCACACAATTAAATTGTCTCAATTGTTGTTATTTAACACTAACTATTCTATTCAACAGTATTCATTTGTTGGAACATAGTTAAATAGTTTCAAGTATTGCTATGTATCACTTACAATTCAATTGAACAAATATCATTTGTTTACACACAATTGAATGATCAAACAGTTCTATTTCTAACAATTCAATTTAGTATAAGTCATTTTTTTTTGCACTCAGTTTAAATGTCAAACAGTTTTATTTGACATATAGATAGAACTCTATCAAGTTCTACTACTCCGAGCTAGGATTGACCGGGAAGCGATGCTAATGAAGGGGTACTCTGCATTCCCCAAAGCTCCTGCATTACTGGAGCCTCGCCCACAGATTGTGTAGTATGACAACCCATGACACTCGCTGGAGGAGTCTTACTCCTCTGCAGAGATGCAGTTAGTGTATTCTACAGCCCCAACCAATTGGGCTGAGAAGAAAAAATGGAATTTAGAAATTTTCGTTAGTGAGTGAATTTTCTAAGAAAGGTAGGGTATCCATTGAGAATAATGGGGAACATATCCATAGCTCGTCATAAAGTGGCTTTGGTGTTAGGAATAGATAGTTCTATCCGTTGTTTTAGCCGTTCAGGATCCGGCGTCATGGCTTCTTTACCCAATAAATAGCGAAGTAATCTGAATATAAGAACACTTATCATGGCCGAGAATATACGTATATCTCGACGACAACCAAAAGCCGTTTTAAAATGTAACTGTGGTCATGGTTGCAGACTGTCACATTTTCTATGCAGGCAAAGTTATCTCGTAGTTTTTCACCAAAGATTATTCTGTTGACGATCCTTTTGGAGCTGGGGGCCCCGTTGGTGACCCCAAATGGAATCTCTCTGTATTTATAAAGTTGTCCAAAGGCACCAAAAGCTGTGAAAGGCTTATAAGGCCTATAGCTACTTGTTGGTAAACACTCCTTATGTCTAACTATTGTATACTATAGCTGGAACTTGACAAACAACGAAGAACACGTATATATATATATATATATATATATATATATATATATATATATATATATATATATATAAATATAATCTTATATTTTAATTCTCCGACGGTAACGCTCGTGTAGAGCAGAGAGCAGTCGGAGAGAGTTCGCAAACAAAAGGAGCTGTCACGAGTCATGAGGGCCAGCGGAAACTGAACTTCAACCAAAATTCTAGATCTTAAAACCCCCACGTGACCCACATGGCTATATCTCTTCACCTTTGCAATGCTTGTTTTTCATTGGCCATGTTTTACACCCACGCCATGTTTGTTCTCTATTGGTCACGGCCAACACCCACGCATTTTCATGCTTTGGGTATCAGGCCTACGCATTTCTGCTTTTTCTGGTAGTCACTTTGTTGATTTTATCTACGAGACAATATCTTACAAAACGAGCTAAATATTCTGTATTTGGTTTTCTCGTTTATCATCTCGTCAACACAGACTATGAGGTGTGCATCAAGGAAAGTGTACCTATTTAGAGTTTAGGAGTAGTTTATGGTCATCGGTTTTTCTTTATTATGAAAATATGTTATTAATTCTTGCGAACTCCTTGGTGATCTGGTAGAATGGTAGAAGTGTGAGTATTTAATGCAGCGCCCACAACATTTGTTGGTAGGTAAGAACAAGATTACTTTTCTGCCATATCTAAAGTTCACGAGCAGTAGCTAAATCTAGCTGTTTATTTTCCAGCAATCTTAGGTGAATACAGGCTGATTATAATCAAGGCGTCTCTGATAGATTCTTCACTGGCCTGATCTATTGTCGTTGCTTGAAAGTCGCAATCTCGACTAAAGGTTTTTAGCCACTGAAGATATTTTTCCAGCCTCTACTCTGGAGATTGATGAATAAGAACTAATATATGCCAGGCAAAGATTATGCTTCTTCTCTTCATCAAAATATCATCCAAAACGTCTTTGGCACCCTCGTAAGTTTTGCAATGAGAAATATCCGTACATATTGATATGGAAACTAGATATATTAACAAGGTAAGTTTATTCGTATTAGTAATGCGAGAGGATGAATTGTTTCCCCCCCCCTTGAATAGTTCTTTTCCAATATCGTTAGACGTCATATGAGGATGTGTCTGTGGAGTCCAAATCCTGTCGTTCTGGTTTCAATTATCTATCCATAATTACTTTTAATGAATTATAATGAGAACCCAGAGATTTGTTTAATGAGCCTTTATTAAACGTAATTTTTGTTTTGGCTATTTAACCGACTTTCTACAAAGTCAGGGTTTGATAGAAGGTCATTTTATTTCGGTGAGCCACACACGAATCGAGACTCATCAATGGCTATTTAAAAAATTCTCGATTCCGTCAAAATTCCCAAAAATGGGGCGCCTCAGTCACCCAGCAATAAACTCAGTCCCGCCTAGTAGGTACTGACTGGGAAAGTCTCTCTGGAACCACGTAAATGTTGATTTAAGTATCAACTGACCTTCCACCAAGCTAATATGTGACACATTGTCATCTTATAGAGAGGATGCATGTACAAATCTAGATTCATGCGTGCCTATTTCAAAAAATGCTTGATCCCTTTGGTATTTCCCATATAGACGCGCCTTAAGCGCCAAGTTATCAATTCAGTACCGCCAAGCAGATATTGCCCGGAGGAAGGCCCCTGGGACCAAGTAATTATTGGTTTTACCAATATAATTGTTGGTTTGTCCGTTGTCGAAAATGGTGTTGTGTATTCAGAGAAAAAACAAGCCAGGGTAGGTAATCCAGTTGTCTTTGCTACATAATAAAACCTAAAGATAAAACCTTATCAATTATCATTATTAATAATATTTACCCATAAACATACAGGTTGTGAGTGATTATTTAAAAAAAAAAAAAAGGACGTAAGGTCTCCTTTATCAAAGTTGAGGATTGGCATGATGGTTATGGTGTTCGCCAATGGCCGTGAAGACCTGGGTTCAATCCCAGGTCGAGTCATACCAAAATCTCAAAAAATGGTACATGATGCCTTCTTGCTTAACACTAAGCATAATGAGGTAAGTTTCAAGGGTAAAATGGAGCAATCCAGGGAAAGGAGTAGTGCCCTCCTCTACACTTTGGGGTAGTAGCTATCGAAAAGGGAGCCTTCGGATCACCCTCAACTAAGGGAGACAACTTTACTTACTTTACTATTTGTAAGCAGTACTTACTCATCTTACATATGAGTTGTGACGCTCTTAAAACATTGGATACCGCAACTAAATATGAAGTGTCTTCCTGTTCAAGATGTCTATGAAGATATATAAGGTGTCTCAATATACATGGGATCCATGTAACTGCTAATAACTCTACTGCTCATAATGGTCTTTTTTGTTTCAGATTTGAAAATAGTATACAATAACAACTATAACAACTATAAATCTTCGATCACAAGATCAAAAGAGAGGAAAAATATTTTCATCACAACTTATTCAGAAACAAAATCATTCAAAACAGTCTCAAAATGGATGCAACCCATAATATGATAATGATTTATTACTGAGATAAAAGCAAAAGCGGTCATTTGGAACACGTCTTGTAAAAAATATATCCTTTGAGCTAGAGACATTAAATCAAATTGTAATTTTTAAATTGTTATTATAACAGCTTCCAGGACATGCAATCTTTTTTTGAGTTTCTTGTCTCATGTATTTTGGTACTGTATTTAACTGGATACTATCTTTGTTAAACTGACTTTGGGATAGAAAATATCCCAACAAAGGCTGACATGCCGTAAAACCAACCAAACAATAGGTCCATTCTATTCTTTGTTTTTAATGGCATAGCAACCTTTGTAGGTTATTTAATGCCAAATCTATTCTCGTAGAAAAACAGTAGTGGTACTATTTAACCCATAGCTGGGAGGATAAGGGGGTTCATACCTTTCCCAAGGGTATTTGCCCGAAAGTGAATGTAATAGCGCTTTAACCATTACACCACGAGGACACCCCCCTAAACAATAGGTGAAACTAAACTTAAACTTTAAATTTATAATCAATGGATATAGAAGTCAATTCGTCTTTTGCTACAATTCTTGAGATCTGGGGAGTGTTATATAACCCTTCATAACCATTACTCCCAGGTCCACTCTGATCCGGATTGTTAGTACCTGTTAGGATCTCATCTAGGGGTCAAATAAATCTGTCAAAATTTATTTATATTCCATAGGACCGTGTACAAAAAGCAACAACTACACAAAATATGAAAATATGAACGTAAAATGAACACGATTCTCTAACCTCGAGGGATTAAATAACCCTACACAGCATGTCAACTCGCGAACGATTATTTTACATCTCGAAGTTAACGAATCGTGTTCATTGTACGTTTATATTTAGATTTTTGGCGCAGTTGTTTCTTAAGAGGTTTTTTTCAATGATGTCGATTCTGTTACCTACAGTCATAAAATAACCCTAAACGGATTGACATGCCGTTAGAATCACTCAGAAACAACAACAAAAATAATGTTATCCATCATAACGCCTCGTATCCAGCAAAACAATTAAAATGAATTTTGGGGAATTATAAAGAATTATAATGAAGATGCCCATTGTTCTAATGGGTCGAGTGTTCGCCAGTAACCCGGGGGAAAGGGATTCAATCTCTGGTCGAATCAAAAAATAGTACTTGATGCCTACTTGTTTAACATTCAGCATTATAAGGTACGGATCAAGGATAAACTGGAGCAACCCAAGGAAAGGAGTAGTGCCCTCCCCGACACCTCAGTGTCGTACCTATTGAAAAGGAAACTTTCGAGTCGCCCTCGAAAGAAGACAATAGGAGAACCATATCAATCGAACACGCACGAGGTAAACAAAACTGTCTTTATATATTCCTATATCAACCGAATATGCACTAGTTAATCAAAACCCTATTTACATATTCCTATATCAACTGAATATGCACTAGTTAATCAAAACTCTATTTACATATTCCTATATCAACCGAATATGCACTAGTTAATCAAAACTCTATTTACATATTCCTATATCAACTGAATATGCACTAGTTAATCAAAACTCTATTTACATATTCCTATATCAACTGAATATGCACTAGTTAATCAAAACTCTATTTACATATTCCTATATCAACTGAATATACACTAAGCAAAATTGTGTTTACACATTTCAATATCAATCGAACACATACGAGTTCTACAAGACTAAGTGGATCTGGGAGTAATGGCAATGAAGATATGCACTACTGAAGAGAAAGACCAGATTAGCATATTTAGAGAAGTATATATTGTACCTGTAGTGGGCCGGACAATGTATTAGTCAAAATGTCCTCGGTACAACAAAACAAAAATCTATCCGGAGAATTCTTTCAATTTTGTCAAGTAACTTGAAGGCTATTATTCACATCGACTGTTTTGGTACTAGTCGATATGATTCTCTTTATAAACTTGTTTTAATAAAATAAAAATAGTATTCTCAACAAGGTAGAAATATCGAGGGGGGTATTGAATAGAGAACTTTTAGAAACAAAATAAGTTCTTCATATTGTTTGCGTTGAAAAAATGTGGTCAAATGAAAACTAAATCTCTACAATCCATGAGAAAGTGTTTAACTGTGTTGTGGTGTTTGACATGCTGTGGTTGTTCCTCTTGTTTGAGTAAAACGGGGTGCGTAACTCCTGTATGACCAATGTTAAATCTTCGCTTTCTATGATAAAATATTGAACAATATATGTTTTTTGACATGTCATACTCTGTGGTTGTTCCTCTTGTTTGAGTAAAAAGGGGTGGGTAACTCCTGTATGATCAATATTAAATCTCCGCTTTCTGTGATAAAATATAGAACAGTGTATGATATTTTTGACATGCCATACTCTGTGGTTGTTCCTCTTGTTTGAGTAAAAAGGGGTGGGTAACTCCTGTATGATCAATATTAAATCTCCGCTTTCTGTGATAAAATATAGAACAGTGTATGATATTTTTGACATGCCATACTGTGTGGTTGTTCCTTTACAGTATAAATGGAAACGAGCTTTCAAAAAGTTCCGAAAGAAACAAGAAACACTATATCCCGATTGCACATTGGTCACACAAGACTTTATACCAAATTTTCATTGTAATTTTTAAAAAATAAAATATATTACCAACAATGTGGACATATTTGATTTCGTTAAATAAATGCCGAAATTCGATGAATTAAATTTTTGATTGAACATCAAGAATTTTTACGATTTAATAGAGTTTTTAAACTTTAGAATATAGAAAAACTAGAGAAAGAAAATCAGAAAAAGTCCGACAAAAAAGAATTGAGAAATCAACTTACCTTCTCCGGTGCCCATAAATCTTAAAGATGCTCCCATGAACGGATAGTCATTTAAACGAACAAGCCTTTTTCTATGATCGTCTTTCGAGATAATCGGTTTGTTTTGTTTTATCCACATGTAGAAAGATAAAGTGACGGCCATAATAAAAATAATAAACAATGCAAAAAACGCCATTTTCAGTGTACGTATGTATGTGTGTGCGCGCACGTGTGTGTGTGTGTGTGTGTGTGTGTGTGTGTGTGTGTGTGTGTGTGTGTGTGTGTGTATGTATTTGTTTTCAACCAAAAGCAACAAGCAAGCCTGCTTATACAGCAAATCGATAATGAGATACTATTCTGTCGTTTGTGGTAGAAAAAAGAAAATAAAAAAAGACGTGTTCTGTTGTTGTTGGCTGTCCAGGCATTTGAACAAATGGAAGAAAATAATCTTTGGATTGAAAAGGGGTGGTGATAGCAGAAAATAATCTGATATCAACTCGACAGTGTTATAGTAGTAGTAGTTACATCAATGTATCAACACGAAATGTTGTGTTTATCAAAATAATAAAAATACAAACTGAATAGAATTCACATATACACATTCTTTATTGAATCGATGTTTATAAAGCAGTTAGAAAAATCCCTGTTTCCCTCGCAGATTTTTTTTTCTAAATTTGAGTCAATTCAGATATAAATGTCACATTATCGTTGAATTGAAGTACATGAGAAATGGGGTCAGTTTTTTTTTTTTTAAGTGGAATGTTCGTATTTTACTTACGTTATATACTACCAAAACATTACAAGTGATAGTATGAGGGACTCATTTGACATTTCCAATAATTCCATTCTTTTTTAATGAAGTGAAATGGAAAACAGATATTAGGGAAAATATTGCTGGTTCTTGATTTTTAAAGCAGCCGCGAAAAATTCTATTTTTGTCACCGATATAAACTTATTTTTTATATCATTTTTTTTTCTTTTATTATTTATCTTTTATGATAATTTTTATCTTCTGTGATAAAACATTCATATTAAATATAGATAAAACTGTATCGGTTATCGCCTCAATAAATGAACTCGACGGGCCGAGTTCGCGTTTCTGAACAAAGCAGTTTGTGTTTTCTATACGTTAATTCCTTTGAGAAAGACATACGTTCATCTAGCTAAGGTCTTACCAATTTTTTTTTTTTTTTTTTTCAGATAAGATCATGGGTTGGACCGGTGCACACTGTGTATTTCCTGTTAAAACGTTTGTTTGTTTTTTTTAAGACTGATGAATCTGTAATTCCTATTCAGAGAGCTTTTCGTGCTCATTTTATGTTACAACGGAATGATGCTGTTTTGGATAGAATTCTCAATCCAGAGCAGTATCGATATTCTAAAATTATTTCTTTCAAGAAATGACCAGTTTGTTTGAAATGATCAGTTCAAATGGACAAATTGTGGTTGGGTTTCTATACTAAATGGCATATCAACCTTTGTGGGTTATTTGATGACAAAGCAATCCTTGTTAAAGAACAGTAGTGGTACTGTTTAACCGATAGCTGAGGGAGAAGAGAATTCATACCTTTCCCAAGGGCATTAGTCCAAAAGTAAATGCAATAGCGCGATTGGAGTCCAGCTTGTTAGCCACTATGCCATAAGGACTCAACTTCCCGGAAAATGGCATCAAACAAAATTGCAGCATTTTACTGCACAGGAGAGCAACAACAAAGGGAGGTTATCGATAGGAAGAGAAAAAGGAGTAAGTTTAAGAATTCAAGTAGGAAGAAAGGAGCAATAATTTTTTAAGCTTTTTGCTTAGATGTGACACAAGGCCGTACGAATGTGGCACCCAATGAGACTCACTTGTGAAGGTTTGCTAGTCTATCTTGCAAGCCATTACACCACCCGAGGCTCCCTGGAAATAAGGAGTGAGTTTTTAGATTACGACAAAGATCATTTATTGAAATAACGACCGAACGAGCTGCGATAAAAAGTAATTAAAATCTTCTTTTTTTTTAAGTAAGAAATACTTGTCAAAATGAATAATAATCAGTACAGGCAAGTTTAAAACGTTACAAATTAGTTTTCGAGTGAACATTTGACAAGCATGACGTGCCAGTATTATTTGAATAAAGAATGAAAAACGCTGAGAAAGGTTTACTGATAACAATTAGGTTTATTACTAAACTAGTTCCGTAATCAGAATTTTATCTGAATGTTAAGAGGTAGGATGTCAAAGAATCGGGTGTTCGTTGGCACAGATATGGTTTTATGGGTAACAATTTATGAGCATTGAAGTTCAAAGTGAAGAACAGGAAAATAGAACGACGTTTCGAATAAGACATTCTCCAACCTTCATTTGTCTTAATTCATAAGCAAAAGAACTATTTCAAATTTATTTATCTTATTATACTCAAGGTCATCAGTGTACATCAGGTTCATATTTTTGATAATGTAGAGATGCAATAATAATTATTTCTCTGAAAGAATAGGCGTGTCCGTTAGGTGCTTCATGATGTATAACGACAGTCCAGAAATCCATTCTCGACCACTTTTGCCTCTGTTGTGTGACATGTCTCAGACCCTGCCAGGGAAAGGTAAAGCTATGTGAATTTTAAAATCTTTTTTCCTCAAGTAAACATTTTTCCATTTTTGTACCCCTTCTACATACTGTTTGTTC
>OY757946.1:55178330-55203330 GCA_963585895.1 Sepioteuthis lessoniana
ATTCCAGTTTTATTTTATCAGAGAGACAGAACAGCTGTTGAAGCTGGGCTCCCAAAAAGTCCTTCCTGCATAGATACCACACACACGCACACACACATACATATATATATATATATATACGTTTGGTTAAATGATATTGACACATGTTGTCCATACAATTTTATGAAAATCCTTTCCAATCTTTTTACTACGTTTAAATTTCAGGTTTGGGTTAATAGATAAATTCACCAAATTTTTCCCGAGCGCTTCTCAAATAAACTCCCTTGATGATTGCCAATGAAGGGTTCGAAAGCACCCGGGAAAAATTTAGTGAATTTATCGACTAACTCAAACCTGAAATAAACACACTTGTCAGGAAGTCGGAAAAGATCTTAATAAAATTATATAGACAATATGTCTATATCATTCAACCAAACTTCTTTAAACGAAGGACTGCTGCCTAATTATATATATATATATATATAAGTTTTGTTGAATTTTTATGCTTTTTAGTATTCTCTCCCTACGTACGCAACGAATCTGTGCCCAACAGTTCAGTTAAAAAGATATGAAAGACAAGACTATTCACACAGGTGATCTTTGTTATTTGAATTTTTTGTTTTAATGGCATATCAACCTTCTGAGGTTATTTACTACTCAAGCCATCCTTGTAGAAGAACAGCGTTGATACTATTTAACCCATGGCTGGGGGTGAGAAGAGAGTTGATACTTTTCCTCAGGGGCATTAGTCTAAAAGTGAACGCAATAGCCTGACTGGTGTTCGAACTCACTTACTTCCAGGCCACAGTCCAGCACTTTAACCATTACGCTACATGAACTCCCTTGGTGAACTAGTGTTCTACTACTAACCCCCAGTTCACCAAGGGAGTTCATGTAGCGTAATGGTTAAAGTGCTGGACTGTGGCCTGGAAGTAAGTGAGTTCGAACATTATGGGAGGCATAGTCACCGACAACTGAAATATCTGCAATGGCAATCGTCTTGTGGGTGAGAAAAAATACAAAACCACAACTTACCCCAAAATGTAGGACCTTCTGTTGTTTTATTCCTTTAGTTCAGTTTTTTGGGGTCGTTTAAACAGTTACCGGACACAATGTACGGGGTGAATTTTTTGTTCAAGTGAAAGAACCACCCCGTTTCCTTGAGTGGTTCTTTCACTTGTGTCCCCAGCCACCAAAGCAAATTAATCGAAAAACCCTGCTTGTTTTATTGGGGTTCACAGATCACCCATCCTAACTTTCGTCCTACATTGATGGCATCGCTTAACCAGTCCTCACCGTCTCTTAGATAACCGATCGAATCTGGTGATTTCGGACAACTTTTGTTAGATACTGTTTAATCAAATAGTTTAATTTAATCCTAATCTCATCATTTAGTTTAATATTTAATACAATAATTGATACACAATTATATTGTTTAAGGTATTGCTAATTGAAAATAAACATTTGTTTGCACATAGTTATAAGGTTTCAATTATTCCTATCTAACACCAATAATTTGCTAACAATTATATCATTTCAAGTTACTAATATTAATAATCCTTTGTAAATAAATTTCGTTTCTTCATACAAATAATTTGCACACGGCAGCGGCGAAAGGTAACTTGGGAACCAGGTCACGCAGCCCATAATACAGGCTAATACCCAAGGTAAAAGGAGAAATTTATTTATCTCTCAGTCCCCCCTCCCCCAATCTTTGAATGTAATGTGAACTAATTTTAATGAGAGAAGATACACTTCTTCCAACAGACCCCGCTTCAGCCTTGACACCTCTCTCCACTGGACTTGATTTCTACCATTAACATTCTCCTGGTGACGATGATAACCGCTGTTGGTTATGAGGGAAAATAATAAAATCTACAAATAATTAACCATTAAAATTTATTTGTAAATCAAATTCTTTTAGACAAATTTATCGATCACTTTGTAGCAAAATATCAGCACAACGCTCTACTTTCGTCTTCAAAAGATCTTTATTCATGGAAATAAAAACCCCATTTACGTCACTTTCGAAACGTCATATACATTTATTTATATGCTTTAGTGAAGACGATCTCTTACTTCAGATGTGTCAGGTATGGTCAGAATTAGGCGTTGTAATTTGGTAACTTCTGCCTTGAGCTAGACACTTCTGTTGGTGAAATGTTTAGCAAGCTAGACTAGCAAGCCTTCACGAGTAAGTTCGAGTATCATTAGGTGTCCCATTCATTCGTCCTTGTGCTACATCTAAGCAAAAAGCTAAGTAAATCAGTTTTCCACCCGCCATTAAGGCGACTCAAAGCGTTTTGTAAATTACTACTTCTGCCAGAGCTTGGTTTAATTTAACTTCTAGTATTATCTTTGCGTCTTCTTGAATGCTTGCTTTGCCAGACCTGTAACATTAACTGATTTTCGCTCAATCTAAATCCAATATACATCCAAAATTGAAAATGTTTCCATCGGAAAATGTTTTCGTAAGCGTAAAAATGTTTCGGATTTAGCAATTCAACAAATCTTAACTCTCTAATTGTTTTAAATCTTTGCTCAACATAAACAATAACTTTATCTCAAATTCTATTCAGAACCAAATAATACAAACTTTTCGTCTAAATCTGTTCGATTATAAGTCTTTTTGAATAGGCAAGTCTTTGATTTCAGCCGAACGGAGTTAGAAAAGTATCATCTCTTCAGTATCTGCTGACTTAAGACAATAGTTAAGCAAGCAAAGAAATTTCTGCTTTTTGGTTGCTTTCTCTCTTTGACCCCCACTCTGATATTCTGTCTCTCTTTTTCTTACATGTACAGCTCGAAAAGAATAATAAAACAGGGAATAATAAAGTCATGGACTTTTCTAGCCATGATTACAGTTTAAGCTAAATTTTTTTTGCTTTTCTCTGACTGTCTATCTTTCACTTACTCACTATTATGTCCTGTCTCTCTTTTTCATGCACCTCGCTTGAAGAGAATAATAATTTTTAAAAGAAGATGAAAGTCTCGGCCTTTTTTGACCATGGTGAAAACACAAGCAAAAACATTTTCTCTGACTGTTTATCTTTCACTCACTCACTATTATGTTCTGTTTCTCATGCTCCCTACACAAAATCTATAGGGAAGCAACTAAATTCATTTTTTTTTTACTTGTGTCTTTTCTCACTAAACAACAAGCGTTTTCTCTTCTTAAATTCCTTAATATTTCTCGTAACATTTTTACTAAGAAATGAAGAAATGAGAAATACCAAAAAATACAAATACAAAAAGGATATATAAAATTTTAATGATTGATTTCATATTACACAAAATTGTTTATTTTTGAAAAAATCGAAAGTGTACAGTGCATGTTGCATACATGCACTCTTCTCCCTTGTCACACGGTTTTAAGATATCAAGTATTCCTGTCTAATACAAATAATTTTCAAATATACCTATTTGACCAATAGATGGAACTCAAACAGGTACTACCACTCTGGGTCAAAGTGGATCTTGGAGCAACGTCTATGAAGGGTTACTCCACACTCAGCAGGGCTGTAGAACTGGAGTCTCACCACTGGATGCAGGTTAGAGTTTCCTACCTAAGGACATTCCGTGGTGAGGGGTCTTACACTTCTACCGGGAATGCGGTCAGTGTATTCTAAGTCCAGTCAAAGGGGTCTATTTATGGGAAAGAGAAGTTATTTGTACTTGCTTGCGAGATTATGTACATAAAAATGACTCATCAGTCCAGAGAAACTTTTAAATGTTTTATTGTAGAACAACACATTTAAGGTGGTTAAGGATGGTTGGTTTGGGATCCTTGTGGGAGACAAGATGAAGTTACAGCCTCCACCCCGACCCCAAATGATTATGTAAGTAGTGGGAGAAGAAAATATATTATGAAAAAGTGAAAGAGAACTTTTTGGACTCAAGTTTCAGCATTTCTAATTGACATTCTATACAAGTTATCTGGTATAGAAGTGTGTCAGGGAGTCAGACATTGTATTTACATTGTAAACAGGTCATTTTTGAAAATACCTATCTTAAATCAGTTGATAAAAAGATCACCGAAAAATTATTAAATTATCTTGATGATGGCAGAAGAATCAATCTAAGCAGGTCGAGAAATATTAAAAGTAAAAAAAAAAAATGTTTCTGTTCCTCTTGCCTTGATTGTTCCCCCCCCACACACACACACATGTATATATCAAATATAGATTTCAGCTTTACTTTCGGTTTATTACAATCTTTCGTCGACTCTTTAACCAAGACCTTACGTGAGGGAAGATAGGGATTAAATGCACTTATAAATTTTGCTGCTCTTTTGGGTGGTATTCTTTAGCCACATTTTTAGCACTCCCCTAAGGAGATGAGCAGTTCCGCCAAGTGCAATATTTTGTGTTTCATAAAGACTGGGACGGCCAGGTATCTTGTTGATGTGTTTACTTTTCCCTTTCTTAACCATAGCCATGGTGGTCGATTTAAGGTGCCTATTATTATTATTATCATTATTATTATTATTTTACTCTTTGTGATATTTTTGCACCAGCCTAAGCTGATGATCTTTCACTGTAGTCTGAATGACAACAAGTCTCCTCAGGTCTAAAGGACTCTTCTCGGTATTCTGTCCGATTTCAACAATGCTGTAGTTTGTATGGTCTCGATTCTTCCTCTGATTTTCATTTATTCCAGTTCCTTTTTCCAAGCCTTTTGGTACCGTACCAAGTGCGCCAAATACAACTGGTATTACTGTCACCCTCATGTTCAATAATTTTTTTAGTTCTCTGGCAAGGTCTGAGCATTTTTTCTTTTTTCGCTTTCTTTTATTTTTACTTGGTGGTCCGCCGGAAGACAGCATGATCTCTTTTTTTCTTTTCTTTTCTTTCTTCCTTTTTTTCTTTTTTTTTTTTTTTTTTTCGTTAATTAGCACTAGGTCTGGTCTTCTCTCCAGGATTAAGTGATCCATTTATATCTTAAAATCCCTGAGAATTTTATGTGTCACATTTTCTAAGACAGATTCTTGTTTGTGCATATACTATTTGGTACAATGGTCAAAATTCAATCTCTTGCACAATCTTCTGTAGATCACCCTTCCCTCCCAGTCGGGTCTTGACTATAGTCACAGGGAAAAGTTCCTTTTTTATGGGGGGGGTCTTCTGGATGAGGGTAGTTTTCCCTTTCGTTATTCATTC
This sequence comes from Sepioteuthis lessoniana, assembly GCA_963585895.1. Lineage (NCBI taxonomy): Eukaryota > Metazoa > Mollusca > Cephalopoda > Myopsida > Loliginidae > Sepioteuthis > Sepioteuthis lessoniana. Next base: position 55,183,469 of record OY757946.1, read on the forward strand.
GAGTATGTTTGTTTTTCGTAGGCACAATCTGTCGTGGGTGAACGTGTATATTTAAAATCAGAAACTACGTTCGCTATCCTGGCCTGACGTTTTCTGATTTGCTATTTTCTTGGGTGTTATTTTTGGTGAATCCAGGTGTATATTTGCCTCAGAGCCTTCTTCCAGTTCTTCTAATTTTTGATCATGTTATTTATCAATTCAGCAGTGATGTTATGTTCTTACCGTTTCTATGTTTTACTCCAAAATTGTTTTGTCTATTTTGCATCAGGCTGTTGATTTTTCCTCTCCACTACGAGAAAGAAATTTCTTTCATTATTTTGGAAGGTTCTGTTTTGCTTGATTTGTTTGGGCCTGTTCCATTAACTTCTGATTATCTCTTCTTTATTCAATAAAGAATGCATTCTATCTGTATATTACTATGATTTGGTTTGGTTATATTTCATTGCATATCAACCCTTAAAAGTTTTTTATTTACCAAATCCTATATATATATATATATATATATATATCATGGAGTCTTTTCTCTCTCTCTCTCTCTCTCTCTCTCTCTCTCTCTCTCTCTCTCTCTCCCAGTCCATTCATCCCTATCTTCTATTGCTCCAGTCATAGGTTTTCTAGTCTTCATCATCGGTCTACGCAGATTTAATGTATATATATTGTGACGCAGTATAAAATATTTATCCCAAGACGGGAGTTTATTTTTCGCACGTGTGAAGACGGGGCAGCCAGGCACTTGATCCCTCGCAGAATAAGTCCTAGTTAAGAGTCCTTTCTCGGGCATATAGGAACTGGCAGATAATGTGGGGGTTAATTTGGGGCTAGGCTGACCGCTGCTGGCAAGGGGTTTCCAAATTTCACATTACACACACACCCACCAGTCCACTACCTCTTCCTACCCCTAGGATAATGGAAGATATGGGCCTCTAGGTTTGGATATAATAATACTATTTATCGTAGTCGACAATTCCAATTTCCTGTGTAATATTTTTAAAGGCGAATAGGCCATTTAACGAGAATAAACTGAGGCGAATGAAGCTGAAAAGAAATATGCAAAAGGCAACTTGATAAGCAAACAACACAATGAATAAATTTCAAAACGAGGAGAGATATAAAATATAACAAGGTTTTTAATACATGCGGACAAACATATCTAACGAGTCGACTATATTATCATCGGATAATATCAAGATACAAATGTCTTTCTTCCTTATTCTTTTCTTTCTTCCTTCTTTAAATTGAGAGAGAGAGAGAGAGTATGTAAGTGCAGTACTTAGGAAGGGTGGAGGGAGAAAGTCTTAAGGTTTACTTAGCTTTTCGACGGGTTCCTTCTGAGAGTATTTTCTCTTTTACGGGCTAGCGGGATTTTGTATAGCTTGGCTTGAATGCGTCTGTCATCTTGTCTAAGAGCTCTATTTCGCTTCTTCACCCGGAGTTTGGCACGAGATTCGCCCGTGAGTTCATAGCGACCTCCGTCCTGAAAAACCGATTTCCTTATCCCTATTTCCGCTCACGAAAAGGGTGTTACTTCAGCTTTAGGGTACTGGCCAATCTTTCGGCCTCTTTCTTCTTCCTTCACCCTGTCAGGCGATTCGTTCAGACAACTATCTCTTCCACCCGGGTGAGGTTACGGGGTACAGACAGCCTGACCTACATTCTTTACTTTCTTCGACAGGCCGGCCGAAGTTGACCTACATTCCTTATTCCTCTTTTAACGGTCAGTCTTTGGCGGCCTCTTAATTCAAACACGGAGGGGTAGGGGGAATTCCTTATTTCTCTCCTCTCAATGGTAGACCACGTGACCATATATATATATATATATAATTTGTAAGTGAATAGTTTGTTGGTAACATTAATTCTAAACGAGTCTGAGCTAAATTATTTGCACTCAGTTAAATGGTTTCAAGTATTGTTACTAAACAATAATAATAATAATAATAATAATAATAATAATTGCAAAAAATGAAAAAGAACTGTAAACCCTAATACACACAGTTAGAATATACAGTCAAAACATAGGGATGGAATTTGGCATTGAAAAAATGTGCTCTGCTTGTCATGAAAAGTGGCAAACGACATCTAACTGACGGTATAGAAATACCAAATCAAGACAATATCAGAACGCTCCCAGAAAACGAGACCTACAAATACTTAAGAATCTTGGAGGCAGACACCATCAAACAAGTCGAAATGAAAAACAAAATTCAAAAAGAATATCTCAGGAGAACTAGAAAACTACTCGAGACAAAGCTCTCCAACAGAAACTTTATCAAAGAAATAAATACTTGGGCTGTATCCTCATTAGATACTCGGGACCCTTTCTCAAGTGGACCAGAGATGAACTTAGACAAATGGACTAAAGAACTAGAAAACTAATGACCATGCACAAGGAATTACATCCCAGAGACGACGTTGACCGACTATATGTACCAAGAAAAGAGGGAGGAAGAGGACTTGCCAGCATCGAAGACAGTGTTGACACATCCATACAACGACTCGAAGACTACATAGACAAACATGAAAGAGGACTGATTACGGCCATTAGAAACAATACTGACAACACGATAGATAACAGAATGACAAAAACTAGGAAACAAAAATGGGAAGGAAAACAACTCCATGTGCGTTTTACACGACTAATAAACAACATCTCACATGAAAAAACCTGGACGTGGCTAAGAAAAGGAAACTTTAAGAAAGAAACAGAATCTCTCCTTATGGCAGCACAAAACAGCGCCATAAGAACCAATCGTATCAAGGCAAGGATAGATAAGACGCTACAAAATAAAAAATGTAGACTACGCAGTGACAGAGATGAAACCATCAATAAGCAAATGTAGCAAATTGGTACAGAAGGAGTACAAGGCGAGACAAGACTGGGTGGGCAAGGTGATCCACTGGGAAATGTGCAAGAAATTTAAATTTGACTATGCCAATAAATGGTATATGCACAACCCAGCACCTGTCCTAGAAAATGACACACACAAACTCCTATGGGACTTTGATATACAAACGGATCACCTAATCTCGGCCAAAAGACCAGACCTTATAATAATCAGCAAAAAAAGAAAATCTGCAAAATTGTCGACTTTGCTGTCCCAGCTGACCACAGAATAAAACTGAAAGAATGTGAAAAGAGAGTTAAGTAACTCGACCTTGCTAGAGAATTGAAAAAACTATGGAATATGAAGGTGACAATTATACCAATTGTGATTGGTGCTTTTGGCACGGTAACTGAAGGATTATTAAAGGGCCTGAAAGATTTGGAAGTTGGCGGCCGAGTGGAGACCATCCAAACCACAGCATTACTGAAAACGGCCAAAATACTGAGAAGAGTCCTAGAGACTTGGGGAGACTTGCTGTCACTCAATCTCCAGTGAAAGACCATCAGCTTTGGCTGATCTGAAAAACTCTAATGAATAATAATAATAATAATAATAATAAGTAACCCCCCCAAACAACTATAGACATATAACTTAACTACCGATGATGTCGAAAATATTGCCGGCACAAATCAGGGAGGAGATTTATGATTCACTAATAAGCTGCGGACTGTTGCAATGGAACCAGAGGGACAGGAGAACTACAATATATTGATCAACACATCCTCAACGAGAGTAAAGCGAGACGAAAAAAATCTAGCTATGGCCTGGACTAACAACAAAAGGCTTACGACATGCTCCCCCAGAGCTGGATAATACACTGCCTGAAAACGTACAAAATATCCAACGAAGTTATTTAATTTATCGATAAAATCATGGAAACCTGGAGAGTGAAATTGTCAGCAGGAGAGAAAAGCTTAGCTGAGGTTAAAATCCAGAGAAGCGTCTTCCAAGGAAATGCCCTATCACCAATACTATTTGTCATTGCGATGATGCCACTCAACCAAATACTCAGAAAATGCACAGGCGGATACAAACTTGCCAAATCGCAGGAAAAGATCAATCACCTAAAATACATGGACGACATCAAACTGTTTGCAAAAAATGAAAGAAAATTTTAAACCCTAATACAGATTGCGAGAATATACAGTCATTATATAAGAATGGAATTTGGCATAGAAAAATGCGCCACACTAATAATGAAAAGCGGGAAACGACACATGATGGAAGGGATATACCTACCAAATGAAGAAAAAATTAGGACACTGGGAAAAAGAAAACGTAAAAATACTTGGGAATGTTGAGAGCTGATACCATCAAATAAGTAGAGATGAAAGGAAAAATTAAAAAGAGTACCTCAGGAGAACGAGAAAGCAACCCAAAACCAAACTAAATAGCAGGAATCTTATAAAAGGGATAAATACCTGGGCTGTCCTCCTTATAAGATACTCGGGACCATTTTTGCAGTAGACCAGAGAAGAACTTAAACAAATGGACCATAGAGCAAGAAAACTAATGACCATGCATAAGACCCTACACCCCAGAGATGACGAGGACTGTCAATATGTGTCAAGAAAAGGAGGAAGAGGATCCACCTGCATTGAATATACCGTTGATGCATCGACACAACCACTCAAAGACTACACACAAAAGCGCGGAGGAAGACTGATTACAGCCACCAGAAACAATACTGACGACACGAGGACCAACAGAGCGGAAATTACCAAAAAACGAAAATGTGAAGAAAAACAACTCTATGGACGTTTTAAGCGAATAACAAGCGACATCTCACACGAGAAAACGTGGACGTGGTTAAGAAAGGAAAATCTTACGAGAGAAATTGAATCTTTTCTTATAGCAGCACAAAACTACCCCATAAGGACCAATCATATCAAAGCGAGAATAGATAAGACGCAACAAAACAGCAAGATGCAGGTTATGTGGTGATAGCGACGAAACGACCAATCAAGTAATAAGCGAATGCAGCAAATTAACACAGAATGTGTATAAGACTAGACACGACAGGGTGGGCAAGGTTATCCACAAGGAATTGTGCAAGAAATTTAAATTTGACCGTACAAACAAGTGGGATATGCACAACCCAGAATCTGGCCTGGAGAATGAGATGCACAAACTCCTCTTGGATTTTGATATACAAACGGATCACTTAATCTCGGCCAGACGGCCAAACCTTATAATAATCAACAACAAAAAAGTGAATTTGCAGAATTATGGACTTTACTGTTCCAGAGGAACACTGAGTGAAATTGTAAGAAAGCGAAAAGAAAGATAAGTACCAGGACCTTGCTTGGGAATTGAAAAAACTGTGGAACATGAACGTGACGGTTATACTAATTGTAATTGGCGCTCTTGGTACAGTCACCAAAGGGTTGATACAGGGACTGGGGGACTTAGAAATAACAGGACAAGTGGAGACTGCCCAAACTACAGTTAAGATCGGCCGGAATACTGCGAATAGTCCTGGAGACTTGAAGAGACTTGTTATCACTCAAACTCCAGGGAAAGACCAACAGTTAACGCTGATGTGAAAAACTCTCAAGGGGCAAAATAACAATAATAATAATAATAATGATAATAATAATAATCTAGTAAAAGATTGAACAGTTCTATTTGACCAATGAGAGTGGACCTGAGAGTAATCGTAATGAAAGCGTACTCGACACGCCAAGGCAGAGCAGACCTGGAAGTAATGGTTATGAAAGGCTTACTCCATATTCCCTAAAGCTTCCTGACTAGATCCTCTCCATTAGAGGGTTTCGTGTCATAAAGAGGACACTCGATGGAGTAGGGGTGTCTTACGCTTCTGCAGATATGTAGACAGCGTATTATACAGCCCTCCCCCTGCCGACTGGCTTATTTTACTCTGAATATAAGAAGTGTATTACGTCCTCATACTTTGATAATGTCGATTACTACTACAGCTACTATTGCAACACACTTACTAGTATTACTATTCTGACGGTGCTGATGCCACGCTCTTTTCATCTGCTCTGTCACCTTACCCCCAGAGATTTCTTCCATCCGGTCAAATACTAGGGCGACAAGTATCTAGGATAATCGCCTCTCTTTATCTTACCCTTCCGTTCATTTACCAAACCGTCGTATCTGCAGATTTTCCAGTTGTTGTGTCGTATTATAATAAAAACATCATCGTCACTCAAAATGGTATTCATTGCTTTGTGTATTGTTTTTATTCTGGCCGTCACTTTGTCCTTCTATATGTGGATAAAACAAAACAAACCGATTATCTCGAAAGACGATCATAGTAAAAGGCTACTTCGCTTAAACGACTACCCGATTGTAGGAGCATCTCTAAGATTTATGGGCAACGGAGAAGGTAGGTTGATTTCTCTTCACTTTTCTACCGGACTTTTTGTGATTTCCTTTCTCTAGTTTTTCATTATTCTATCATTTAAAAATTCTATTAAATCGACAAATTCCAGATGTTCAATCTAAAATTTCGTTTCTAAAATTCCTGCAAAATTTCAAATTATTTTTGGTTGTTAAAACTTTTTAAAAAAAAAATGTAAATGAGGGCATAAGTTTTGTTTGAGCAATGTGCAATCAGGATATAGTGACTTGTTTCTTTGTTGGTTTTTGAAAATTGGTTTTCATTTATATCTAGGCAAGAACAACCACAGTGTATGTCAAACACCCTACACAGTTAAAGATTTTCTCCTAAAATGCAGACACACAATAGAATTGTAGAATTGGACACACAAGACTAATACACTCTTTTTTATTCAAACAAAAGGAACAACCACACGCTACACAGTTAAACATTTTCTCATAGATTACAGAGATTTAGTTCTCATTAGACCACGTTTTTTCAACGAAACCAATTTGAAAAACCTATTTTGTTTCTTAAAATTTATTTTTTCAGTCAACGAAGGTCTAACATTTCTATAATCATCAAAAATATCTTTCAATCATTCATCTATTTAATATCAGTCGATGTGATTTTGTTTCAAAAGAGGTTTTACTCTTTTGAAACAAAATCACATCGACTGGTATTAAATAGATGAATGATTGATTGATTTTAACTGTATGTCAACGTGTTTAGGGTTATTTTAAGCAGTAAAAATAAATAAAACTACGTTTTAATAAACACTTGACTCTAAAACCAGAATTATAAAAGTTTTTCGATTTTCTAATCAAATAATTCTTAATAATTTTCCACTGAAAAAGTGATGATTGGTCGATAAAAAATTTAGAGAATTTATTTTGCATTTGTTTATTTTCTGTTAAGGTCTTAAGATTCTAAACATAGACTTCAACACAAGTTAATCTTATTCAGTTTCAAACCCAGTCGGCTTGGGTTGTAGAATACACCGACTGCATCTCTGGGTATGACACTAAACAATCTGATGGTGAGGCTCCAGTAATGCAGGAGCTTCGGGGAAGGTGGAGTACCCCTTCATTGCCATCACTCCCAGGTCCACTCAAGCTCAAGTGGTAGTACCTGATAGAGTCCTATCTATGGGTCAAATAGAACTGTTTGATATTTAAACTATGTGCAGACAAATGAATTATGTTTAATTGAATTGTTAGAAATAGAACTGTTCAATCATTTAACTGTGTGTAAACAAATGACTGATGTTTAATTGAAATGTTAATGATACATCTCAATACTTGGGACCATTTTACTGTGAGCAAAAGAATGAGTTTAGGCTCATTTAAAAATGTTATCTAAAATGTTTGCAAGTCATATATATTTAATATATATGTATAAAGAGGAATTGGCATTAAATAACCCACAATGGTTGATATGCCATAAAAGCCAACCAAACCAAATCATATATATTTAATATATATGTATAAACAGGATTTGGCATTAAATAACCTACAATGGTTGATATGCCTTAAAAGCCAACCAAACCAAATCATATATATTTGATATATATGTATAAACAGGATTTGGCATTAAATAACCTACAATGGTTGATATGCCATAAAACCCAACTAAACCAAATCATATATATTTAATATATATGTATAAACAGGATTTGGCATTAAATAACCTATAATGATTGATATGCCATAAAACCAACCAAACCAAACCATTGTTTAGTCGCACAAGAAATAGGATAATAAAGTCAGTACAATTCAATACTTGTAGTTGGCTGTTTGATTGTAGAGATGTGGATTTGGTAATAAAAAGAATGGCTTTTAGATTAAGCTCATTGTCAGGGTATTGGAATTCTTGGTGAAAAATAGAGTGTTCTGTGTTTGATACCATCTTTAGTGATTGATTTTAACGGCATCACAACCCGTTTAGATATTCGGAAGTCGTGTTCATTATACATTCATATTTATTTATATATACATTTTTTTTATATTGTTGTTTCTTAAGAGTTTTTTGTTTTGTTTTTTGTTTTATTTTCGCAGATATGATGTCCATCTAATACAATCTAATTCATATTACTTACACACAGTTATATGGTTTCAAGTATTCATGTGTCCTTAATACATATTTACCCAACCCCTCTTCTCAGGCAGGATATGACACAAGGTCAATTTTTAAGCGGAGTTTAACAGGTTTGAATTCAGAGTTTTCCTTCTCCTAGACTAGTTGCCTCACCAAGGCTGAAGAACCAAGTCTGCCCTACTATTTTACCCATAGCTGGAGGGAGAATAATTGGATTCATACCTTTCCCCAGGGTATTAGTGCAATGTGAAATGCAATCAGTTTCGTCCATGATTTGTGTCCTGAATATGATACTAAACAATTGGATGGTGAGACTCCTGTCATGAAGCTTTGGGGAATGTTGAGTGCCTCGTCATTGTTATTACTCCCAGATCCACTCAATTCTGAAGTGATAATACCTAGTAGAGTCTGATCGATTGGTCAAACAGAAAAAAATGTTCTATCATTTTCTTTACTTGAAACCATTTAACTGTGTGCAAACAACAATTGTTAAATTAAATTATTATCTCCACCCTAACAGGTAACTCCTTGAAACTAGTGGACAAATTCACCTACCTCGGAAGCAGCGTCTCATCTACTGAAAGTAACATCAATATACGACTAACAAAGGCATACTCAGCAATCGGTATGCTATCGGTCATATGGAAGTTAGACCTCTCCGATAAAATAAAACAGCAGTCGTGTCTATACTACTATATGGATGCACCACATGGACGCTGACTAAGCGCATGGAGTAAAACCTTGACGGTAATTGTAGAAGAATGCTATGAGCCATATTGAACAAATCCTGGAAGCGACATCCCACAAAACGACAGCAATACGGTCACTTACCACCCATCTCTAAAACCATTAAAATCAGACAAACAAAAAATGCGGGACATTGCTGGAGAGGTAAGGATGAACTCATAAGCAATGTTCTCCGGAGGACTCCTCGACACAGACGAGCAGGTGTTGGACATCCGGCTAGAACCTATCTACAACAGCTCTGAGCAGACACAGGATGTTCTCTATAGGACCTGCCGAATGCGATGGACGATAGGGACCAATGGAGAGGGAGACTCAGGGAAATTTGTGCTCGCGGCACGACATCATGATGATGACATAGTAATACTTGTAATCTATTAACTGTATGCAAATGAATGAATAATGTTAAATAGAATTACTAGGGGTAAATAGCCATACTTGAAACCATTTAACTGTGTGCAAACAAATGAGCTCTGGCTCGTTTAAAAATTGTTACCAAAAAACTATTCGTTTACAAATCACACACACACACACACAGCATATATGTAAATTAATATATACATAAAAAATTCGTTCGTTTACGATGAGAACGACGATAGATCTAGGGTAAGATATCTGACTGACGTAAAGTCTTCCGGGTTTCGATCACAGTTTGAAGCATCTCATGTGTCTAGCTACACTGAAGAGTTGTGATACAACGAAACTGTCTTTGGAGGACAATATATATATATATATATATATATAAACAGGACTTGGCATTAAATAATGTACAAGGGCTGATATGCTGTAATGCACAACTATCAAATCAACTGTTATATTAGTCCTATCTGATATTAGTCGTTATTTAGTTTTAAGTAATTATTTCTAGTGGTGCAATGCCCGTGTCAGCGCACCAACTGCCATGATACAACAAAAATACAGCGGAGACCTGCTACCGAGTCTTAAACTGCTTCGGTCAGGTGATATAGCATGTGTCAAAATACGGGTATGGCTAAGTATTGCTTACGAATAATTATCCTAAACTTTAATAAAAGTGACTCTACCGTATTTATTTTGATAATGACCATCATACAACTCCCAGGTATAATGGGTAAGTACTGCTTACAAATAATTATCATAAACTTTAAAAATCTCCTCCAAGCTCCTTATTTTCAATAAAGACCATCTTTCAACTAGTATGTTAAGTGGGTAAATACTCATTACAAATAATTATCCTAAACTTTAATAAAACCGACTCTATGCTCTTCCTTTTTAATAATGTCCATCATAAAATCCATTTACAATACCGCTTTGTCAATAATGATTAGAATAGGCTGCAATTGTTCCCCTTGTAGAAGGATAAGACGCTTCAAAAAGTGTCTGAGTTAACACAATAAAGTGTATCTGATGGTGAGGCTACAGTTCTGGAGATTTGGAGTGTGTGGAGAACCTATTCATTGCCAATACTTCAAGGTCCACTCTGACCCAGTGTTTTCTTAGGGTCCTATGGGTCAAATCGATCTGTGCAAAAAATATTTGTTCTCGATGGGACTGTGTGCAAAAAAAAAAAATCTTAAACAGCAACTATGCAAAAAAGGTAAATATAAACGTACAATTAACGTAATTCCTTAACCTTAACATATAAAATAACCCTAGATGAGTTGAGATGCCGTTAAAGTCCTTTATTTTTGATAATGACTATTTTTCAAACTGTTTGTAACATGGGTAACTACAGCTAATAATTTATTTGGTTTCTTTGTTTTATGACATATCAGCCTTAATGAGTTATTCAATGACATATGAGTTATTAAATGACATATGAGTTATTTAATGATAAAGCTTTAATGTGTTATTTAATGACATACGAGTTTTTTAATGACATAGCCTTAATGAGTTATTAAATGACATATGAGTTATTAAATGACATATGAGTTATTTGATGCCAAAGCAATCCATTAAGAAGAAAGCAGTGATACTATTGAACTCATAACTGGAAAGATAAAGGGGTTCATACCTTTTTAAATGGGCATTAGTCCCAAATTGAACGTAATAGCGCGACTGGAGTTCGAACTCGTTTTTTTTTTTTCACGGCGGCAATCTAGCACTTTTGCCATTACGTCACAGAACTCCCAAATGAAAGCAAGGGATGATTTTTTATCTAATTATTTTATTTTCTGATTCTTTTTTTCTGCATCATTCATATTGATAACACTTGGAGAAAGTTTTAGCAATTAATGTCTTTTTTTTATTCTTTTTCAGAAGCGCTTGCTTCAATGTTGAAAATGGCAGATACGTACCGAAATCATGGTATGCTCGTATTTCATATGGGAATTGATCCCTGGTTATTCATTTTTAAGGCTGAATATATGCAAGTAAGTAATTTATACCCATATATATATATATATATATATATATATATATATGTGTGTGTGTGTGTGTGTGTGTGTGTGTGTGTGTGTGTGTGTAGAAATATATATATATATATAGAAATATACATATATTTCTGAGGGAATGAGAAAATGAATTTAAGAAATTTTGGAAATCAGGGCCAAAAATGGAATATGGACATCATATAAACAAAACGCTTCACGTTGTTTTTCGTTTTAAATTTAATTCCGTTTGATAAGACTATAATAAATAGCAAAACGTCCGGATTTTAACATCTTTGTTCTCTTTTCTTTACTAAATGTCTTATATTTATCTTCTCATATATATATATATATATATATATATATATATATATATATATATATATATATATATATATATATATATATAGGACCGGCCTTAGGAGGTTATGAACATGTACATTGCAATATGTTATGTGTACTTGAATGAGTCAAGAGTAAATTACACACTAGCACGGGAGCCCCTCAAGCGTAGGGCCCAGTCGGGAGCAATTAGCCCAATTTCTTTAGGCCGGCCCATAATATACATTGCCCGCTCAGTGGGCTGGGACTGTAGAATACGCCCACTACACTTCTGCAGAAGGGTAAGACCCCCTCCCCAACGGATGTCCTTGATATGACACTAAAGGTGACGCTCCAGTCCTAGAGCTTTGATTACCATAACTTCGAAATTTATTCAATCCCGGAGTGATAGGAGCTGTTTGGAGCCCATCTAAGGGGGAAATAGAACTATTCTCTCATTTACTTTACTCAAAATCATCTGTGGGCAAACAAATGATTGATATTATTAACTGTGTGCAGACAAATGACTAATATCAAATTAGATTGGAATATTTGATAAGTAGAAATACTCATGTGAAACGGGAACACTTAAAATCATTTGACTGTGTGCAAACAAATAATTAATATTATACAAAAATATTTGCGGTGGATAATAATACTTCAAGTCATTTAACTATTTGAAAACAAAAAAGCGCTGGACCATTTAAAAAGATGATACTTACAAACTATTCGCTTACAAATTATATATACATAAATATGTAAAAAAATGTTTTCGTCGTTGGTCCAAAAAGAGACAGAAATATTTTTAAATGAATAGATCCACGAAGAGATTTGTACTTTTTAAAATGATTTATATATTTTGTTCTTACATACATGCATGTTTCCAGCTAGTTGCTTTCATCAGAGATCATATATAGCACAAGGCCTTTCACAAGGCCTTGTGCCGTATTTGTTCTCTGACGAAAGCAACAAGCTGGAAACATACACGTATGTAAGAACGAAATAGATAAATAAATCTTTTTAAAGATACAAATCTTCGTGGACCTATTCATTTTAAAATATACATAAATACATAACGGGATTTTACTTTAAATAACCCGCAAGGGTTGATATTCGATACAACATAATCAAACCAAACCTATATATAATGCTATAAAAAAACAAATACAACACCTGTGAAAATTTGGATTAAAAAAAATGTTACATTCATTTTTTACAATGCCCATCTTCTCTTTGTTGTCTACTCGTCTCCGCCATTTTGTTCTGTCACTATACCTGTTTCTCGTTATGTTGTCACCTTCGAAATGCCATGCTATTTTATCGGAATGAATGTCAAGACAACGTTTTTACTTGCACATAGTCTTTATTTTTCCTTCTTCTTCGACGACGATGACATTTACATCTTACCGGCTGTACGTATCAGGAATCTGTGATCTAAGTGATTTTTAACTAGAATATTACGATAAATCATTGTTTCCAACGCACCTAAAAACTATACAACACGCACAAATAGATGTGGTGATTGGTGGCTTCCATTCATACTTTTGAATGATCATTATTTCAAATAATACATTTCATTCAAAAACTGAGATATATTCCTTTTAAGCTGATGTTTAAAAAGGGGAGTCGAAAGTTTTGCAATATTTTGGCAACACTGTATGATTTTGCCGAGGTCATGAAGGTGACGAACCATACTTGACTGTGAAATGCCAAGCTCGCCTGATACTCTCTAAGTGCTATTCGTCGGATTTGCCTCTCTTGCTTGGAGCATGGCTTTGGAATCCAGACTCTTAGACCTACCAGACTGCCTAATCGTCGAGATTCTTGAAACCCTAACGAAATTTCTTGTACTATTTGGTTTCGGTACTGTACAAAACGTGAAGACGCAGTTGATCAAATTGTGTCTCCACCTTTTGCCCAACAAATGTTTTTGGTTGCTTCGAGGGTGTTAAAGCATAATTCAAATTCGTAAAGCATAAGTTCCCAAATTAAACTACGTTGCGGTTTTCAAATCTCGCGTAAATTGAAGCGATTCACACCGAGTCAGCGCATCAACTACCACGATATCACTTACGCAAGGTTCAATTCGGGAGCCTGGGTTCATTTGCCGAGATCATGAAGGAAACCAACCACACTGGATTGTGAGATACCGAACTTACTTGATACTCTCCGAGTGTTACTCGCCAATTTTGTCTCTATGGCTCGGAGCACGGCCTCGGAATCCACAGTTTTAAACTTACTTGGCCTTGCCTGACCGTCGAACTCGTTGAACAATCTGGCGGCTGTTGATCAACTACGTGTTTACCTTTCACACGACAAATCTTTTTGGTTGCTTCGAGGGCGTTATGGTCCAGTTCGAGCTTATAAAGCATAAGTTCACCAATTTAAATACGTTGCGGCTCTCAAATAGAGTAAAGTGGTGCATAACGTGTCAGCGCATCAGCTACCATGATACTACCAATCACAGCGTGTACTTAACACGGCTTGAACTACTTCGGTCACGCTGTAAACTAATACATACCAAAATATTACAGAACTTTTGATTCACTCAATATACTTATTCAATGCAACTAACTCTAATTAAAAATGATTCCATTGCAGAAAGTTCTCAACAGTGGAACACATTTGGATAAAAATATGATATATGAATTTGTACAACCATGGCTTCAATGTGGCCTTATTACCAGGTAAACAATTTTTCTTATTCAACTAAATAGATTATATTGCACAATCACATCTGAAACATTGAAGAATTTTATATCTATCTATCCGGAACTATTCCAATCTTACTATCAATCGCACGATGCTAATATCTATCTATATATCTATCTATCTATCTCAGTCTGTCTATATCTATCAATTGATCTATCTATCTATCTATCTATCAAGATAGATATGAACAGATTATGATAAAGATAGATAAATAGATATAACCAGACTGTGATATATATATATATATATATATATGTGTGTGTGTGTATGTGTGTGTGTGTGTGTGTGTTTGTTTGTGTGTGTGTGTGTGTGTGTGTGTGTGTGTGTGTGTGTGTGTGTGTGTGTGTTGTATAAAGAAAACGGAAAGAAAAATATATATAAGTGGATGAGAACAATTTTTAAACAAGCTAAGGAGAAACTTAGCGTCTATAAAAAGTCGGTTTGATAACTTGTTTAAAAATTTACATTTCATAACGTAACCTTTTTGAATAATTTTCTGTGTTCGTTGAAACCGCTAATTTAAATTCATAATTCCCACCTTGAAGATGACAAAAAACTTTTCTTCCAGAAATTTTCAAAATTTCATTTCTTAAATAATCCATGTTGAAACGCGTTGGTGGAACTAATTAATAATTTTTTTCTCATCTATCTATATATATTTTTCTTTCCATTTTCTTTATACAACATATCTGTCTGATTAAACCTCATACCTTACTTATATATATATATATATATATTACTAATCTAATATCTACCAGCATTCACGGTACCAGTACAATTACAAAAGTACTCTACACAAGTGGAGCCAATTATAAAATTAACTTAAATCGCGAGTCGAAAATCTTCTAGTAAAGTTTCACCTTATCGGATCATCAGGAAGCCTAACTCCAACTAATGCTAAAGGAGAAAGCGCCGTCTTATATTCACCAAAAGCCCATCTACCTTATAATTTACATAACAAAATATATATATATATATATATATATATATATATATATATATATATATAAAATAAAATAAATAAATAAATAAAAACCTTACTTTTATTTAAAAAAATCTCCGAAACCTATCCCTAATTATAGAGCAACCACGCCCTTTTGTGTCTACAACTATTTAACCCCTCCGATCTTTGGTTTGACATATCCCTACTTTTACAAGATGCTATTGCCAATTTTTCCTCATGCAAAGCAAACAACCCCTATCTCCAGCCCTATATTTACGACATTTCTTTATTACTTCCCATTTTATTATCGGATCTATCCCTTTGTTATCCTTGAGCTCCCACACATAACTAGATAACGTAGTACTATGTCTATACTTCTCGTGGGAGAAACTCGTTTTATGGTTATAGTACCTAGTCTTAAAATCCCCTTGCATCGACCCAAAGTATATCTTTTTGTTTCTCTAATTATTCGGATCACTATATACTTCCACTTTATACACTACACATTCTTGCTTACATTTGCCTTCCAGCGGACATCTAACCTTATCCCTACAGTTACATTTAGCAATCACCTTATTTTTCTCCTTACTTAATTTAGCTATATTACTCTTGTTTCTTATGCCATTGATGTTTGGCATGCAACTATAACTTAATTTAACACAATTCTTATTAAATATCTTATGTAACGGGCTCCCACAAGGGACATTTCTTTTTAATAACTTAAAGAATTCTTTCCCTAAGTTATTGACTACCTCTATGTTATAAGGGGGATTAAACCATAAAATTTTCCTCGGTCTATTTCTCCTTTTCTGCGTATTACTTTCCTCCCTATCCCGATATTCTAAATTGATCCTATATCCGTCATTCTTAAAAGCCTCCTCATATTCCTACTTGCTTCGTTCAAAAATTTCCTTGTTGGGGGAGTTATTTGATAACCTATGCTCTATTCCCTTAGGTACATGTTTAAACTCCTGTGTTGGGTGATTGGATCCCCAATTCACATAACGCAGATCCTGGTTCCTTTTTCTAAACGGAGATGCAGTTCCACTATATAAGTTTAAAGTAACATCAAGATAATTGGTAATTTTTAGGTCCTTCCTTATATCTAACCTAAATCCAAACTCATCAAACAGCTTATACAATTTTTTTCTAATCCCATCACACTTCTTCGGTGTACTTTTATCCACTATAATCAGTCCGTCATCATAAGATAAAGCCCATGGTTACTGGGGTCCATAATCTTATTAATACTATACAATAATACACACCCGACGAACTCACAAATTTCTGCCCCATCATATGCCCCTATTGAAACGTCGAAATTTCCACCCTCCCCTTTTTTTATCCATATACGATCTTCATAGTATAGCAATGTTTTACGACAATGCTTAATTATCTGCACCTTGTCTAAAGGTATCACCATATATTCCTTAGCCAAATCTAACGCTCTATCCAGTGTCCTTTCGGTTATTGAAGGATAAAAATCCTTAATTTCATATTTGATAAAGGAGCACCTATCATTCTTCTCATATTCCTCAAACTTAATACAATCTTTTGTGCTCCGCCACTGGTTGATATTTAATGCCAGCCTAAGCGAATCACATATTTCTTGGACGATTATTTTACTAACCCTACCTATCTGTGTCTTGGCCGGGTTAATCAGCCTACATTCAGGATTAGTCTTAAAATCACTTTTGTGGTCTTTTATAGTAATGAAACAATTCTTGGTATTGTATTTTTCCACTCTATCAACAATACCTAGTCTATGCACCAACATTTTTGCCTCGCTATTCAACTCTTTTTCGAGATCAGGTGGTGCTTTCTTATAATTCTTAACCAACTCCTTAAACATCATTTGCTTATATTTTCCCTTTTCTATTTCATACAAATTGCCCGACTTATCCGACTTTACAAATATGCTTTCAGACTCCTTAAATCTCCTCATATCCTCATACATTTTTTGCTGAATATTATGGCGCATTTTCCTAAACTTTATCTCCTTAACCATTCCAATCATTTCAGCCTCAAACTTGTCCATCTCTTTGATATGGGGGGGTTCCTAGTTCTTAACCCATATTTCTCCCTTCCCTCTTTTTCCGTACAGTTAATCGTATTGAGAAAAAATATGCCTTCCACCTCATATTCTTTATAAAAGATTCTATCCTTCTCAACAGAACTAACTTATACTGATGCCTATTAGGTATTGGTATGTTTTTATATGAATAATTTATATTCGCTCTCTCCATGGTAACAGGAGCAAAGAAAGTGCTCAATGGAAAATCATCATCATATCGTGCTGGCAGCACGGATATCCCTGACCCTCTCTCGCCACTCCTCCCTATCGTTCATCGCCCTAGGCAGGTCTTCAGGACAACATCCTGTATCCTCACACAGCTGCTGAATGTACGTTCGTGCTGGTCGTCCTGCTTTTGCGCGGCCGTGTGTGGGGATCCATAAGAGTACATCTCTTATGAGTTCATCTCTGCTTCTCCAGCAATGTCCTGCATGTCTGGTTCTCCTAACTTGAATAGATTTCGTGATAGGGGGCAGGTGGCCGTACAGTTGGTGTCTCGTGGGGTGCCGCTGCCAGGACTTGTTCAGGATTGCACGCAGCATTCTTGTGTAATTGCCATCTAGTTTCTTCTCGAGCCGTTTTGTTAGCGTCCATGTAGTGCATCCATATAGCAGTATCGATGTGACCGCTGCCTGGAAGAAACTGCGTTTCATTTTATCGTTTAGGTCTGATTTCCATATAGAAAATAATTTATATTCGCTCTCTCCATGGTAACAGGAGCAAAGAAAGGGCTCAATGGAAAATACCAGAGCTTAAATATTTTACTAATCTAATATCTACCAGCATTCACGGTACCAGAAAAAAAAAACGAAAAAAAAACCACCAGGAACAAGAGATAAAAGTATCTCGAATCACCGCCCGGGGGAAAAAGAAAAAATTATAGGTCAAAAAGAAAGAAAAGGCCAACCTCGTCCGACCCCTTGAAAAAAATCAAGGGATACGCAGTCAGTTGGTCAAAAGAAAACTAAAAACCTTCCACGAATCCTGCAATGCTACAATTACAAAGTGCTCAACACAAGTGGAGCCAATTATAAAATTAACTTAAATCGCGAGTTATGTAAATCGCGATAGACAACAACTATGGAAGGCAGTAATTACTGGGGATACGGTTACAAGACTCATCATTCCTATCCGAGGTCGCGGTAAATCACCTGAAGAAGGACAGAGGTGAAATTTGGCCGAAACGTAGTGAAAGAAGAAACAACACAAAAAAAACTACCAAGATGAGGACAAAAAATCCGCAATAAATAAAAATTAACTCTCAAATTAAGAAGCCTCATCTCAAAATGATTCCAATTAAAGACAGTTTAGAAAGCAGTTCAGTATTTTACTGCAATGATTTATAAGTCAACCAAACAGGACAAAACATGAGTTAAACGTTTTGAAATTAAGTATAGAATTATTGAAGAACAAATAGTGCAAAACAAATACAAGAAAAAAAAAGATCTGGGAATGGGTAGAACTTCTTTATCCTCCATATTCACCAGACATAACACCAACTGATTTTCATGATCCCTTGAATATTTCATAAACGGCCAAATATTTAGAAACAAGGAAGTCGAAAATGGTCTTTGAAATTTTTTTTCGGTGAAAACCCCATATTTCTTTGAAAATGTCGAATCGAATATTTTTTCTTCCAGTTCGGCTGCACTCATTGAAAATGAGAGTAGGTTGGTTGGTTGGGTTTAATGGCATTTCAAACTCTATAGGTTATTTAATGCCAAAGCCTGTTTATACATATTATACGTATGGTTTGTAAACACATAATTCAATGAGACCATACTAAAACCAAACAACTCATTTACTCGCATATGAGTAAATATTTTCAAGTATTTCTATATGACATTTGTTTATTTAGTGATGATAGTTTTTTTATTATTATTTCTCACTATTATTTCTACTAACATAAGTATAATAGTATTTCTGTTTAGCAATAATTTGCTTTCAGTTGATTAGTTTGTTGGGTTTTCAGGATTGTAACCAAGTCTATATTTTCTGGTACAACCCGGTCTCTTGCAAGAACGACAAAAATATCATCCATGTGGACGTTCTCAAATAAGTCCTTCATGGTTTTTTGCGTGGAAATAATGCTTTCTGGTGTTATCACATTTTTGGTGATGATGTTTAAATAAATTTAAGTCACGTTTATTTTTATACCAATTTTAGTGAAACATATTTACTTTCCGAATACTACAACAAGTATTTTACTGCAATGATTTATAAGTCAACCAATCAGGACAAAAAAGTATGTTAAAAGTCATAAAAATGTATTTACTGCTTAAATTTCAGGAATGCCGACATTATTGCCTATTGAGACAGTGACAAAGACAAATAAATTGCGGAATCATTTCTCTCATTTTAAAATTAATAAAAAACATTTGCTAATGATTTA
>OY757946.1:55205830-55225830 GCA_963585895.1 Sepioteuthis lessoniana
GTATGATACTAAATTGTACTGAATGGTGAGGCTTCAGTTCTGGAGATCTGAGGTATAAGGAGTACCTCTTCATGGCCCTTATTCCTCGACCCATTATGACCTGGAGTGACAGAAACCATTTGGAACCCAAGTTATTGGTCAAGTAAGTCTGTTGAAAAAGTATACTTGATAGGTAGCATTTGATACCCTATAACTGTGCAAATTATTTTTATTAAGAATAGTTACTTGAAGTTATTTTTTTTTACTAAGGATTATTATTATTTGTTGTGCAAACTAATGACTATCATTAAATAGAAATGATTATTTGAAAGCATTTAATTATTAGTTTTAGATAGGAATACTTGAAACCATATAAGTAATAAAGTTGACTATCTTAGTCGAGGGTGACCCGCAGGCTCCTTTTCAATAGCTACAACACCGAGGTGAAGAGGAGGGCGCTACTCCTTTCCCTAGATTGCTCCACTTTACCCTTGATCCTTACCTTATAATGCTGAGTGTTAAGCAAGGCAGAATCAAGTACAATTCTTTGAGTATTTGGTATGACTCAATTTGGGATCGAAACCGGGTCCCCTGGCCGGAACATTGGCGAATACTCTACTCATTGGCCCGAACTGTATGCAAATTATTTGTATTAGATAAAAATACTTTATATGTAAATATGGGCAAAGTATTTTAAAGAAAAAACTACACAAAAATGTTAATATAAACGTACAATAAATGTATACCTCTGGGTCAAATTGAACTGTTTGAAAATTATTCGTATTTGATAAGAATACTTGAAACCATATAACTGTAAGTTATTTTTAATAATTATAGTTACTTGAAGCTATAACTGTTTATTTAAACCCATACAACTGTGGGTTATTATTAAACAGAATTAATTACTTGAAACCATACAATTATTTTTATTTGATAAGAATACTTGAAACCATATTACTGTTGACAAAAAACAATGAAGAAACAAGTACAAAACAAGTATAGATATACAATGACGCAATTCCCCATAGCACAAAATAACCCTCGATGAGATGACGTGCCGTTAAAATCAATGAATGAATCAACCAATACAAATCCCATGTGAAAATCGATCGATTGATCTTTAATATTAAAGACTTCAATGTTTATCTTCGTATATTGAGCGAATTAAAGTATCAAAATTCACCTCAGCAATTATTTGCGTGAGAAGAAAATAATTCGAACACTTGTAGCAGAGGAAATGTATTACAGTTTTTTTTTGTTTTTTTTTATTTCCTTATGCTCAAGAATGTAAAAGAAATCACAATGAATTAACAACAACATATTTCATTGTCTGAGCAAACTTAGCCGAATGAATATACGAATGACATGAAAAACTAAAAGAGCACCTTGTAGAGAAAAGTCCTATCATGTACCTGAGGATTCCTTCAGTAAAAGTTGAAAAGCCTTAATAGAATGGAAATTGTTGTGTGAGAACCTATAAGGTTTTATTGGGGCGAGAAAGCCCCGAGTCGGCAGACACACACACTTCTGTAAGCTTTCTGTTTGTCTTAGCAGGATTGAAAAGCGAGAGTGTTTCGACTTTGCCACTCCGTTTTCTATATGCTACCTTTGTGACACCACGAAACGGCCATTAAAAGTGTTATATAACATATGACATGGATTTTCGGTTCGTTCCTAGTGACCCCGTGTGTCACGCTGTGATGATTAGACAGGGATATGACAACACATCAGGACACTCGGGTACAACAGGTGTGTAACTGGAAGGAGAGCACGTGATGAGAACCACGCGGTCAGATTTAGACAGAGTGCAAAGAATCGGGTCGAGCTAGAGACACGCAGTCGGTCAGAGGCGTCTCTGACGAGCTTGCAAGGGGGTTGCAAGTGTTGGCACCCCCTGGCTCATGGAAGAAGATATGGGGGAAGAAGAAATCCTCTCTCTGAGTATAGGTCTCTCCATCGATCTCTCAACTAAAAACAAACGGTGGGGCTCTTTTGGAGAATAAAATGAGAGATATATGTTTATAAAAAAAAGTGTGTTTCCTTTTGTGTCTGTACTGTTATTATTGAGATCACCAAATCGACTACAACAAAATGCAAGGGATGCAATCCCTTAAACTACATTAGTAGTCACGGGATACATTTTAAAATTATAGACTATTTTAAAAATTGTATTCTGTTTTCTTCACAGAAACGGCCATGGGGAAAAATGTCAATGCACAGAGGGACTCCAATTCTGCTTATGTGAATGCCCTACATAAGTAAGTTTTAATTATTTAACTTATTGCAAAGGAAAAAAGAAAAGAAAAATATGAATGTAGAATTAACGAGATTCCCTAACCTCTTGGCATGAAATAACCCTATACGAGTTCATATGCCATTAAAATCAATCGATCAAAAGATGAATATGATTATTTGCTGCTCTGATGCTATTTAACCTGACAAATTGAGAGTTTCATTTTTTTTTTTTTTTTTAATTCGTGAACAATTATGGAATATATTTTGGAATTCGATTATTTTTTAAATCTTTGCGCATGCGTAAATTGTGCAATCTTTGCAAATAATGATATACACTTACATATGTTGTCAATGACAAAAATTGCTTTGACTGAAACTGTAAAGGCTGTTTACTGTTTAAAAAATGATTATCTTAGCAAAATTCAAAACGCAAAAATGTATGTCTTTTAATCAGAAAAAAAGGGTTTATTTCTTGAAATTCTTCTTTTTTTATTTTATTTTAATAATTAATATAAAAACACTTACTACTTCTGCCTCTCTGTCCCATAATAGTTGTGACATTTTCTCAATGAAATTCATACGAAATTATTAAAACTATTATGGGACAAAAGTAGTTGTTTATGGCTATCTCTATTCCATAATAGTTGTTACATTTAGTGTATGGAATTTATGTGTGAATGTTGCAATTATTATGGGACAGAAGTAGCCATCAAATACGACTTCTGTTCCATAATAATTGTTACATTTTAACGTTTGAAATTTATATGCAAAGGCAATGACTATTAAGGGACATATGTAGTGGTTCATGCCTACTTCTATCCCATAATAGTTGTTAAATTTAGTGTATAAAATTTACATGCAAATATAACAAATACTATGAGATAACAATTTACTGCTACCATTGTGCAATGATAGTTGATAAATTTAGTGTATAAAACCTATATGCAAATATAACCGAAGGATATACGAGGATCATTAGATAAGTTTACAGACTTTTTTCGTATGGGCACTTTTACGGATAGTACATACATGAAACTCTAGTCCCCTTCGAAGTAATCTCCTCCAGCTGCAATGCCCTTGTACCGTTCCAACAACTTCTCGAAGGCCCCATGGAAGTCCTCTTATGTCAGCGTGTCAATGACCTTAATCATAGCCTCTTTCATCTCCTCAATTGTCTCATAACGACAGCCTCTGAGCTTAGAGAAAAACCAAAAGTCACTGGGGGCAAGTTCTGGACTATAGGGAGGGTGACGAACTGTCTTGATGCCCATCTTGGTCAAATAGTCTGTGACAAGGATGGAGTTGTGGACTGGTGCATTGTCCTGCTGGAAATGCCACTGATCCGATTTGAAGAGTGCTGGCCTCTTCCGACGAAATCTCTTCCTGAACACCCTTAAAACCTCAACATAGTAACCCTAACCCTTTGGCCAATCAACTCTAGTGTATTGACTTCCTTACTCCTCCCACACCTCACATCATCCCTCACAGACTCCCTGCCTTCCTTGAATCTCTTATATCCCCCCCAAAAAACTGGTACTCGATTCATGCAAGATGGTCGAAAAGCAGTCTGAAGCATTCCATACGTTTCTGTGGTATTTTTTCCAAGTTTAAAACAGAATTTTATTGCATATCGTTCTTCTAAAGTGTCCTCACGTCCAGATTGCATTTTTGAAATTCACCAATCAGGCTTTAGTAGGGTGTATTCCAGTTGCTGCTGTAGGTGTTCATTTGAAGCTCGTAAGATGTATAGCAATAACATAGTGAATTTTCAAGAGTCTACGACAATCTTAAATGCCTGTACAAAAAAAGTCGGGAATCTTATTGAATACATCACGTATAAGAAAGGAATAATCTTTTAACTAGTAAGTAATTGAGAAAAAAATTAATGAGGAGGAAGATGACATGAAGAAGGGAATGAAATATTAATCATTCCAATTTGTTATTCCTTATTTGTTGGGGGGTCATTTAATAGATAAGGGAATGCTATATATCTATTTATCTATCCGTGTCATTCAATAAATAAGGGGAATCTGTCTATGTGAGTCATTCAATAAATACGAGAAATTTGTCTATGTGGGTCATTCTATAAATAAGGGGAATCTATCTATGTAGGTCATGCAATAAATAAGAGGAATCTATGTTGGTCATTCAATAAATAAGGAGAATCTATTCATCTATGTGGGTCATTCAATATATAAGGGGAATCTATCTATCTGTCTATCTATTTATCTATCTATCGATGTAGGTCATTCAATTAATAAGGAGAATCCATCTATCTATCTATGTAGACCATTCAAAAAAATTAAGGCGAATCCGTCTATCTATCTATCTATCAATCTATATAAGTGGGCCATTCAATAAATATGGGGAAATTGTCTATCTAGCTATGTAGTTCATTCAAAACATAAGGAGAATCTGTCTATGTCTGCGTGGGTCATTCAATAAATAGGGCAATCTGTCTATCTGTCTATCTATCTGTCTATCTACAGCTAGCTATGTCATTCAATAAATAAGGGGAACATATCTATTTATGTGGGTGATTCAATACATAAAAGGAATATATCTATCTATCTATCTATCTATCTATCTATCTATCTATCTAGGTCATTCAATAAATAAGGTGAATAATGTCTATCTATGTGGATCATTCACTAAATAAGAGAATCTATCTATCTATCTATCTATCTATCTGATTCCATAAATAGGGGGAATAAGTCTGTCTATCTACGTGTATCATTCAATAAATAAAGGGAATCTGTTTATATATCTATGTGGCTCATTCAATAATGAGGGAATCTATCTATCTATCTATCTATCTATCTATCTAGGTCATTTAATAAATAAGAGGAATCTGTTTATATATCTATTTGGTTCATTCAATAAAGGAGAATCTATCTATCTATCTATCTATCTATCCACTATCTATCAAGGTCATTCAATAATAACGGGGAATCTATCTATCTACAGATCTATCTATCTGTCTAGATAATTCAATAGATAAGGGGAATCTATCTATCTATCTATCTATGTCATTCAATAAATAAGGAGAATATGTCGATCTATCTATGTCGGTCTTTCAATAAATAAGGGTAATCTATCAATCCATCTGTCTAGGTCATTCAATAAATACAGGGAATCCATCTTTTTATGTAGGTCATTCAATGAATAAAGTGATTCTATCTATCTATGTGGGTCATTCAATAAGTAAAGGGAATCTATGCATCTATCTATCCAGGTCATTCAATAAATAAGGGGAATCTATCTATCTTTCTGTCTATGTACGTCATTCAATGATTAATGAGAATCTATGTATTAATCTAGTGGGTAGAGTGTTCGCCAATGGCCCGGGAGACCAAGGTTCACTCCCAGGTCGAATTTTACCAAAGACTCAAAAAATGGTACTTGATGCCTCCTTGCTTAACACTCTGCATTATTAGGTATGTATCAAGAGTAAAGTGGAGCAATCAAGGGAAAGGAGTAGAAACTTCCTCTGCACCTCTGTGTAGTTGCTATCGAAAAGCGAACCTTCGGGTTGCCCTCGTCAACGGTCGCCAACTTTACTAACGTATCTGTCTACGAAGGTCATTCAATAAATAAGTGGAATCTATCTATCTATCTATCTATCTATCTTTGAGAGGTATTCTATAAATAAAGGGGTTCGATCTATCTGTCAATCTATCAACGAGTGTCATTGAATAAATAAAATGAATCTGTCGATTTATTTATGTACGATGGTCTTTTAGTAAATAAGAAAAATCTAGGTATCTAGCTATCTCTTTATGAGAATCATTCATACAATAGGAGCAATCTATCTATCTATCTATCTATCTATCTATCTATCTATCTATCTATCTACGAGTTTCATTCAATAAAAATTAGAATTTATTTTTAAAAAATAATTTTTTTTCATAGATATAAACTCTGCTTTCTATGGTTTATTGCGAAAATTATTTTAATCTCGCAAAAAAAAATTTATTGTAGCTATTCAAAATGGTGACTAATCTAAAAGAAAGTGTTCCAAGCTTGAACAGCGGTCTGTCATCAAATATTTGGTGGCTGAGAAGTGCAAACCATGTAAAATTTACTGAAGAAAATGTGCTATGTACAGAAAAGCATATTTTGGTCAACCAATCTGTACGAATAGACTAAACATGAGTTTGACGCTACGAGCCTTAATCAAAAGAAAAATCCGTGGAATGGAATCATACTGACTATCTAGTAAAGAAAAAGTTCTGGGCGCAGCAGTCAGTAAAGAATATCATACTGATAGTTTTTTGGAACGTGAAATGACCTATCACTATTCATTTCATTGAAAAGGGTGAAACTATAAACAGTTCTTATTATTGCCAACTCCTAAGACAAAATACATCTTTTTTTATCGAGTAACATATATATATATATATATATATATATATAAGTGAAAAAACTGAAAATAGATGTGACTGTAGACTGTATGAAAATTCACAAATATCCAAAAAACACAAAGTCTACTGGGCATAATTTTATTTATAGAATTATTTATTAACGTTAAACGTTTCGATTTTTAAAACTTCGTTCAGGCGAATAAATTTTTAAATGAAATGGAAAGATAAGAAAGTTAAATAAAAGCTCTCAAATTTTACAGACGTAAATGTTTTCCGAAAATTCCTAACAATAATATTTCGAACAATAATTCATTATATAAATATTTTACCAACGAATTCGACCACGTACATCATCGAAAACAAACTTAAACAACATTGAAATTAAAACAGCCATTAAATCTTTAAAGACAATTGGGAATTTAATTTAAAATAACAATAACAATATCCCCATCGAATCCAAAACAGGAGTTGACGATATCTCAAATCTGGATTGTATTTTAAAATGTGTGGGTCAATCTTGTCGTAATCTTAAAAACGAATTTTTTAACACATTAGGCTGTTGAAAAAATAATAACACGAATGATGTTTTGGTCAGACAAAATTGAGAAACTAACCACAACTTTGATTTTAAAGAGTCCAAGATGTTAGATTTATATACATAATGAAAGATGCAGGGAGGTGCGCGTGGAGTAATGGTTATCGTCGTTTGAAATGAACACGGCGATACAAGTTCAAATCCTGGACGAGAATGATTGAATAGCACTAATACACTTGGGAAAGGTATGAATCCAATAATTCTCCCTCCAGCTATGGGTAAATAGTTGGGCAGACTAGGTTCATCAGCCTTGATTAGGCGACTAGTCTAGGAGAAGGAAAACTCTGAATTCAAACCTGTTAAACTCCGCTTAAAAATTGACCTTGTGTCATATCCTGCCCGAGCGGATGGGTTGGGTAAATATACATAATGAAAGATGCAGGAATTTTTTAAAATCTAGTATCCTTTCATGCCGCAATACTATCAAAAAGAGACCAGGCCTTTTCAATTTGTCTCGTTATTTGGTTAGATTATTGCTGAAAAATTGCAAAATCCCTTATTCAAATAAAATTGACTTCATCATTTATGTATACTTAGATAGATAGATAGATAGATAGATAGATATGAATAGAATAAGATAGATAGATAGATAGATAGATAGATAGATAGATATGAATAGAATAAGATAGATAGATAGATAGATATGAATAGAATAAGATAGATAGATAGATATGAATAGAATAAGATAGATAGATAGATAGATAGATATGAATAGAATAAGATAGATAGATAGATATGAATAGAATAAGATAGATAGATAGATAGATAGATAGATAGATAGATAGATAGATAGATAGATAGATAGATATGAATAGAATAAGATAGATAGATAGATAGATATGAATAGAATAAGATAGATAGATAGATATGAATAGAATAAGATAGATAGATAGATAGATATGAATAGAATAAGATAGATAGATAGATAGATATGAATAGAATAAGATAGATAGATAGATATGAATAGAATAAGATAGATAGATAGATAGATATGAATAGAATAAGATAGATAGATAGATAGATATGAATAGAATAAAATAGATAGATAGATATGAATAGAATAAGATAGATAGATAGATAGATATGAATAGAATAAGATAGATAGATAGATATGAATAGAATAAGATAGATAGATAGATATGAATAGAATAAGATAGATAGATAGATAGATAGATAGATAGATAGATAGATAGATAGATAGATAGATAGATAGATAGATATGAATAGAATAAGATAGATAGATAGATAGATATGAATAGAATAAGATAGATAGATATGAATAGAATAAGATAGATAGATAGATAGATATGAATAGAATAAGATAGATAGATAGATAGATAGACAGATAGATAGATAGATAGATAGGTGGCCGTATAGTTGGTGCCATGTGGGGTGTTGCCGCCAGAAATTGTTCAATATTGCTCGCAACATTCTTGTGTAATTGCCGTCTAGCTTCTTTTTCAGCCGTTTAGTTAGCGTCCAAGTAGTGTATCCATATAGCAGTATCGATACGACCGCTACCTGGAAGAAACTGTGTTTCATTTTATCGGTCAGGTCTGATTACCATACGATCAAGAGCCTATCGATAGCTGTCCATGCTTTCGTTAGTCGTGTGTCGATGTCTTTTTCGGTTGATGAGACGCTGCTTCCTAGGTAGGTGAATTTGTCTACTAGTTTCAGAGAGATTCCGTCTAGTGTGGTAATGTCGCCTATAGATAGATAGATAGAAAAAGACTGAATTGGATAGATAGATAGATATGAACAGACTGATAGATAGATAGATAGATAGATAGATAGATAGATAATGAAACAAGATAGATAGATAGATAGGAATTAGCTGAGATAGATAGATAGATAGATATGAACAGACTGATAGATAGATAGATAGATAGATGTGATATGGATATTTTTAAGGAAATACTTCACACTTATTTCAAACAAATTTTCGAACTCTAATTTTTTAACATAAATTTGAAACAGAACGCCACCAACGGGAATAGAATATCTAAAAAAATTCTCTTTTGTTTCATTTATAAATTCATCCGCCCTGATGAAGGTTTAAAAACCGACATGTTTCACCTTGGCAATTATTCCAAAAGCCTAACTGAAATTATTCTCTGAAGACCTCGTGTTCTTTCATATTTGTACATATTACATTATTTTCTTATTGTCGTATTTCTCAGTAGCGGGAAAAACTTTGTGTTCTTCTTAAAATAAAAATAATTGCCAACAACAATTTTCGCCCTTTTTTAATTATAGAATTTGTGACATCATAGTGCACCGGTCAAAGTCCCCGTGGGTGTGGTCAAAGTTATGTTTCTACCTCTTCGGTGAGGGTCGTCAGTTTGACAAGTGCCTCAAAATACTTCAGGATTTTACAAGAGAAGTATGGGTTAAATATTTTGCAGATTTTTCTACTAATAAAGAAATATCATTACCCGTACCCCACGTGTAAACAAAATACTATTTTTATTGCTCTAATATAAATCTCGCTATAATGTACCATTTTCCTTGTTTACTCGAACAGAGAAATTATTTTATCGATTTTGATTGTCGTAAAATTGTGCGCGCAAACACACACAGAAACATACACACAACATGGATACCTGCGCATACATGTATGAATACTCATACTCACAGAAACACACACGCACACACACATACATACATACATACATACATACATACATAAACACACACACATACAAATACACATACACAAACGCAGAAACATACACACTCGAACACACCGTGCCCAGTCGGCTGAGGTAATAGAACACACCGAATGTATCTCTGTAGAAAGGATCGACACACATACACACACACCCCTACGAGTGTCCTGGATATGACACTAAACAATCTGATGGAGAGGCCCCGGTAATGCTGGAGCTTTGGGAAATGCGGTGTACCTCTTCATTGCCATCGCTTCAAGATCCACTCTGGCCCGGAGTAGTAGCACCTGATAGGGTCCTATCTATGGATCAAAAAGAACTGTTTGACATTTAATGTGTACTTAAGGCTAAACTCAATTATTTGGGAAAGAATTGTTTTTACATTTAAATATGTGTAAGCTAAAACCTTAAGCTAAACTGAATTGGTTGAGACAGAACTTTTCGATCATTTATTTGTGAGAAAACAAAAAAATGACTACTTATGGCAAGTGTAAACAAATGACTGACGTTTAATTGAATTGTTAGTGATACAGAGCAAAACTTGAAACCATTTTAACTGTGTGCAAACAAATGATTAATAATAAATAGAATTATTCGTATTCGATAGAAATAAGTGAAACAATTTAACTGTGTGCAAACAAATGAGCTCAGGTTCGTTTAAAAATATTATCTACAAAAGGTGTTTAGAAATTATACATATACATTTTTCTTTTTTAAGTAGAGGAATTATATTGTGAATGGAATTACCACGACCAGAAAATCCGGCGAACACGTGCGCGCTGTATATCGCGTGCAAGTGTTCGCTGGATTTTCTGGTCTAGGTAATTCCATTCACAGTAAAAATTATACATTTGATATATATGTAGAAAAAGGATTTGGCATTAAATAATCTACGAGGGTTTGGTTTGGTTTGATTTCATGGCATATCAACCATTGTAGGTTATCTAATGCCAAATCCATTTTTATACACATAAACAGTTATGTTTCAAACAATTCAGTTTAATCAGAGTATAGTTTTTGGTTACACTCAGTTAAATGTCAAAACTGTTCTATTCAAACAATTCAGTTTAGCATACAAAACATTTCCATTTCAAACAATTCAGTTTACCTTAAGTTCGCAGTCTAAATATCAAATCAATTCTATATCTACCAACTCAGTTTAGCATATACGCATTTTAAATATTAAAACAGTTCTATTTCAAGTAATTCAGTTTAACATTAGTACGAAGTTTAAACTTCAAAACAATTCTATTTCAACCAATACAGTTTAGCCTAAGTATGCAATCTAAATGTCAAAACAGTTCTATTTCTAGCAATTCAGTTTAGCATAAATACGCAATTTAGTTCTATTTGACCCATAAATATGGCCCTATCAGGTGCTACCACTCCGGGACAGAGTGGAAGTGGGAGCAATGGCAATGAAGGGGTACTCTGCATCCCCCAAAGCTCCAGGATTACTTGAACCTCATCATCAGATTGTTTAGTGTCATATGCAGGACATTCGTTGCGGGGGTCATACCCCTCTGCAGAGGTACAATGGGTGTATTCTACGGCTCCAGCAGCCGACTGGGCAACCTACGATGGTTATATGCCATAAAACCAAACCAAATCAAACCACAGTTTTGTTAGTGAAATTCCTTCGTGGGTTATTAAACGCCAAAGCCGTCCTTGTAGAACAGTAGGGATACTATTTAACCCCCGCTAGCTGGGAGGGATAAGGGGGTTCATGCCTTTCCAAAGAGTATTGAAGTTATTAGAAATATAGTTTATTCAACATATACACATGCACACACACACACACACACACACATACACTCACGCACAAAATTGGGAATGACTTCTCCGCATGAAACTATTGGAAATATATTTCATTTCCAACGAGACAC
Source organism: Sepioteuthis lessoniana (assembly GCA_963585895.1). Classification (NCBI taxonomy): domain Eukaryota; kingdom Metazoa; phylum Mollusca; class Cephalopoda; order Myopsida; family Loliginidae; genus Sepioteuthis; species Sepioteuthis lessoniana. The sequence continues at coordinate 55,217,562 of OY757946.1, forward strand.
ATTTCAAGATTTTTTTTAAACATCCCGAAAGCATGTGTTATAAAATTGTTATACTTTTTTGTCTTTTCTTTTTCATTCTGTGTGCAGATTATTGAACACCGCCAAAAAGAATATAATGAAAACGAGGCTAAAATAATGGAGGAAGAAGTAGACAAAACCGAAGAAAATAATGTTTATACCACGAAAAAAAGACGCGTTTTTTTGGACATGTTACTCTACAATTGGCATCGAGGTGACCTGACAACAGATGATATTCAGGAGGAAGTTGATACATTCATGTTTGCGGTAAACATCGGCAAAACATTTACATATTACAGAAAAACAATTTTTTCAAAGCTTTAATGATGTAAGATTTAAATGTTTAAATTAATTTGCATGAACTAGCTGAAAATTGATCTTTGTAACAAAAGCTTCTGCAAGGTAATCCAAGTTTCATGTTTAATTAAGAGTTATGGACTACTTCGAAAGTCAATTATCGTCTTTCTCTTTTAACACAGGGTCATGACACAACATCAGTTGGAATGATGTGGGCACTTTATATGATTTCTTCTCATTCTGAAGTTTATAAAAAAGTCAACCAGGAAATCGATGATGTCTTTGGTAAACAATTTTGTATAACTTTATTCAACCTTCGATTCAAAAAATGTTCTTTTATCAACAAATGTTATTTTCTGATATGTAAGAAGAAATTTTCGTATTTAATGAAAGATTTTCTTTTATCAACAAATGTAAGAAGAAATTTTCGTATCTAATGAAAGATTTTCTTTTATCAACAAATGTAAGAAGAAATTTTCGTATCTAATGAAAGATTTTCTTTTATCAACAAATGTAAGAAGAAATTTTCGTATCTAATGAAAGATTTTCTTTTATCAACAAATGTAAGAAGTTAGGGGGTACTCGTGATGTAATGGTTATCGTCATGGAAATTGAACACGACGACTCGAGTTCAAATCTTGGACGAGAATGATTGCATTCCACATAGCACTATTACCCTTGGGAAAGGTATGAATCCAATTATCCTCCCTCCAGCTATGGGTAAATAGTAGGACAGACTGGGTTCTACAGCCTTAGTGAGGCAACTAGAAGAAGGAAAACTCTGAATTCAAACCTGTTAAACTCCGCTTAAAAATTGACCTTGTGTCATATCCTGCCCGAGCGGAGGGGTTGGTAAATAGGATCAACAAATGTAAGAAGAAATTTTCGTATTTAATGAAAAATTTAAGATTCTGAAAGTGATAAATATTGATGATAGTAGGTTGAGACAAAAGTTTTGCAATATTTTCGTAACGAGAGACACAATTCGGTCGCTCCGGATTCTTTTGCCAGGGTCATGAAGATGACCAGCTCCACTGGATTTTGAAATGCCACTGGATTGTGAAATGCCACTGGATTGTGAAACTATTTAACTGTGTGCAAACAAATGAGCTCAGGTTCGTTTAAAAATATTATCTACAAAATGTGTTTAGAAATTATACATATACATTTTTCTTTTTTAAGTAGAGGAATTATATTGTGAATGGAATTACCACGGCCAGAAAATCCGGCGAACACGTGCGCGCCGTATATCGCGTGCAAGTGTTCGCTGGATTTTCTGGTCTTGTGATACTTGCCAAATTTGCCTCCACAGCGTGGGGTACGGCCTTGGAATCTACAGTTTTAGGCCTACCACACTTTACCTGATCGTCGACGTTCTTGCAATTCAAAGCGACATTTGTTACACCGTCTCGTTACTGTATTGTGATCAACTATGTCTTTACCTTTCACACAACCAATGTTTTTGGTGGCTTCCGCGGCATAATGGCCCAGTTCGAAATCTTAGAGCATAAATTCAACTATGCAAATTTCAAATCACACACAGAATGAAGCAATGTACCAACCACCACGATACTACAAACCTCAGCGGTTACTCACCACGACTTTGAATTACTTCGGTCACGTGCAAACTCTGCAAACTAGAAGTACCAAAGTACTGTAAAGCTGTTGATTGACCCAAGGAGTTACCGTGTGTACTCCTATATAAGTCGAATTTTGAAGAAATGTTTTTTTTTTTTCGGATATATTGGCCCAGACTTATACACGGGTAATAAACTTCTAAGATTGAAATTTAAACTCTTTTCTTTTCAAGGTGATTCCGATAGACCTGCTTCGGCTGAAGATCTGAAGAAATTAGATTATTTAGAAATGGCTTTGAAGGTAAGACAGCTGCTTTCAAGTTTATTTTTAATCACCAAAAAGTATTAATCAGTCAAGAAGAAAATCAATTCGTAGATAAACTACAAAATTCCGTGGCTGCCAAGTTAATGAGACTCGTTACCACAAAAAAAGGAAATGTAAGGTCTTAGGCTTTAATATAAAAGTGTTTCGCAAAACAGGCGAGATTTCTTTTTACGTTAAATTTTTAAGCGGCAATTTTTTAAACGGATGGATAAAATAATGGCGTTAAAGTTTATATATATATATATATATATATATATGTGTGTGTGTGTGTGTGTGTGTGTGTGTGTATATACATATATATATGACCTAAAAATCATAAACACTAAAAATCCTTTACTTTAAATTTCATGAGGTATGCACAGTTATCAGATTGTGAAATGTGAAATATCCGATAATAAAATAGGATAGTGTAAAAACACAAGCCCAAGTTTACAAAAAAGATGACAATAGTTGCAGATTGTGTCTGGAAGAAAAAAATATTTTAAAAAATTGCCGCAGAAAAAAGCGAAATGATATCTAAGTGTAGGCATATGAATAAATTTCTTCTGTGCCATCCACTGCCTAATTTCATATTGAGTCCCCTACATTTGGACAACTCTAATGTTATATATATATATATATATATATATATATATATATATATATATATATATATATATATATATATATAACGCAGGAGACTGTCACGTGTACTTCCATCTTAACACATGACACCCACCATATTATAATTACGATTAATTACCCACATTTCTCACGTTTCTGTCCGATGATTATTCGATCCTCATGAAACTTTAAGTAATGAACTTCAAGAGTTCATAATTACAATATTTTTAGGTTTCATACCTGCTCCGCTATCAGAGCATCGAGCACTTTTTTAATTTCCATTTATTTTTTTTATCACACACGCACACACACACGCGCACGTGCACACACACACACACACACACACACACACACACACACACACATATATATATATATATATATATATATATGTGTGTGTGTTATGCAGTTCATTGTGGCATTGTATGTGAATGTCATTAGTTGACACGAGTTCAGTCTGTCTTCCACTGTGCAAGCGGTAACATGATACGTTTGATCTAACACTCCGAGACCAAGTCACCTTCATATCATATGAATTTTTTCATTTCATATCCGGAAAATTCTTTCATTTCTTGCAAATTTTTATCTCATCCAAATTCTATCCAATCATTCAAATCTTTTTATATCATACAAACTTTTATATCACGCAAATTATGATATTATTTTGCATTTTTACGGTTATTTTATCATGTAAAAATCCTTTTCCTTCTATTTTTTTCATCTATTAAAATCTGCAAACCTTCTAAACTTATTTCGCTATTCTTTAGACTCATCCATATACTTATATATACGCTACTTGTACCCATCACATATACATCTGTGCCAATACACTCACCCACACACGCATATATATACATATATACATATGTATTCATATAGACATGGTCAGAAATACATGCATGTGCATTGTTGCAACAATGTACACAGAGGAGCAGATGAGCTTACAGTGTCACAGAAGTAAGAATGGTTTTGATAATGTGCCTTATTTTTGCTTTCTAGGAGACTCATAGAATTTATCCACCGGTGCCATTGATTGGAAGGACAACAACAGAGAATCTTGAAATCGGTAAAATGAAGATTTTCATTCCGCTATTTGAATTAAGTTGTATAATCCAGAATCATCTTCTTTTTTCACTTGAGAAAGCTCTAATCGTTTGATTCTAAAACAGTTCATATTATCAACCGTAACATTAATTTAGATAAACAGATCGTTATTCTACAACCTTTAGTAAATTGTTCAAATTGGAAATAAAGAATAAGATCTTGACAAATGGCTACGATCAAAAGCAGTTTGTTTGGTTGTGTTTTATGGCATAAAAACCTTGCGGGTTATTTAATGCCAAATCCTATGTATAAGTACTTTATATACTATTTGTAAACGAATACTTAGTCGGTAACATTTTTAAACGAACCAGAGCTCTTTTGTTTGCACACAGTTAAATGGTAATGAATATTGGTTCGTTAATTGGTATGTTTTATGGCATATCAACCCTAACAGGCTATTTAATGCCAAATCCTGTTATATATGATTTGTAAACGAATAGTTTATTGGTGAATTTTTTTTAAAGAGCCAGAGCTCATTTGCTTGCACATAGTTAAAGGGTTTCAAGTATTGCAATTTATTGTTTGCACAATTAAATAGTTTCAAGTATTACAAACACTAATGGATCTATTCGCACACAGTTAAATGGTTACATGTATTGTTATCTAATACAATTAATTCAGTTTAATATTAATTATTTGTTTGCACACAGTTATGTGGTTTCCAGTATAGTACATGATTTGACGCATAGAAGGGATCCTAATAGGTTCTACTACTCCGGGTCAAAGTGGATCTGGGAGTAATACCTGTGAAGGGATACTCCACATTCTCTAAATCTCCAGGACTGGAGTCTCACTATTAAATGGTTTCGTGTCATATCCAGGACACTAGTTAGTGGATGGGGGTCTTACCCCTATGCAGAGAAGCAGTCGTTGTATTCTACAGCACAAGCCGAATGGGCTGGGTTTCAGATATTGTTTACACTAATAATTCTAAATGGTTTTGTTATACAATACTGATAATTCTATTCAATATTTATTCCTTGTTGGCAAACAGTTTAAACGGTTTCAACTATTTGCTATCTAAGCGCAATTGACTCTCAGCCAGCATCTTCAAGAACCTTTAGGATAAAAAGGATTGGGTATTTATTTACCATAAGAGCAATTCGAAGAAAACAATTGGGACACTCCTATATACGTTAAGGCTTGACATGACCAGTTGATTGATCGGATTGGGCCTCTCCGTCTGCTCTTTTAGTCTAGTTAGAACCAAAGTGGAGTGATGCAGGTCACTGGACAATTTTGAGTGCCAGGTCACGGACAGCTCAGCCACCAGGAATCCATCCTGAAGTATTACGGATCGCCACTAACGGCCACCAAATGGCCTCGTTGAGGTTGGGGTGTTACTCCTCTGCATGGGTTCGTATTCTACAGCCCAAATCGACAGAGCTGGATAAAAAGCAATTGAAATAAGATTATATAAAGATTTGGCAAAAACTTAACAATAATTGACAATAATAAAATTCAAATCAATACAGCTACTAACAACACAATTACACGTAAAGAAAATATCCAAGATAAGGGCAATGAGCACTCGGGAAAAAATGATGTATGATTAGATTTTGTAAAGTAACTGTGTCGTTGGAAAATGTTTCTCGAATAAAAAGGACATTTTTATCTTATCAGAGGCTTATTATTTATTACTGATCCACAGCAAAGAACCAGGAGTTCGAGTTATTGCAATAAAAAGCAACTTAAAATTAAGATGAAAGAAATACAAGTAAAAAAAAGATTAATAAATTAAAAAAAAATGGTATTTTTCATTCGTGAATTTGGTCTGATGTAATGACAAAATCCACAAGATTTTCCTTCTTGTCAAACAAAACCAGGTCTCGTTTCGGTTAGATTGCTATGTTTAATGGCATATCAACCTTCATGGGTTATTTAATGTCGAAGGCATCCTTGTAGAAGAACAGTAGAGATAGTATTTAAACCACCCCCCATAGCTGGGGTGGGTTAACCCCAATTCATATCTGTTTCCCTCAAACTAATAATGTGTAATACAGATTGGGTTCTTTAGCTATGATTAGGTAACCAATCAAGAAAAAGGAAAATTCTGAATTCAAACCAGCTGCACTCCGTTTAAAAATCAACCTTGTCACATTCTGCTTATGTTAGAAGATTTGGTTTGGTTTGGTTCCTTTGTTTAGTGGCATATCAACCTTCATGGGTTATTTAATGTCAAAGCCATCCTTATAGAAGAGTAATGATACTATATGACCTATAGCTGGGGGATAAGTAGGTTCATACTTTTCCCAAGGGTACTAGTCCAAAAGTGAACGCAATTGCGAAATTGGAAAAACTAGGACTAGTCTTCCGGTCAATATGAAGTGATCTCTTTGCATCTCAAAGCCCGAGAGAAATTTATACGTTTCATTTTTTTTAACAGATTCTGGTTTATGCATATATTATTTGTCAGTATGAGGAAATTTCAAAACTGTTGCTCAATTTCCTGTGAATCCGTTTTGTAACTTAGTCGTAGCAGAAATAAATTTAAAAAATAACATCTTGGCAAAAAGTTGCGATTTGTACGGGACTTATATTTTTGTTGCTTTTTTTTTTTGTTTTGTTTGGTGTTTTGGTTTTTGTTTTATTTTAGTTTTTTTGTTGTTCTCTTTTTTATTTATTATAGATGGATACACATTTCCACCAAACTATTCGTTAGCTTTGTTGATTGGGGGTCTACACAGGGACCCACATTATTTTCCAGACCCACTGGTTTTCAACCCGGATCGATTTCTGATTGAGAATACAAAAGAAAGACATTCCTATGCGTTCATTCCTTTCTCAGCTGGACGAAGAAATTGCATAGGTAAGTTGAATATGTTTTATTTACAAAATATTCAATAATGAAAGGAAATATGATTTACATGATCGTTTATCAGAAAATGATAAATGAGATATTGGTGCTTACGACCTTTGATTTGAAAAATAAATTAATTTTCATTTTTCAAAAACAATATTGAATCAATGCTCCCTTTTACTTCATAACAAATGGAAATTGTTTTTTGTGCCATATGTATTATTTTCCTTTATTTGCTTCGAAATAAGAAAATAAATAAATATGGTTTGGTTTGATGACTATGTATCACTAACAATTCAATTAAACATCAGTCATCTATTTACACACAGTTAAATGTCAAAACAGGTTTATTTCAAACAATTCAATTTAGCATAAGCTCACAGTTTAGTTCTATCTGACCCATAGATAGAACTGTATTAAATGCTTCTACTTCGAGCCAGAATGGACCTGGGAGTAATGGCAATGATTGGGTACACCAAATTTCCCAAAGTTCCAGCATTACTAGAACCTCACCATCAGATTGTTTAGTGTCATATCAAGGATATTCGCTGGGGTGGGGAGTCTTACCACTCGGCAGAGAAGGAATCGTTATATTCTATATCTCCAGCCGACTGGCCAAAAATAAACATAGTGAAACTAAAATATTGGGTCGTTCAAAAAGATCTAAGCCTCAGCCAGATTTTATCAGAAGTGGTCGTGTTACAACAGCAAAAATGCTCAGATACAGCTCTTTTTGGGGATGAAGCTTAGAATTTTTCGCACCACTTTAAGAGAGAGAGAGAGAGAGAGAGAGTGAGAGAGAATTTGAAGTATGGGTTCCTGTTTGCGTTATGCATAAATTTGTTAAAAATGACATGACCTATATACGAAAATAACGCAACCAACACAAAAAACGTTAAAAAAAACAAAATGTACTTACATCTAAAGCCGTGGGAATAACAACATTAAAAAATAAAGATGTTTTTTTTTAGAAATATTTACAAGAAACCTTTCCTTGTGTGTTTTAGTTTGTTTGAGTTCGAAATAAATGATGTCACTAAAATAACCGTTTCTGAACACTTCAAGTTTCTGAGTAGCCTGTTATATAACTTAATAACGGTAGCGATTTTTACTAAATTGATTTGAAAAATTTTCTTCTTTTTTTTTTCTGCTTCAATGATCCAATTGTTCATTCACTTACTTTTTTTTACTTTTTAACAAACTAATTATTTTTGAGCCATACCTTTCATTTTCTTTTATTTGCTGCGATGTAAAATATTGTGACGAACATCCACTGTGATTCCAAATATATAAATATATATCTATTGAATTACAATGACTAGAAAATCCGACGAACACCTACACGTGACATACGGAATACTGAACAGCTGTTTCGACCTTATTATGTCTCATCAGCAGTGCATACCGTGATCCCCACCACTGGAGATCGAAGCAACAACCACAGAAGTCGAAACTCTACCACTGGGCCACCGGTCCTTATCACGCATAAGCGATGCCAAATTAACTAGTCATAGTGAAATGCGCGACCACTTAACCTAATTTCCG
>OY757946.1:55230830-55518330 GCA_963585895.1 Sepioteuthis lessoniana
GGGATAATATCTGAAGACAATCAGCAATAGTAAGATTGATTTAAATCGAAATTTACTTAATATATATGACCCAGTTGACTGGAACTGTAAAATATACAGACTGCATCTCTGCAAAGGAATAAAACCCTCCCCAACGAGTGTCTTTCATATAACATTAAACCATCTGATAGCGAGGAACCAGCTTTGTAGATTTGGGGAATGCGGAGTACCCCTTCATTGCTATCACTCCCAGGTTCACTTTGACCCGGGGTGGTAAAACTTAATAGGGTCCTAATTATTGGTTATATAGAACTGTTTTTTTTTTCATTTAAACTGAGTGCAAACAAATGACTTATGCTAAATTCAATTGTTTAAAATAGAAATGTTTGATCATTTAAATGAGTTTAAACAAATGACTGATGTTTAATGGTATTGTTTGAAATAGAACTGTTTGATCATTTAACAGAGTGTAAACAAATAACTGATGCTAAATTGAATTGTTTCAAATAGAACTGTTTTATCGTTTAACCGTATGTAAATAAATGACTGAAGTTTAATTGAATTCTTAGTGATACATAGAAATCATAACATTGAATAGAAATGATCTATTAATAATAATTACTTGAAGCTATAATCGTTTAGAAAAAGATTATTACCAAATAAATGTAAGTAAAGTTGTCAACCGTTGTCGAGAGTTACCCGAAGGCTCCCTTTTCAATAGCTTCTACACAGAGATGTAGGGGAGGGAAATACTCCTTTCCATGGATTGCTCCACTTTACCCTAGATACGTACCTTATAATGCTGAGTGTTAAACAAGGAGGTATCGAGTACCATTATTTGAGTCTTTGGTATGACTCGACCTGGGATTGAACCCCGATCTCCCACGCCATTGAGGAGCACTCTACCCACTAGACCAATAGACCGGCTATAGATATTGAAATCATATGATTAATTTGAAAAATATCACTGATTCGAGTATTAAATCACACAAGAAAAGTTGAAATGCTTTTAAAACCAACCAAGAAAACAACATATTTCATTTTTATATCATATTTCCATAATTTTTCGTTGAAAAAAAATAATCTTAATTTATTCTATTTTTGTCGTTAAAAAATAAAATAAACCAGTTCGGCGTGAAACGTTTTTTTGAATGCTCATAAAATAGAAAATAGCAAACAGAAATTATAGACACATTGCATTAGTTTTATATGCTATGATAACATTTTTTAATAATAGCCAGTAAATAATTTTCAGCTTTAAAATCAAACTTCGACCGAAACGTACAGGTAAAAATATCTGCAGCCAAAACGTCCAACAATTTTTTTTTTTTTGTCAAGAAATATTTTACAGCAATTCAGAGAATTTAAAAATGTATTATAAATACAGTTAGCAATCTCAAGTCGAGTGTTTCAATTGCCAGATTTGTCTTGACACATTTAGTCAACTAGGATATAACTGATAGTTTTTATTATTGTCCAATTATCAAGGGATAATAACTAGATCGAGTGCCTAGTTAGGTGTAATGATTAGTAAATTACGAAAAAATACTACTTACATTTAAGTCCAAAAATGATTCCATATAAATTTCTTCTGATAATAAAGACATTAAAAACTGAATAAATTCACTTTTATTTGTACCAAAATGTTCAATTATTTTAATATCAAATTCTGTTGTGTAGGGCCAAGTCGGCTGGAATTGTAGAATATACCGATTACATCTTAGCAGAGGGGTAAGACCTTCCCCTTCAAGGGTGTCCTAGATATGACACAAAACTATCTGATGGTGTGGCTTCGGTCATGAAGCATTAGGGAGTGTGGAATACCCCATTACTCCCAGATCCACTGTGACTCGGAGTGATAGCACCTAAAAGGGCCCTATCTATGGGTCCAAAAGAACTGCTTGACATTTAAACTGTCTACAAACAAATGACTAGTGTTGAATTGAATCGTTAGAAATAAAACTCTTTGGCTATTTAACAAACGACTGTTTAATTGAATTGTTAATGATACATAGCAATACTGGAAATCATTTAACTGTGTGCCAACAAAGGATCAATTTTACATAGAATTATTTGTGTTTGATAGAAAAACTTAAAACTATTGAACTGTATGCAAAAAATAATGAGCTCTGGCTGGTTTAAATTTTTTCTATCTACAACGTGTTTATAAATCATATATATTTGATATGTATGTATAAACAGGATTTGGCATTAAATAACCTACAATGTTTGATATGCCATTAAACCCAATCAAACCGACTCATATATATTTGATACATATGTATAAACAGGATTTGGCATTAAATAACCTACAATGGTTGATATGCCATTAAACCCAATCAAATCTACTCATATATATTTAATATATATGTATAAACAGGATTTGGCTTTAAATAACCTACAATGGTTGATATGCCATTAAACCCAATCAAATCTACTCATATATATTTGATATATATGTATAAACAGGATTTGGCTTTAAATAACCGACAAAGGTTGATATGCCATTAAACCCAATCAAATCTACTCATATATATTTGATATATATGTATAAAGAGGATTTGGCTTTAAATAACCCACAAGGATTGATGGGCAAAAAAACCAAATTAAAGTCTGTTTAGTAATTGTGAAAAATTTTATTGGTTTTCTCGACTAACGAATAAAGAGATTTTCAAAACTAAATTATCTTTTATTTTCCTGCTAAAAGTGAAAATTCACTGTATCTATTTACGAATATCAACCTTGTTGATATACTATTTACTGCTAATTACTACAACACAACCCAAAGTTATGATATTGGAACAAATAACAATTGTAGGCATTCATGTTTATCTTACTGGGGACTTAAACGTCGTCTGAGTAACTCTCCCAATCGTCATTTTACTAAGTTTTGCTATGTTCAAAATACAGATATTACTTTCAATTATTAAAAAGACCACTTTATCAGAAAGAATCGAGTTGATCGATGCTTAATTTCGATGATCGGACGGGTGCTTTTAGCGTGACTTAAAGAGTCGTAATTTACTAAGATTTTTTTTTTTTTTGCCCGAATGTGGCAGAAGGCCATCGGAACGAGGGGAACCTAACGAGACCCGAACTCACTCGTGAAGGTTGGCTAATCTAACTTGCTAACTATTACACCACCAAAGATGCCGTCGTGACTTGAAGAGTAGTAGTTTACTAAGATTTTTTTTTGCTCGAATGTGGCAGAAGGCCATAGGAACGAGGGGAACCTAACGAGACCCGAACTCACTCGTGAAGGTTGGCTAATCTAACTTGCTAACTATTACACCACCAAAGATGCCGTCGTGACTTGAAGAGTAGTAGTTTACTAAGATTTTTTTTGCTCGAATGTGGCAGAAGGCCATAGGAACGGGGGGAACCTAACGAGACCCGAACTCACTCGTGAAGGTTTACTAATCTAGCTTGCTAACTATTACACCACCAGAGATACCGTCGTGACTTGAAGAATAGATCTCCCAGGTTTTTTTGCTTATCTGTGTGTTTGTTTGCCAGTTTCGGTTTCTGTTGTTTTTTCTTTCTTTTATTTTTTTTCTTTTGTTTTCGTTTTGTTTTTTGTTTTGTTTTTTTTGTTTTTTGTTTTTTGTTGGGTTTTTTTTTTTTGTTGGATTTTATGGGAAGATATTGTTTGTTTGTTTTGTTTATTTTTGTTTTCTCTTAAAAGATTCCTATTCAACCAATTAAATTTCAGGGTAACCAACAACAAGAATAAACGTCTCATTTTATTTATATTTTTTAACCTACTATAAATTGTGGCACAGCATAGTTTTTATCGGCCTGGCGTGTAAGTAGGGCGGCCAAGTTTCTTCTGACTGAAAAAAAATGGTACTTTTTACTTTGTTTATTGTTTTTTCACTGATCGTCACTTTGTCCTTCTTGGTGTGGATGAAACAAAACAAACCGATTATCTCTAAAGATGATGATAGAAAAAAGTTACTTCACTTAAATGACTACCCGATTATTGGGTCATGTTTAAGACTTATGGGCAGCGGAGAAGGTAAGAATTTTCTTTGTGCAGTTTTTTCTTTAATCTGACTACGATAAAATCAGATATTTAATCAACAATTTTGTTTCTAGAATTTCTCTATTCAGTCCAAAATAGTCTAAAATGTTTACATTGTTGATAATATCTTTTTTTTTTTAGGTTATTAAAATTTGAAATAGAATCATTTAGTTGGAATCGAATCGTGTGAACTTTGATATCGATGAATTGAAGGTTTGTCTTCGAATATTTGTTATATCAGGGTAACCAAACCCACCATCACAATTTCGACACTTGTAGCTGAGGAAATATATTATGGTTTGATATTTCATCATGATAAACAAAGTAAAACAAACTACGACGAAATAACAAAAAAACATGTTTATTGCCTGAGAAAAACTTACGAGGATAAACATAGAAAGGATATAAAATATGAGAAGAGTACCTTATAGAGAAAAAATAAAATAGTTTATGTATATATATTTGTGTTTATGAGTGTGTGCGTGAAATTCGATTCTCAGTGCTTGTGTTTGTGTGTGTGTGTGTGGCTGTGTGTGTGTGTGTGTGTGTGTGTGTGTGCGTGAAATGAGGTTCTCAGTGTGTGTATATATGTGTGTGCATCTGTGTGTGTGTGCGTGAAATGAGGTTCTCAGTGTGTGTATATGTGTGTGTGTGTGTGTGTGTATGAAATTCGGTTCTCAATGTGTATGTGTGTGTGTGTGTGTGTGTGTGTGTGTGTGTGTGTGTGTGTGTGCATGAAATTCGGTTCTCAGTGTGTCTATATGTGTGTGTGTGCGTGTGTGTGTATGAAACCAGGTTCTCAGTGCTTGTGTGTGTGTGTGTGTGTGTGTGTGTGTGTGTGTGTGTGTGTGTGTGTGTGTGTGTGTGTGAAACTAGGTTCTCAGTGTGTGTGTGTGTGAAATGAGGTTCTGTACGTTGGATACATATTAATACGTTCTCACACACATTCAAATCAAAGAGCAAAAAAGAGAAAAGAAAAAAAAACAACAAACAGATCTATATGCATGTATGGGAATTTATACTCAGACAAACACACAAAGAATAAACAAAAAAGGGAATAATTCAATTTGAATTAAAAAGAACAACAAACCAAGTCAAAACAAACATTATTTGACTCTAGAAAAGGACCACAACGTCAGAAACACTTGGAGAACAAATTTTTAGGAAATAATGTACCACATTAAAATTCATTTGCTAACATATCTATTTTAGAATATATATATATATATATATATATATATATATATGTGTGTGTGTGTGTGTGTGTGTGTGTGTGTGTGTGTGTCACAGTAAGATTTTAAAGTTCAAGTTTTCGTGAAATTGCCAAAAACTTAAGTAATTTCATGAAAACCTTCAGGCAAATAATGTTTGATAATTTCATGAAATCGCATAATATTAATATTCTTAATAAAACAACAATAGCAACCTTCAAGAAGAAGAAGAAGAAGAAGAAGAATATCACAGAGATATACAGACTCATTGTGATAGTAAGGAATAAAAAGACAAGACGTAGTTTGGGAGAATAAACAAAGGAAAAACGCGCGCCAAATTTAGTAGCGTCATCAAACAGGTCATGTGACTGTTACAAGACGAGATCTTGCCTTGATTTGAAAAAACAAAAAGAAAGGAGAAAAGAAGAAAAGTTCTCAATTCAAAATGAAAAGTTAGTCGTTCACGCATCAGCTCCGCGCAGAACTTCCGTTTGCGATAAATTAACAAAAAAAAAATACATTAATAAATATCCAATCGGAACGCTTCCCGCGGGGCACAAAAATTGCCGTTTCTGAGCCTACAAAAAATATATAAATAGACGGACCAAATAATTATCAGTAGAGAACTGCTCCTTCACAATACTCGTGTTAAAGATTCTACGCCACCGTCCGGCGCCTGTCATCCGATACTTCAAAGATCGCCGCCGTTAGGAACGCTGCCCTTGTTTCCAAGAAAACCATCCCTTCACCACGAGACAAGTACAGTACATGAACTTTGTAACTATCACCCTGAACTCATTCTTTAACTATTAACATATTTCTCCATTCTGTTCTCTGTACTTAATTTATTTATAAAAATTTTCTACAACATCTTTACTGTGAGTATCTATACGTTCTTTGTTTTGCAACCATACGCATTTCTCGCCCACAACATTCATATCACAGATATCAACAACTCAGAATATAACATGACTCGCCGTCGCGTAGTAAAATATAAAATGGTTTGTAGCGGTTGTGACTCACAACTGCATCACCATATACCCAAAGGACAATTTCAGTTGATATATTTAACAAGGAAGAATCTTTAGTTAACAATTATAGCTTGTACAAATATCATTAGAGAACGAAAAGTTTGGTAAACGGGGAAAAGACTGGCCATTTTATGTTTTAATTGTATTTGTGCGCATGCGCGTGTGTGTGCGCACACGCGCGTGTGTGTAAATAAATACTAAATGATTAATCGAAGCAAAACGTCATCCCATCAAAAATTATTTAAACTTTATTTATTGAGGAATAACTGTAAAATTTGTCTACATTTTTATCGATATTTATTTATATTTTTATTATTTATTTTTTTTTTTTTTTTTTTTTTTGTTAGGTTGTTGTATTATCAGATTGTTTTCTTCATTTTTTTCTTTTTGAATTCATAATGGTCTAAACAAAAAAGAAGTATTAGATTAAAAAATAAGTAAAGTTGGCGAACTTAGTCGAGGGTACCGAAGGCTCTTTTTTCAATAGCTACTAAACCGAGGTGTAGGGGGGCACAGCTCCTTTCCCTTGATCCATACCTTATAATGCTGTGTGTTAAGCAAGGAGGTGTCCAGTACCACTTTTTTAGTCTTTGGTATGACTCGACGAGGGATTAGAACCCCGGTCTCCCATACCTTTAGCGAACACTCTAACCGCTAGAACAATGGACCGGTCACTAAAAATACTACTTAATATTAATTAAGATTTTCTACGAAGTTTTGAAAGGATACTTTGTACTCCTTTGAATTCAAAACGCATGAATTTTGAGATATATATATATATATATATATATATATATATATATATATATATATATATATATATACACTAGTTTGTTTTTGTATTATCTGATTATTTTCTAGATTTTTTAAAACTTCGAATTGGACAAAGTTAAGAAGAAAAAAATTGTTTAAATAATATTCAATATAAGATTATTGTAATTTACAAAGCTCTTTGCTTCGATGTGGCTCAAGGCCGAATGAATGGGGCGCCCAATGAGACTCGAACTCACTCGTGTAGGTTTGCTAGTCTAGTTAGCTAACCGTTACACCACCAGAGGTGCCCTTCAATATAAGATTATTACGTAAAACTTATTCTAGATTTTCTTTCCCACTTCCATCATATTTGGCGTGAAATATGGGTATATTGAAGTCCATTGGGACTGGAAAACCTTTTTTTCTTCGAAGCTTCGAGAGGAAACGTCGTACACCTTTAAATTCAAAATGCATAAATTTATGATATGATTTATAACAAAACATTTTTCTCTTTAGAGATTATTAATAAATATGATAATGGAATATTTTTCTGCTGATGGTGTCAGACAAACAAAAATACCTCATAGAATTTAGAACATAATGCACCAAAACCACTTTTTATGACACACTCCGCATCGGTCCTGCCGCGGATAAAAAAAAGGACTGTGTCTCTCAAAGATGAGCCAGGATGGAAACGAAAAATCGGCAAGTGGAACAAAATCTTCTAGTCACTTCACTTTCGTCTGGTTTCTTTATCTAGTAGGATATAAACTTTTGTGGTTTATTTAATGTCAAATTCATCCTTGTATAAGAACAGGAGTGGTACTATTCAACCAATTGCTAGTGTTATAGGGGTGCTCGTACCTTTCCACAGAGTATTAACCAATACGCTACGGAGACTCTTCTCGGAGATAGTGATCAGAACTAGAATAATCCCCACCCTGATCTAACAAGATCTTCACCAATAAAAACTAAAAACAAGAATAGTGTTATTGGGGTGCTCGTACCTTTCCCCGGAGTATTTCCCGAAAGTGAACGCTATGGTATTATTGGAGTATGAACTCACTTATTTCGATGGTTTGGTTTCTTTGTTTAATGGCATATCAATTCTTTTTAGGTTATTTAATGCCAAAGCCATTCTCCTAGAAGAACAGTAGTGGTACTATTTAACCCATAGCTGGGAGGATAGCTTTCCCAAGGGTATTTGCCCGAAAGTGAACGTAATAGCGCGACTGGAGTACGAACTCGCGTACTACGATTCCGCAGTCCATCGCTTTAACCATTACACCACGAGGACACCCCTCACTTATTTCGAGGTCGAAGTCCAACACATTAGCCAATACGCTACAGGGACTCTTCTCTCTATCAGAATTAGAATAATCCCCACCCTGATCTAACAAGATCTTCACCATAAAAGATGAAAACAAGAATAGTCAAATAAAGATTATAAAGGAATATAGTATGCTTTTTTTATCCAATTAACAAGCCATCAGGAAAACATGTGACTCAAGGAACCCACAACATTTGGCGAGAAAGAACTTAATGTACAAAATACCCGTTAAGATCTCAATAAATTAGGCGATATATCATTAAAAGCAACAGCTTAACAGATGCTGAAAAGGATAATTGCAAAGAACTGGTAGTTGCTGATATCTAACGAAATGGGGGTGCCTGGGGTGTAATGGTTATCGTCGTAAGAAATGGACACGGCGACACAAGTTCAAATCCTGGACGAGACTGACTGCATTTCACATATCACTAATACTGTTGGAAAAGGTATGATTCCAATTATTTTCCCTCCAGCTATGGGTAAATAGTAGAGCAGACTGGATTCTTCAGCCTTGGTGAGGCAACTAGTCTAGAAGAAGGAAAACTCTGAATTCAAACCTGTTAAACTCCGCTTAAAAAATTGACCTTGTATCATATCCTGCCAGAGCGGAGGGGTTGGGTAAATATGGATATCTAACGAAATGAACGCGATTAATAATGAAACAGATAATATATTAAAACAATCAAGCAATGTTTGTGTGAAAACTTTAGAATAAGATAATAAATACAACAAATTAAAGAATTGTTAATCTCAAAACAGAAAATCCAGATTACATAGAAAATAATAACATTGACGAGATGAAACCAAATATAACACTGACATGAAAGACAGAATATATCTTTAGAAATAATTTTTAAAACGACAAAAAATAACCTGAGGCCGATAAAGTTGGCAAACTGTGTCGTAAACGATCGATAAGACTTTAAACCAAATTGTACGATTTTAAATGAAATAACATATGTTACTACTACAATAATAAGCCGCCCAGTAAGTATGACAAAATAGCTTTAAACAAGCCAATTGGAAATTGAGAATACAAAAAGAAATAGAGCGAAACAAAGAAGAAATACCTATACTTAATGAAAGTCACCTGAAATAGATGAAATAACAATCTTTTGGTTCCATAATCTATCCTCTATACGTCAACTAATGACGAAACTGATTTTAGAAATCACGAAAGAGCCTGAAAAAATAGCTGCTTGGCTCATAGAAGGTGTAACATAACTATTACTTAAAAAACATGACAAATGCAAAAAAAATATAGCAACTAATCATATACGTGGTGCATTCAATAAGGTTCCAGACTTTTTTACAGGCATTTAAAATTGTCGTAGACTCTTGAAAATTCACTATGTTATTGCTATACATCTTATGAGATGACTGACCAATTTTGAGGATTTACGGTTCAAATTTACGGGGCAACTATTAAAGAATATATGACTAAGATGACTTTCATGATTACTAACCACGGCAGCGATGTGAAATGCCTCCTGATGTAACAATTAAACTTTGAATGTGTAAAATACGAGGTGCATACGATATGTTTCCAGACTTTCTTTGTGCGGGCATTTAAAATTGTCGCAGACTTTTGAACATTCAGTATGTTATTGCTATACATCTTACGAGATGACTGACCAATTTTTATGATTTACGGTTCAAATGAACAGCTACAGCAGCAATTGGAATACACCCTACTAAAGACTGATTGTCATAGCTGGTGAATTTCAAAAAATGCAATCTGGACTTTAGAAGAAGGATATGCAATAAAATTCTGTTCTAAACTTGGGAAAATACCACAGAAACGTATGGAGTGCTTCAGACTGCTTTTGGAGCATCTTGCATGAATCGAGCATCAGTTTTTGAGTAGCATAAAAGATTCAAGGATGTCAGGGAGTCTGTGAGGGATGATCAGAGGTGTGGGAGGAGTAAGGAAGTCAATACACCAGAGTTGATTGGCCAAATGGTTAGGGTTAGGGTTACTATGTTGAGGTTTTAAGGGAGTTCAGGAAGAGATTCCTAGGAAAGAGGCCAGCACTCTTCAAATCGGGTCAGTGGCATTTCCACCAGGAAAATCCACAACTCCATCCATGTCACAGACTATTTGACCAAGATGGGCATCAACACAGTTCCTCAGCCTCCCTATAGTCCAGAACTTGCTCCCTGTGACTTTTCCCTAAGCTCAGAGGCTGTCGTTATGAGGCAATTGAGGATATGAAAGAGGCTGTGACGAAGGTCATTGACACGCTCACACAAGAGGACTTCCATGGGGCCTTGCAGAAGTTGTTGGAACGGTACAACAAGAGTGTTGCAGCCGGGAGAGATTACTTGGAAGGGGACTAGAATTTCATGTGTGTATTATCAATAAAAGTGGCCATACGAAAAAAGTCTGGAAACCTATTTAATGATCCTCGTAACTGCTCACAACATAAAATAATAAGATCGCTTCTAAAGGAGAGAATAGACAAATTTATTGAATACAAGGACAAAAATGATACACAAAAGAATCATATGGCTGCAAAGATCAGCTCCACATAAACAATATGATCAAGGAGAATTGTTGATACAAACAGAAAAATCTAAATATGGCTTGGATGGACAACAAAAAAGCTTTTAATAACGGAGCCCAAGAATGGTTCTTAATGTTCAAAACATTCTAAAGAAATCTCCATTTATAATAACATTTGCTAACATACAATATGGAAAGGTGACATACTAATCTCTGATTAATCCATGTAAAAAGGCATGCTCAAAACTAATAATCTGAACATTAACAATGGAATCTTCTAAGGAAACACACTTTCTCCTCTTCTGTTTTGTAGAGCTCTAATATCTCTCTTTATTGAACTTGATGTACGTCTACAAAGCACTGCAAAAAGATTTAAGTGACGACATAGGGATGCAATTTTGTTTGGAAAAAGTGCAACTGTCAAATTTACTAAAGATTAACTAGTAAACTCTAAAACATTACTAAATATAAATACAGATGTTAATGAATTAAAATTCAATGAAACTTATAAATAATAAATAATTAATGAGGTGAATGGTATCAAACATAAAATAAATAAAGAAAAATAAAAGAAAGAATTCTATAGGAGAATAAATGTCCTATTAGAAACAGAATTGACAGTAAAAAATAAACTTATTGCAATTTACATCCTGGTAATCCCAATATTAACGTAGAGTTAATAAACTGGACGTAAGCTGAAATATATTAAAAAAAAAGTGGACGCTAAAGTTAGTTGACTAATAACCTGCCACAGAATACATCACCCAAGAGCAGATATAGAAAGTTTCTACGTCAAGAGAGAAAATGTTAGAAGAGCATTAATCTACCAAGAAATGGCCAACAAAACAATCCCGATTGGATTAAAGAAATGCTTATATACTACAATAGATTGGATGCTAGAATTAGTAAACACACACAAGAAGTAAAAGAAAAAATATTCAATAAGTAAAGAAAGAAATGATTTTACTAATCAACTCGGCCACACATTGAAAGAAATATACATAAAAGATAAAACAACAGAGACAGAAAAAAACAAAGAAAGAAGCAAAAACACAAAGACTCAATCAATTAAGAAAACACCATTGGAAAAAACCTATACAGATGATACGCACCAAAATTTAGAAATGCTGATGTCGATATAGTAAAGACTATTCGATGACTGAAAAGTGCTGGAGTGAAGACGGAGATAGAGGGGTTAATAATAGCAGCAGAGCCCGTCGTAGGAAATGGACACAGCGACTCGAGTTCAAATCCTTGACCAGGCTAATTGCATTTCACATAGCCCTAATACCCTTGGGAAAGGTATGAATCCAATTATTCTCCTTCTAGCTATGGGTAAATAGTAGGACAGACTGAGTTCTTCAGCCTTGGTGTGGCAACTAGTCTAGGAGAAGGAAAAACTCTGAATTCAAACCTGTTAAACTCGGCTTAAAAATTGACCTTGTGTCATATCCTGCTCGAGCGGACGGGTTGGTAAATATGAATAATAACAGCACCGGACTAGAGACCATAAACTAGAAACAATCTGGCAAACATTATGAAAAATGGATCAAACCCAATATGTATACTGTGTGAACAAAAGGCTTAATCAAATAATAGCTTAATATCCGGTTGTTTAATCCTAACAATAGAATATAAATAAAGGAATTAGAGAATAGGGAATTATATTGGTCGGAAAATATGCAAATTCTATGGAATATTCAATTTTGGAAAATGGTATTAATAAGAACCAGAACAAATCACAGAAGCAAAAGAAGCCACTATACACAAGGATTTTGCTATCTAAACTGATAGAAAAATAAAGAACAATAAATTATATATCGTGATTAAGGACAATAGAATAAAAATCTTCGAATTTATATTCATCAGTGCCAACAGATAATAACATATGAGTCAAAGAATATACAAAGACCCGGATATAGAAATTGAAAAAAAGTGGCACCTTAAAAATACCATCACGCTAATTATAGTGGGCGCCCAGCGTGTGACCAAGAAAGAGACGGATAAACGCATTAATATGATATCTGTCGTTCCAACCTATTTGAAATTGTTTAAAAATTGCACTTTGTGGAACTGCTCATCTTCTTTGGAGAGTACCATCAACGTTGCCGAAAATATCACCCTAAAATGGCAGTAAAATAATAAAAGTAAAGTAAAGTTAGCGACCATAGTCGAGGGTGACCCGAAGGCTCCCTTTTCGATAGCTACTACACCAAGGTGTAGGGGAGGGCGCTACTCCATTCCCTGGATTGCTCCACTTTACCCTTGAACCGTACCTTATAATGCTGAGTGTTAAGCAAGGTGGTATCAAGTTCCATTTTTAAAGTCTTCGGTATGACTCGACCTGGGATTGAACCCAGGTCTCCCGGGCCATTGGCGAACACTCTAACCTTTCCCTCAAGCTAGGTCTTGAATAAAAACCCAGTGAAGAATTGTAAGAAAGCGAACATAAAACTGAAAATAAAATTATAATTATCCTGTGAAAATTGTGGAAGAGATTGAATCTTGATTATACTACCACATGGTATATGTACAAACCAGAATCCGTCCAAGAAAATGAAACGCTAAAAATTCTCGGGGATTTTGAGATTGAAATGGATCACCTAATCCCAGTCAGAAGATCTAGAAAAAGGGAACTTGCCATGAAATTAATTTTGTCGTCATGCGGTCCGGGGAGTGAAAATGAAAGAAATTGAAAAGATGGACAAGTATTTGGATCTTGCCTGAGAACTGAAAATGCTGTTGAACATGAAGGCGACGGTGATACCAATTGTAATTGGTGCACTTGACACTGTCACAAAAAACTTGGAAGAAATACAGGAGGAACTGAAAGTCATAAGAAGAATCGAGGCCATCCAGACTACAACATTGTTGAGATCGGCTTGAATACTCAAAAGATCCCTGGACACATAAGGAAACTTACTGTCACGAAGACTCCAGTGAAAAACCAACAGCTAATACCGGTGGGAAAAACTCATAAGGAATGATAATCATAATCAAGTATCTGGACCTTGCTAGAGAATTGAAAAAACTATGGAACACGAAGGTGATAATTATACCAATAGTGATTGGTGCTTTTGGCACAGTAACAAAACGATTATAAAAGAGACTGGAGGACGAGTGGAGACCATCCAAACTACAGCGTTATTGAGAACGGCCAGAATACTGAGAAGAGTCCTGGAGACTTGAGGAGACATGCAGTCACTCAAACTCTAGTGAAAAACCATCAGCTAAAACTGATGTGAAAAACTCTCATGTGTAAATGATAATAATAATAATGATAATAATAATAATAATAATTAGAAATCAGAGGACAAGTAGATGCCATCCAGACCAGACGACAGCATTACTAAGATCAACCAGAATACTGAGAAGAGTCCTGGAGACTTGAGGAGACTTTAGAGTGAAAAACTCTCAAAAGAGTAAAATAGTAACGAACCATAGGAAAAGGAAATTTATGCCTACACACAAGGCCTTACATCCGAGATATGACATAGACAGACTATATGTATCAAGGAAAGAAGGGAGAAGAAGACTTTCCAGTACTGAGGACAGCGTTGATGCATCAAAATAAGGACTTGTTGATTTCATAAAGAAGGACAGAGAAATCACAACAGCCAGTAACAATATCGGTTAGACCAGACTGAAAAA
This sequence comes from Sepioteuthis lessoniana, assembly GCA_963585895.1. NCBI lineage: Eukaryota > Metazoa > Mollusca > Cephalopoda > Myopsida > Loliginidae > Sepioteuthis > Sepioteuthis lessoniana. The sequence goes on from OY757946.1 coordinate 55,245,316, forward strand.
CAACAAAAACTAGGAAACAGAAATGGGAAGAAAAACAAATATACGGAGATTTCAAGCGATTGACGAAATTGCACGCAAGAAAGCCTGAATAGGACTACGAAAGAAAATTAATCTTTTCTAAAAGCAGCACAAAACAACGCCATAAGGACCAATCATATCAAAGCGAAAATTGATAATACGCAACAGAATAGCAAATTCAGATTGTGGGGAGAAAAAGATTAAATGGTGAATTACATAAGTGGATACAGAAAACTTGCACAAAAGGAATACAAGAGTAGGCATGACTGGGAGGAAAGAGTGATCCACTAGGAATTGTGCAAGAGATTATGTGGAGACAGGGATAAAATGGTAAATCACATAATAAGCAAATGCAATTAATTGCACAAAAGAAGTACAAGACTAGACATGACTGGGTGGGAAGGGTGATCCACAAGGAATTGTGCAAGGGATTAAACTTTGACTATACAACCAAATGGTATATACACAACCCAGAATCCTTCCAAGAAAATGAGACTCATAAAATTCTCTAGGATTTTGAGATACAGTCAGGTCACATAATCCCGGTGAGAAGACAAGACTTGTTGTTACTTTCAAAAAAGAAGAATTTGCCGTCAAGAGGATTTTGCCGTTTCAGCGGATCACAGAGGGAAAATCATAGAAAGCGAGAAAAAAGACAAATACAAGGATCTTGCAAGAGAGCTGAAAAATTTGAGAAACATGAAAGTCACTGTAATACCAATTGTATTTAGCGTGTTCGGAAATGTCCCCAGAAGCCTGGACTAAAAGAGTAGGAAATCAGAAGTAAAATCGAGACTATTCAGACTACAGCATTGCTGAGATGGTCAAAATACGGAGAAGAGTCTTGGAAACCTGGGGAGACTTGCTGTCACTCAGTCTCCAGTGAAAGACTACCAGCTAATGCAGGTGTGAAAAACTCGCCCGGAATAATAATGAATAATAAAATAGAACGTGTTATCTTGTGGACTTTGTCATCTTAACAGAACATAAAGCAGAAATGAAAGAAAGTGAACATATTAACAAATACTTGGTTCTTGCAAGAGAACTAAAAAAAAAAAAAAAAAAAAGGTGTGGAACATGATAGTGACGGTAATTCGAATTGTGGTGGTGCACTCGGAACGGTCCTCAACGCCTTGGAAATGAGACTGACAGAATTGGAAATCAGAGGAAGAAGCGAGACCACAGCATTGTTAAGCTTAGCTCGAATACATTGGAGAGTCCTGGAGACCTGAGGAGACTTGCTGTCACTCAGACTCCAGTGAAAGACAACTAATTAAAACGAGTGTAAAAAAAAACTCACATGGAAAATTAAAAATTCGAATACTTTGATCACCCCAGAAAACAGAAAAATTTATAGAATATGAATCACAGTCGGAGACCTTGGAACAATTCTAAAAAAAAACTGTAAAAGATTTAAATCATTTATACCACACTGAGAAGAGCCATTATCATCATCATCATCTTGCGCTATCAGCACGGATATCCCTGACCCTCTCTCGTATATAAATGCTCATAGAAGTTGAAAAATATACTAGAGAGACAATTTGTAAATAAGTTAAGAAAAAGTAAGCACATCCACTCCAAGACAAGTCCAAAAACTGGTTAGTAATATATTGTCCTTTATTAAATTGTCATTTAAAATTCCTGTATGATTTTTTTTCATTGTATAATCAGTGCTGTATACTATCTGTGTCTTAAATGGAAGAACAATTTTACTGTAAATCCAAAATTAAAATTTGAACCGAGTCAAAGAAGCTAACACTATTGGACTTATTAGAACCAAAAATAAAACAATGTACACGTAAAATAGAACTCCAATAAGGATGCTAAGAAGCATTTTAAAAAAGAACTCTATCGAAATTTTTTTAAAAAAAGTAGTCGTGGACTTTATCTAAGTTAAAACTTAATAATGAAAAACGGAGGAATGAAAGACTTTTATTCTCGAAAGCCATGGGAAGCAGCATGGTGGACGAAAAGGCAAGCGGATAAACCCTCTGGTGGCTCAACGCAATGCCTAACCTGGTCCTGGGCGTATGAATCCAACGGCTCAACGGCTAGGATCGATTAGTTCGGTCGGGGAACTACTGCTGACCATCTATATGGGCGGCATCTGTGGATGAGAATAAAAACAACCATCGAAAGATAACCATGAGAAGAACTAATAGTTGCAAATTAGCTAATTCTTGAATATTGCTCACAAATAATTGCTAAAAAATCTCTCAGTAATTGTAGGTTAGTTATAATTTAGACTACCACATGCATTAACCCCATGTACGATTATCTTATAGGTGGGAACAGATTGATGGTGCCGAAATTCCCGCCTAACTCCAGTAAAAAAGCCGTTATTCTTCAAATATCTGTCGTAGGTAAACACGCAATGTTCCATCGTCCACAGCAGCATTGCTTCACCTGAAATAGAACAGGAAAGGCTAAAGAAAAATGCTAAGACCCCACGTCCGAAATATGCCCCCTTCCCTAGTGCTAAATAGTAGCAATATAAACATTGGTAGTCCTTTCTGTCCCACTCAGTATAAACAGGATTCGGCATTAAATAACCTACAAGGCTTGAAATACAATAAAACTCAATTAACCAACCAATCCTTTTTGAACCCAGTTGACTGGGGTTGTAGAATACATCTCTACCGATAGATAAGACTCCACAGACACACACACCGCCTTCCAACGAGTGTCCTGGTAATAACACTAAACAATCTGGTAGTGAAGCTCCAATAATGCTGGATCTTTGGGTAATGCGGAGTATCCCTTCATTGCTATCGCTCCCAGATTCACCCTAACCCGAAGTTATAGCACCTGATAGGGTCCTATGTATCAAATAGAACTGTTTGACATTTAAACTGAGTGCAAACAAATGATTCATACTAAATTTAATTGTTTGAAATGGAACTGTTTTATCAATTAACTATGTGTATCGACAAAATGTTTATGCAAATAATGAAACTAATATATTTGATAAACAGTATTTGGCATTAAATAACCAACAATGGTTGATATGCCATAAAACCAAACCAACCCTTTTTTAATGATGAAGTTTATAAATTCATAAATGAATAAGTTATTATTCAATCTAAAATGATTTCCTCCGGATAGTCCCCCCCCCCACGTGGCGTAATAGTTAAAGTATTGACCCCGAAATCTAAATAAAAGAGTTCGAAATTCGACCGTGCTATTATATTTACCCGCTGACTAATAATATAGTCGGGTAAAGGTATAAACCTCGTTATCCTCCCAACTTCGGGTTGAATAGTACAAGTACAACTGTTCTACTAGCTTTGGGTTTGGTACTATATGACCCACAAAGGTCGGTATATTGTTAAACAAAAATATAATAAATCAAGGCTTGTTATTTTGGTTTGTATCGACCAGATTTCACGAAAATGACTTTTTTTTTTGTTTAATTAAATAATTGAGGCTTAATTCCTAAATATTCACTTGTTTCACAAATTATTGCTAATATCATTCATATTGATAATTTTACAACATATATATATATATATATATATATATATATATATATATATATTAGTTGTCTAAATTTCTGAGACAAAGGTTGGTGATTTTTATCATTAAGGGTTTTCGGACTGTTGTCTTCATCTTTATTGTTATTTCCACAACGTTTCGGTCGATATGTCCCCCGGCCTTCTTAAAAAAAATCTCAATATGAGCACAGGTAAAAAATCATACATAATAGTAGTAATTCTAGTCAAGTAAGAACCAGTCATGTAAGTTTATAAGTCTCAAAAATTCACTCTGAATTGTCCAGCAGGACACATGGTGTAACGGTTATAGGCGTTGGTTCCCTAAGCTTCTAAGGAGACTATCAGCAAACAGAATCAAAACAGGCGACCCCCGGGGATTCAATAAAGGACGTTGTTCGAAGTTCCATGAAGGTTTCCGAGTTCGACAAACACCTGAAGAAGGCCGGAGGACATATCGGCCGAAACGTTGTGGAAATAACAATAAAGATGAAGACAGTACTTCGAAAACCCTTAATGATAAAAATATATATATGTAAGTAAAGTAAAGTTGGTGACCGTAGTCGAAGGTGACCCGAAGGTTCCCTTTTCTAATAGCTACTACACCGTGGAGTAGGGAAGGACGCTAATCTTTTCCCTGGATTGCTCCGCTTTACCCTTGATCCACACCTTATAATGAAGAGTGTTAAGCAAGGCAGCATTAAGTACCGTTTTTGAGTCTTTGGTATGACTCTACCTAGGATTGAACCCCAGTCTCTCGAGCCCTTAGCGACCGCGCTAACCGCTAGACCATATAAATAGTATTCCATTTCTTGTATTTTAAGCAGGTATATTTTGTATTAAATAGCAGTGCATTGAGCACTCATTCTTTCGATATTCACAGTACTTATTTACATATATATATATATATGTGTGTGTGTGTGTGTGTGTGTGTGTGTGTGTGTGTGTGTGTGTATGTATATGTATAAATATATATATATATGTGTATATGTGTATATATATGTATATATATATATATATATATATATGTGTATATATATATATATATATATATATATATATAATGTTAATAAGTACTGTTTATGAATAATTATCCTAAACGTTAATAAAAGTTACTCAACGCCATTAATTCTTAATAAGGATCATCTTACACTATGTAATATAGGTAAGTACTGCTTGGTTGGTTGGTTGGTTGGTTGGTTGGATGGGTTTTATAGTATATCATCCATTGAATGCTATTTAATGCTAAATTAATCTGATGCATATGTATATTAAATATATATGATTTGTAAACGAAATAGTTTGTAGATAATATTTTTCAACAAGCCAGGGCTCATTTGTTTGCACAATTAAATAGTTTTATGTATTTCTATTTAACACGAATAATTCGATTCAATATTTTTCATTCATTTGCACTCAGTTAAATGGCTGAAAGTTGATTGGGTTTTTCGATATATCAAAGCTTGTAGGTTATTTAATGCCAAATCTTATTTGTAAATATATATATATATACGTAACTGTGCAAGATCTATCTTGCACCCAAATAATGTCACTGCAAGCAAAACTGATCGGTTGTGCCAATTCTGTGGTAAAAACTATCGCAGCTTGGCTGGCCTGAAGAGTCACCTACGAACACATAGAATTTAAGGGGTGAGTAGGGGAGGGGGAGAGGACATGAGACAAAGGAGGTGGTTACGCTCGAAACTGAGAGGACAGCCATCATATATATATATATATATATAATTTGTAAACGAATTGTTTTTAGGTAACAATTTCAAGACGAGACAGGAATCATTTGTTCACAAACACTTGAATAATTTCAAATATTGTTATGTAAAACTGATAATTCAATTTAACAGTCATTTGTTTGCACAGTTAAATGGCTTCAAGCATTGAAAATGATCAAACTGTTCTATTTGTCCTGTAGATGTGACCCTAATAGCTGCAACCACTCTGCATCATAATGGACCTAGGAGTAATGACAATGAAAGGGTACTCCACCTTCCCCAAAGCTCCAAAACTGGAGCCTCATGATCAGATAGTTTAGTGTCATATCCAGGACACTCATTGTGGGGGAGTCTTACTCCTCCTCAGGGTGCAGTCAGTGTATTCTATAGCCTCCACCCATGCGACTGGGCTATAAGTACTGCTTACGAATAATTTGCCCAAACTTTAATAAAAGCGACTCTATATATTTCATTTTTAATAATGACCATCTGTTGTGTTCTGGTTAGTGAACACAAGTAGTAATAATAATAAGACAAACCACGATATGTGAGGAAAATAGTTATATTTACAGGAAAGAATATTTACAAGAGACAGACTGTTGGTAATAAGAACATAGGATTAGTGATAGAGTAATGATATACTTCAACAATAGGAACGGCTCTTCTGGTCTGACTCGTAAGCTTATCCATCCAGACCGATCTCCGCTACTGCCATATATGGCAGATGGAATAGCTCATTATGCTGAAAAGGTAGGCGATACCCAACACCATCTTACAACCCGTATGTAATATGAATAAGTAATGTAATTAATAATAATTGATAATGTACTATCTTCAGTTTTTACTGGTTATTTTCTTTACTGTTTATTTTTTATTTTTGTTTATTTCCCCCCCCCCATTTTTTTGGGTATTTATTTATATTGATTACTCAAGTGATAACTTTGAACAATATTTTTTTCAGATATGCATAATGCATTATTGAAACTCGCTGATGAGTACCGAAATCATGGAATGCTCTTATTTCAAATGGGAATACAGCCTTGGCTTCTAATTTTTAAGGCTGAATATGTGCAGGTAATCAATTTGCACCCAAAAACATGTTTATACCTTGCAATTTAAAGGCAAAAAAAATAATGTAACACCAGGAATTTTTATGTACATTTTGCTCAGCGTAAACCCATTTATTGTATTTAAAGTTTAATGAAAAAAAAAATAATATTTACTGTTGAATAAAATTTGATAAACAATATCTTTGAAGCGCAAAGTTTTTGATTGGTATTCAAGAATAAACATTAATAATCTTTTGTTTGCACAAAGTTATTTGGTCTCACGTAGTCTTATCTAATACTAATAATTTCTGACAGATCTGTTTGACCCATAACATCTACAACCTCTCAGGGTCAGAATCGACCTGAAATGAAGAGCTCCAGAACAGGAGTCTCACCACCAGATGCAGTTCAGAGTAGTACTCAGAGCAGCTCTTTCGGCGGGTATTACCCCTCTTCAAGGGATACTGTCAGGATATTCTTTGCCTTACCGATAGGGCGTAAAAGGAGAATTGAATTAGATACAATTTTGATGAAAATTTGCACACTGGCTGCTTGATAGGATTGTCACGTGATAATAGACAGATTCTGAAATTTACTTAGATTAAGATTCTTGGAGCAGATGGGATTCGAGCACGAAGCAGAGCGGGGTAGCATATAGACCCCCTTTTTAGGAAATTTGAGCCCTCGAGGGTTACAGTAATATGACTTTGAACTAACAACTGCAGTGTAGCTGTTATATCTATTAGCAGTTATGACAAACTGTTATATAGTGGCTCGTACCACGTGATTTCCAGTATCACGGAAGTATAAAAGACGCCGTGTCTCTTAAGCGCGGAGAAGCAGAAGCAGAAGCAGACAGAGAAGCAGAGAGATAGCTGTGAAAGGACGTCGGTCTGTAGTAAGACCAACTTAGGACGTAATACCAACAGCGCTAGACTTATAACACTTATCAGACTATGCCACTTGAATTAATAAATGATTAATTCTATTTCACTGTGTATCTTTTCCTTACCACAATACAACACAAACCAATGCTTGTTATGACATTTTTTGTCAAAGGAGCTTTTGATTAATTGTTTGATTGATTGAGTTTTACGGTGTGTCAGACAATCTAAAATTATTTTATGCCAAGAGGTTTGGGAATCGCATACATTGAACACTTTTGTTTAATTGTTTTTCGAGGGTTTTTTTAACATTGTTATATCAAGTATTCTTATCTAATACAAATAATTTACAAATGGCTGTGTGGTTTCAAATATTCCAATCTAATACTATACATTTTTAAACAGATCTATTTGACCCATACATGGGACGTTAATAGTTACTACTTCTACAACGGGTCAGAGTGGATCTGGGAGTAATGACAATAAGAAGATAACTCCATTCTCCCCAGATCTCTACTGCAGGAACCTCATGACTGAATACAGTTCAGTGTCCTACTCTGAAACAGGAAGATGCTTTTGAGAGAAAATTGATTTCACGAAATTCTCTTTCTGAAATTTTGTAATACTAACAAATAAATATTATAATAAACGACCTTAATGAGAGACTTATTTCGTTGTAGAAAATCCTGGGTAGTAGTACACATTTGGACAAAAATATGACTTACACTTTTCTGCACCCATGGCTGCAAACTGGACTTATAACGAGGTAAAACACAATTATATAAAATTTTTAAAAAGTCTTATTTCACGATAGTTTAAATTAATCTGCTGAATACAATATCAATTAGAAAATTAGTTGAGTTTCTTTCTTTCTTTTTTTCTTTCTTGTTTTTTCTTTCCTTCTTTTTTTTCCTTTGTTTCTTTTTATCTTTTTATCTTTCTTTTTTCTTTTTTCCTTCTTTCTTTTTATCTTTCCAGTTATCTTTTTTCTTTCTTTCTTTTTCTTTCCTTTTTTCTTTCTTTTTTATCTATTTATTCATCATTTTTCTTTCTTTTTTTCTTTCTTTTTTTTTTATCTATCGATTCATCATTTTTCTTTCTTTCTTTCTTTCTTTTTTCTTTTTGTCTATTTATCTCTTTTCTTTTTTGCTTTTTCCTTTCCTTCTTTTTACTTATTTATTCATCTTTTTTCTTTCTTTCTTTTTCTTTCCTTTTTTCTTTCTTTTTTTTATCTATCAATCATTTTTTTTTCTTTTTTTTTCTTCTTTTTTATCTTACAATTTATCTAGCAAGCTAGCTAACTCTTCCGTTGATAAAAAGCACCTGTGAAAATTGGTGTAAAAAACTCCCAAGGTCTATAATAATAATTTTCTGTCTATCTCTTGGGATGGACTAAAAAGTTCATGTGATGAAATTGCATCTGCCATTGAGGACTTTTTAACCAAAGGGATCCAAGCATTGCAACAACGAACTTTTTAACCAAACCGCGTATCTCTTAACTTTAAACGACTATCAATCTTTGGTACTATCTATCTATCTATCTATCTCAGTCTATTCGTATCTATCTATCTATCTATCTATCTATTTTTCTGAATCAAGCACCTGTTTGATATCTATTTGATATTTGATGACTATGTAGAGAGAGTAACAGAATGAGACAAACAAATGATTGAACCATTTTTCTCATTTTAAAATTCAAGAAATTAGCATTTGCTATTGATTTCATTTGAACGGATTTAAAAGAAACATTTTTAATTGTCGCGTTTACAAATTCTCCCTCTCTCTCTCTCTATCTATCTATCTATCTTTATATATATATATATATATATATATATATATATATATATATATATATATATATATATGATTCATATCTATCTATCTTTTTCACTTTTCCTGGTGACTTTAATAGCATTTTAATTGTTTTCTCTACTTTTTTTTAGTTCAGGTAAAAAATGGGCGACCCGAAGAAAGATGTTGACCCCTTCGTTTCATTATAATATTTTAAATGATTTTATCGTCGTATTTAATGAACAAGCGTTGATCATGTGTGAGAAACTTGAAGAACGTATCGGAAAAGGAGAGTTTGATATCTCTCCGTATTTCACACTTTGTGCTTTGGATATCATTTGTGGTAAGATATTAGTTTTCTTTATTAAATCAATATAAAGGAAACGATACACAGATTAATATAATTGGAGTATCGTTGATTTTAGTTGTATTAGTACGAAATAGTTTTGGCTGATGTTTGAAATTCTACATGGATGTGTATTAACAAGTGTAACCAGTCCTGCACTTGTGATGGAACCTAATGCATTTTTTATGTTCATTGTCCATATATCTGGTAATCGGTAGATTTTTTTTATTCAGTTTATTTTAAATTGATTGTTTTTTTATCTGATGATTTTAAGATTTTGCAAGATTTCAAGATTTTGCAATTAATTGCATTTAAATTTCATCTTCTGTAGGAATTATCGGATAACTAATTGAATTATCGATTTATTAATTTAAACATTTTTGTTTTTTGTCCAGATTATTAAATTGGAAAATTATTTCTATGAAATTATTTTACATTTTCAGCTTGAATAAATATCTGTAGGTTTAATTACTTATTTGTTAAATATCAATAATTAATCGTCGATTTTAGTAGCATTAGTACGAAATAGTTTTGGCTGATGTTTGAAATTCTACATGGATGTGTGTTATTAAGAATAACCAGTCAGGATGTTTTTGTTTATTTGTTGTGGTTTTTATCTGAAAAGGAATACAATGGAAAAGTTGTTGTTTTTAAATGCACTGGAAAGTATTTCACAACTGAAATGCATTACAATATGTTTTACTATAGAAAAGCATTTGAACGGGAATTACTATAGAAATTGACTGGACTGAAATGAACAGAAATTATTTGAGCATTCGACTATCAACTATGTTACAAAATCAAATCTGGACGTAGAATGCGGGACAAGTGTGAATTTTATTGTTACATGGAAACTCTTGTAATAATGTAACTGTGTGCAAATAAATGAGGAAAAGTAAATGGAATGATTTATGCTGCCTGCATATTTATGCCAAAGGAGAATTGCTTCCTATACTAAACTGAATAACTGCTTGAATAGGCTGAATTGTTGGAAATAGAAATGTTTTTGACAAGCTCTGTACTCATGCTAAACTGAATTGTTTGAAATAGAACTTATTAGTTACATAAAAATGGATTTGGCGTTAAATAACCTACAAAGGTTGATATGCCATAAAACCCAACAAACCAAACCAAACCAAACGAAGTGTGAATTTTAAGCATCGTTTGTTGTCTGCTGTGCAGCTTTGTGCAGTTTTGATGCAAAACACTTCTCCCTCTAATGTTGCCCTGAGTCTACTTTCGGAAATAGACCCCATACCCCGCTAAGGAGGAATCCTCATGGCGTAGAGACTTACTTACTGGTCTGTGACTTCGTAGTAAGCGAGTTCGAACTCTAGTCGCGCTACTACCTTCACTTTCGGAATAATACCCTTAGGAAAGATATGAACCCCTTTATTTGCCCCACCCCACCTAGCTATAGGTTAGATAATACCACTTCTGTTCTTCTACAATAAAGATTTAGGCATTAAATAACCTACGAAGGTTGATATATCATTAAACAAAGAAACAAAGCCACTCCTCCTTCTGATTGTTAAAGTAAAATAAGTCTTCTAGCAAATTACCGTTCACCCCATTGAACGATTGAAAATCGATTCTGATATGTCTGGTTTTGAAGAGTTTAAGTTTGGGCCGAATTTTGCATGTTCGACTTTGCACGTACGTTTTTTTTGTTTTTTTTTTAGGGGAGGGGATCCAACCATCTTTTTTTTAGTATATCAGAAATTGTTAATTTTTTTATTTATTTTTTTTTTTTTTTTTGGTTTGGTTTCTTTGTTTAATGGCATATAGATATGTTGTATACTCCTAATCATAACAACACAACGAAGAAAGACGAGCGAAGACTTCTTTAACAAATATACCTCTCACTTTATTGCAACGTTTGTATGTGAGAGGTAGCTGGAGACCGAACAGAACTGCAATATATTGACCTCCACTCTTATGGCCGTCAGCGTTGTGTCTTTCTCGTTCTCCAGGGCTGCTCAACCAGAGGCCCAGGGGCCCAGCTCTCTGCAGGATGATGGCTTTCTTTACTGCATCTTATCAGCAACTGGTCTGGTCCCCATCTCATCGGGGGCCCCGAGGGCCCCTTCGACCTGGCGTGACTTTCCCTACCACTTCTCGTCTCTAACCCCAACTCCAACTGATCTCTCACTTCTTGTCTTGATTGAGTTATATATTAGTTCAACGCCCACTCAATCGCCCACTCAATCTTTGGAATGGCATGTTTGATCGTCATCAAGCGGAAATAACTGTCATGCAGTTCACAGGTCACTCTCTTCCGGTGCATCAGTCTATGAGTGTACCATGGAATTTTTTTTTACCTTGTCCCATTTCATCAGCCAAATCCCGCCTACGCGATTTCTTTCGATTACTGGCCATTGGGATGTGTCACTTCCTTCCGGTGCATCACTTTGGAATGGCATATATTGCCCGGGTCGAAGGTCAAAATACAACAAATATTATTTAATGCCAAATTCATTCTCCTAGAAGAACAGTATTTAACCTATAGCTTGGAGGATAAGAGGGTTCATACCTTTCCCAAGGGTATTTGTCCGAAAGTGAACGTAATAGCGCGACTGGAGTTCGAACTCGCTTATTACGATTCTGCAGGCCAGCGCTTTAACCATTACGCCACGAGGAATTCCACTTTTTTCCTTTAACGGAAGATAATATGTTCAAATTAATATAAGGACAACATAAAAACTTTGTTTCAAGTCATGGGAAATATATCTTTTTGTTTTTAATTATTAACGATTTTAATAAATGTATTCTGTTTTCTTTTCAGAAACGGCCATGGGGCAACATGTCAATGCACAGAGGGACCCAGATTCTGCATACGTCAAAGCTATTCATCAGTAAGTTTCCCGTCATTTGATCAATTTCAGAAGAAAATAACAAGAGACAAAAAAGAAAACTGTTGCGTAAATTGTACAATATTTGCATGCAGATGTCGTTGATTGCAAAAATTGTTTTAATTTTATCTTTGCCATAAAATTGATTTACTTAACAAAAATTTAAAAAAACACAAAATGCATCACTACATAATTAAGAAAAACGCTGTCATTACATGTTCTTTCTTTCTTTCTTTCTTTCTTTCTTTCTTTCATTTTTTCTTTTTCTTTTTTTATCGACATTTAATTGTTGATATAAAAACAATAACTGCTTCTATCTCTCTGTACTAAAATCTTCTTCATTATCAAATAGTGCTAAGAGCACAAAGTCCTCTCTCTCTCTCTCTCTCTCTCTCTCTCTCTCTCTCTCTCTCTCTCTCGTCATCCATCCCTGTCATTCATAACTCTTGACATGTCTTCTTAACTGCATACTGTGTCTGGACAGAGCTGATGTAAGTATTTATTGATCGACATGTTCTGACACATCCATGAGAAGGAATCCTTAAGAGAACGCCTTCTCCAGCAGTGCTCTTCCTGTCTTGCTCGTCTTACTTGAATGGTGTGTGAGATTGGAGGCAAGTAGCCGTACAACTACTGTTTTGTGGAGTGTTGCTTCCAAGATTTGTTCAAGAGACACGCAGTATTCTTGCGTAGTTCCCATTCGGCTTTTTCTCTATGAGTTTAGTAAGCGTTTACGTGGTGCATCCATATAGTAGTATGGACACAGCTACAACTTGGAAGAAATCCCGTTTTGTTTTATCAGATAGATAAGATTTCCATATGATCGATAACCAGTCGATAGAATTCCACGCCTTCCTTATGCGTATGTTGACATTACTTTCAGTAGATGAGATGTTACTGTCAAGGTATGTGAACTGGTCGACAAATTTTAGAGATTTTTTTTTTTCACTTAAAGTAAAGATGGCTCTTTTTTGTTTAAAACACATGAACTTTTTTTTTTGCATTCACGTAAAAGCCCATGCCTCTTGCTGCTTGCTCCAAGCTATACAATAGGAATTCGGCATCAGCTGGTATATTTGCGAGAAGCATTAGATCATCTGCGTAGTCTGCCTCTGTTATAGCTTCTGAGGAATACCGTCTGCTTCTTGCCTTTTTTTAATATGAAACTATTTTCTTTTGTTAGATCTAAGAACGTTCGAAGTACGTAGTCTAGGCAAAATACAAACAAATATGTATTCCTTGCAAGACTCCATTTACAGAGTTAGAAAAGTCGTTGTCTTCATCAGGTGAGCGAACCATTACTTGTGTGTTATTGTAAAGCATCATTAAAGCGGAAATAGTTTCTTAGGGGAGACCATATTCTAGTTGTATTTGCCCATCTTTCTTCTATGTAAGGAATCGTATGCTTTAGAGAATTCTACGAATGCAGCTTTTCTGATTAAAATTTTTTTTTTTTTTTTTCAATTCTGCGTCAAGTTCTTTCTCTGTAAACGGCCCTAGTCTGATGTCTAGTTGGCTATTAATAATTTTTTGAATAGGTTTGTCTGTGATTTCTGGAGAGTCTCCAAGAATATTATTGAAATTTTCTTTCCACTTATGAAGTATTTCTTCTTGACTAAAGCTTTTAGTTTTGCCCTTAAAGTGCCCCTTCTTTCGTTCACTTCATTTACTGTCTGCCATGCTATTCGTGATTGTATGTCTTCAACAGAGTTTTTGATATGATCAATTTGTCCTTAAATGTATTGTAATTGTTCTTTTCGGTATGTGTTAGTTAATTGTCTCTGGGTTATCTTCAGTTTCTGCGTGTTGGTATTTGTTGGGTTTCTTTTATTAAGTAAGGATTATTTTTTAAGTTATTTTGTTTTTTGTTTGTTTTTTCCAAACTATTAGTGACTTCCATGGAACTCAACATTTGTCTTTTCGTTTGGTTGGTATGCATTCTGCTACTGCTTTCAAATGGCCTATAACAAAGTTATCATATTCGTCATTCGGAGTATATCTTTCAGATATCTCCCGAAAAGTATCGAATTTGTTTCTTACAGTTAACATATATCAATTGCTAATATCTCAATTGGTAACTGAGGATCTCAGTCGTAACGTGTAGTTTTGACTGTTTGTTTCTTATCTCCGCGTAGACTCGGGAGTATCTTCGCCGAGACGAGTCTGTGTTTGGAAGATACTCCTTCAAAAGAGAAGTATGTCTCACAGATCATAGTACTATCTATCCACTTCTTATTTCGGAGTACATAATCTAGCTGTGGTTTAATATTATTTGGATAGGTATAGGTCCATAGTTTTCCCCCTCATTTTCAGAATCAAGCGTTTGGCAAGAAAAACTGTTCTCGGGTGAAAAATCAGCAAGATATTACCCTTTTCTGTTTGGCAAGTTGTGTAAGCCAAATTTTTTATTCTCACCTTTGCCTATTTTAGCATTCGTGTTTCCACCGATTATTAGTACGTTGTGTTTGGGAATGTGTCGAGCAAGAGAAGATATTCCGTTGTTGAAGGTTATGATATCCGATTAATCACTAACAAAGAATTAAAAAGAAATGAATGAAAAAACAGGAAGAAAATAGAAAATGAAATAATCATCATTACAATTCTTTCTTTTGTAAGAGAGTCATTCAACAAAAGAAGGGAAATCTGTCAATCTACGGTGGTCATTCAACAAACAAGGGAAATATATCAATCTACGATGGTCATTCAGCAAACAAAGGAAATCTATCAATCTACGGTGGTCATTTAACAAACAAGGGAAATCTATTAATCTACGATGGTCATTCAGCAAACAAGGGAAATCTGTCAATCTACAGTGGTCATTCAACAAATAAGGGAAATCTATCAATCTACGATGGTCATTCAGCAAACAAGGGAAATCTGTCAATCTACGAAGGTCATTCAACAAACAAAGGAAATCTATCAATCTACGGTGGTCATTCAACAAGTAAGGGAAATCTATCAATCTACGGTGGTCATTCAACAAATAAGGGAAATCTGTCAATCTACGGTGGTCATTCAACAAACAAGGGAAATCTATCAATCTACGGTGGTCATTCAGCAAACAAAGGAAATCTGTCAATCTACGATGATCATTCAACAAACAAAGGAAATCTATCAATCTACGGTGGTCATTCATCAAATAAGGGAAATCTGTCAATCTACGGTGGTCATTCAACAAATAAGGGAAATCTGTCAATCTACGATGGTCATTCAACAAATAACGGAATTTCTTAGATAAAAGCAAATTTGCCTAAAACATTTTCTCATTTTTTTTTTCTTTTTCGTAAATGTAAATTTTGCATTGTTTGGTGGTTTCTAGTGATTTTAATCTTACAAAAATATTTATATTGATGCTATTCAAAATGGCATAAACAGAGGTCTATCATCAAATTTTTGGTGGCTGAAAAGTGCAAACCATGTTAAATTTACAGAAGAATGTGTGCTGTGTACCAAGAAATATGTTTTAACCAAAAAAGACCTTTACAAATGAGATAAACAACGAATAAAATATCTGACGCCATTTTACCAGACTGCCGCTGGTTGATACTATCTGTCAAAAGGGGGAAAATATAGATAATTGAAAAGAAGGTTCAACCTTTTCTGTATTCTACCAACATTCAATACTGACATGTTGAAATAGGAGGCATTACTTTCGGAGCAAACCCCCTTACGACTGTGGCATAATTACTTTAATTTCCAATTCATCCTATTGTTCATTGTTGTTGCGTGTTGCTATTTTTTGTTCGTTTGTTGTTTGTTTTTTGTTTGTTTGGGGTTTTTTGGGGGGGTGGGGAGGAGCGTTTCCGTTTTTTTAAATTATTTGGAGATCTGTAAAAGTTTCTTTCTTCTTACTACAATAATCTTTTTCGCAACTTTCTTTTTAATTCTAGAATTTGTGAAATCGTATTGCACCGCTCAATATCTACGTGGGTGTGGCCAGATTTGTGTTTCTATATTTTTGGCGACGGTTATAAGTTCGACAAGTGCCTCAAAATACTTCGGGATTTTACAACAGACGTAAGTGTAAAAACAACATTTTTCTACAAGGGTAAGAGAGAAATCTTTGTTGACATATATGAGATGAATGGGTTCTGATTCTCATCATCATCATCATCATCATGTCGTGCTGGTAGCACGGATATCCCTGACCCTCTCTCGCCACTTTTCCCTATCGTTCATCGCCTCAGGCAGGGTCTTCCGGACAACATCCCGTATCCTCACATTCTAATTAGCTAATATTCACACTATCATGAGGAAATTTTAATTATTTAGCATATGTAAATAAATTGGGCAATCTCTGCCGAGAGGTAAGGCTCTTCCGCAAAAAAAAAGGGTATCCTGGTTAATGACATTAAACTGGTGGTGAGACTTTATTTATGGGACTATGTAAAGTATAATGCCATCCCTTCATTGCTAATAATCCAAGGTCGACTTTTACCCGGAGGGAAATCGGCTGTTTGGGTCCCATCTATGGGTCAAATAGATCTGCTTGAAATTAGTTTAAGATAAGAATAGTTGAAGTTATACAAATGTGTATGAATCATTATTAAATAGAATTAATTACTTGAAACTTGATAATTGTGATCAGATTGTTTGTATTAGGAATACTTATAATTATTTGTATTAGGAATACTTATAATTATTTGTATTAGGAATACTTATAATTATTTACAAATGGTTATCATTGCTTATTTAGGACGATTTCGTCGCTTACTAAAAAATGACTTGTGCGTTAAATATCCCAACAATGGGGTTGACATGTCGTAAAACCAACCAACTGTATTTCTGTGTGTCTTTGTGTATGAGTGAGAAATCTTATGTGTGTGTGCGTGTGAGAGAAAGAGACAGACAGAGACAGAGAGAAAGTGTGTGTGTGTGTGTGTGTTTTTGAGAGAGAGAGAGAGAGAGAGAAAGAGAAAGTGTGTGTGCATGTGTGTGAGAGAGAGAGAGACAGAGACAGAGAGAAAGTATGTGTGTGTGAGAGAGAGAGACAGAGAGAAAGTGTGTGTGTGTGTGTGTTTTTGAGAGAGAGAGAGAGACAAAGAGAAAGTGTGAGTGTATGTGTGTGTGTGAGAGAGAGAGAGTGTGTAAGAGATAGAGACAGAAAGAAAGTGTGTGTGAGAGAGAGAGACAAAGAGAAAGTGTGTGTGTATGTGTGTGTGAGAGAGAGAGAGAGAGAGACAAAGAGAAAGTGTGTGTGTATGTGTGTGTGAGAGAGAGAGTAAGAGACAGAGACTGAAAGAAAGTGTGTGCGTGTGAGAGAAAGAGACAGAGACAGAGAGAAAGTATGTGTGTGGGAGAGAGAGAGATAAAGAGAAAGTGTGTATGTGTGTGTGAGAAAGAGAGACTGACAGAGACAGAGACAGAGAAAAAGTGTGTGTGTGTGTGTGTGTGTGTGTGTGTAAGAGACAGAGACAGAGAGAAAGTGTGTGTGTCTTTAAGAGAGACAGAGACAGAGAGAAAGTGTGAGTGTGTGAGAGAGAGAGAGAGAGAGAGAAAGAGGGAGAGAGAGAAAGTGTGTGCGCGCGTATAGGAGTGTGTGGGTAATATAGACCTGTACATAAATAATCGCATAAATTACATTTCCCACAGTTGAATTTGTTTTAGTGGATTATGGAAAATTAAAGTCATAGTTTTATATGAAAAAATGTAATGCTCCTGAATGAAATTATTCAACCCCACCTTAACATCTCTCTCTCTATATATATCATCATCATCATCATCATCATGTCTGATCCTCTCCATCCTCATCCATCGCTTCCGGCAAGTCCCAAGGGATATATCCATATCGGCACAGATTCTGCTGTATGTAGGTAAGAGCTGGACGTCCTGCCTTTGCTCGTCCATGTGAAGGGGTTCCTCTCTCTCTCTCTCTCTCTCTCTCTCTCTCTCTCTCTCTCTCTGATTTGGTTTGGTTTCTTTGTTTAATGGCATATCAACCTTTGTAGGTTATTTAATGCCAAAACCATTCTCCTAGAAGAACAGTAGTGGTACTATTTTACCCAGAGCTGGGAGTTCTCTTTCTCTCTCTCTCTCTCTCTCTCTCTCTCTATATATATATATATATATATATATATATATATGGAGAGAGAGAGGGGGAGGGAGAGATATAAATGTAGCCACTGTGTAGTTGAGAGTGCTATTAGCTTAGTGAATTTCCTCATCTTTAAACCAGTAACATTCTTGTTGCTGAGAGAGAGAGAGAGAGAGAGAGAGATCACATGACAAATTAAATGCTATAAATTACACAGTGGATTGCTCTAATAAATATTTTGCAATGAAATGCCGTTTTTGCTGGCTTTACAGTTAAATGTATGCATAATAATATAAATATGCAATGTACACATACACACACACACACACACATACATACACACACACGTATGCACACACACACACACATGCATACACACACACGTATGCACACACACACATGCACACACACACATGCATACCTACACAGACACAGACACATACGAAAATATACCTACACAAACTCAGAAATATATACACAGACACACACGTGCACACAATATATTAACTTAGATTGTCTGAATTTTTGTATCTAATCGATTTTTCACACACACACACACACACACACACACACACAAATACATTTACTCATACACACAGACGACATACAGCGACAAAAACACACACGCAAACAGAAACAAACACACACACACACATACGTATGTTATATGCCGGGAGAAGAATAAACAAACAACTCCTAATGTATAAAAAATATAATCTGCGTCTTTTCTTTTTATTACGAAATGTACGAAATTGCGAAGTGAAGGAGAGAGTCGAAGATGGCTGAGTTTGCATGCACCCATAGGCGACAATGCGGTTTTTCTGTAAAACCTCTCTGCCTTTCGTTCTGCTTTCTGGAAACTGGTACTAGGTGGTGACCGTGGTGTAATGGTTATCGTCGTAGGAAAGGGACACGGCGACACGAGTTCAAAATCCTGGACGAGGCTGATTACATTTCACATAACACTAATACCCTTGGGAAAGGTATGAATTCAATTATTCTCCCTCTAGCTATGGATAAATAGTAGGACAGACTGATTTCTTCAGCCTTGGTGAGGCAACTAGTCTAGGAGAAGGAAAACTCTGAATTCAAACCTGTTAAACTCGACTTAAAAAAAATTGACCTTGTGTCATATCCTGCCCGAGCGGAGGGGTTGGTAAATATGGGTACTGCGCCAACTCAAAACGTTTAATCATCTCCACTTCTTTGTTTTTCTTTCGAAAGACTGGTACAAGGCCAATTCAGAACATCTAATCATCTCAGCTTTATATGTTTTTCAACTTCAGACCATTCGCAAGGCACCCCTTCTTTTTTCTGGGATCCTACCCGCTTTCAGTTTTAGCAAACCTGTTTCTTCACGCTTCTCTCGAGAATCATCTTAAATCTCTCATTTTATCGAGTCTCATACAATCCAAACCTCTCTCAACCTCTCAGCCCAGAGAAGACTGGCACAAGGTCAATGCTCAGAACGGTGTGACATCTAGAGACTCTTCTGCTAACTCCTTTGTTCTCCTTCGCCCTCACATTTGGTTCAAAAATCTTCAGTGGTTATATCATTTTCCGTACTCCCATGCAATCCTCGTAATCACATTTTCTTCTGGCATGCTACCTACGCAATTTACGTGGTATTTCTGTCCTTTTTTGTTTAACTTAAGACACAGGGGCAAATCCTGTTTTACCACGCACGTAACTTACACGGCCTGTTGAAGACCTTCCTGTCTCTATTCAACACGTGTATACATCTACAAACAAACAAACCAGCATAGAAATGCAAACACCCAACGATACACACACACAGAATTGTAAATGACTTATTCGCCCGCAGTTATTAAAAATATTGTTTATTCCCAACGAGACACATTTCAAAACTTCTTAAAAATCAAAATACAAATACAAACAACGATTTAAAAAGAAATAAAGCAATTAATATAGAATCTTTAATTTTCTCTCTTTCTTTCTTTCTTTTTTTCATTCTGTGTGCAGATTATTGAACACCGCCAAAAAGAATATAATGAAAACGAGGCTAAAATAATGGAGGAAGAAGTAAACGAAACCGAAGAAAATAATGTTTATACCACCCAAAAAAGACGCGCATTTTTGGACATGTTACTCTACAATTGGCATCGAGGTGACCTGACAACAGATGATATTCAGGAGGAAGTTGATACATTCATGTTTGCGGTAAACATCGGCAAAACATTTACATATTACAGAAAAACAATTTTTTCAAAGCTTCAATGATGTAAGATTTAAATGTTTAAATTAATTTGCATGAACTAGCTGAAAATTGATCTTTGTAACAAAAGCTTCTGCAAGGTAATCCAATTTTCATGTTTAATTAAGAGTTATGGACTACTTCGAAAGTCAATTATCGTCTTTCTCTTTTAACACAGGGTCATGACACAACATCAGTTGGAATGATGTGGGCACTTTATATGATTTCTTCTCATCCTGAAGTTTATAAAAAAGTCAACCAGGAAATCGATGATGTCTTTGGTAAACAATTTTGTAAAACTTTATTCAACCTTCGATTCAAAAAATGTTCTTTTATCAACAAATGTTATTTTCTTATATGCAAGAAGAAATTTTTGTGTTTAATGAAAAATTCAAGATTCTTAAATTGATAAATATTAAATAATTTTACGGTATGCACTCATATACAGGTCTATTTTTTAGATAGACTTGCGTAGATTTATGTAACATAGCCAAATACGAATAATATGAATACATAAAATATACGGATACGGGAAACGTTCATAATACTTGAAATATTCATACGCATAGGAATACGAAAAACACGAAACACTGACGACTCTCTTGATTCAGGTACGAAACTTTTATTACCTTCTGGACTTTTAGGTTTTCAACACGAGGAGAGAGAGAGACACAATTTTTACTATGCTGACTGTTCCATCTGACCCGACAACGCGCGGCGCACCCCCTAGACCCAACTGGACTAGTCTAGGTCCAAATCTCAACTCGCCCCGTCTAAGTCCAAATCTCAAGGAACTGCTTTTTTCAAAATACCCTAGAATCCCAGCCCATCGCTTCCGGGCATGACGTCATTTCCATCCCCCTGTCCCATTTCCTATCCGGCATTTTTATCATGACATTTGTGATTGTCACATCCTCCCCGCGTGCGCGTGAACACATGCACTCAATGTGTGCACCTAACTAACCCGAATGATAAGATATAACCAACGAAAATGATAATATAAAAAAAAATCCTTCCGCAATTATATAACATTTATAAATGAGATCGACTTATACACGAGTAAAAAATTTTACTGCTAAGGGATAGAAACCTTCGCCCCCCCCCCCCAATAAGTGTCCTTGGTATGATACTAAACTTTATCAGATGATGAGGCTCCATTTCTGGAGCTTTGAGGAATGTGGAGTACCCCTTCATAGCCCTTACTCCCAGGTCCCCTCTGACCTAGAGTGGTTGTAGCTGTTAGGGGTCCCACTTATGGGTCAAATAGAACTGGTCAATCATTTAATAATGATTGTTATTGTCGTTTGAAAAAATGCAGCCGTGTATAAATAATTTTTTTTTATTACTTATCACTAGATCTGATCTTCTGGCCTGGAGTAGATCTGTTTGTATCCCAAAATCTCAGAGAATCTTATGCCTCTCATTCTTGAAGACAGATTCTGGTTTGTGTATTTACCATTTGATAGTATAATCAATTTTAATCTCTTGCACGATTCCCAGAGAATCACTTTTCCAACCCCGTCGTGTCTAGTCTTGTATGTCTTTTGTGCTAGTATGTTATATTCGATTATTATTATCATTATTATTTTTTTTCACTCTTCTGAGAGTTTTTCACGCTAAAGTTAGCTGATGGTTTCTCATTTGAGTCTGAGTGACAAGTCTCTTCACAGTATTCAGACCGATATCAACAATGTTTGGATGGCCTCCACTCGTCTTCCTATTCCCAAATCCTCCAGTCCCTGTACCAAACCTTTGATGACTGTACCGAGTGTGTCGATTACAATTGGTATCACCGCCACTTTCATGTTCCATAATTTTTTCAGTCCTCTAGAAAGGACTTGCAACTTCTCTCTCTCTCTCTCTCTCTCTCTCTCTCTCTCTCTCTCTCTCTCTCTCTCTCTCTCTCTCTCTTCGCTTTCTTTCAGTTTTACTCTGTGGTCAGCCGGAATGGCAAAAGTCCACTATTCGGCAGGTTCCTTTTTGAAACCATATTATTGCTTGCAAAATGGACTGGCTTCGGCATTGAATATCCCAACAATGGTTGACATGCCATAAAACAACCAACTTGGTTGGTTGGTTGGTTGGTTGGTTGGTTTTACAAAATCTTCTTTTCTTTTCCAGGTAATTCTGACAGACCAGCCTCGGCCTTAGATCTAAAAAAATTAGACTATCTGGAAATGGCTTTGAAGGTAAGACAGGTGCTTTTTTTGTTTTTATTTTTAACCCTTTGCTAATTTGGTTCTAGATTAAAATTATATTATTTTTTCAAGTCAACTATCACGTTTATATTCAACTGATTTTTCTCTTACTTGAATATTATAAAGATTTTTTCTCTTTCACCTTCATTTCACCCTTTAGGGAATCTTTTCCTCATTCACTGTTGTCTGATTTGCAATTCCAGTCGAAAAGTTCAATAACATTTTCTGCCGACTAAGACAATTGTTCATGTAAAAAAAGAAATAATCTTATTAAATGCAAAATAAGAATTTTTTGTTTGTTTGTTTCAGGAGACTCAAAGACTTTACCCATCGGTAACAGTGATTGGTAGAAAAACAACAGAGAATCTTGAAATCGGTAAAATGAAGATTAAAAATTATTCCCACTTGCTTAACACAAACTTATTTTCCTTTCCCATTCACAAATGCTTTAATCAGTTCATTTTAAAAAGCTTAATACTTTAAATTTTACATCTATTTGAGAACACAGATCGTTATTCTACAACCTATATTAAAGAGTTTAATTTTTTATTCTAAAAAAAATCTTGGCAAACGGTTGCGATAAAAAGCAATTAAAATTAAAATGAAAAAAAACATCATTCGACAAAAACTACGTCCAATAGATTTTCTAATTCGTTTGTTTATTTTGGGGGGTGGGGGGTTTCGTTTCTCTGTGTGTGTGTGTGTGTGTGTGTGTGTGTGTGTGTGTGTGTGTGTGTGTGTGTGTGTGTGTGTGTGTGTGATTTATGTTGCTTTTTATTTTTTTTTTTTTATCTTAGAAGGTTACAAATTTCCTCCAAAGCATCAGGTCAGTTTGCTCATTGGGGCACTCCACAGGGACCCACATTATTTTCCAGACCCACTTGTCTTCAACCCGGATCGATTTCTGATTGAAAATACAAAAGAAAGACATTCCTATGCGTTCATTCCTTTCTCAGCTGGACGAAGAAATTGCATAGGTAAGATGAATATGCTTTTTGTTTGCTTGTTTGCTTGTTTTGTTTTATTTTTTGTTTGTTTGTTTGTTTGTTTGTTTGTTTTTGTTTTTTGTTTTGTTTTGTTTTGCTTTGTTTTGTCTTTTGGGGTTTTTTTTTTTTTTTTGGTGGTGGGTAATAGTATGTGTGTGCACTTTCATCGTGACATTATAGCGAACCATCTTGGTTTTTGGTAAGAGAAAACAATTTCAAAACTGCAATCAAATCGTTTAATAGACATATCTGGAAAATGATTTCAATCACTATTTGTAAATAATTTTACATTATATATATATATATATATATATATATATATATATATATATATATATATATATTACCGTGTAGTGTTTGTGGCCCTGGGTTTCATGCTTTACTCGTTCATCAGTCTGATCCATGCATAAAGCATGAAACCCAGGATCACAGACCACTCACTGTAATATATATATATATATATATATATATATATATATATATATATATATATATATATATAACAGTTCTATCATTGATATTAGTCATTATTTAATGATACCGGAAAATTTGGTCCACCATTAATTCACCAAGTACGCTAGTGATAACCATAAACGATTACACCATATATATATATATATATATATATATATATA
Organism: Sepioteuthis lessoniana; assembly: GCA_963585895.1. Taxonomy (NCBI): domain Eukaryota; kingdom Metazoa; phylum Mollusca; class Cephalopoda; order Myopsida; family Loliginidae; genus Sepioteuthis; species Sepioteuthis lessoniana. Next base: position 55,269,545 of record OY757946.1, read on the forward strand.
TATATATATATATATATATATAAACTGATAACAACGATCCAAGTGGAAGGAATGATTTATTAACGGGTCGACACTATAGCGTTTCAGTTCTACTGAACCATCATCAGGACCATATATATATATATATATATATATATCTGAGAGTTGTCTACCTTAGACTATATTGTTTATTCTTTCTTATATACGTAATCACCTCCCTTAGTGAAATTCTGCAGTTAGTCAAAATGCCTTGTCTTGGAGTATCTTGTTCAACAGTTAAAGTATGGTAGTCTTAACCACTCCTTTCATTCATATATATATATATATATATATATATATATATATATAAACATTGAATTGATTCCAGATATGAATGTGGTGTTTGCCCTTATGCAAGATAGAGAATAACACAGGTCAACAACAAATATATTGTCTGCGTTTTTAAGCTGGAAATGTTTATTTTAATGACAAGAAGTATTCCGGTCCAATAGTTCTGGGTGATTATATCGGAAAGGGATCAGTTTGAAGTTATAAAACCATGTTTTCTGTGCATGTGGGATAGTAGGGACCGTGCTCTACATTACAGGAAGAAGGACTGGCCTTTGCAGGAGGAATTGGTGTCTTGCAAAGAAAGGAACGTCATCAACGACCCTCTGGTGGACAGAGACAGAATACTCTTCCCATCGCTGCACATCAAGTTCGACTTAATCAAGCAGTTCACGAGGGCTCTGGGCAAGGATGGTGTCTGCTTCACTTACTTGTGCCAGGCTTTTCCAGGATTGACCATGGAGAAGTTGAAAGCTGGCAACTTTGACGGTCCTCAGATCCGACAGCTCATCAGAGATCCAGAGTTTGAAACCTCAATGAACGAAGTGGAACTGGATGTGTGAAGAAGATGGTAGTGAAGAACTTTCTTGGCAACAATAAGGCCAGAAACTAGGTGCCCGTGGTGTAATGGTTACCGTCGTGGGAAATGGACACGGCGACACGAGTTCAAATCCTGGCCGAGACTAATTGCATTTCACATAGCACTAATACCCTTGGGAAATGTATGAATCCAATTATTCTCCCTCCAGCTATGGGCAGACTAGGTTCTTCAGCCTTGGCGGGGCAACTAGTCTAGGAGAAGGAAAACTCTGAATTCAAACCTGTTAAACTTCGCTTAAAAATTGACCTTGTGTCAATTTGTGCGGAAGGGTTGGTAAATATGATAAGACCAGAAACTACGCAGAACTTGTCAACAACATGCTGACTTCTATCAGAAACCTGGGCTGCAACATGAGCGTCAAGATGCACAACCTATATTCACATACGGACCGGTTTCCTGAGAACCTGCGTTCAATGAGTGACGAGCTGGGGGAGAGATTCCATCAGGACCTGAAAGAGACGGAGACCAGGTATCAGGGTCGCTAAGACGCAGTCATGATGGCTGACTACTGTTGGAATCTGAAGAGAGACCTCCCTACCGCTGAGCATTCCAGGAGTTCGAAGAAACGGAAGTTCAAGCCCTGAAGTTTGAACAATGGTGAAGCAACATGCAATTTACGTGTACTTACCTTTATCAATGCCCACCATTCAGTTTACAGTAATTGATGTTTCTATCAGGTAATAAATATATCGAGCACTTTTTACGTTTAGTTGAGTTGATTCTGCCGGTGTTTTTTTTTTTTTTTTTTTTTTTTTTTTTTGGCTCAGCATCACAGCACTATTTGATTATTTTCAAATAATATAGGTGCTGTTAGTTTTTTTTATTGAATTATTTCTCCCATATATCAATTTTTATAATCTCTACTTCCAAATTAAATAAACTGGGTCTTTTTCATACTATCAGAACCTTAAAGGTTAATTATATATATATATATATATATATATATATATATATATATATATATATGTGTGTGTATGTATGTATGTATGTATGTATGTATGTATGTGTGTGCGTGCGTGGGTGGGTGTGTCTTGTATAAATCCTTGCAGCAACACCCAACAAAACAGTAGCTGTACAGTTACTTTCCTCCCATCTCACAAACCATCCAAATAAGATGAACAAAAACATTCAGGGAACTCCAGGAGAAGTAATGACAATTTTATAAGCAACGTTCTCCTATGGACTCCTACACATGGACACACAATTGTTGGCCAACCAGCAAAGACTTACATACATCAGCTGTGTGTGAACACTAGATGCAGTCTAGAAGACCTTACTGGAGTGATGAACGATAGGTACGGCTGGTTCTGGGTTGATGATAATATATAACGTGAAAGCAGAAGGCCCGGTTCAGTCCTTAGTAACATCAGGTTCTGTACACAACCTAATGTACCAGTCCAAGCAAAGCTTAGTTAATAAAAAGAAGTTAAACAGCGGTGAGCCTGTTCAATTCCTGGAGGGGTGACCATTTATTAACATCAATTACAGAAAGCAGCCTCAGGCCAATGTGCAAGATTTGTAAACGATAACGCAATAACTGTCCAAAGATTTGTAAACGATAACGCAATTATATCTTATTTGTCATCTTTTTATTTTTAAGCTGAACATTTTTTTTTAAATTTCAATCAATATTTATTTAAAATTTTTATCTTTTCTAAAATGACTGACAATGTTTAATTGAAAAATATTTCAGGCCAGAAATTTGCCATGGCTGAAGAGAAGACTCTGTTGTCTTGGATATTCCGAAAATTTCATGTAGAGACGACCCAGGCGGAAGAAGACCTTCACCCGGAAATAAGCCTCGTGTTGAGACCAAAATATGGCATTAAAGTTAAATTAACAAAACGCGAATGAACGACTTTCAATCCCCCACCCCGACAAAAAAATAAATAAATTGTGGAAAAACATGAAAAATGTTTTTTCTATCATTTTAAAAACTTTTGGCTTTTGGTTTTGATGTCTTTAAAAAAAAGAAATAAACAAAAAATTACACGAAACGGTTTATAAATACTTTATTTCTCTAAACATTTAACGACTAATATTTAAGGAGTGTAAGACTTTTTAAAAGTCATAAATAGACAGTTACCGTATATACTCGTGTATTAGTCGATTTTTGACGACTGGTTTCGTTCTGTGAGGAATTATAATTTTGAAAGGCTGAAATATAATGCGAATGATCAGAAACGACCGTTGGCTTCAAAAATCCCTGCCATGAATGAATGATTTCTGTGACCACAAATCAAAAGTCGACAAATACGCGAGATCGACTAATACACGAGTATGTACGATATTGGAAGATACCAATAATAATAGTGATAATAATAATAAGAAGAAGAAGAACTTAGGAGTAACTTTTGCTTTCCAAAATTGATTCGATGAATTAATGATTTCCTAACCATGAATCAAATATCGATCTGTGTACAAAATCGATATAAATACAATGAAAACTTATAGATAATTATTATATACGCAATGGGATTAAAATGCTAATTAACTGATGTCAACGACATTCAATCTGGTGGATACTAACTTTAAATTTACAAAAATGATGATTTTTTTAAAATAAAGACTTAAACATTATCAAAGGTGTTTATCAATAAACAACATTGAACCCGAAAACCAATTATCAGCTTTTGGTAAAAGAGAATATGATCAATAGAATCAAACGCGCAGTTCTTTAACAGCAGTAATAATGTCTCTGTTAGTAAGACACGATTTATCTGACATCACACCGTGTCAGAATATAGCACAAAGCCATTTTATGCTAGGGTCTGCGCACGAATCTCGATTCGTGCACGGCAGGTGCAAAAATACTTGACTCCGTCGGCATTCTCCTAATGTGGTGCCTCAGGCACTATGCAATAAGCTCAGACCTGTTGAAGCAGCCAAAGATTCTGAAAAGGAACGACCCCCTGAGGCCAAGGTGTCATAGTTCACAAACCAGTGGCCAGGCCGTTGACTACTCTGTAAGCAAGACGGTATTTATTCAGTACTCCACAAGTACCAAAATGCAGCACAAGGCCCTTTTAACGTGGGAGCCGGGCGTAGGGTCATGGCCCAGACACGCCAAATGGCTCCAAAAATGCCTTGGGCTACATCGAGATTCCCCTAAAAAGGGGTGCCTCAAGGGCCATGTGATTAACTAAGCTCTGCTGGAACAGGCAAAAAGCAAAGTTCAAATCAAAACAGTAAATTGGACCATCATGAACAAACAAAGGCAATATAATTGTGTGTACGCGCGCGTCTGTGTGTGTGTGTGTGTGTGTGTGTGTGCTACTTAAGATAGTATTACTATCGTCCATTTAAAAAAAAAACTAAAGGCGTCTAAAAAAAAATAACGCATCTGATTGATTTTAACGCCATGTCAATATGCCTGTGGTTATTTTATGCCTTGGGGTTAGGGAATTGTGCACATCGTATGTTTTAAATGTTCAGTTTCATGACGACACTTGGATATCAATTCAGAGGAGATGATTGTGGTGTATTGATTATCGTCGAAGAAAATGGACACGGTGACCAGAGTTCAAATCCTGGACGAGGCTGTTTTCATTTCACATTGCCCTAATTCCCTGGGGAAATGTGTGAATCCAACATCTCTCTCTCTCTCTCTCTCTCTCTCTCTCTTTCTCTCGTGCTTTGCTCGCTGGATCCGCCTTCACAACTTCCCAGTGGGAGTGAAACCCCTTCGCAGAGGGCTGTCATTTTCGGCTGTCTTCACATCTTCGTGTCTAGTGTCCAACTGTCATGTTTACATTGTCGCGTTTCGTAGTCAACTAACTCTTTTCCTGTTTTCTATCCCGCTTCCACTGTCCAAACGGCTTTTTTGTTTGATTCCCTTCCAGCCAATCAGAACTCGTTGTCGATTTGATGCCGATCCATTTCTATTTTTAACCCGAGCGTTTCTAGTTATATTACTTTATGAGGATATCCAGTCCTTTTTTTTTTCTTCAAAGTGCAGTCAATAATTTTAGCTTCCTCATTTATTAATCTCAATCTATTCATATCTATCTATCTATCTATCTATCTATCTTGTGCCCAGTCGGCTAGGGCTGTAGAATACAACGACTGCTTCTATGCAGAGGGATAAGACCCCCACCAATGAGTGTCCTGGATATGACACTAAACAATCTGATGGTAGGGTTCCAGCAATGCTGGAGCTTTGGGAAATGCGGATTCCCCCTTCATTGCCATCGCTCCCAGGTCCACTCTGGCCCGGAGTGGTAGCACGTAATAAGGGTCCTATCTATGGGTTAAATAGAACTAAACGGTTGTTGGAGTTTACTGGAGGGTGCATTTAAACAACGTATTTATGCCGAAATGAATTGTGTACAATAGAACTGTTTTGACATTAAAACTGTGCACTTATGCTAAACTGAATTATCTGAAATAAAACTTTGACATTGAACTCTGAGTACTGTCCAGTTGGCTGGGCTCTAGAATACACTGACTGCACCTCTGCAGAGGGGTAAGAACCCCACCCCATGAGTGTCCTGGATATGACACTAAACAATCTGATGGTGAGGTTCCAGTAATGCAGGGGCTTTGTGGAATACGGAGCACCCCTTCATTGCCATTGATCCTACGTCCACTCTGGCTCGGCGCGGTAGCAACTGATAGGGCCCTATCTGTGAGTTAAATAGAACTAACTGCATACTTATGCTAAACTGAATTGTTTGATTAAACTGAATAACTTGAAATAGAAATGTTTTTGACAATTACACCGTACTTACATTTAAACTGCGTGCTTATGCTAAACTGAATTATTTCAAATAGAACAGGTTTTTGACATTGAAACTAAATTTACACTAAACTGAATAGTTTAACATAGAACTGTTTTGACATTTAACAGTGTGTAAACAAAATCTGTACTTATACTAAACTGAATTAGCAGAATTAAAACTGCTTGACTAAACTGAATAGCTAGAAATAGAAAAGTTTTTCACTATTAAAATGTACTTACATATAAACTGCGTGCTTATGCTAAACTGAATTGTTTGAAATTGAACTGTTTTTGACATTGAAACTGTATTTACACTAAACGGAATTGTTATATATAACAGCTTGAATGAACTGAATAGTTTGAAATAGAAATGTTTTTGACAATTAAATTGTGTACTCATGCTAAACTGAATTGTTTGAAATAGAACTGATTATTTACATAAAGATGGATTTAGCATTAAGTAACCTAAAAAGGTTGATATGCCATAAAACCAACCAACCAACCAACCATCTAAACTATCTAGGGAAAGATTCCGCGGCGTAATGGCTGAAATGTTGGACAAAGACCTCGAAGTAAAGTTAGTTCAAAATCCAGTCTCACAATTACATTTATTTTCGGACAAATAAATTTGAAAAAAAGTATGAACCCACTTATTATACAAGCCTTCATCTTGAGAAACATGCTGCGAGAACTTATAAAAGTTTTTTGACGAAAATTTCTGTAAAATCAATTGTTTGTAGATAATTGCATGAAAAAATGTTCAGAGCCATCAGCAATACAATAAGAAAAATGTATAAATTATTAAAATACATTTGTGTCGCTGTATAGAATCTTAGAAATAAATATTCCTTCAATATAATTTTGCAATATAAAACAAAATTATAAAATTTAATTAAATAATAAATAAATAAATATAACTTCTCACAAGTATTGATTTTTAAGAATAATTAAAAGGACCTTTTTATTGGTTGAGAATAAAAATCTGTCTTTGTGTAAATATTAATTTTATAACTACAAATAAGCAGACGTTGTTTAAAAAGACATGTATGACAAATAACGTCACAGTCAACAAAAACTTTTCGACATGAAATGACGTCGCTTCAAAATAACCAACATTACACACCTGAAAAGTAATGGATCTTCAAAGAGATCTATTCTTTGAAAGAAAAGAAAACAAAGAACCTAAGCTAAGTATTAATTTTATATGTGCTTTTATTTGGGTCTATATATGTATATATGTGTCTAAGTGCTTAAATATGTGCAATATAAATTTGACTCAGCTATGTGTTCACTTTTCTTCTAAAACCTTCAATAAAAAAAAAGTAAGTATTACGTTGGTTTATAATTAACATAAATATTTTAAGTTGGATTAAATAAATTTTCAAATAAGAAATGACATTTTATTCACTTTTTTTATGGTGTTTGTTTTCGGATAAATCATTTGTAGGACTAAAAAATTAAGCTTGACAATTTCATGAAGAATTTTTTTTGTCTAGTAAGTACCAAATTGGTTGCTATTTATTAAATTAAAAAAAACATTTTTAAATTATTTATTTCGGATTCATAAAATTTATTTTAATCTGAAATAAATTTAGAAGGAAGTAGTTTTAAAATATGAAACAAATTCCCTAGAATTGGAATTTAAATAGATGAGAGAGCATTTCCGTTTTCTTTTTTCTTTCCTTTTTTTTTTTTTTTTTTTGTTTTCTTTTGCTTTATTTCTGTTTTCCTTTTCTTTCTTTTTTTCCTTTTGCCTTTTTTGTTGATGCTGTTTTATTTTTAGCTACTGAGTTATTTCCCTTCTAACATGACTTTTTAAAATTAAGTTTTAGAGTTTTCATAGTTTTTAGCTTACAGAGTTACTTCCCTTGAACTATCAGGATTTTTTTAAATTGTTTTTATTTTGTTTTTAGCCACGAAGTTACTTGTAACTTGTAAAATCCATTTTTCTCTCATTTTTTTTATTTTACTTTTGTTTTAGCAGTTTTTTAAATGACATAGAAAAGAAAACTCAGTACATTTACTATAGATATGACGATCGAAAAGTTTAAAGAAATAAAATTTTGTTAAATTTGTTCTCTTTCCTTTTTATCCATTCCTCTAATTTCATTCATTTGTTTTTATATTATCTATTTATTTTGATTTTATTCTTCTATTTAATTATTTACCTTTGATAACTTTGAAAAGAAAATACAGACTGAAATGTAAGAATAAAGATGTTGTTTTAACAAAACTTAGAAAGAAAATTCTGTCGATAAACATTGGAAATTATGAAATAAATTTGTAATATATGTACTTGGGTTATGTTATTTGAGATAATAAATGAGAAGTACAAATATTAACTTTAAAATAGGAATTTTATTCTTCGTATACAACGCCACGTATTGGCTAGAAAATGTCCGGCGGTCAACACGTGTGTTTAGTGTTTGGAATCTCTTCAGCAACTGCTACTATCTCCGCTGATTGGCCAGAGGGAGAGGGAAAGCGAGAGAGAAAAGGAGAGAGAAGGGAAGAGAGAAGAGTGAGAGGCGATGGATTCTGGGATAGCATTCCTTGGCCGAGGTGGAAGTAAGGATCAAGATTTCTGTTGAGTTAGTATTGACTGCCCCATTTACTGACCTTAGTAAGGGAGGTGATACTACAAATTTTCGTTAAAAGTCAAAGAGACTTTTGAAAATTATGAACCACAACTCCTTCTGTTTCATAAAATATATTTTATTGGTTTGGGAATGAAATAAATAAATATGTTAAATAACAGCGAGTAACGATGAAAAGACTAAAGGTTAAACTCTTAGTAAGATTCGAATTCACGACTTTCTAGAACTTGAAGAAGCTTGATTATTCGTTCCAGTAGCGTAAGGTAAAAGTGGGAGGGAGTTCAAATCTTACCAAGAGCTTCTTTTTATTCTTGTCTACTCTGTAACGCACTGTATTCTACTCTTGTTGAAATAACGACTAAAGCAAAAACGTTTTACAATACTAAAGAAAATGTTATTCAAAATGAATAAAATAGTCAACCAATCTTCGTCTAGAAAATAAGAAAATTAATGAATGAATAAATAAGTAAAACATTCAAGTTTTATTCCTTAAAACCTTCTAATATGAACATTGGTCCAGTGGGTACAGTGCTCGCCAATGATCCGCGAGCCCTGGGTTCAATCCAAGGTCACGTCTATTCCAAAGACTTTAACAATGGTACTTAATGTCTCCTTGCTTAACAGCTCAGCAAGATAAGGTACGTATCGAGGGTAAAGTGGGGCAATCCAGGGAAAGAAATAGCGCCCTCCTCAACACCTCTATGGAGTTGCTATGGAAAAGGGAGCTATCTGGTCACCCTCGATTACGGTCGTCAACTTGACTTTTTACTAAATAATTGTGACCCGTTATAAAACCTCACACGCGCACACATAGACACACACACACACATACAATGTTTTCAAGCGGAGATAAGATTCTTACCTACAGAGTTATTTCCCTTGAAAAAGATTTTTTGAGGTTTAGAGTTTTAAAAAAAATTAATCAATAAATAGATAAATGAATAAATAAATAAATAAACGCTGTGGAACTTGAAGATGATGGTGATATCAGTAATAGTTGGTACCCTTGGGACGGTCCCCCTAAAGACTTTGAAAAGAGACTGGGGAAACTAAAGAACAGAAGAAGATTCTAATTATATCAAATTGTTTTGCTGTTAGTATTGAATGCACGGTGATGGGGATAATGTTTTAGTCGAGTCCCACTCTCCGACTATCAATATTAGCATTAGTATATCAGTGATATACTAACACTAAACACAACGGAAAGAAAGATGATATAAACTCCTTTGTACATACCAAGAATGTTTAATATTTTATATATACAATACATTTACTATTGGTATCTAAAGAATATAAAAGGTGTCTCAATAGTTAAAACTATACAGATATTTCTCTATGAGAAAACAGTATGTGGAAGGACTACAAAATAGATCAAGTTTTACTGGATAAGGTGAGATAGCTATGTGTTTTTTTTTACCGTTCTCAGACAGGGCCAGTGACAACGTCTCTACGAAAGGCGAAAAGAGATCGGGAATGAGTTTTGGGGAATATCATGTGACCTGTTAATTATTATATCTTATAACAGGATGCCTGACTATGAATCCATAGTTGAGCAAAGGGAATAGATGGATTCATGCCTTTTTCCCAAGGACTTTAACGAGCAGTGAAATGCTAACAGCTCTGTTTAGAATTTAAACTTGGCTCATTACGTCTTTTTTTTTTTTTTTCTACGACGTTTTGCGCGCCTACAAAATTGCGCCGTTTTGAAATTAATAGATTTGAAAAATACATGTCAAAACTGCGAGGCTTCCTATAGGACATACAAATTGCCGAAAGAAGATAATTATTTATTGTATCCCTTTCATTAGAGAAAGAACACGAATTTATAGGGGCTTGCTGACTTAATTAAATAGTTAAACAGTTCTATTTGATCCATAAATAGAACCCTAACATGAACTAACACGGTGAGTTAAAGTGGACCTGGGAGTAATCACAATGAAGGAGTACTCCATGTTCTCCACAATACAGAAGCCTGACCATCAAATGGTTTATTGCCATATTCAGGACAATCGTTTGGGAGTGGATTTTAGCCTTTTGCACAGATGTAGTCGGTGTATTGTACAGCATCTCCTGCCGACTAGGCTACAACTAGTGTTTCAATCAACTATTCTTAATACAAATAATTTGTTCATGATGATAAGTAATCAAGCATTCCCATTGAATACTAATCATTTTTAAACATTTATCTGATCAAAAAGATGGGACCCAGATAGGTACTGCCGCTCCAGGTCAGAGTGGAGCTGGGAGTCAAAGCAATGAAGGAGTACTCCACATTCTCCAAAGCTTCAAAACTGGAGCCTATAGAATACACATTTTTTAGTCTTAAAATAATCAACCCACAAAAATAGATAAGAATATTCTATTCGGGTCAAAATTGCATTAACATTGAAGTTATACTTTTATATTTTTCGACCAATCAGCTAGAAACACAAAATAAGAACATTCTAGAAAAATCGGCTCAGAAACTAATTAACAGAAAAATATCTAGGCTCCAAAATAAGTAAGCAATTATACGAATCTGATTGGTCAAGAAATGTCCGCGCGCTTGAATTTTAGGACCCGCAATAAAGCTAAACAAAATCCTATTTTTGATCCACTTTAGTTTCCCCCAAAAATATAAATAACGAAGAATTTAATTAACTAAGGCATTCCACTGCCAGACAGAAAGAGGCACAGACAACAGAAGGATTCGCACACATCACAGAGCGAAGAAGCATGCGATGTTCTTTTGTCGACTACCGAAACGTGACACGTTGTCGCCAAAGGTCATAAAAAAACGCACGTGTGGCCTTAAGAAAACAAAAAAGCCCATACTTACGGTCCTTCACGTATATACACACACGCATACATACGTATGTCAGTAAAGTCAAATTTTTATCCTCTTTACTTCGGCCAATTATGGATACGTTATTTCAATAGACTTTTCCAACATGTACATACACACACGCGCGCGCGCAGGCGAACAAATCATTTTTTATTCAACTGGCCATAGCTGTATTTTCTACATACACACACGCGCATATAAAATGAACATTTCATTTTAATTATTTCTATCATGTTTGTTATGATTATTAAATTGCTTGTTTCTTAATATTTGTCGTTGTCACATTCAATTTGTTTACGTGCTTGTAAAATTTGTGCTGTATTTGTGGAAACGAAATCTGAAAGTAACTTCAGTAAACTACGAAAGGTACTTAGTCCTCCACAAGCCTCACCAATATGTGCAGTTTAGTGTCATATACAGGACAATAGTTCTATTTGACCCATAGATAGGAGCCCAACAGGTATTAACCCCTTTGGGTCAGAGTGAACCTGGGAGTAATAGTAATGAAAAGGTGTTGCATACCTACGATGACGATAACAATCCAACGGTACAAACACATTTACAATGCAAATACTGGCAAATACAAAATACAGGTGACCCTATTGTTCAGGTACGAACGCATTTATTAACTTCTGACTTCGGTTCTTCGACACGAGGAGACAGACCCAATTCTTAAAAGTCTTTCGTATCATACTATGCTAACAACATCTTTCAATGGCTGAAATCCAACTCTATGCACCAATGACAGGAACTCAACTATCGTCTTCCATGGTCCAACCTCAAAATCCAAACTGCTTGGTCGGACCCCAACTTCAACTGTCTGCCTCAATGGCAGACAACCCAACTGTCTGCCTACATAGTCCCCAGTCAACTCCCAACTGACTCCAGCCTCATTTCCTACCTGGGTTTATAATGACAAATGCAATTAATATATCTTTTGAGCATGAGTGTAAAACTCTACTCAATGTCTGTGCACCTGAACCGAATAGTTCAAAGCCCAACCAAACTGAATGATAAAATATAATTAACGAAAAATGATTAATATAAAAAAATCATTTTTTTAATTATATAACAAAGGTACCACACTCTCCCCAGATCTCCAGAACTGGAGCCTCACCATCAGATATAGTTTAGTGTCATACCCAGGACACTAATTTTTTTTTTTGGGGGGGGGGGGTAAGAGGGGTCTTACTTCACTGCAAAAGGTGGGGACAGTCAGCATATTCTAAGCTCCGCTGACTGGGTGACTTTCACAAGTTTCACAGGTTGTAAGCAAATATGGTGGGAATAATTTGGGTTATTTTTATTTTTATATATTTTTTTTTAATCTATTGTATAATTACTAAGTCACTAAGTCAACTGAGCCCTTCCTACAAATGTCAGCCATGTCTTAAAAACCGGTTCTTTAACAAGCAATAACCATAATTATACCAAATGGATTTTATTTCGGATTTTAAAAGAGCAATAAAATGTTTCTGCTGGAGGTGCCCGTGGTGTAATGGTTATCGTCGTAGGAAATGGACACGGCGACACGAGTTCAAATCCTGGACAACATTGGGGGGGGCGTCCTCGTGGTGTAATGGTTAAAGCGATGGACTGCGGAATCGTAGTAGGCGAGTCCGTACTCCAGTCGCGCTATTACGTTCACTTTCGGGCAAATACCCTTGAGAAAGGTATGAACCTCCTTATCCTCCCAGCTATGGGTTAAATAGTACCACTACTGTTCTTCTTGGAGAATAGCTTTGCCATTAAATAACCAACAAAGGTTGATATGCCATTAAAAAAAAAATTCTAAATAAAATAATATGGACAACACTGGTTGCATTTCACATAGCACTAATACCCTTGGGAAAGTTATGAATCCCATTATTCTCCCTCCAGCTATGGGTAAATAGTAGGGCAGACTAGGTTCTTCAGCCTTGGTGAGGCAACTAGTCTAGAAGAAGGAAAACTCTGAGTTCAAACCTGTTAAACTCCGCTTAAAAATTGACCTTGTGTCATATCCTGCCCGAGCGGAGGGGTTGGTAAATATGAAAAAAATGTTTCTATTCTGTCCCAAAATTTGGTTGTCTGATTGATTGATTTTAATGGCAGGGGTTATTTTATGTCGAGTAACTAAACACGTTCATATTTACATTAGATTTTTACTCACGGTTATATGATATCAAGTATTCCTATCTAATCGAAATAATTTTGAATTAGTGAGGGTTCTCATGGTGTAGACGATTAAATGCTGCACTGCGACATCGTAGTAAACGAATTCAAAAATATTTCTTAACATAAGTTTGAAAATTCTTAGGATATTAACTTCATAAGATAAAATTATATTCAAAATATAATTGTTGAATATCCTTTCTGCCGGAGAAATTTTTCTTTTGTTGTAACAATTTTTTCTTTTGTTCTACCTGTTCGTGATAATAAACCGGATCTTAGCCTCTCACCCTGTGTAGACAAGTACTTTAACTAGTTTACAATTAAACATTAATTTTTCATAAAGTTAAGGTTTTAAGTATTCCAATCAAATACTAATGATTTGCAAGTAATTGGTTGGTTGGTTGGTTGGTTTTACAGTATGCCAACGTTTGTAGGGTTAATTTATGCTGAAGTCTTTTTTTTCTGTTTTGTCGATTTAACTTTTCTACTAACAATTAAAATGATTGTAACTTGAAACCTTAACCTGTTACGTTTTTAGTAACAAAAGAAATTGGTAGATACTTGCCCTGTTACATTGAGAAAGGGAGTAAAACAAATGAGTTGACGAGAATATTGATGAGTTCCAAAAACTTTAATGTCAGCTTGAGATATAACCCTGTACCGTGAGTCGTACAAAGGAAAGAAAGCAGTTGCGGATGTTGGAGCATGAATAAAGCATCCAACTTGAAGCCTTGGTCAAGAAGGAATGAATAAATGATAAAGGAATGATCTTCTAGAGAAAACAATGGTCCAAAAATTGAATGCGCTCTCCTCATGTTGATGTTGGTCTGTTCTGCTGCTAGAATGAGAGTGTTTGCACGGCATTTTATTCTACCCGGGAAAGTCATCCGAGTAGAATGGCTTAAATCATCCTCATTGGACGAAAATATAAATCGAAACCTCAACGGTCAAAATAATTCCCGCGCTAAACAATAAATTTGAAATTATTTCTTTCTGCTACACGTTTTTATGCAAGAAAGTTTTTCTTAAAATAATTCCATCAACATTAATTGTTGTTGTAAGAGTTGTTCCATTGCCGAGTCCATTTTTCTTTTAGAGATACGTGCGCGTTCCAGAATTCGAAAGAAAATCTTTGACGCCAAATTTGTGACGTTTTTACGAACAAAGAGAAATCTGAAAACAAAACTGAAAAAAGACGGACTCGTGGTGTACAAGAAGACATTTAGATTCATTTAACATCAGAGAAATGCGTCTATTGACCAGGAAAAGGAGCTGTTTTAACTTTGCGTGTAACTGTCAAATATACGTTCATGTGTGTCATGGCCGATTTCAAATCTGAGCTTATTGTTCCTCACGTGTATTAGCTCTTCCGGTTCCGACAATCTCACAATTTACTGTCGACGGGAGACAACTCCTTTTCTATCCCTCAGGATATAAAGGGAGTCGCCTGGATAACTTTGATATTTTTCTCTTTAAGTCTGATCCCTAAAATAAGTCTAATTTTATTTTGTCTACTTCATCAAGGGAACCTGAATAATAATAATGATAATAATAATAATAAATACCTTGACCTTGCTAGAGAATTGAAAAAACTATGGAACATGAATGTGACAATTATACCAATTGTGATTGGTGCTTTTGGCACGTTAACTAAAGGACTATTAAAGGGCCTGGAAGATTTAAAAGTTGGCGGCCGAGTGGAGACCATCCAAACAACAGCATTATTGAAAACTGCCAGAATACTGAGAAGAGTCCTGGAGACTTGAGGAGACTTGTTGTCACTCAATCTCCAGTGAAAGACCATCAGCTTACGCTGATGTGAAAAACTCTAATGAGTAATGAATAATAATAATAATAATATTTTAAATTTTTAATAGATTTTAAAGTTCCAGCGGACCACAGACCGGAAATGAAAGAAGACGAAAAGTTAGATAATTATCTGGATCTTGCCAGGGGGCTGAAGAATCAGTGGAACATGAAGGTGACAGTGATACTAATTGTAGTATGGGTCCTTAAAACAATCCCCAATTAGAAAAGAAGCTCGATGTCCTGGAAATTAGTGGAAGAATCGAAACAATCCCCATTAGAGCACTACTTACATAGGCAAAGATACTGAGATAAGTGCTGATGATCTGAGGAAACTTGCTGTCACTCAGACTCCAGTGAAAAAACATTAGTTAAATCCGATGTGAAAATTTTGATAATAATAGTAATACGCACAAACTTCTCTGGAATTTTGAGAAACAAATGGATCACCTAATCTCGGCCAGACGGCCAGACCTAGTGATAGTAAACAAAAAAGAGAGAACTTTCCAAATAGTAGACGTTGCCGTCCCGGCAGATCACAAAGTGAATTTGAAGGAAAGCGAAAAGAGAGATAAATACTGAGACTTTGCTAGTGAACCGAAAAAACTACTCGAAACCAATCTATATAGGAAAAATCTCATCAAAGAGATACATACCTGGGCTGTCCCTCCCCTTTGTAAGATACTCGAGACCATTTTTGAAGTGATAGGTTAAATGGTACTGCTACTTCTCGAAGGATGTCTTTGGTATTAAATAACCTACGTAGGTTGATATGCTATTAAACAAAGACACCAAACAACCCAAAACAACGCCATGAGGACCAATTCTATTAAAGCAAAAATAGATTATACTCGACAGAATATCAGGAATAGATTATGTGGAGAAAATAATGAAACAATTAATCCAATAATTAGCGAATGCAGCAAACTTGCACAAAAGGAGTAAATGTACAATGGGTGGAAAAGGTGATTCACGAGGAATTGTACTACAGATTGAAATATGACCATACATTTGTATAAGCACAAACCAGAATCCGTCCTGGAGATTGAGACGCATAAAATTCTCTGAGATTTTGAGATACAAACGGCTTGTTTAATATAGGCCAGAAAACCAGACCTAGTATAAGACGAGACACGACTGGTTGGGGAAGGTGATCCATTGAGAATTGTGCAAGAAATTGAAATTTAACCATACGAACAAGTGCTATATCCCAGAATCTGTCCGAGAGAATGAGCTGCACAAACTTCACTGGGTTTTTGAGATACAACCAGATCAACTAATCTCAGTTAAGTTATATTCTAATTATATTTTTTTATCATAATCTCGTGTATTCTGTTGTTCTAGCGGACCACAGAGTAAAATAAAAAAAAAACCCAAAACACACAAATATCCGGACCTTGCTAGAGAGCTGAAAAGGCTGTGGAACATGAAGGTATCAGTGATACTAATTAAAGTTAGGACCCTTGGAACAGTCCCCAAGGGGCTTGGAAGAAAGACTGAAAGAATTGGATATCAGCGATAGAATCAAGACTATGCAGACCACAGCATTTTGAAATTTGGCAAGAATTTTCACTCGTGTTCTGAAGAGCTGAATCGACTTGCTGTCGCTAGGATTAAAGCAAATTATAAACAATAAACAATCTCTTTCCACTTTTGTGGTTAAAAGAAAATTTTACAATTACTGTTTGTAAACGTTGAATAGTCTCTTTTTTAATTTTTATCAAAGCTTGTTAACCTGCATTCATCCAAATATTAGCCTCTTATCCTGCGAAGACGTGTACTTCAGCCAATGTAAATCTAAGTTGTTGTTCTTTTTTTTTTTTTTGTTTTTTGTTTTTAGTTTTTTTTCACAAAACTATTTTTATTTCTTAATCGTTCCAATGAACTTTATCGTTTGCAAACCATTGAAACCTGGCCAGCAAATACCAATATCTATAGACATATTTGTCGATTTTGCCACTTATCTAACGCGTACATATATCTCTACTAGTCATTCCATTTCTCACGCCAAAGAGCAATGTCTATCTCCAATGTTAAAGTGCATTTGTTCGCTCGAAAAGTAATGTCCGTAACGGTCCCTATCCTATGAGAATCACCAAATTTAAACGTAGAAAAAGATTCACGTGTGTCATAGTTTTCGAAAAGAACTTTTGCCCATTTTGCTGTCCAAATCTGGTGCGTATATGTAGACCAATATCACCAGCATGAGTCAGTAGTAGCCCAATAGTCTTGAAAAACAGACGAATCAAAAATATTAGTCAAAAATTTCACGACAGTAATCAAGTCTTTTCTTGGAAGTAATTGTAGGACTGACACGCAAATACGCATTTTAAAAAATATTACATTCACACAAATAAAAATTAATATTCATACAATATATTTTTTGTAAACTTAATAAAAATACGTCTATTTCAACTCAACCTCCTGTTATTTGTTTCCATTTTCTTGTTTTATTTATGATTCATTTCAGCATTAACATTTTTGTCACAGTTTCCGGAAGACTCCTCAGCTACAATATTAAACTACGTTTTGATGAAAACTCGTTACACATAATACCTTACAACAACATCCATGTTACTCTCGTTACGAGTACCACAGTCTATATCTTTTATAAAGGCAGACAGCCTCGTCGAGGATATCAACTCAGGTCACCCAGTCCATTTCCTACGACGATAACCGTTTCACTACGAACGCCTCCTAACAAACTGTTACGCATACACGTTACCCTCATAACATGCCTCCTATTTATCGCCATAGAAACAACAGCAGACATTGGTAGCAGAGGTATTGACCGAAATTGTGTTCAGCACAGGTTTTATGTGCCAGTCAGCCAGCATTTCGGTAAAAAAAAAAAAAAAAAAAAAACAGTTCACCTGTAAAAGATCGATGGACACCACTCTCCCTTGCCCCTTTCTCCCCCAGGTAAGACGAACACACGAACACAAAGAAGAGCGAGAGTAATGACTGCTTGGGGATGATTCAGTGTCGCCATGAATTTCGGAACATGCAGACCGCAAAATAGTTGACCTTCCCTCTTCACAGTGAACACGTTTTTCGTCCAGGGTCTTTTCTCATGAACAACGACAAACGGCACCCAGCTCTTTCCCGAAGCTACAGTGGATATTTGTACGCTGAAAAAAATCGTATGTTGTATTAAATTTTTTCTCTCCCCCCCTCTCTCTCTCTTAATTTTCTTAAAAGATAATCTCCCAATAATCATAATCTATCACTATCTGGAAAGATCACTTGGAATTGCCTTTTTATTCATCTTTAACCACTGTTAAATAGTTTTGCTTGTTTATATTAACCAACCTTAGAATAACTGTGCATTTTGTATACGATCGTGTACAAGTCGATATCGTGTACAAAGATCCTTCAAAAAGTTCTACGCCTCACCAAGAAAGAGGAGCCATAGCTGACCATTTTTGTTGTGGCAAATACAGCTTTGGTCTCAATACTTTTTGAACAAGCATAGTATTTTGAGGAAACTTAACGTTTTATTTATTATTCATTGCTGTCTTGGTAAATACAGCTTCAGTTTTGATTAGTGCGTTTCGTCTGAAGATTGCATTTTTTCAATTGTATGAAAATATCAGCTGACATGACATAATTCTTTTAATGTTATATATATATAATATATGTCAAGCACCTTTGACTTTGTGTCTACGCTATCCATGCGCGCTCACATATATATATCAAGTCATGCTGAAAACACGGATTCTCTCTCTCTCTCTCTCTCTCTCTCTCTCTCTCTCAATTGTCTAGCGCTCTAGGCAGGTCCTCCAGACGGCATTCTGTGTCCGCATATAGCTGATGAATAAAGATTTATGCAGGTCAGCCAACACTGGTGCATCCATGTGTGGGAACCCCCAGAAGAACTTCTCTGATGAGTTCATCCCTGCTTCTCCAGATGTGGCCAGCGCATATATATATATATATATATATATATATGGGGGGGGGTGAAAAATATATAAGTAGATCCGTGAAGGAAGATGTACATTAACTGTATATATTAAGAAATGCGAGACTCGCTGCAGGGACGAGTCGTTTATTCGTTTATTTAACTTAAAAATGATTCTTCATCACTGATGTATTAACGAAATAAGTTTTCAAAATAAACATTGTTCATCTCTCTCTCTCTCTCTCTCTCTCTCTCTCTCTCTCTCTCTCTCTCTCTCTCTCTCTCTCTTATCATTTTCTTCTCTTTCTTTCCTCACAATCAAAACGGAATGATCCATTTTTTTTTATTTGAGAGGATAAGAAGATGAACAAGAGTTGGTCGTCTGGCTAAAGTTATATATCATCTTCCACAGGTCCCCGTCCAATTTGTTTGCCGTTCCAACACCATGAATATCCGACAAGAATACAACAGTTTGATACTGACGATGACTGGAATATCACAGATATTGACGGGTAAGCTTTGATTTTAAATGCAAAAATACCTTAAACTAGTTAAAGTAGCCGTCTACACAGGGTAAAAAATTAAGATTTGAATCTCAGACAGGGCAAGACTGACAGACAAATGTCAAATGTCCATTTTTAATTCATAACGACCAGTTACAAATGGTAATCGTTACCATAAAATATAAATCGTTACCATAAAATATAAATCGTTACAATAAAATATAAATTGTTACCATAAAATATAAATCGTTACAATAAAATATAAATCGTTACAATAAAATATAAATCGTTACCATAAAGTATAAATCTTTGCAATAAAATATAAATTGTTACCATAAAATATAAATCGTTACCATAAAATATAAATCGTTACAATAAAATAGAAATCCACAAATTCAACAATTTTATTTTTCATATAATGATAACGTTGATATTTTACAGTGAAAGTTACTTTGTTGAGGAATATATTTTATTCCATTAAATAAGGATTAAGAGATTTATCGGTTTAAATATATTTGTTTTTTGTTTTTGTTTTTGTTTTTTTTTTGGGGGGGGGTATTGTTTGTTTTAGCTCTTTTTTTTTTTGACCGGGTCGTTTGTTCTAATTTCACATCACTAATTAGAAAAACTACGAATAATACTTATTAGTAATATTTAATTAAACTCCCAATATAACTAATTAGTAATGTTTACAAAAACGAGAATAATCATTTTTGTAAGACTATTTGTTTTTGTTCTTTTGAGGGGGGTTCAATTTGGAAATTTAAATTCCAAGCTGTTAATTATAATATCGCCCATAAATAAGTACATCCCAAACATAGGATCAAAACGAATATCATTTGGTATTATTCATTGCCAAATTCAACTGAACTTCTGTAACCAAAAATATGAATATGGAGCAATCAAAAATAAATACACACCTTATATATATTGATGCAATTTTATATTTGGTTACAGAGATGTTTGTTACTGATGCAGACAACGTAAATGACCAAGTGCATCTTGCAAATACTCCTGCTCAAGCTGAATCATCGTTTCATGATCTGGAGCAGGTAGCAAGAGGCATCGGTCTCTACATTAATTCAGAAAAAAGAAGATTCATGTTTTTTAAACAAGATGGTGCCATTAAATAGCAAAACCTCAAAAATCAGTAGATCAGTTTATATACCTTGGTAGCAATATCTCATCTACTTGCAACGATATCAACATACGCATTGGAAATGTATGGACTGGTATTAATAAGTAAACAAACATATTGATAAAATAAAATAAAACAAAAATTCTTCCTGTAGCCGTGTCAATTCTATTGTATGGTTGCACCACTTCGACTTTAACGAAACCTATGGACAAAAAAAGTTAAATGGGAATATCATGAGGATGCTATGTGATATTTTGAACAAATAGTGGAAGCAACGACCTACAAAACAGCAGCTTTACGGCCACTTAGCTCCCATCTCACAAGCCATCCCAGGAAGACGAACAAGACATGCTGGGAATTGATGGCGAGAAGTAAGCCCGAACTCATAAATGACATTATCTTATGGACCCCTACCCATGAACACACCAGTCAAGACTTACATCCATCAGCTCTGTGCGGACACTGGATGCCATTTAGAGGACTTACCAAAAGCGATGACTGATAGGTGCAGATGACAAGAGAGAGTCAAGTGAATTTGTGCGATCAACACATCTTGATGATGAAGATAATAAATTATAGTGTCCTGGCATCTTAGTTTAGAAGAAAATTAACATTTCATTTTTTCATGGTAAAGGTTTGCTTATTTCTAAGTGATATTGTATTTTACAAAGCTTAGTCTGGCATAGGGTCACTTAATTATGTGTGATGTGTTTGTCCAACAACGAATGCATAGCAATTTCTAATCAACGGCTTTGATCTGTCAAAATTAGTTGACACCAGGGTTATATTAAAGCAAGTAGGGGTCCTAGACTAGAAAACACTTAGGGGCTCCCAGCGTCTGCTCGCAAGAAACTTAATGAAAATTACAATTACAATCCATTCGTGAGATGTGACACATGGTAATTTTCAAGTGGAGTACAGCTGGTTGGAATTCAGTTATCTTTCTCTTAGACTGGTTTCCTAACCAAGGCCAAAGAACTCAATGTGCTCTACTATTTTCCCATTGCTGAGAGAAGTGGATTTCCCAGGGGGAATAAGTGTAATGGGAAATGCAAGCAGCCTTGTTAAGGATTTGAACTCGGGCCCCTGACTTCATTTCCTACAACGATAACTGTGACGCTACGTCCATGAATGTCAGTTTACTCGTAGAACGATGCTGAGATTTCAGCAACGATCTATAATAACCCCTAAAACAGAGGTTATACCCAAGAAATATATCTAATATCGACTATATGACGTGATACGGCCACTTACCTCCCATCTCACAAGCCATCCAAGTAAGACGATCAAGACATGCTGAGCACTGTTGGGGACGTAAAGATAAAGATGTTCTTTTATGGACTTCTGTACATAAACGCACAAAAGTTGGCAGGTTGTCAGAATTTGCATATATCAGCTTTGTGCTGACACTGTATGCAGTCTAGAGGACCTGCCAGGATAGAAGGACCCTAGGGACGGATGGCGAGAGTGAGAGTCAGAGAACTCCATCCTATCAACACGACTGGATGATGATGAATAGCAAGCAGATACTAACTTGTATGATCTGTACAAGGATAATCTCACCACATTCTGAGGGGGGGTCCTCGTGGCGTAATGGTTAAAGCGATGGACTATGGAATCGTTGTAAGCGAGTCCGTATTCCAGTCGCGCTATTACGTTCACTTTCGGGCAAATACCTTTGGGAAATGTATGAACCCTCTTATCCCCCCCAGCTATGGGTTAAATAGTACCACTACTGTTCTTCTCGGAGAATGGCTTTGGCATTAAATAACCTACAAAGGTTGATATGCCATTAAACAAAGAAACCTCACCACATTTTGAAGAATATAGTATCAAGAATATTGCATTGAAACACATTTTTGTCAAATTCTAGAATATATTAATAAAAATGTTTTATATTATTTTCAACTTAATTTACTTCATGAAATATCAAAACACTTTTGTCCCTGTTAAATGCACACGTGGTGTCGTGGCTAACGTACAGGACTGCGACATCACAGTGAGCGAGTTCGAACTCCACTCACGTTATTACATTCACTTTCAGACTAATACCTCCGAAAAAATGATGAACATCCTTATCCCCACAAGCCATGGTTAAATAGTACCACAACTGCAAGGGTAGCTTTGGCATTAAATAACCCACAAAGCGGGATAGTTTGGTTTCTTTGTTTAATGGCATATCAATTTTCGAGGATTATTCAATGACAAAACTATCCTTGTAGAACAGTAGTGGTACATAGCTGAAGAATAAGGGAGTTCATGCCTTTCCCAAAAGTATTAGTCTAAAATTATTCGTATTCGATCGGACCGTATGACAAAAAAACTCTTAATAAACAACAACATAAAAAATGTAAATATGAACGTAAAATGAATGCGATTCCCTAACCTCTAGGCATAAATTAAACCTAGTCAGATTGACATGCCGTTAAAATCAGACAATCAATCTTGACTTTGGTCAAGAGTAAACAGAAAATTAAATAAAACTGACTAAATAGCTGACTCCGTGAGTAAGAGACCTGTTCTTTTTTAATCAGTAATCTTAATATAACCAAGTTACCAAAAGGATCAAAGTGTAGTACATACTATTATTTAATGGCTTTCTATCACCTTCCCTTCGACCAAAAGTGTTTGATTGACAGGAGAGAATAGGAAAAAAATTGTTGATTGAGGCAAATGATGAGAAAGTTTGCATTTTGATTTTTAATGATTGAATTATTGGGTAAAAGAGGTTTAACATTTTAAAAAGCCTCTTTTAAGGGGCTTCCATATAAACTTTAGAATATGAAGCAAGTTTCCTTCTCGTTATGAACGACGGTTTAGAAACTCACGGAAATAGCTGGCCTGTATTACTGACACATTAATAAGCATAGAAACCAAACTTTAAATGCATATTTGTCGATTTCTTTCAACGCTGAGATTAAGTGGTCAACCTCTTTCTCTCCATAAACTTTTCTTTGATCAACCTTTTCAAGATTCCAACTACCCAAACTACAAGAGATATTACATATCCTTATCTGCGTCGGTGACAAGGATGCGTTCTATATGAAAGCCCTACCAAACACAAAGGTTACCTTTTTCATAAGAATATGCAAATAATATGCAAAATACAGTTTGGAAACGGAGATGGTCGACTTGAATTATTGACATATTAATTAATAAGTGTGGTAACCAAACGGCAAATGTGTGTTTGTCCATTTCTATAAGAAAATCTTATTTGGATGAGAAAATGCCGTCACTGTCGAGTGTGAGAATTCCCGTGACGTAATGACTAAAGGGCTGGACGGCAACTTCGAAGTAAGCGAGTTCGAACTCCAGTCGCGCTATTACGTTCACTTTCGGACTAATACCCTTGGGAAAAATATGAACCTCTTTATCCCCCCAGCTATTAGTTAAATAGTCCCACGACTGTTCTTCTACAATTATATCTTCGGCATTAAATAACCCACGAAAGCTGATATGCCATTAAACAAACCAAACCACTGTCGAGTATGCAGACAAGTTTATATATAACACTCATTTTTCTATCAGGTCTGAATGGAACAAATTTCACAGCTTCTGACGGTCAAGGTAGAGTAACACCTTGACCTTGCTGGAATATCGCTGTCTGTGTATCTGAACTAAGAATTAAGTCCACGCCTCCTATCGACCAATGAATAGCCGGTCGAGAAAGAAAACACACCTGCTTAAGTAAATATTTCAGGTTTCATTAAATAAAAAACTTAAAAAGAAAAAAATAAGTAAATATTTTTTTCTATGTTGTACAAATGCCGTAACATAGATTCTTTCACTTCGTCATTTGACAACAAGTGGGAATAGCTTTGTTCATTGGTAAATATCATAAAAAAGCGGGCGTCTTTTAAAGGTCATTAAAAGCTTTTGATTGACTTAGTAACGAGATGAAAATTGTCACTGATTTGAATTTCTTTTTTAAGTTTTATGCTTATTTTTCACTGAACGGACAAGTTCTGGCCTTTTAGCTAAGAGTAGCACCAAAAGCTAGATTCCAGGGAGCCTCCCCAGCAGGCAGCACCAGCCTCCTCACTTAAAAGAGGCAACAGCTGGATTTATAGCCTGGTGCCTGAAGCGCGCCATTAAGAGAATATCGACGGAATCTAAGAAATCTTTAAACACACCACAACAGGAGACTTGTTTCCTGCGAGGCACATCACATTAAAAATACATTGTGTCTATTTTAGCTGCGCGAGAAACTAGAAAAAATAATTGACAAGTTGTGAGAATAATTTAGAATCTCGGAAAAGTTGAAGAAGCCGAAGAAATTATCACTTAATCTCCATCATGAAAGAAAGTCCAAGAAGAATAAGGAAAGTAGAAGTAACACTTTGAATTTTATTTTCTCTGTATAAATAATATTTATAATAGAATTTATTTCAACTTAGCAATAAAATACGATAAAATGAAGAAAATGGAATTTAAAAGCATAAATTAAGAAAAATTTGAAACGGAAAATTTATCCCCTTTCATTTTATACTTATTCATATATCCCACTTAATATCAGATGTGTATTCATTTTGACCGGGAATAATAAATAGATGTTTATCAGCTCGACTTGGAATAAGTCATACGTATCTCATTCATTTATACGTGTTTAAAAGAAAAAATAGGCCAATGTGTTCAAGATGTCAAACTATACTCACAGAGAAACACATTCAATGCACACGTCAAATCCCTATAAGACATTAGTAAAAAGATAATATAAAGACGCTGTTGAAAATGTTGAAATCAACACAATAATCTCCACTTTCAAAACAGTATATATATATATATATATATATATATATATATATATATATATATGTATATACGTAGTGCCTTCAATAGGTTTCCAGACTTTTTTTGTACAGGCATTTAAAATTGTCATAGACTCTTGAAAATTCAGTATGTTGTTGCTATATATCGTATGAGATGACTGACCAATTAGTATGATTTCAAGTTCAAATGAACAGCTACAACAGCAATTGGAAAACACACTACTAAAGCTTGATTGTCACAGCTGGTGAATTTCAAAAATGCAATCTGGACGTCAGGACACTTTAGAAGAACGATATGCAATAAAATTGTGTTTTAAACTTGGTAAAAATGGCACAGAAAGGTATGGAATGCTTCAGAATGCTTTTCGACCATTCTGTATGAATCGAGCATCAGTTTTTGAGTGGCATAAGAGATTCAAGGAAGGCAGGGAGTCTGTGAGGGATGGTGAGAGGTGTGAGAGGAGTAAGGAAGTCAGAACACCAAACTTGGTTAGGGTTACTATGTAGAGGTTTTAAGGGAGTTCAGGAAGAGATTCCGTCGGAAGAGGCCAGCACTCTTCAAATCGGGTCAGTTGCATTTCCACCAGGACAATGCACCAGTCTACAATTCCATCCTTGTCACAAACTATTTGACCAAGATGGGCATCAAGACAGTTCCTCAGCCTCCCTATTGTCCAGACCTTGCTCCCTGTGACTTTTGGTTATTCCTTAAGCTCAGAGGCCGTCGTTATGAGTCAATTGAGATGAAAGAGGCTGTGACGAAGGCCACTGACATGCTCATACAAGAGTAATTCCATGGGGCCTTCCAGAAGTTGTTGGAACGGTACAAGTGCATTGCAACCGGAGATTACTTCGAAGGGGACTAGAGTTTCATGTGTGTACTATCAATAAAAGTGCCCATACGAAAAAAAGTCTGAAAACTTATTTAATGATCCTCACGCTCCCCCCATGGGGGTTGAGCACTCTGGCAAAGGAATTGTCGGCCGCCGCACGCATAATGCAAAGCTCTTCGAAAGAATTGAGCACTCAAGTAGCCGATAGGGAATAAAAATGTAAACAAACGGCTGCTGCTGCTGTTGCTAAATAAATACCTTAAAACCTCCCTTAACGAACGTGATCTGCTTGTTGGCCGAGAGGTCTGAGACTAAGACTAACGTTTCGATCCCAGCTTTGAGCGTCCTGCGTGTCTAGCCACACTGAAGAGTTCTGATTGAACGAAACAGTCTGTCTGTGGATGACAATATATATATATATATATATATATGCCAACAGAGAAAAATCTACCTAGGTTTCACCTAACCGGATAATCAGGACGATTCTGACAAAAGAAGGGTTGGAACAAAATTACATTTTCTTGGTTAAAAGGCAGTTAGAAAAAATAAAAATGAATAAATAAATAAAATTAATCTGAACTTTATCTACCAAGCAGTCAATTTTTCTTCTGCCTACAACCATTAAATATTTCCGACCATTCATCTTAATTATCATAGGAAGCTTTGGCAAGATTCTCCTCCATACGTAGATTACAGTATATTTATGGCATTTTTTTATTATCTCCCATCTGTATACAGGATCTGTAACAAGATTCTTTTTAATTTTTCCAAACATAGATAAACTAGTTCTATGTATATATTTCGTGAGCAAAACTACTTCTGTTATTGTAGTATCTTTTTTGAAAGGTCCTTGCGTCGAACCTATATATGTACTTTTTAAAAATTCTACGAACGTTACGATCCTTATATATATATACAAAACAAGACCATTTACAAAATATTCGTCTAAGGAGAAAATAATCAACTGACCATTTTATCGTATCCTAGTAATACCTTGATGAATAAAAATGTTTACCAACAAACTGTTCGCTTACAAATCATATATACAAAACATATTTGGCATTAAATAGCCCACAAGGGTTTATATGCCACTAAGTCAAATCCCCCCCCAAAAAAATTGTCAAACATGCGCTAACAGTTTATTTCTTACGTTAATTAATGAACTAATTCTTTAGGCCAGCGAATTTGCATGTTTACAGTTTCACTCATTTGTCACATTTTTCAGGTGTGATTTTATCCCATTTCCCCTAACACGGCACACTGACAACCAAATGAGTCATGGGAGAGAAGGGCTCTGACAAGTAACCTCGCTGTTTCCGACAACCTTATAAGTTGATTCGAAACATCTATCTTCTCTAATATACAAATGGTTTTTGAGAAAAGAAATTGTCATTGTATATTGATTGATTCGTTCTCTACGTCAATATTTTACTGTTAATTAAATAACTATTCATTGGATTAACAACATTATAGATTTACGTTTCGCCTCTGGCCAAACAAACGACAACACATAATATATATAAAAATATATATCAATTTCCTCGACGGACGATTGTGTGAAGTAGGACCAATCAGGTATTCAAATCGTTCGTCTATGAGGCCTGGGCCCTTCGGTGTAAGTAGACGATGGCCGAGAAAACGCACACGGGCAACGACGGGACAAGCTTCCGTGAACAGCGGAATTTTTCACTGTCTTCCGCTCCCGCGATCTCTTCCCATAACTGGCCAACGGAATATGCACTCCCACCGTCTTTGGAATGGCATGTTTGATCGTCATCGAGCGGAAATAACTGTCATGCAGTTCACAGGTCACTCTCTTCCGGTGCATCACTTTGTGACGGCACCGTGGGATTTTTACCTTGTCCCATATTGTCAGCTAAGCTGTATTTTACAATAGATTTACAATAGATACAGAATATTGAAAATAAAGAAGCATGTACCGGCTATAGACTTTTATTACTTTTCATATCTCCGACTTCATTAATTTTTCACTTTGTTCACACATGATTTTGTTACAATCCTCTTGCAGTTTCCACTACAAATCAGTTGCTGTTTTCGGTTTCATCTCTTTAATTTTTAGTGTGACAACCCGACATCTATGTGGGTCATCAAATTAGCAACGGTTTCCTATTGTTATAACTTGTGTTTCTTTTAGTTTGTTTAATGTCATATCAACCTTCATGAGATATTTAATGTCAAAGCCATCCTTGTAGAAGGACAGTAGGGTACTATTCAAGCGATAGCTAGGTGACCGGGGGTGGTCATCCTCCATCCCACCAAAAAAAAAAAACAGGGGAGTAGGTGAACATAATAAAGCAAATGGAGTTCAAAGTTGCTTACAACAATGTAGCAGTTCAACTCGTTAACCATTACGCCACCTCATAACTTAAGATGCAATTCTGAAAATGAATAATTGATATTACAATGTGGCCATATTTCGTTGGGAACGAGCATATTTGTTTGTTCTTAAGAATCATCCAAGAATATAAATACCAAAGTCTGGTCTTAGATTTGGAACACTATACTTTTTTTAATAAAAAGAAAAAAAAATTGCTGTAAATATTCTTAAAACTTACGTTATGTCAAACTTTTATAATAAAAAAAAAACAAGAATAAAGAAAGATATTGAAAAAAAAACGTTTTTTGTGAGGTTTTTTTTTTAATTTCTTTCTTTATTCTTGTTTTTTTTATTATTATAAAAGTTTGACATAACGGAGGTTTTAAGAATATTTACAATTTTTATAACAATAGAGCTGTACGAACGGACTGTTATTTATTTTGTAATTTCTATTCATTAATACCAGATGTTTCAGAAAATTAATATCATTTTATACTCCAATAAGTTGACCAATTCTCATTCAAATGATCTCAAATTTTAATCGCATGTGTAGAAACAATTCATAATTCTATGTTTAATATTTACAAGTCTTTTCTTTATATGGAGAGAAATATCATTCACAGGGAAAGAAACAGCGTTTCAAAATTTAGTATAGAATTTCGAGTTATTTCGACTCGTGTTGTTAAAATTTGAAATCATTTGTACGAGAATTGATCAAGTTATAGATTACGAAATGATATTAATTTATCGGAGACACCCAGTATATCTCAAATGATATCAAATTTTTCGAAACATTCTGTTAGACGCTGTTATATGAGAGAGAAATAAGATGAGAAAACAAATTTGGTAGAGTGTTTATATATTCATAATGATTTTTTACTGTGTACAAGATTCATTGAATAAGGATTTTGAAAAAGATTCTAATTTAGAAAAATTACTTAGGAACGTTTCAAATTGATCCTTTTTTTCACCAAATTATTATCTTACTGAATGAAAATGTCATGATAAATCTATAAAAATTCCACCCAAATTTCAGGTCCACAGGGAGGACATAAACAATCAAATGATAGCCCGAGAATTCATCTCGGTCTCTTTTACCTCTGTTCTTTGAACAGTAGAGACGGTGTTTCTTCT
The DNA here is from genome assembly GCA_963585895.1 of Sepioteuthis lessoniana. Taxonomy (NCBI): domain Eukaryota; kingdom Metazoa; phylum Mollusca; class Cephalopoda; order Myopsida; family Loliginidae; genus Sepioteuthis; species Sepioteuthis lessoniana. The sequence goes on from OY757946.1 coordinate 55,299,169, forward strand.
CCTGTCTATTGTCATTGTAATCTAGTTCATTAAGTATGTTTTTTTTTTCATTTTTTAATCCCCTTTCATATACTGCTTGTTCATGGAACAATATGTGCATATTTTATCTGTTAGGATACGTTTGTTTTTCTTTTAAATACAACTTGTATGTATATTATGTGTGTATTAAATGTTCCTATATGTGTATATTACTGGACCATTGCCCTAATGAGTAGAGAGTTCATCAATGGTCTGGGAGACCGGGGTTCAATCCCAGATCGAGTCATACCAAAGACTCAAAAAATGGTACTTGATGCCGCCTTGCTTAACACTTAGCATTATAAGGTAAGGATCAAGGGTAAAGTGGAGCAATCTAGGGAATGGAGTAGCGCCCTTCCCTACACCTCGGTGTAGTAGCTATTGAAAGGGAGCCTTCGGGTCACCCTCGACTAAGGTCGCCAACTTTACTTTTATATGTGTATATGAGATTGTTTTTCCTTCCGTTTATTCAATGTAACAGTGTCATATGCTAATGGTAATATTGCACCTTGGTTAGAGGTAACTAAAAAAATGTATCTTCCCTAGCACCAACCAAACCGATAATTGAATTATCTGGCTTATCTAATTTTCTAATTTCACCATCGGGAGTTTAAAATGAAAATTGCGAAAACTGAACACGAACAGCAAAAATGTTAAAGTTACTTCTTTTCTCGAAAAAAAGCATTTCGAGTTTTACCTAGTTTTTATTTTTATGTTTATTATGGTCGATCGATAAAGAAAATTAACCAAAGAGTCACTGAGTACTTTGGAATACGACGAAAAGCAGGGGAGAAGGAAACAGAAGTTGACATATAGAAAAAAGGGAAGAAAAAAAACGACTGAAGTCACAACACTGAACAAATAGAATTTCTTTATTTCCTTTTTATCCGAATCGTTTGTGAACTGAACCTGACCCCCCCTCTTTCTCTCCCCCTCTCTTTGTTTACGTAAGTCTGGGTGCATCTTTGAATGCACATGTGGTGTAACGGTTATCGTCGCAAGAAAGTAGACTCGGCACACCATATTCAAATCCCGGACAAAGCTATTTGCATTTCCCATCGCGCTAATTCTCTTGAGAAAAGAATAAACTTATTTTTTCTTCCCACGTCCAGCTATGAAGCTATGAGTCAAAAACTAACGTAGACATTCCCACGATGTGACAGAAAAATAACACAGCCTGGTGGTATTGTAAGATACTGCTGCAACGCTCTTGGCGAGAGTTACTTATATATTGGTCCTATATAACCATGCTTGACTTAAAATCATTATCTGAAGAAGACTTTTTTGTCTACATAGTAGATTTTCCCGGGTTTTTTTTTTTTTATTCTTTTCTTTTTTCTTACACGGTGTGGCAGAAGTGCTTGCCCCATTTTAAACTATCACTTACGTGGCTCAAATGAAGTTAGGCAAGCGGCAATGCAGGCTCCATCGACTCAATCTCTTACCAATCATAATGATGTCTTGGGAGGTGCCCGTGGTTGGGGTTGGGTAAATAGGATAACGATGTCTTGGACCTGCGCACACTGTTGGTTTGTTACTAAAACATTGCAAGAGTGATGAATCTGTAATTGCTACACATAGTTTTTCATGCTCGTTTCTTGTGACATTAGAATGAGGCTGTTCTGGGTAGAAAATCGATATTGCAATTGGTTGAAAATTCTACGGGATCAGCATTATATATATATATGTATATATATATCATCATATCATGCTGCTAGCACGGACTTCTCAAACTCTCTCTCTCTCTCACCATTCGTCTCTATCACCCATCGCCTCTGGCAGGTCTTCTAGACTACATCCTGTGTCCGTACAGTGCTGTTGTAGATTGATTCTAGTTGGTTGTCCAATACTTGCACGTCCGCGTGAAGAGGTCCATTGGAGACGTCGCTTATGAGTTTATTCTTCCTTCTCCAGCAGTGTCCCGTATATCTTGTCCGTCTTACTTCGACGGTTTTTGAGATGGGAGATAGGTGGCCGTGCAGCTACTGTTTTATGGGATGTTGCTCCCTGGTTTTTATTCAATATGACTCGTAGCATTCTTGTGCAATTCTCGTTCAGCTTTTTTCGATGCGCTCTGTCAGCGTCCATGTGGTGCACCATACAGTAGAATCGGCACGACCGCTGGAAAAAAATACGTTTTATTTTATCGGATAGGTTTGATTTCCATATGATTGATTACCAGTTGATAGCAGTCCATGCCTTCACTAGTCGCATGCTAATGTCATTTTCAGTAGATGAGATGCTGCTTCCGAGGTTGTCAAACTTACCCACTAATTTCAGAGAGCCACCATTTAGAGTGGAGATGTCTCGTTTTTTATTGAAACACATGTACTCCGTTTTGTCTGCATTAACATGGAGGACAATATTACCTGCTGCCTGCATCAGACTATGCAGCAGGGATTCGGCTTGGGTAGGTGTATTTGCAAGAAGCTCTATATCATCTTTGTAGTCTGCGTCTGTAAGAGTTTGTGCGGGGTATTGTCTGCTTCATGCCTTTTTTTAAGCGTAAAGCTATATTCTTTCATTAGATCTATCGACCCTCTAAGTAAGTAGTCAAAGAAATATATATATATATATATATATATATATATATATATATATATCAAAGAAAACTCAACGGATATTGTGTCATTATGGATTTATTTCGACAATTCGTTTATTACAACAGCTATTTTTTCTATGCATTCTTATATCTCAATTGCCATACATTAAGCACTAAAAATCATATGAAACTTCTCATATATTCTATATATGAATTATTCCATATAAGTCAATTTTGGACTTAATTCGTATGAATGATATATATGTATATATATATACTTAGGTACATAAACGTATATATGCACACACACACACACACACACATATAATCCGTGTATATACATACATATTATATACATACGTACATATACGTATACACACACACACACTTATATATATTGTCATCCACAGACAGACTATTTCGTTGTATCACAACTCATCAGTGTGGCTAGAGACGCGAGATGCTTCAAACTAGGATCGAAACCCAGCTGAGTTTACGCCAGTTGGATATCGTACCGTAAGCGAAGGAATTTCACACATAGCCATCATTTTTCCTTTGTTTACATGTACGCTTAACGGCTACTGGAGCACTCAATTCATTAGAAGAGCTTTGCATTACGCGAGTGACAACCGGTAATTTCTCGCGGGATTCCTCAATCCCCAGAGGTGGGAACATATATATATATATATATATATATATATATACACGTACGAGGATCATTAAATAAGTTTCCAGATTTTTTTCGTGTTTGCACTTTTATTGATAGCACACACATGAAACTCTAGACCCCTTCGAAGTAATCTCCTCTGGCTGCAATGCACTTGTTCTACCGTTCCAAAAACCTCTGGAAGGCCCCATGGAAGTCCTCTTATGTGAGCGCGTCAATGACCTTCGTCACAGCCTCTTTCATCTCCTCAATTGTCTCATAACGACAGCCTCTGAGCTTAGAGAATAACCAAAAGTCACGGGGAGCAAGGTCTGAATTATAGGGAGGCTGAGGAACTGTCTTGATGCCCATCTTGGTCAAATAGTCTGTGACAAGGATGGAGTTGTAGACTGGTGCATTGTCCTGGTGGAAATGCCACTGACCCAATTTGAAGAGTGTTGGCCTCTTCCGACGGAATCTCTTCCTGAACTTCCTTAAAACCTCAACATAGATTTCCTTGTTGACTGTCTGTCCAGTGGGAACCCAGTGCATGTAGATCATGCCAGTGCAGTCAAAAAAAGGGTTCATCAAAAGTTTGTGGGTGGATTTGCTCTGTCTGGCCTTTTTGGGTGTGGGAAAGCCAGCATGCTTCCACTGGGAACTCTGTCTCTTGGTCTCTGGGTCATAACAGTAGATCCAGCTTACGTCGTATGGCATTTTTTCCAAATTTAAAACAGAATTTATGGCATATCGTTCTTCTAAAGTCCAGGTTGCATTTTGGAAATTCACCAGCTGTGACAATTAGGCTTTAGTAGGGTGCATTCCAATTGCTGCTGTAGTTGTTCATTTGAATCTGAAATCATAAAAATTGGTCAGTTATCTCGTAAGATGTATAGCAATAACATACTGAATTTTTAAGAGTCTACGACAATTTTAAATGCCTTTAAAAAAAAGTCCTGAAACCTATTGAATGCACCACTTATATCCTACTTATGATTATTATAATAAATTGGTGCTCGTTTTGGTTATGACGTTATGGAACTTACTATTTATTATTTTTAAATAAAAGGTGGCAAAATTTACAGTTTAGGAAAACAAAAAGAATGTCAAAGGTATGTATTTACTTAGCCTTCCCCCATGAGTAAGATATGAAATAAAAGTTTTTCTTGTTCTAGACCGGTGACCGGTGACCTTATCAACTACTTTAATCATAGCTAGAGGAAGAAGAGATGCATTAATACATTTTCCGAGGGCATTAGCACAAAGTGAAGGCAGTCAGCCTCATCCAGGATTTGAACACGGGTCACCGTTTCCATTTCCTGCGACGATAATCGCAACGCTAAGCACGCTGCCACTATAGTGCTAACTGTAGCTCAGTCAGACGTGGATTGAGAATGTCGCACTTATGCATTCCTGTTTCACCATAAACTGCTGTTTAAAAACTATCTAGATAGGTATTTTATTATTTTTTTAAAATTGGTACTAACGTGTCTAGGCATCATCTTTTTATTATATAAGTTGATCTGCTGCCCACACATCTACTTACAAATCTAGACTATATCACTTTATTATATAAGTTGTAGATTGGTACATATATCTAATCTAAATGTCCGGAGCGGTGAGTGTCTTCGTGGTGCAATGGTTAAAGCGATGGACTGCAGAATCGTAGTAAGTGAGTTCGAACTCCAGTCGCGCTATTACGTTCACTTTCGAGCAAATACCCTTGGGAAAGATATGAACCCCCTTATCCTCCCAGTTATGGGTTAAATAATTCCACTACTGTTCATCTAGGAGAATGGCTTTGGCATTAAATAACCAACAAAGTTTGATATGCCATTAAACAAAGATACCAAACCTAACTGTCGAGACATTATCAATCAGTTATGTAAATTACTTACCGGTCTTCTCGAAAATGTTAAAACTTTTTTAAAAGTTTCAATCTTAATATTTTTTATCACACATTGTAAACAGTGTAATTGCTGTAATTATTGAATTTGTCGAACGTATCCTGACTTTGTACTAAGCCCTGCAGGCAGTCTGATCGCTAAGTCCTGCAGACAGTCTGATCGCTAAGTCCTGCAGGCAGCTTAGTCGCTCCGGTCACACGTTCAACCGCTATAGAGCATCATTATATGATCTTACAGACATTGTCTCGTCACGAAATGAGGAAAGGCATGCTCAGTATTATCATTAGCATCAAACAATTAATTTTTTATCTATATTTTCTGTAATTAATCCATAAAAACAACATTCCTCACAACTTTAGATGTTTCTCCAATCTAGCTTCTTTTCAGAATTTTGATTTGATCTAGGGTTTGGCTTACCAAATCTTATTCGTTTGGTTTGCATCGACCAGATTTTACTTGTAACCTATTATCCATCTTTTACCTTAAAACACTTAGATCTTACATCTTGTGTATTACGTTCCACCAAATTCATATTAAGTATTTCATTATTACAGATTTGCATCATATATTGCATAATTTATATTACCTATTATAACCTGTGGTACCCGTGGTGTAATGGTTATCGTCGCAGGAAATGAACACGACGATACGAGTTCAAATCCTGGACGAGACTGATTGCATTTCACATAGCACTAATACCCTTGGGAAAGGTATGAATCCAATTATTCTCCCTCCAGCTATCGGTAAATAGTAGGACAGACTGGGTTCTTCAGCCTTGGTGAGACAACTAGTCTAGGAGAAAGGAAAACTCTGAAAACAAACCTGTTAAACTCCACTTAAAAAATTGACCTTGTGTCATATCCTGCCCGAGCGGAGGGGTTGGGTAAATATGATTACCTATTATAACCCCTTACCTATGATCTTTACCTGGTATCTAATACGTTCAACACATCGCCTTTTACAAAAATGACCTCTAACGGAATAAGTAAATCAACTCTCACGTAAAATAAAACCGCGACTCAACTAGGTGCCGGTGTTTGGAGTTTCATGTTAAAACATATCATTCATCTGACACCAAATAGGAAGAATTCGAAGCTTTTATACCAGGTGCAATTCAAGTGATCATTTTTTAAAAATCTTTTTTACTCAAGATCTAATCAATTACCAAGTGTCAAAAAAGAAACCCATTCATCCCAACCGATAAAATGAAACGCAGTTTCTTCCAGGCAGCGGTCACATCGATACTGCTATACGGGTGCACTACATGGACGCTAACAAAACGGCTGGAGAAGAAGCTAGACGGCAATTACACAAGAATGCTGCGTGCAATCTTGAACAAGTCCTGGCGGCAACACCCCACAAGACACCAACTGTACGGCCACCTGCCACCTATCACGAAAACTATTCAAGTTAGACGAACCAGACATGCAGGACACTGCTGGAGAAGCAGGGACGAACTCATAAGAGATGTACTCTTATGGACCCCCACCCATGGCCGTGCAAAAGCAGGACGACCAGCACGAACATACACTCAGCAGCTATGTGCGGATACGGGATGTTGTCCTGAAGACCTGCCTAGGGAGATGAACGATAGGGAGGAGTGGCGAGAGAATGTCAGGGATATCCGTGCTACCAGCGCGATATGATGATGATGATGACGTTTATTTGGTATATTTCTGTTTTAGGTGCGTAGCTATCATCAATTTCTGCTCTAAGCACAATTTGCTTTTCTTACTGCTTTTCGTATAACTAGGTGCTTTTTTTTTTTCACTACACTCCATCTTATTTTAATCATTGCTGCTTTCCCTCTTCGTTTTTTCCCTGTTGCCGAGACTCAAAATAAGCTGACTGTATGCCCTGCAGAAGAGTAAGACTCTTACCTCATAAGGATAGGTGTCCTGGGTATGACACTAAACTGCATCCGGTGGTGAGGCTCCATTTCTGGGTATAACGCTAAACTGCATCCGGTGGTGAGGCTCCAGTCCTGGGTATGATACTAAACTGCATCTGGTGGTGAACCTCTCGGTTCTGGAGCGCTGTGGGATGTGAAGGACCCCTTTATTGCCATTACTCCCAGGTACACTGTCAATCGAAGTGACTGTACTTGCTAGGATCCTATCTTATTTCCTTCATTATCATTGCTTTTTTGTTATTTGAATAAAATGATGAAACTATTTGTTTTATTTTGTAGAATCAAAAACGAGACTCCGATGTTGCTCATTCAGAGATACAACGGCTTTTGTCAAGGCATCCGAAATAACCGTCTAGGCAGCATAACGGAGGAGGAGGAGGAGGAGGAAGAAGAAGAGACAGTAGGCCGAAAGGTGCCGAGATCTAGGAAGAAACGAGAGACTCTATACAGTCGACATAGCCTTGACTCTACCACAGATTATGCCTCAGATGACGAAGAGGAGGATAAATACAATGGAAACATTAGCAGATTTCAGGATCAAATGATCGGGAAATTAAATCAGGCACATTTTCAAAGAAAGGTTCAGTCAACTCTACGATCCAAACATAGATTTACGAAAACTGCACATGAGAAATGGCCCTATAGTTCTGCTGTGCATATCAGAAACATAGATAATTTCCTTCTTCACAAACCAATGACTTTTGCTAGGACAAAAAATGAAATTATTGAGTATGGACTTAACTCCGAATCGGAAGGTTTCCAGACACTTTCGGAAGAATCCGAAGTATGTGAATCTGAAGAATTTTTATCGGAAAAAAACATCCAAGTCCAGATGTATCCTCAACTAACACCATCTAAAACAAACTCCACTTCTCGTATTCCGAAATCAAGAAAATTTCAAGATCTTCCCAATGACATCGACTTTTTCCAAGAACCAAATGACTCTTCTTTTAAATCAATCAATCAAACCGAAAAATCAATTGATGATTTTCCTCGATTATCTGAAAATGATAAAGACATTCATATCAAAAGCTTTTCGACGAACTTGACCGGAAATGCTCGAAAAGTGAAGGATAATGACATCACATCTGGTTCAGACTTGACCGATGATAATTTTTATAAGACTTTTCTTCCATCTAGTCTCGCAGAAAATGAGAGCATCACGAAAATTAACCCAATCGCCATTCTTTATGTAAATCAAAATGAAGAAGAAAAGCCACTCGACGACGAAGGACTCGAAAATGAGTCGATGAAAACTGAAGGCCAACAAAAAGAAAATATGGAAGCAGAATTTGTTTATTCAGTTGAAGAATTTCCACATCCACCAGACCATTTTTTCGATTTCGATTCGTTTTCGATCTCATCGATTTCCCTTGTGACTGGTAACGACGAAGAAAAAAGAGAAAGCAAGCCAAGTCTGTCGATGCCCGAAGATGAGCAGATCTATCAAAGCAGCGGCCATATCACTTTTGTAATGAATAATCGAAACAATGAAGAATCAGTCGACAGTTCCAGTGATTGTTTCTCAGAGTTTGCGCGGCAGAGTAGCCGGGAGAGCGACTTAATTTCTGACTCTGTCTCGACCGAATTTACTTTCGAAGTTCATCCAAGTGAACAACATTCCATCAGAACCATTTCAATGGCAACTTGGAAGATAATGCCAAATTTGGATAGTAGCGACAGTGGCTTCATGGACACTTGTATGACATCAAAACCAGGAATGTTGGTTGAACTGAATAAAGATGAAGAAAAGACCAGACAGGATCCAGGAGACGTTGAAGATATACATACAAAACAAATATCTGATACCATACTTCAGTCCATTCTCAGCCTTAAAAAAAACTGTCCAAGAATAGGTTCCAAAATGAATCACCAAGATAACCTCTTGCCTCAGTGCGAGACAAATCTACAAACGAATTTGCCTCTTAACAATCAAAGATCCTTTGATATTACCTCAAATAAAAATTTCAATCAAACATTAAAAAAAAGAGAATGCAGTATAAAAACAAATGGCAGATATTTACCCAACGAGTCTCATTACAAACAAGAATCTGTTGACACGGGATCTGCTCTTTCTGAGAATCAAAATTCCAAGTCGGTATTTTGTCTTGATCATTTCCAAGGAGACCAAAGTACAAAAGACCGCCTTACTGCTGTTCAGAATATGATACAAAGAGCCATTACTATCGATAAAGTCGGTTATGCATCAACCGACAAATCTTGCCAAAATAGAGGAAGACAGTGGATATCAAATCCTGGTTCAGAAACCGTAAGAACTGTAGAAACATGATATAGAAAAGCTTCACGTTATAAAAAATAAGTAATCATTTGAAAATAAAACAGTAATTTTTACGTCCTTTTCTTTTCCGTGTTTGTAAATTCCTAGTGGGTCCTAGATATGACATTAAACTACATCCAGTGAACGGAGGCTCCAGTTCTGAATCTCTAGGGTATATAAAGTAACTCCCTCGTTGCCATTACCCAAAAGTCCACTTTGATTTGTTAGTGCTAGTGCCTCTTCTAGCAGTCAAAAAGACATTTGAAAATTAGTATAAGATAGGAATACTCGAAACCGAATATCTGTGTGCAAACTATTTGTATTTGTGGTCCTATGCTAATCACAGTACTTAATTAGGGTCTTAGTTCCCTGACTACCGCATGCGTTTCCGGCTAGTTGGTTTATCAACTCCCTCTGTACCCACGCTGCGTTTGAAAGATCTACAGATGGGGGATGGCACAATCTATCCGGAACTTCTGAAAATTCAAAGACAAGAAAAAACTGTTAACAAGTAACAATTTATCACAACACTATATCAGTCACCCCCTTCATTGCCATTACTTCCAGTTTCACTCTAGAGTCATAGTAGCTTTGAAGATCCCATCTAAAATAGATGTTTAAAAATTATTTCTATACAATAGAACTAGGTGCAAAAAAAACCTTTAAGAAACAACTAAAAAATATAAATAATCTTATGAAACTTATTTGGTTCCTTTAGACTGAAAAGTTCGTATGATGACTTACCAATGGGACCCTAGCACTGAAACATCAACAGAAGTGTGTGGACCGCAAGAGGAACTATGTTTGAAAATAAACCTCATTTGATCAAATTTCATGTGAACATCTTAGCCCAGTCAGCTGGGGCTGCAAAATAAACCGACTGCATCTCTGCAGAGGGGTGTCCTGGATATGATACTAAACAATATGATGAAGTTCCAGTAATGCTGGAGCTTTGGGGAATGCAGAGTACTCTTTTATTGCCATCACTCCCAAGTCCACTTTGGCACCTGATAGGATCCTATCTACTGTGTACTTATGCTAAACTGAATTGTTTGAAGTAGATCTGTTTATATGTATAAAGATCGATTTAGTATTAAATAACCTACAATGGTTGATATGCCATAAAACCAAACCAAACCTTAATCAGCTTGTAAAATTTTTAGCTGAATGTACAATGAACGCAATTCCCTAACTTTTTGGCATAAAATAACTCGAGACTGGTTGAAATACCATTAAAATCAATCAACATAAAGTGCTGTATAATACAATTAAAATAAATATGAAGAGACAGGCTTACTAACATGTAAATAAGTAAATATATGCATGTATGTGTATATATATATATATATATATATATATATATATATATATGTAAAGTTGCTGACTGTCAGCAAAGGTGATTCAAAAGCTCCCTTTTCAATAGCTACGACACCAAGGTGTAGAGGAGGGTGCTACTCCTTTCTCTGAATTGCTCCACTTCACCCTTGATCCCTACCTCATAGTGCTGAGTGTTAAGTAAGGAGGTATCAAGTACCATTTTTTGAGTCTTTGGTATGACTCAACCTGGGATTGAACCCTGGTCTCCTGGACTATTGGTGAACACTGTAACCATTAGTCAAATGGGCTGGTTAAATTATATCTAATGATATAGGTATTGATTGTATAATGCCTAATAATATCCATATTGGTTGTATAATTCTCAACTAGAAATAATAAAAATCCAGATATCTTTGGTATAGTAGAAAAAAGTTATTTCATAAAAAGATTTGTATAAGCGTATTTATTCATAGGGGATACAATATATAGATATTGAGGTTTTTAATTTTGTTCAGAATAATTTTTATTGGGTAAGCAATATCATATGACTATGTGCAAAAAAAAAAAAAACTCTTAAGAAACAACTTCACAAAAATGTAAATGTGAATGCAATTCCTTAACCTCTCCACATAAAATAACTCTTGATGGATGGACATGCCATTAAAATCAATCATTACTGTTGGAACCATATAATCCAATATAAATTTGATTGATTCGATTTAACAGCAAGGATTAAATTGTTAGGGACGATCAAATTTATTCTTATGTTTTTCAAAGAATCTTTCACGATTTTAATAATACAAACCGTTGCATTTTTATTTGGAGAGATGATCCATTTTGTGAAGAAATCTTCATTGCTCTAAGAGGTGCAAAGAAACATTCACATATCTACAAAGCAGGCAGTAGATTCTTCTTCGAAATAGGAGGAAAGAAGTGGTTGATTAAAGAAGATCTGTTTTTTGTTTGAAGATGTTAGCGACAGCTTATCTGGAATTTGTGGCTCAAAATCTAACCAGAAAGAAGAACAAGGATGACACAGATTTTTCTGCACTGAGTGTTTGAGATCGGATCAAATGTTTGGTCAGTAATTTGGTTGGCTGGATTAGCAAAGAGCAAACAAATAGGTTAAAGGATTTTTTTTTCCTTTTTTCTTCCAAGTTCACAAATGTAGACAGAGAAAACATCAGTCAAAAGAAAATGAAGACCAATTGCTGAAAAGCAACAACAATTTTGCCTTTGTTTGTCCAGTCAATCTATCAAATAGAAGCAATATATCGCTGTCCGTCTTACTTTGTAAATCATCATCATCATCAATAAAGTGAGACAAAAGCACTGATTCTCTTAACCTCACACTCACCATCCATCCCTTTCAGTTATTGTTCTTCGTAAAGATAGCACCCAGTGTCTGCACAGAGCTGATGAATGTAAGTTTCCTGCTTCACTAAGACTAATGTGTCCGTGCATAGAAATCTGTCAATTATGGTTTTTTTTCCTTACTTCATCAGCAGTGCTCAGCATGTCTTGTGAAATGGGAGGTAAGTGCCCATACAGCTGCTTCACATGAATTGCAGTAAAATTTTGAATATGTAAGAAATATTACAAGAGGGAATCAGAATTTTAGAAATACCAAAGTGGAGCATGGCTCTAGACATAAAATAACCCCAACAGGTTGACATGCCATCAAAATCAATCAATCTTTCACTAAATTATTGAATTTTGTTTCTTTAAACAAGTTAGCATAGCATTCTCTCCGGAATACCAAAGTCAAATTATGGCCACAATCTTCCACTTGATAAAGTCGACTATGTTTGAAGCTGATGAAGCCTATGAACAACCAAACCATTGAACATAGAAAGCTGCAATTTGGTACAAAAGACAACTTTTTGATCATACTCAGGACACCCATTTCTGTAGAGATGCAGCATATTCTAGCGTCAACTGGTGTAAGATATGAAAGGATTCAAACAGATAGATAAGAACAGGTTTAGATATGAAGACATTTAGATAGATAAGAACGGGATGAGGTAGATGTTGGATGCTACTGCCATAATCTGTGAATAACAAAAAGTTTATATTCTTCGAAGGAAATTTAAGAGATTTAGAACAAGAAAAATAATATGAAAAAACATCATTTTAGGAATTTATTACAAAAAGACATGAACATAAAAAATTAAAAACAAGCAGTTATGAATTTTTTTTTTTTTTTTCTGGAAATTATAAATCAAAAGAAAATAATTATATGCAAAGATGAATCAACCTCCAGAAGTTCAATATATATATATATATATATATATATATACACATACATGAGTGGTGCTGATAAGTTCAAAACCCAACCAAAAGAGAACTTTTTTTTTTTTCTTTTTTTTTAATTGAATTGTTTTATGGATTAAAAAAAAAGTCTGAGAGATGATGTACCAAGAATGTTGAATTTTAGGATATGTGGAATGGCATATTTGTTTATTAATGTTAAGTTATTCCATTCTTGGTTGGTCTGAGAACTTTTTGTCAGCACCTTACATCTTGTATATTAATAGATCAGTAAATAAATTTATAGTATCTGTTATTCATATTTACAACAGAAATTGGAATCAGAATTTTAAATGTGACATTGATGCATCTACCATCATCAACTTGAAACACTATTTAAAAACCAGAAAATTAAGAGAAATAAAATTTTAAAACATATCAATGACAATCAATTAGTTTATAAGAATCAAAATCAAATGAGATTGTAATTTTTTTTTTCACAGAGACAGTTGTACTCAAAAATATTACAACTTCTGCACCATAATAGTTGCTGTCTGCATATTTTATACAATAAATGTAACAACTATTATGGAACAAAAATACTAGAGTGATTCTAAAACAGTGATTTCCAACCAATATTGGGCCATGCCCCACTTTGGAATTCCTAAAATTCTGATGCCTACCAGAAATATTTAATTCTTACATATACAAAGTTTTACAGCAATTCTCATGAAGGAAGCATAAAAGACCATTAACTTGGTCTCCAAACAAGCCCCACCAAAATATCACTGCATCCCATGTTGGAAATTACTGGTCTAAAGTTTTACTATATTTTGGTAAGTACTAGTTTGTGGCATATATATATCACATGATATATCACATGACCAAAGCAGTTCAAGCTGCAGTAGGTACCGTTTGTGGTTAGTAGTATTATGATGGTGTGCTGACATGTTGTGCATTGCTTCACTTTAAGTGAGATCTGAAAGCTGCACAGATAAATGCACAATGTAGTCTGATTTGGAAACTTATGCCTTACAAGTGTGAACAGGGCCAAAGCAACCAAAAACATTTGATAGATCAAGAAATTCCACTTGGGTAACAAGAACCTCAATGACCAAGCAAGATCAAGTAGGCTTAAAACTGTGGATTCCAAAGGTGTGTTCTAAGCCAGAAGCAAATCTGGCAGGCAGCACTCAGAGACTATTAGGCAATGTCCACATCTAATAGTCCAGTGTGGTTTGTTTCCTTCACAACCGGCAAAAGCATCTGAAGCTGCCAAATTGTGCATCACATACTACCAAAATATTGCAAAACTTTTGAATCATCCAAGTTATACAACTTAAAATCTAAAAAGGTAGGAATTTGAATTTTCAGCCAACAATAAAAAATGAACACGGGGAAAAAATAAAGACCCCTCAATCATTGTAGGATCTGGTTTGTTGCATCTGCAAAAATAGGCATTTTAAAAGTCGAATAAAAAAAAGAAAATGTTAAAGTTATTATTTAAGTAAAAAAGTATCACCCATAAATAGATGACCATATGCCAGACTAAGCTTTGTAAATACAGTATCACCCATAAATAACTACACCCCTAACAATTTGTTTTATAAAAATCAATTTTCATTTAAACTAAAGATACTAGGTTTTTATTATTCCTATCAGAATATTATAAAATCAAAACTGATATCATTAGGTAATATCTAAACCAAATTCTATAATCAAAAATAAAATTGCACTTAAAGAGTGTACTTATTTTTGAACAGCTATTTTTTTTTGTTTGAGTTTCAGTGGTGTAGATCAAAAATCAAAATTAATTTTTTTAGAAAAAAAATATTAAGAATGTACTTACTTACGGGTGATACTGTAACATTTAATAAGACCCATTTTGATTGTATAATGTTCCACTAGAAATAATAAAACCTTCGCATCTTGAATTTAGAAGAAAATTCTTTTTTATAAAAATATTCTTGGGGTACATAATATTATATATATATATATATATATATATATATATATAATGCTAGATAGAAATTACACAAGGATTCTGTGTGCTGTTTTGAACAAATCCTGGAAACAGCACCCCACAAAGAACATCTGTATGGCCACTTACCTCCCATCTTACAAACTATCCAAATAAGACAAACAAGACATACTGAGCACTGTAAGTGAAGTAAAAACAAACTTATAATCAACATTCTTTCATGAATATGGACATATCAGAATTGGCCAACCAACAAAATATACATTAATCAGCTCTGTGCAGACACTGGATGCTAACTAAAGGACTTGCTAAGAACAATCACCAATAGGGACAGATGGTAAGTGAGAGTCAAGAAAATCCATGCTGTTGGCACTCTTGATGATGATGATGATGATGATTAATAGTAAAATTTTTTATTTAAAAAATTTACTTTTTATTTAAAAGTTTTTCGAGATGTGTTTATTTAAAGGCAATACTGTATTTACAAAGTTTAGTGTGGCACATGGTTATTTATTTATGGGCGATACTGTATCTGTTTAGAAAAACAGATTTTAAGCTGCCAAGTAGATTGAATCCAAAATGTGTCATTCATGAAAATGTTTATGGTCAAATCTTCCATTATACATAAAAAGATCAAAAGCACAAAATGAGTAACAAAAAAACATTTGATGATCTGGTAATAGGGTTGGGAGGAGGGGAGGGGGGAGCTGAGGAGACTCTACTCATGTAACGTGTCTGGGGAAGAAATAGCCTAGGGGAGCTCATCCGTCTCCAGGCTTACAACTGGTTTGAATTCAGAGTTTTACTTCTTCTAGATTAGTTGCTATACCAAAGTTAAAAAGTCCAGTCTGCCCTACTATTTACCCATAGCTGGAGAGAGAATAGTCAGACTAAGACCTTTCTCAAGAGTATTAGCACGTTATGTGAAATGCAAACAATCTCATTCAGTATTTTAACTTAAGTAGCAGACTTCTCTTCTCTTGACGATAACCCTTACACTACAAATAATTTTGCAGAAATCTAAAAAAAAAAAAGAAAAAGAAGATACCTAACCTTCATCAGAGACAAAAGATGGATCATTTCTAGTGAAAAAGAAAAATTCATAAAAAATGGATTGTTCAATTACAACCATATAACTGCATGGAAAGACAAAAAAATTGTTCACTTCAAGCAAGGAAAAAGAAAAAAAAAATTTGACAAATAGCTGTAAATTTTATGCTCATAAACAAGGAAAGATATAATTGAAAGGATATTTTGAATTCTAGCTCAAGTACACATCAACATTCTGAGCCCTTAAAGAAAACATTATAGTTAATTACTTCTTTCAAAAGGGAACTAAAAACCATAAAATACGGCATTGGACAAAAAAAAACCCCAGATAGCTGGCATAAAAAATTTGAGGATGACAATTGATATAGTTCATGGTAAAATAGGACAATTGATGACCACTAAAAATTTAGTAGGTTGGTTTGTTTAATGGCATATCAACCATTATAAATTATTTAATGCCAAAGCCATTCTTGTAGCAGTGATAGTATCTAACCCATTGCTGGGTATTTAGTGGGGTATCCATTAGTATCAATTACTGTCTGACAGTATCTGGTTAAGTTTTCAACAAGTGATTGACAAAGATCATGTGATAATTGTTGCCAAAAATCATTCCATGTGTTAAATAACTCAGTTTCATTAGAACACTCATGATTTTAAAGCTATCAAATATCCACCATAAATTTTCAATTGGATTTTGAGATGGCCATTCTAAGAAATAATTTCTTTATTCTCAAAATGTTTCTTTGTAATTTGGGCAGTTTACATGAGTTCATTGGTTGAGTTTGTTTTTCATTTTTTTTTTGTCCAATACTGAAATTATTCCCTCTCTTTTGGCATGCCTTATCTCTGGAAGGAAAATATGAGGTAAAAAATAAAATTTAAAGGAGTATTTATTTGTATAACATTTCACTCTCTATGGTCTTCACGAGATGATTTGGAAAGATTTAAATATTAGGAGAGACTATTGGGAAACTTTGAAATATGTTATAAAACCATTTCACTCTTTATCACAATAATATTTTTAAATCTTTTAATTCATACTGTGCACCACTGTTTGATGTAAATGGGATCATTCAATTCTCCATAAATCCTGGGGTGTGGGGAGACACAACCAGGAGGAAAAACAAAAAGAGACTGTCACCAACCCACAGATGTGCAAAGAGCAAAAATCTGATATCAAACACCAGATGCCATCTTAGTCTTCTTCAGCCAACCAATAAGGAAAATGAACACACAACAAGAATACAATACTTCCCGTGACAACTTTGAAGAGAGTTCCAACATTCCCAAATATTCTTTCCAAATTTATAGGATGAAACCCATTAGATGACAAAATGTTAAACAAATAAATATTCCATCATATTTGTTTTCCATTCTGTCAGACATTTTACCCAATATATTTATTTTCCTTTATCAAATTATACCACAATATAATGTAATGATTTTTATGAATGTCAAAAATCAACTGAATTTTATAAAAGTCATTTAAAATTTTGTACCTTTTTCATTTTCAATAAATTTACAACTCTTTAAGTGACTGAGAAGAAAAATAGTAAGTATCAAGGAAATGTTAGATAAGACATGGGTGAAGTCTAATAATTGAATTAATGGAGAAATGACAGAATAATAAGTTTTTCCATTAAATAGGAAAAGGAATTATATTGTTAATGTTGTTATCTCCCCTTGCCAAACTTAATGAATGTATTCTAAGAAACAGCAGAAACAGGGTTGTCTCCCCTTTTACCAAGATAGATTTAACGACTAAGCATTATATAAATGTGCTGATATTCCTCTAAATCTCTTCTACTGCTAAATGGATGAGAAAACAATATTAGCTTGGTTCCAGGGGTCCTTCTTCCCCAGGGAATAATACCTGCTGAGCAGGGTTGAGTTTATTGTTCTGCATCTGATGAGCTCCAAAAGATGATGGCTGACAGGACCAAACATTTTGAGGATTAGCTGTAACTATGGAAAAAAAATTCTTACCCTAACATCGCAAGTTCTCTATTCCTTTTGAACTGTTTGCAGATTTTCGGGTATTTCTCCTTTAGGAATCCAAGGTGATTGGGCCTTCAAATGTAGGGGGGGGTCAGGATTCTTAGGGTTAAAATTTTTAGTTAATATTTATATTTTCAACTTTAAAAAAAATCCATGGATGTATTTAATATTTTTGTTTAATTTTAAATTCTTGGACTGAAAAAATTTAAAAAAATTTATTTTTCCCTCTTCTTAATATAGTTTCTTTTGTAATTTTTTTGACAATACCAGGATTAATGTTTTTTAATATATTTTTCATATTTAAGTTTTGAGTATAGAAGGGAAAATACATTCTCTACAGACCAGTAATTTTTATTTAATTAATTTTTTTTTTACCAGAAATAAATTTCTATTCAAATTTGTTGTGCTTTTGTTATTAATATATGGGGGAGGGTTGAAAAGTTCATATGATAATGTTATATCTGTTGTTTATGACTTTTTTACTAATGAGATCCAAGCACTGCAATACCAACAGAAGAAATGTGTTGACTGCCAGGGATTACTATGTTGAAAAATAAACCTCATTCAGTCACATTTCATGAGAGTATCTTGGTCAGCCTAAGAACTTTTCAGCTGACCTTTATGTGCATATATATAAATATATGGAGAAAAGTAGAAAAATCAAAATAATCCACGTTTGATGAATTTATTATGAAAGTCAACGTTGAACGTTTCAGTTATAATAACCTTCTTCATGATTTTAAATTCATGAAAAGTGTTGTTAAAATAGCGATGGATGTTTGATGTTTAACAACACTTTTCATGAATTTAAAGTCCTGAAGAAGGTTATTATAACTGAAACGTTCAACATCAACTTTCATAATAAATTTATCAAATTTGGGTTATTTTGATTTTTCTACTTTTCTTCATACTGTCAGTGTTAATATCCTTTTTCACTTCCATATATATATATATATATATATATATATATATATATATATCGACAAGCATCTGTCACTGTGTGAACAAATCTCATGAAATCAATGTCCTGATGAAGGTCATTAAAACCGAAACGTTTGACATTGGCTTTACATCAAAATAAATTCATCTAATTTGGATTATTCTGTTTTTCTACTTTCTTCATATATATATATATATATATATATATATATATATACATATAATAATTATTATTATTATTAGAATTATTCTTTACTTCTCTTGCTTGTGGCAGTTAGTGCTGAGATACCAACACTTGCTTCTCTTTTATTAACAAGACTTATTAACTAATATACTTTATAGGACTTGGTATACACAAAAAGTATAATTTGGATATAACCATAAACATAATTCAATACCAATGAACTACAAATTGGCAACCAGTTCCTGCAATAATCTAACACTGTTGCAACAACACTGAAAATCTGCATCCTTCTTAACCAGACATTTTTTTTTGTTGCAAACTCTTAATGAACTATGTAAGCCTATCAACTGTCTATACCCACAGCTATAGCGACCTCCTGGATGTGTTGTCGAACTGCTTGTACAAGAACTTGGTAAATGTCCTTACAACCTTTAGTGGCCTGCTTCAAAACTTTTTTAAGATTGTCTTCGTGTAGACGAGAATTCATCTCCAACAGAACCACTTCTTCAGACTGTGGCAAGATGGCAGTAATTAGTTCAGGAATTCCAGAAGATTCTTCCAAATAACTCATATCCACCACAGGCGTTTCATTAACAAATCCTGCTGAACAAGCACAGACATAATCTTTGATGGGAATACCAGCATCAATGATAGCCAGGGTTGCTGCATTTACACAGGCACAGTAATTGCCACCATCTGATTGTAAGACCTGAAAAAAAAACAACAATAATGTGTGTGTGTATATATATATATATATATATATATAAAAAGGGTGTTTGAAAAATTTGATATCATTTGAGGTATATGGAGTGTTTCACAAAAACTGATATCATTTCATGATCAAATAACTTGACCAATTCTCTTTCCAATGTTCTCAAATATTAATACCATCTGAAGAAACAATTCAAAATTATGTTTAATGTTCTTTCTTTTCCAGTCAATAGTATTTTGATACCAAAAAAAAAGAATAAAACATTAAATACAGAATTTTGAATGGTTTTCTATTGTTAAAATTTGAGATAATTTGAACGAGTATCGGTCAAGTTATATATATATATATATAAAAGTTGAGATAATTTGAATGAGTACTGGTCAAGTTATATAAAAGTTGAGATAATTTGAACGAGTATTGGTCAAGTTAAAGATTACAAAATGAAATCAAATTTTCTGAAACACATTATGTACAATATCATATGAGTAGATAGAATTAATGAAAGATTTTTTGTAAGATTTCCAAATAAATATCCCAACAATTAGCCAGGATATTAAAAAGACACACAAAACCAATGAAAATACAAGAATACATCTTTTCCATTAAAGAATAGAGAAAATAAATTCTCATGTATAACCCGACCCTTGATTTAACATCATGATATCATTGATCTGTGGAATTCATTTTTTAAGCCAAGAATCGTTCCAATTCCTTCTCATTATATTTGAATTTCAATCTTACAGAATTATTACACCTGTACTAGTTGACTCTTGATTTACAGTCACATAATCAATCTTACATTATTTGTTTAATGGCATTTCAACTTTCACGGTTTATGTAATGCCAAAGTCATGGATTGGTCAACTCTTGATTTATGGTCACATAATCAATCTTAGTTTATTTGTTTAATGGCAAAAAAAAAAATTATATAGTTTCAAGTAATTATTACTATTTAATAATAGATTTACTTTCTTTGTTTAATGGTTGCCCAGTCGGCTGGGACTGTAGAATACACCGACTACACCTCTGCAGAGGGGTAAAAAAACCTCCCCCCAACAAGTATCCTGGGTATGAACTGAACAATCTGATGGTAAGGTTCCAGCGATGCTGGAACTTTGGGGAATGCAGAGCACTCCTTCAGTGCCATCACTCCCAGGTCCACTCTGACCCGGAGTGGTAGCACCTGACAGGACTCTATCTATGGGTCAAATAGAACTAAACTGTGTACTTGTGCTAAACTGAATTACTTGAAATACAAGTTTTGATATTTAAACTGCGTACTTACGCTAAACTAAATTATTTGAAATAAAACTGTCTTGACATTTATTTTGACATGTAAACTGCGTACTAATGCTAAACTGAATTGTTTAAAATAGAATGGTTTTGATATTTAACTGTGTGAACAATATATATATATATATATATATACTTATACTAAACTGAATTGGTTGAATTAGAACTGTTTGACTAAATCGAATAGCTTGAAATAGAAATGTTTTTGACAAACTATGTACTCATGCGAAACTGAATTGCTCGAAAAAGAACCGATTATTTGTATAAAAATGAATTTGGCATTGAATAACCTACAAAAGCTGATATGCCATAAAACCCAAACAACCAACCAATATTTGTTTAATGGCATATCAACCTTCATGGTTTATTTAATGCCAAAGTCATCCTTGTAGAAGAATAGCAGTGATACTATTGAACCCCCCCTCCCCATAGCTGCAGGAATAAAAGGACTCAATACCTTTCCCCAAGAAAAATAGTGAGTGCAATAACACAGCTGAAGTTTGAACCAGCTTCCTATGATGTTACAGTCCAGAACATTAGCCACAACACCACAGTGACAAATTCATTCTTTTAAAACAAACATTACTCCTGTACGAGTTCCAATTTTTTTCCTAAAAGTTATATCTTCATAAATTTGACCTTTACACAAAGGCTAGAATGGTACATTTTGATAAACTAACTAAATGATAGGATTATGTATAACTTGGCAATTCTGCTTGTCGATGGATTTAAGGTGTCATAAGTCATGTTAGAAATTTGAGTTGACGTAAAAAAAATGCCAAAAAATGTATAAAGAACATGAAAGAAAGAAAATTTGAAAATGAAAAAAATAAAATAAAAAAATGATGCAGAGAAATATAAAAGATAAAAAAGGAGAAAATGAAAGAAAGATTAAGTAGTGTAGTCTACCTTGTTATTACCTGTGGGAAAGAAAACGATGTATTTACACATATTGACTTACACTGAAGGCACTGGGTTTTCGTCAGCTCACCAAAATTAAGCAGTGATGAACCTGCTCAGTAGTTAGATGAGTGACCATTTACCAACAACAAGTACTGTAAACAACCAGAGGCCAGTCTGCTAGACTGAGAAAAAGCGTAACATATTTACATACATTAACTGGAAGTCAAGTAAATATCTCATATATCCATAACAACAGAATTTCTCATAACTATGTAATCAGGTTGTTTACCATATAAGGTTATTTAATCATACTGAAATTTTTTTTTTTTTAAGTCATGGATACAAAATCAGCAAAAAAATTCTCAATTTTTAAAATGATTTTTAATATATAAATCAAATTAATATGATTTATAAATATTTATATCATCTTAAACAGGATATATCATATTTGATAGCTTATAAGATTCACCTTATTTTTGGACAGGCATCGAAAGAAAAAAATTAATAAATGGATTTAAACTATGTATGTCAGCTAAACATTCATAGCCCACACCAGTATAAGGTCTTTTTAAAGTTTCATATATATTCACATACAAATCAAATCACAATATTTTATATCTAAAACTATAAGTTTATTTAGGTTTATGAATAATTAAGAGTGGTCACTACATTTTCTTCTAAACTGGTGTTACTTTATATTTAATTTGAGTTTCTTTGTTCAACAGCATATCAACCCTTCATGGGTTATTTAAAGCTAAAGCCGTCATTGTAGAAAAATGATAGTGGTACTATTTAAACCATAGCAGGAAGGATTAAGTAAAAACTTCCTCACGCCACCCGCACATTCATACTTTTCCCAAGAGTATTCGTCTGAAAGGGAATGTAATATCACAAGTGGAGTTTAAACTTGCAGTCCACATATTAACTACTATGCCATCGGGACACTCCCCCCTCCGCCCTGTTATTTTAAATGAAGTAATGGTAAGTACTAATGTTATACATTATTATCTTAGAAATGAGTTGCAGTAGTTAGTGTCGAAGCAGAGATGGTTGTGGTTTAATCTAAGGGCCAGTGCAATACTACTACAACTCCACTAGCCGGGCACCCCAAATGTGACCCTTGACCTTATAAAATGAGATGCAAGGCGATTTTCTGGGACATTTTTTTGAGAAAAAACACGTCTCATAAACCATCGAATATGGTAATTAAGAAATAAAAACCAAGGTTAAAATAAGAAAAACATTTTTGGCAAAACATGGATTCATTTAAAACATTCTTTTTTATCTTTTTTTAACTTTACTAAAAATCAGGGCATTATTTTCTTTTTCAAAGTAATTTATTTTTTTTAATAGCAAAAAAAAATTGAGTTAATTTATCTTACGGCATCCATCAATCTTGAGGGACCCCATGGATCTGAACCAAGGTCATGGTTGTATAAAGTCTGGCAATTGCTCATACTGCAGATCTCTCTTTTTCCAGTTTCTTGATTTTCAAATCATATTTCTTACATACACACATTATATTGATAATGAAGTTAGCTATATATATATATATAAAGAGTTCTCAATATTATTGATATGTAGATAGAATTTATGATAGTATCTGATGTAGCATAGGTGAGAAACTGACAGTCAACAAGCTTTGTTGATATCATGTCTATGCTATCCAAACTTTATATAATGTCTGGTTATAAATTATAAAAGTTAAAAACTATTCATTTGTTCTTTTTCTTTAATCCAGTGGTCAATATCAAAAGATAAAGCCATTCATATTTTGTAAAATCTTAAAACCCCGATTTAAAAGCACTGATAAAATGAATTAAAAGAAGATTTCATACACCCTTTCCTCACATTACTGCCAGTTTTATAAGGTGTTATATATATATATATATATATATATATACACACCCCAATTCCTCTACACAAGCAACAAGATCTATTTTTAAGCAGAGTTTAGCAGGTGTCAATTCAGAGTTTTCTTTCTCCTAAATCAATTGCCATACCAAGGTTAAAGAGCTCAGTCTGCCCTACTATTCATCCATAGCTGGAGGGAGAATAGTCGGTTTCATACTTTTCCCAAGGGAATTACAGCTATGTGAAATGTAACAGCTCCATTCAGGATTTGAACTCAGATCACTGTGTCCATTTCCTATGACAGTAACCATTACACCACAAACACCTCCTATATATATATATATATTAAAAGTTAAAATTGGTCCACAATAAGATTATTTTAAAAATATGTTTATTTCATAAACAATCTCATTGTGAACCAATTTAACTTTTAAAATATTTATTTTTACTCTTCAGACCAACTAAAAAATGAAAAAAACTTTTTACACACACACACACACACATTATATATATATATATATATATATACACACAACTTGGTCTATTGATCAGAGACAAAAAAACTAACAGTCACCAAGCAGCATTGATTGTGTCTATATTATCCTAACTTTGTTTGGTTTTGCTTTCTTTGTTTAACGGCATATCAACCCTCATGGGTTATTTAATGCCAAAGCTATCCTAGAAGAACAGCAGTACTATTTAACCCATAGCTGAGGATAAAGAGGGTCAGTCATATCTAAGTGAACATAATAACACAACTGAAATTCTAACTCGCTTACAGTCCATCCAGCATGTCAGCGACAGGAATTCCTGCCTCTATTCTATATACATATATATAAGGAAATAAGAATTTTAGTAATTAATACTGAATTGTCTGAAGTTTTATCGACTTCCAAAATAAATAAGCCTTGTATTATAATTGACATTTTTCTATACATTAAAGATTTATTTATTGATTCCTGCAATAAAACCTGAGTTTTATATATATATCATTATGATCATCATCCTTCTTGGAAGTAGAAATTTTCTTACACATAGAACTGTTGACCAGGCACAGAAAAAAACCAGGCAAGAAATAAAAATAAAAACCTCAATAAGAACAAAACCTCTAGAATCTGTTGTCGCTAATGTGCAGAACCAGTGCTGACCACTTCTTTCACCACTTCCTCTTTGCCTTACTCTTCCTACTACTTCCTTAATCTTCTTTTCTTCATCCACTGCTGCTGCTGCTTGCCCCCATCATACTGACCACTACTTCTTTCTATTATTCTTTTACAAGCCTTACTTTTGACCACTACCACCTCCCCCAACTCATAATTTCCTGAGGGCCAATAGATTTCTGCTGCTGCTGCTGCTTGCCATTGACCACTGCAGCCTCTTTTGACCAAGTATTCAATATATATATCCATTGGAAACAAGGACAAAGTGGCTGACCATTCAAGGGAAGAAATAAAGATTTGAGTAGGCTGATAAAACGGATAGATTTTCTTTTTTTTTTTTTTTTTTAAATCTTTTTGGTTTCGAAGAAAATTCATCCTTTTTAGAAAAATTTGCCAGAGGTGTATTAATTTTTTTTGGTGATACTGCATCTGGCTTGAAATTTTATGAAACTAATAGTGACATGTTAAATTATTTACAATACCTTTTCTATAAAACTCTGAAATATTTTACTGTATATATATATATATATATATATATATATATATATATATATGAGTGTGTGTGTATATGCATACACATATTAATACATACACACACACATATATATATATATATATGTCTACTGGAAACAAGAACAAAGTAGCTGACCCTTCAAAGAGAAATTAGTATTTGCATTGAGTCTAAGAAAACAGAAATATTTTCTTCTTTTTTCAAACATTAGAATAATTTTTTTTTAAATATCAACTGAAACCAGCAACAAAATAACTTATTATTCTAAATAAATTCATTGTTACAAACTAAATCTGATCATGGCACGTGGGGGGGGTTCTTTTTTCGTTTTAAAAGAATGCATGGGACAGACAGTTATGCTGCAGCCAAGAACACATGAGACATTATTTTAGGTTTTATTGAGCATTTTTTTTTTTTTTTTTTAAATAATGTTTTTTAGGGTTAAGAAAAAAAAAATTGACTGAGATATTGGTGAAAGGGTTAAATTAAAACAATATTTGTAAGGTCTCAAATTTTTAGACCACTTAAGGCTTTAGCAATAGTAGCAGTTTTGTCTTGAATTAATAAAATATATGATCTGACAATGAAATTTAGCAAAATTTCAGTTCATAAACCAACTTCATCCATTTCTTCTCCTCTCCCTCCTAGTTATGCATAAATTGTAGGGCAGGCTGAGTTCTTTAGTCTTGGTATAGTAAGCAATCATTTTTTAAAGAAAAATCTGAATACAAACCAGATTTACTTCACTTAAAAATTGACCTTATTGGCCTAATGAGTAGAGTGTTCACCAATGGTCTGGGAGACCGGGGGTTCAATCCCAGGTTGAGTCATACCAAAGACTCAAAAAATGGTACTTGATGCCGCCTTGCTTAGCACTCAGCAATATAAGGTACGTATCAAGGGTAAAATGGAGCAATCCAGGGAATGAAGTAGTGCCCTCCCCTACACCTCGGTGTGGTAGCTATTGAAAAGGGAACCTTCAGTTCACCCTTGACTAAGGTCGCCAACTTATAAACAGGTATTTTTTATTTTTTTATCTACTTTCTTTACCAGAAATTATCAGTAAGTTATTTGGGCAATATCTTCAAAAATTTCTTATCCCTGGCATGTCACCAGCATTAAATATTAGTGAATGTGTCACTGAAAGAACCATATTGCATGCAATATCTACCTATCAACTTCTCAGCAATCAGCCAAGAAGAAGGAAATTTAAATTCAAAGCCACTTTAATGCCATTGAAAAATTGACCTTGTGTCACATCCTGCTCATGATGGAGGGAAGGGGAGATGGTTCCTGCTCATTTAAAATATGTACTCTCATGTTGCTTGTTCGAGGCTATGCAGTAGGGAATTGGCTTAGGCAAGTGTATTTGCAAGAAGTGCTAGATCATCTGCATAATTTGCATCTATTACAGTTTCTGCTTATTGTTATTTTTAGTGTAAAGCCATTGTCAGAAATCAGACCCTTCGCTCTGAGCATCCCTCCAACTGTACACGTCCAGTGTGAATGATTCAGGCAGTATCTTGCACCTTGATTGTGAAAATCCCAAGAAGCAGGTCAAATTTTACTGGCCTTTCGCTTGACTGTGACATTCTTTTTTTCTTTTCAAGATAAGATTTCATTTGGCAATCATGCAAAAAGAATTAATAAAGAAGAAAAAAAAAAAAAAGAAAAGAAAAAAAAAAAACAATTGATTTCAGTTTCAGACTTTTGTATTCAAATGCCACCACTCCTAATAAAACCCGAGTGATGAAAATGAAAAGCGTTATCATATGTATGTACGGATGTGTATGATTTTGTTTTTATTCGAGTCATCACAAAACAATTTGGTCTTACAATCTTATTTCATAAGTTAACTCCTTTTTTAATGATTTTCATATAAAAATTACACACAAAACTACAATTTATACATATGAAAATAAAACAATAAAATTACAAAAAACACAGATCAGTCATTTATTAAAATTTGATTTAAATGTGATTTGTTTATACATATAAAACGGTGCATATTAATTCATTATGTTAATATTATTATTATTAGATAAAAATCCTCAAAACTATCCAACCATGAAAATTATTGGTATTAGGCTTCAGTTTCTTTGTTTATCCTATTTACCCAACCCCTCCGCTCAGGCAAGATATGACACAAGGTCATTTTTAAGCAAAGTTTAACAGGTTTGAATTCAGAGTTTTCCTTCTCCAAGACTAGTTGCCTCCCCAAGGCTGAAGGACCCAGTCTGCCCTACTATTTACCCATAGCTGGAGGGAGAATAATTGGATTCATACCTTTCCCAAGGGTATTAGTGCAATGTGAAATGCAACCAGTCTCGTCCAGAATTTGAACTTGTGTCGCCGTGTCCATTTCCTACGACGATAACCATTACACCACGGGCACCTCCAGTTTCCTTGTTTATTGTTTTATCAACCTTCATGGGTTATTTAATGCTAAAGCTATCCTCATAGAAGAACAGTAGTGGTGCTATTTAAGCCATTGCTGTGGGAAATAAGGAAGTTCATACCTTTCCAAAATAAATAACTCTGAAAGCAAATATAATAACATGTCAGGAGTTTGAACTCACTTACTATAATCTCACAGTCCAGTATGTTAACCACTACAAAACAGGAACTCCCTCTCTGATAATGAGTTAATTTTCAACAATCACATTAAGGAGAAAACATTCTACATTCTAAAATCTATACTCCTCAAATACAGTCAGTTAGTAAAAAGATTTAATTTAAAAAAAAAAAAAAAAAAAAAACCCACATACACACAACAAGCTTAAATAGAAAAAGATCACTCACCTCAACAAAAATGTCAATCTGTGATCGTGGATAGAGACTGGTCATTATGGCCGCATTGAATGTTTGTTGAAGATAAATGGTCATCTCTTGAGATTTCCTGTCTCCACGTGGACGATGTTTTCGATCTCCAGTGCTGAAAGTTGCCATGCTGTACTGACAATTCACAACAACCTTATCATACTGGGCCTTACTTTTATTGCCACGAATCTAAATTTTAAAAAGAAAATTTTTTTCTGTATTTATCAAATGTGAAATTAAAAACATTAGTCCAGAATAATTCACTTATAAAATGTCTGCAATAATGTACAAAAAATTATATAAGAATATATTTACATTTACCCTCTAGGTAAAACAATTTGTTTAATTTTCAACTTGATAAAAATCACTTAATGGTCAGATTATTTTAGTCTTTTCAGCCCTCAACCACTAAAAAGAATGCAACTCATGGCTAACTGCCAATATATCATTTTTGCAACTAAAATGTAACAGTAAGATGG
Source organism: Sepioteuthis lessoniana (assembly GCA_963585895.1). Taxonomy (NCBI): domain Eukaryota; kingdom Metazoa; phylum Mollusca; class Cephalopoda; order Myopsida; family Loliginidae; genus Sepioteuthis; species Sepioteuthis lessoniana. The sequence continues at coordinate 55,327,923 of OY757946.1, forward strand.
AAGTTTTATATTTCTATATAATTTGGGATTTAAGTTTTCAATAAAAAAAAAAAAATGAAGCAAATCACAGAAACTTAATCTTTAGTTGGTTGATGTTTTATGGCAAATCAACCTCTTGTGGGTTATTTAATGCCAAATCCTGCTTTGTGTGTGTGTGTGTGTGTGTGTGTGTGTGTGTGTGTGTGTGTGTGTGTGTGTGTGTGTGTGTGTGTGTGTTTTGTAAGCAGATAGTTTAAAGATAAGTAGTTAGAGCTCATTTGTTTGCACACAGTTACATGGTTTCAAGTATTCCAATCTAACACTGATAATTCTATTCAATAAAAATTATTTGTTTGGACATAGTTAAATGCTTTCAAGAATTCCAATTCAATTTCTCTTTATATCAATCCTTTCTTTACACACAGTTAAATGGTTTCAAGTATTGCTATTTAATATTAGAAATTCTACTTATCAAGTAAGTAAAGTTGGTGACTATAGTTGAAGGCTCCCTTTTCAATAGCTACTACACTGAGGTATAGGCAAGAGCACTACTCCATTCCTTGATTTGCTCCACTTTACCCTTGATCTGTACCTTACAATGCTGAGTGTTAAGCAAGGCAGCATCAAGTACTATTTTTTGGTATGACTCAGCCTGGGATTGAACCCCAGTCTCCAGGACCATTGGCAAACACTCTACTCATTAGGCCAATTTGCACACGGCTGTATGGTTTCAAATAACTAATAATAATAATCCTTAGTAAATGATAAAACTTCTATTTGACCCATAAATAGGACTCTAACAGGTGCTAGCACTCCAGATTAGAGAGGACCTGGGAGTAATGGCAATGAAAGAGTACTCCATACTCCCCTAAGCTTTCAGGTTGGAAACTCACTATCAGATGCAGTTTAGTGTTATATCCAGGAATCCAGGACATTTGTTGGAGGTGAGAGGGTCTTACCTCCCCACAAAGGTGCAGTCAGTGTATTCTACAGCCCCAGCCAACAGTGCATATATACTCTTATCTGGGTGGGGAATGTAAGTATTACATTTCTATAGAACTTGGGATTTAATCATTCAGTAAAAAAATAAAACAAATTACTTACACTTACCCTTATCTGGAGTGTGAATGTAAATATTACAGGTTTGGTTTGGTTTGTTGGGTTTTATGGCATATCAACCTTTGTAGGTTATTTAACACCAAATCCATTTTCATGTAAATAATCTGTTCTATTTAAAACAATTCAGTTTAGCATAAGTACACAGTTTAATTGTCAAAAACATAGCTATTTCAAACTATTCAAGCAGTTATATATAACAATTCAGTTTAGTGTAAATACAGTTTTAACAATTCAGTTTAGTGTAAATACAGTTTTAATGTTGAAAAACAGTTCTATTTCAAATAATTCAGTTAAGCATAAGCACGCAGTTTAAATGTAAGTACGGTTTAATTGTCAAAAACATTTCTATTTTAAGCTATCCAGTTTACTCAAACAATTCAGTTTAGCATAAGAATGCTGTTAGTTCTATTTAACCCATAGATAGGGCCCTATCAGGTACTACCACTCCGGACCAGAGTGGACCTGGGAGCGATGGCAATGAAGGGGTACTCCGCATTCCCCAAAGCTCCAGCATTGCTGGAACCTCACCATCAGATTGTTTAGTGTCATATCCAGGACACTCGTTGGGGGGGGGTCTTACCCCTCTGCAGAGAAGCAGTCGGTGTATTCTACAGCCCCCCCCCCAGCCGACTGGGCAAGTAAATATTACAATTCTATATACTCTTTTGTACATTACTACAGAGATTTACTTAACTTTCTTTGTTTAATGGCATATCAACCTTTGAAGGTAATCTAATGCAAAGACTTATAAAAGAACAGTAGTACTATTTGACCCATAGCTAGTGGGATAAGGAGGTTCAGACCTGTGCCAAGGATTTTAATCAGAAAGTGAACATAATCGAACGATTGAAGTTCAAACTCATTTACAACAATGTCACAGTCCTGCATGTTAGCCACCATGCAATAGGGTCTCCCCACTCTCTCCTGCGGACAAGCACCAAAATAATAATGCTATCAAGATTTTTAGTACTTCAGAATTAGACTCTCTGCGGCACTCTAAGTAGGCTGTGGCAGAATAATTAATTGGGGGTTTAAATGAAGAAAGTGATTAACAAAATTTGGAAGACTAACTTGGAGAGAATATGTTAAATTGGAACTTAAAATTAATCTGGGTTAACTTAGTAAAATAAAGAATGGCAGGCAGACCAAAAATTAGGAGTTAAAGAGGAATAACTGGCAGTTGACAAGGGTATGCTATGATATTTAGTGTGTTTCCCATGTATCACTGTGTTGCAAACACAGGCTCTTAATAGTAAAAGCTGTTAATTAGGACTAAAAAACAATAGGAAACCAAATCTTCAAAAGTTCCATCATTTCTTTCATCTCTGTGATTATAATTGTAATACTGTAGTAATTTACGAAGGTCTTTACTTCGATTTAGCACAAGGCCAAATGAATGGGGCACCCAATGAGACTCGAACTCACTCATGTAGGTTTGCTAGTCTAACTTGCTAACCATTACACCACCAGAGGTGCCCATAATTGTAATACTGTAGCTGGTTGGGCTTTACCTAATTAATTGAACCCTTTTTTTTATTAAATTTTTGATTGACACATGTTTAAAAAGTTTGGCTAGAATTTCAGATATGTCATCGATGCAAGTGATCTTGAGAAACTGCACTTAGCAAATTGAACAAAGATCAGATGTACTATTGTCCAGACAATGTGATTAGTGGTATAAAAGAAGATTTCTTAGAAAGAAAAACTATTGAAAATCAGGCCCTACAGATCATCTGTCATTAATTACATGCCAAGAGCACCAGCATCACATGTGCCACTGACACATGGAAGAGACGTAGAATGAATAAAGATAAGTTTTCTTAACAGAGAACTGTAGAAATATAGCTCTTATAGAGATGATACTAGGCTTAATATCACTTTGGGAATAAAAGTTGACGACCATTTTTGTTGTTTTTATGCCCAGAGCCTTATCATCATCATTATTATAGAAAACAAGGGTGATAATTCCTCCATTTCTCTTTGACCTTCCCTGGATGTAGAAAAGGCTCTATGAAGAGTGAACAGCTCTTTAAGGCCTGCCTTGTCATGTGGGAATAACCTATACAGAGCCAGAGTAATTTTTATTGGCCTGCATTGTGAGTGCCAAAAGTATATCAATGTGCTCCTTAAAAGGTGTTCAACTGCTGTGTAAGCATCATTGCTGAAAGAGATTGGACGATTGGGATGTGTGAGCAGGATATTATGGGTAGAGTTTGTGGGTTCAGGCATGGGAGTGGGCTTGGATCTGACCTCCAACTTTTTCAAGAAACGGGGCTTCCTAAAAGTAATCCTGCCAAATCCATTGACTCAGATTCAGTATTGACAATGTGGAAGGACAATGACGACTTTGGCCATAGTGTTCTACTGGTGGTTGAGTTGATTTTGGAGAGCTACTATGTCACTAGCCTGTAGAGGGCGGAGGTTATGTGGTATACCTCTTCTTTATTTGTGTATTCCATTGGTGACTCTCCTTTTGGTTGGGTGTTGCAACTATCCTCTTCTCAGAGAGCTTTGCTTGCATGCAGATGAATGAGAAGGAAGATGTTTTGGCAATGATCACTAGTGTGACACCAAATAGTAGGAGTACCAATGGGTACTGTGATAAAGATCTCTCTTTTGACAACATCTCAAAGAGCTTGTTACACTTGCTCTTTGGGGTGGTTTTATGTTATATCAACCATTGTTGATTATTTAATGCCAAATTCAGTTTATACATATATATTAGATATATATGATTTGTAAACACAGTTTGTTGATAATGTTTTTTAACGAGGTTGAACTCATTTTTTCTTCTAACAGTTAAATGCTTCCAAGTATTAATATGAATCACTAACAATTCAATTAAACATCAGTCATCTGTTTACAGTCAAATGATCAAACTGTTCTATTTCAACCAATCCAATTTATCAAAAGTCATTTGTTTGCACTCACTTTAAATATCAAACAGTTCTATTTGACCCATAAATAGGAGCCTATCAGTTGCAACCTCTCCAAGCCAGAGTGGACCCAAAAGCAATGGCAATGAAGGGGTACTCCACATTCCACAAAGCTCCAGCATTACTGGAGCCTCATCATCAGATTGTTTAGTGTCATATTCAGGACATTCATTCAGGGTGGGGGTCTTACTCCTCTGCAGAGATGCAATCAGTGGCTAACACTTGCTCTTTGAAATGATATGGTACTGGAATAATTTCTGGCCTTGGGGGTTGAACCTTCCTCAAGGTGAATGTGAGGCACCAGACATCGCAATAAATTTCCTGTAATTGTTGAAAACTGTTATGGCAAATTGGTTTTTAGGCTTTTTTTATATTTTCATTGATTCCTGGAAAAGGAATAGTTTTAGGATAATTACCATATTTGACAGCATATAAGACATACCCCAATATCAGCAGGACAAATCAAGAAAAAAAACAAAATACTAATTTTAAATGCAATGAAATTAATATAATCAATCTTATCAATGAAAACTCTTTTAATCAGCATAATAGTCTTTTAAATAATGACAATAAGTATATGAAAGTTGCTCTAAAGTCGAAGCTAATAGGAGTTGCCAGGTAGCTACTTTCGGCCAACTATCATGAATTTTAAACCTACATATGGCATATAAGACGCAGTGGAATTCTAAAGAACATTTTTAATAAAAAAAAAGGTGTGCCTTATATGCCATCAAATACGGTATTTAGTTGCAGGCTTTTGTTCATCCCAGGTTTAATTTCATGGGCCCAAGGGTTTAGTGTGAGATGCTGAGGAACTGGGACTAGATCATTATATGTCACTAAATTAATTGCAGGAGAGGGTGGCTGTGTCATAGGTTTAGGAACGCATACGGTTAGAATGCCTACATCTATGCAGGCTGTCTTGCTGAAGTATAATATTTGTACTTTTTACATATGTTGCATAGCCCGGACAAATGGCACAAGAGTTCTGATGTTATTTTCCATAAACCTGTTTGCAACACCATATCGAAACATAGGCTGGATAGAGATGGATACAAAACTTAATATCACTTTGACAATGAGTGACAATTAGCAGTTGTCTTTGTTGTTCCCCCAACCCAGACACCCATTATTAGTACATTTATAGAAAATAAGGGGGGATAATTCATACATGAACGACTACTGTTATCTTTAGGAGATCCATATGAATTCTTTATCAGCTTTGTCCCTTGTTGAGCATATCCATACCTAGGCAGGTAACAAACAAATCACAACGTGGGATTGATCAATTACTTTTAAAACTGTACTGGTTCTGGACTATGGTCACATAACAAGAAACACCAAGTGACTTCTTATGTACTGGCTCTGGGCTATGGTCATATAACAAGAAATGCTAAGAGACTTCTTATGTACTGCCTCTGGGCTGTGGTCAGGGCACCTCGGGTGGTGTAATGGTTAGCAAGGTAGACTAGCAAACCTACACGAGTGAGTTCGATTCTCATTGGGTGCCCAATTCATGCGGCCTTGTGCTACATCTAAGCAAAAAAGCTTAGTAAATTACCTCTGGGCTGTGGTCATATAACAAGAAATCCTAAAAGAATTTTTCCTTCCCTAATCACAAGTTATGTCTTTCCAAAACAGAGTTTGTTTTTTGTTTCTTCTCACCAACAAAGACTAACAGAACTCATTTATCTTCTCACTCTCATTCTAGTTCCCTTCCAATGGTCAATGACAAACTGCCCTGTGATACTTTGGACAAGTTCTGATATGCATAACACATGCATATTCTTAAGTGATAGTAACATAAGGACTCCAACCTGCACATCCATGTGAATCACACTGCAAATGTCTGCTTCCATGAAAGCCACATGAAGCAGCATGTTCTTTTTACTTCAGGTCAGTGAAACTTGTCATCATGAGAGTAGATCACATCTTGCCCATACACAAAGCATGTTGGCATTTCTTTGCCTAAAAGTTCTACACTGGTTTTCCAAATCAAAAGATCAAAGAATATTCAATATTGAATTACTCTACACTAGATCTTGAAATGTCAAGACAGTGAGCTCAACAATCCTCCCAATGGTAGGTAGCCCTCTGCTATCCTACAATAGCCAATAATCATCACGGACCTCCACGTTTTACATTGATTATGAATGATGACCCAAATCCTTTCTTTTTCTCAGAGCTGTATGCTGCTTTGTCAGAAGGTATAAACATGTCTTGTAAGGAAGAATAAATAACCAACCACTTACATGTGCACACTTATTTTATTCAGTTCAGCTAGATTATTGACCGGGTCTGGAACAGCGAGCCATAGATGGAAAATTACGTCTTATCACTTTGACTGATCTTGGCTAATGGATTAATTTGTTCAACTATTTTCCCAGTGTCAATGATAGATTTCATCAATCTATTATGTAACACCTAGGAGAAACGCTAGTCATAAACACATCCATCGTATATCTCCAAATTGAGTACATGCAGTCTAACAGTCTGACATATTTGGCCAGGCTCAGTAATTAGTAGCAGCATCTCTTCCATCAAAATCAGAAATCCTACTTTCCTTAAAGATATGTACCCACTGAATAACTATTATTAGTTGACAACATGATCTGCTTTCAGAATATAAATATTGATTCATCTATTTCAACTTCCACCCGATTAAATTCCTCTATTCTAACCTCCCCCCAATTAAATTCCTCTATTCCAACCTCCACCCAATTAAATTCCTCTATTCCAACCTCCACCCAATTAAATTCCTCTATTCTAACCTCCACCCAATTAAATTCCTCTATTCCAACCTCCACCCAATTAAATTCCTCTATTCTAACCTCTATTAAAAAAATAAGTGGTGATCCAATTCTGAAAAAGTACCAAATTTTTAACCAATGTATACATGCTAAGTATTTGAATGAATTTAAGGATATTTATGATATATATATATATATATATATATATATATATATGATGACTACCAGATCTCAACAGAAGATAGCCATCTTTACCACCAAAATCACGATTCAAACGTTCAGATTAATAAGTAATACAAGATGCAAAATATAATAAGGAAGTAAGACATAGGAACATCATTGGATTATAGTGACATACACTTGTACAACATTTATGCCATTTCTATATCAACATAGTAGCAGCCCAGTGACAAACACTGCAAGTTAACTAGTGACCATTCAAACAGTTTCATTTCAAAGTACTTCTCTTAGACTTTTTTTTTTAGAAGATACCTACAAATCAGTAGAACTTTGATGCTGCAGCTTCTTTTGCTAGTTTTGCTTTGGGAATTAACTTTACATATATATATATATATATATATATATTTGTTTAAACAATTTTAATAAAAGACTATGTAATTTTCCTTTTTTATGATCTTATGTTTTCTCTCTAGCTTTTTAGCAAGTTTATTTGTAACCGAGTCGAATTGATACAAAGAAAACTAGAAGAAAAAAAACATAAGATCATAAGAAAGAAAAGTTAACCAAACTTGTCGAAACAATAACTTATTGCCAAAATAGGCACCATATGTGTGTATATATACAGTGCGACCCGGATATAAGAGAAACTCGGATATTAGAGAGATTTTCTCTGGTCCCAAATAAGAGCCTGTGTTACCTAAACAAAATAGACCAAACCCGGATGTAAGAGACATCTTCTCCGGTCCCAACAACTCTTTTATATGCAGATTACAGTATATATATATATATATTAGTTGTTTAAAATTTATGAAGTAAATTCTACAATGCAGTTGATATTAAAATGAAAGTAATTAATACCATTTCATGAGGAAATCACCCAGATCATGATAGGATTTCTGATAAAAAAAATATTTGGGTATCATGGCTTTTAGCGTCCAAAATAAATTTTGCATTCCAAATTCAAAACTGAATTATCTCCCTCACTTTTAAGTCGCTACCGATTTTGATCAAACTTTTTCTCAATGAATAAATAAAAAAATAAATTTCAAAATAAGTTTTTTTTTGTTTTTTTTTTTGGTCCAGCTTCAAGGCATGCAATCAAAACTTTTGAATTTTGAAATAAGTTTACACTGATATTTGAGATCAATATACTCACAGAAATAGAAATAAAACATCCTTGGTTAAACTTCAATCATTTACAATCTTTCAAATAAGATTGGAAAATTTTGCAGGGCTAACGGGAGATAATTCTATTTAAGGAAAAAAATATGAGATCATACTATATACGTGCGTATACGCGCACACACATGTATACATAGACACAAAAACATACACGTACAGGGAGATAATTCACGGTTTCGAATACTCAATTTGGGTGCCCAATTCATACGGCCTTGTGCCACACCTAAGAAAAAAGAAACTAATAAATTACTAAAAGTGAGTCTGCCTCAAAACATTCTGTAAATTTAAACGTAGTATAAATGAAATATTTTACTTGTGGTTCGTTTACAAATAGATAAAATTTACTACAAATCTTAACTAGTTTCTCAATTGTTATTTCAATAAAATAATTTTTAAAAATATATCAACAACTCTAAAACCATTAAGAAAATTCCAATTTTGGTACAAACTTTTGCTTCTCCCAAGATTTCACAAAAGTTTATTTTATAATTATTTAAAAAAAAAAATTCATCGTCAAATATTGGGCACAATTCTATGGTCCCTTTCGAAATGCATCTTCTCATTTTTTTAAATTTTTTTTTTTTTGGTGGGGAAGGGTGATGAGCAAAGTGTAATATTCCCTAACCCCTAATCTTGTTGCAGCGACGTCATCTGACATTTGCTCATCAAAACATAGAGAAGGTGAGGACCACTCAAATCGAATTGTGCCAATACTTCACTTTGGGGAATTATAGCCGTGAATTTTCACCTAGCAGTTAGGATATTTGATATGGCTATTATCATTCAAATTTCATTCACTTAACAAGAAACAAAGTTTGTACAACCACGTGGGTTTGAAGATAAACCAGACTACAAGTCAAAGTATAAAACTAATTACAGCTGAAATAGTAAAATTTATATTTAAAATTTTCTAATTAGTTTTGTTTTTTGTTTATTTTTCTTAATAAAAAAAGGGAAATGGAGTTAAAATTGTCGACCAGAGTGATTATACATTATTTTTTTAACGGATTACCGTAATGTAGATCGGATATTTTTTGTTGAACTTACTTCGTGTGGTCCATACACTGCAGCTAAAACCTTCGTGTTGCCCATTTCCAAATAGGCTGAACCATCTGCTTGTCCGAAAACTCCGAGTCGGCATTGAATCTTCCGTAATTCATGTGGTCGCCGTCCATCAACACGGAATCCTTGATCGGAAAGAAGTTCAAGGCCCGCCATTTTGAAAACTATGAAACGGTGTAAGAGGAAAAATTCCCGTTTTATTAAAAAGAAGTATAATTAAAAAGAAGTGACTTTTTTGCTTGATCATTTCACTTAGATATTCTTGTACAAAATTAAACCCATATCGAGAGATTATTTGTTGTCAGGACAATTTTCTTATCTCTAAAATTTAAAATAAAATAAAATAAACATTTTAAGCACCTCTCAGCACTAAACAAGGTGAAATGTGTCAATAAAAATTCTGGAAACTTTTAAAAGTTATCGTAATTTTGGCGCCATTTAAATGATGTAAAAATTTCAAAAAATAGGAATAAACAGACAAATTTAAATAATATAGACATTCAAAATTTTAAAATCAAACCATTCTAAAAAGTGAAAATAGAAAGATTAAAAATTGATACATTTATTTTATCTAATAGCAAAAAATAAATAAATAAATAAGAAAACACTGTTTAAATCTTTCTTTTCTATTTTGCCAGATGAGTCAGATTTTTAGCAATTCAGAATTAATGTATTACTTAATCGTCATGATATTGATTTAATTTCCAAAACGGAACATGCAAACAGTTATATGGTATTACGTATTCCTATCTAATACAAATAATTTGCACACAGTTATATGGTTTCAAGTATTCCAATCTAATACAAATAATTTGCACACAGTTATATGGTATCAAGTATTCCAATCTAATACAAATAATTTGCACACAGTTATACGGTTTCAAGTATTCCAATCTAATACAAATACTTTGCACACAGTTATGTAGCATCAAGTATTCCAATCTAATACAAATACTTTGCACACAGTTATATGGTATCAAGTATTCCAATCTAATACAAATAATTTGCAAACAATTATGTAACATCAAGTATTCCAATCTAATACTAATAATTTGCACACAGTTATGTAGCATCAACTATTCCAATCTAATACAAATACTTTGCACACAGTTATGTAGCATCAAGTATTCCAATCTAATACAAATACTTTGCACACAGTAATATGGTAGCAAGTATTCCTATCAAATACAAATAATTTGCACACAGTTATATGGTATCAAGTATTCCTATCAAATACAAATAATTTGCTCAAATTTATATCGTATCAAGTATTCCTGTGTAATACTAAAAATTTGCACATAGTTATATGGTATCAAGTATTCCAATCAAATAAAAACAATTTGTACCCCGTTATATGGTATACGTATTCCAATCAAATGCTAACAATTTGAACACATTAATACGGTATAAAGTATTCCTATCAAATACTAACAATTTGCACCCACTTATATGGTATTAAGTATTCCAATCAAATACTGACAATTTGCATACAGTAATATGATATCAAGTATGCGTATCTAATACAAATAATTTGCACACAGTTATATGGTATTAAGTATTCCTATCAAATACAAACAATTTGCACACAGATGGTATCAAGTATTCTAATCTAATACAAATAATTTTCACACAGATTTATTTAACTTATATACGTAGCAGTCACAGATCTATTTTCTCTTGTGAAACAATGCCCCCACCAAGCGATTCAGCCACACACTGACCAATCAAGGGACAGAGTGCATTGATTGCATCTTCCTCTAAAGAACTATTTTTTCTAGCCCTTTCCAGAAGTCTTCCGCAGACAGAGGGCAAACGGCCAGCAGAGAAGAAAGACCTCTCTCCTCTAGCCGGCCACAGACACTCCAGCATTGACGATCTTCACTGAAGATAACACCTGCTATAGCTACACACTAAAGAAGATACTCTGCTGCAACCTGCTAATCCCAAAAAGAACCTTTTCTCACTCTGACACAAGTCAACTTCTATCATAAAAATAAATCATTCATTGTTGTTCTTCAAAGAAATTTTATTTTGTTCAGTGCTACATAAATAACTACAAATTAACTTATAGTGTATGTGAACTAAACATATACTAAATATACTCCCATCTGAAACTGGGAGTAATGTTAATGAAGGGTTGACTCTATACTCCCCAAAATTAGAGAACTGGATTCTTACCACTGGTGTCATACCCAGGTTACTCTATTTTTGTAGAGGAGTCATGTGAATGAAATAAATATTCTTTTAACAAGTATTGATACATATAATTTTTAAATAGAGGAGTTATATATTATAAATTGAATTATCATGATAAGAAAATTTGACAAGTACTGCGTGCAACATATGGAAACACTGGACAGTTGTTTCAACCTTATTAAGTCTCATTGTAGCACTTGTCGGATTTTCTTGTTATGGTGATTCAATTAATAATATATAACTCCTCAAATTAAAAAATATGTATATCTATTTCCTAGCCCATGAGGTTATGATCAGACAAAGAGAGATATGTACCTCCAAGTAGGGAAGACATGGCCCTGGAGGTGACTGTGTCCTCTGTATGAATACGGATGTGATTACAAAACACATCAAGTTAAGTGGTCACATGTTAACCATGACTTGTTGATTTGGCAATGCTTGTGTGCAATGTGGACCAATAGCTCAGTGGTAGAGTTTTGGCTCTGCATTCTGTGGTTGCTGGTTCAATCTTTACTGGGAGAGATCATATATACATTGCCGATGAGACTTAATAAGGTCCAAACAGCTATCCAGTGGTTTTGTATGTTACACACAGTGCTTGCCGTATTTTCTTGATATGGTAATTCAATTTATAAGTAAAGATCCTTTGATAAGTATTTTTGTTGTTTTTAAGAAGAAAGCCAAAATGTGTCTTATTTACTAGTAAAAAAAAAACTCTTTTCTAAATAATTTATACATGAGTAGATGGTTTCAAGTATTCCAATACAAGCCAAATAAACTACAAGCAATTCTATGATTTCAAGTATTCCCGTCTAATACAAATAATTTGTAATCAATTATATGGTTTCATGTATTCCTATCAAATACAAATGATTTGCTGAATTGGAGAAGTAGTGGATCAATTTCTCCAAAATCTATTCTGATTTTTCCTAAGAACTTTCCCAACTTCAGGTTGGATATGATTCAGCATCAGATCCTTATAAATCTTAGCAGTTATAGCAGTAAAAGTTATACATCTGTTGTTACATTAACTGGTTTTATGTGGACACTGGATGCCGTCTAGAGTACCTACTAAGAGTGATGGTTGATCGGGATGGATTACAAGAGGGAGTGAGAGAGAGAGAGTCAAGATAATTGATGCTGTGAGAGTTATGCTGGTGATTCTGAGTGATTCTGAAATTGCTGTTCTTTCAAACTAGGAAGATGTGGTCTTTTGTCTATTTCTCAATTGTGTTTTGATTAAATCTAACATTACATAATCAAAGAAGTACGAGGTGCATACAATAAATTTCCAGATTTTTTTCGTATGGGCACTTTTATTGATAGTACACACATGAATCTCTAGTCCCCTTCGACGTAATCTCCTCCGGCTGCAATGCACATGTTGAACCGTTCCAATAACTTCTGGAAAGCCCCATGGTAGTCCTCTTGTGTGAGTGTGTCAATGACCTCTGTCACAGCCTCTTTCATCTCCTCAATTGTCTCATAATGACAGCCTCTGAGCTTAAGGAATAACCAAAAGTCACAGGGAGCAATGTCTGGACTATAGGGAAGCTGAGGAACTGTCTTGATGCCCATCTGGGTCAAATAGTCTGTGACCCAGGATGGAGTTGTGGACTGGTGCATTGTCTTGGTGGAAATACCACTGACCCGATTTGGAGAGTGCTGGCCTCTTCTGGCGGAATCTCTTCCTGAACTCCCTTAAAGCCTCAACATAGTAACCTTAACCCTAACTCTTTGGCCAATCAACTCTGGCGTATTGACTTCCTTACTCCTCCCACACCTCTCATCATCCCTCACAGACTCCCTGGCTTTCTTGAATCTCTTATGCCACTCAAAAACTGATGCTTGATTCATGCAAGATGATCCAAAAGCAGTCTGAAGCATTCCATACGTTTCTGTGGTATTTTTTCCAAGTTTAAAACAGAATTTTATTGCATATTGTTCTTCTAAAGTGTCCTCACATCCAGATTGCATTTTTGCTGTAGCTGTTGATTTGAACCTGAAATCATAAAAATTGGTCAGTCATCTCATAAGATGTATAGTAATAACATAGTGAATTTTCAAGAGTCTATGACAATTTTAAATGCCCATACAAAAAAAGTCTGGAAACTTATTGTATGCACCTTGTATGTCATTCAATTTTCCATACTTCAGTAGGTATTTCATCAAGACCTGCAGCTTTTCTGCTTTTAATTACTGTCAGAACTGCATCAACTTCATCCCTTGTAAAGTGTCCAAGTTTAATGGCTGGTTGATCATGGATAATTTCTTCAGTTGGTTTGTCTGTCAAAAGCATTTCCAAGCAGATTCTCAAAACATTCTTTCCAATTTTAAAGATTATCTTCTTGACTGGTAGCTTTTAGTTTTATTCCTGAGGAACTTTTCCTTCCACTAACTTCACTGTTTGCCTTGCTAATTGTGATTGTCTATCTTCTACTGTTTCTGATTTTATTGTTTTGCCCTTAAATGTATACTAGTTGTCCTTTAAGGTATGTGTTGGTTCTTTCTGAGCTTTCTTAATTTTGTGCGCATTATATTTGTTGGTTTTCTTCTTTTAAGTAAAGATGCCTTTTCCAACTTACTCTATTTTTCTACGACTGTTTTTGACTCCCAGGGAACTCTACACTTAGCTTTTGTTTTTGTTGGTATGCATTCAGTTTTTGCATCATGTATAACATATAGTGGTATATTTATGGAAAATAGCCCTTATGACAAGCACTGCTTCACAACTCTCCAAATAGAAAAGGCAGATATCTTGCAGGTTGCTCATAAAAACAGGCTTGTATGCCTAAAAACAAAATTTCAGAAAGGGAAGGGGAAGTGACCCAAATAGCTAAAAGACATAGGTTGACTATATACTTATAAACAAGAAGTGGATAAACAATATTATCAACTGTGAGGCTTAATCCTCTTATGAAGGATTATCTTCAGATCACAGAATCGTTTCATTAAAGATTCACTTGAGTCGACATATGAATAAAAAGCAAACAAATCAATCTTTACAATTTGACAGGCAAAAATAATATATCCAATTACTATTCAGAAACTGTAAGAAATAGGTTTGATACTCTAAAAGATGTATTCCAAAAGACAAAATAGATAGGAATACATGATATGATAAAATTGTGTACAAACAAATGCCTATTGACAAACAAAAAAATATGCAATTAAATATGGAAAATATAATTATGATAAAAATCAAACATTGTTGAATTAATCAAATTTCAACATTAACTAAGTCACAAGGAGTTGATATGCCATTAAATATTAACCAAATCAAATTCCATCAAGGTGTTTGATTGGAATACTTGAAACCATATAACTGATTGTAAACAAATTGTTATCATTAAAAAAGAAAAGTTACTTCCAATCAGATAATTGTATCGAAAATATTAGTATTTGATAGGAATACTTGAAACCATCTGATTGCAAACAAATTGTTATCATTAAAAAAGAAAAGTTACTTCCAATCAGATGATTGTATCGAAAATATTAGTATTTGATAGGAATACTTGAAACCATCTGATTGCAAACAAATTGTTATCATTAAAAAAGAAAAGTTACTTCCAATCAGATGATTGTATCGAAAATATTAGTATTTGATAGGAATACTTGAAACCATATATAATTGTATGTAAATTATTAGTATTTGATAGGAATACTTGATAACATGTATAATTGTATATAAATTATTCATATTATATAGGAATATATGAAGCGTTATGACTGTGTGCAAGTTATTTGTATTAAATAGGTATGCTTGATATCATATAACTGTTTGCAAATTATTTGTATTGGATAGGAATACTTGATATCATGTAAAAAAGTAAATAAAGTTGGCAACCATAGTCAAGGGTGCTCAGAAGGCTCCCTTTTCAATAGCTACTACCCCAAGGTGGAGGGGAGGGCACTACTCCTTTTCCTGGATTGCTCTGCTTTACCCTTGATACGTACCTTATATTGCTGAGTGTTAAGCAAGGAGGTATCAAGTACCATTTTTAAAGTATGACTTGACCTGGGATTGAACACTGGTCTCCTAGACCATTGGCGAACACTCTACCCACTGAGCAAATTACTGGTATTTGATTGGAATACTTGAAACCATATAACTGTATATAACAAATAATTGTAAAAAAAAAAGGCAATAGAATATGGAAAATAATTACTATGAAATATTTAGAAAATGAATCAAATTTTTGGATTAAATAGCCAATAAGATTTGTTTTTTTTTTGTTTTAATGGCATATCAATTTTCATTGGTTATTTAATGCCAAACATATCCTTGTAGAACAGTAGTGGAACTATTTAACCCATAGTTGGCTGGATAAGGAGGTTGATACCTTTCCCAAGGGCATTAGCCAGAAGTGAATGTAATAGTGTGACTAGAGTTTGAACTTACAACAATATCACCATTCAGCATGTTCACCATTACAGCATAAGTCCTCCCCCAATCCATAAGTAGTTGATATGCAAGCAAACAAAATAAAACAAATATCAATACTTATAACAATCAATTATTTACAAATGAATTAAATTTCAGCAATAAAGAGTTGATATGGCTTTAAACAAATAAATCAAACTAAACTATCTTAGATATTTAAAATAAACAAATAAATTTGTGAAAGTATCAATTATCTTTGTTCTCATCCTATTATTGTTATCAAATTATATAAGTTAGCCGACTATAGTCAAGGGCAACCTGAATGTGTCTATGCTATTCTATCTTGAATATATATTTGCTCTATCACTGATATTGAGCACTTATTTTTTTTATAAATACACCAAACAACATTATTAATTATCAATTCATATATCGTAATACCTTGGCTTTGATTTCATTTACAGACTTTTTTAACTTGACATTTTAGGTTTTGTGCTGGATCTGATTTGTGTTTAGAGTGTGTAGTGATGGAAGAATGTTACTTGACATTTTGATAAGGTAACACCGTCGACCCATAAATATACATTTTTGCACACACACACACACACACGCTATGCAAATATGACTACACCCTATACATTCAGAAGACACAGAAGCAGCAACAAGACAGCAGCAGGAAGTATGCTTTCATGGATGTTGCACTGTACGTATCACTAACACTCCTGTCAGACTATACCTACAACTGCTGACCTAAGCCGACTCTACATGGAACATTAAGAGGTTTTTTAGAAAATTATTAGATTTACCAAACAAATTCTCAAGCGATTTGGGGTAAATACACAGTGTTTCACAATTGTTGAAATAAAGCAATGATTTCTCAGATCTTCTATGTTGATTTTATCCTCTTTCTCTTTTTAGATTCTTGCTGGTGTAGTATACTACCACTGGGTCCTGGCAAACAATGAAGAATGTGTGTATAAAAATATAATCGTATATTTTTATTCGTCAATGGTGACGCTTATATGGAGCAGAAGAGCAATCAGAAAGAGAGTTTGTGCACATGGAGGAGCTAACAGGAGTCTGAACGGCCAGTGAGAACTGACTTCAGCCAAAATTCTCGAGCTTATAGAGTCTTAAAACTCCCATGCAAGCCACACGCAATGCTTGTTTCCTAGTTGTCACAGCTTACACCCATGCATTGCTTGTTTTTCACTGGTCACTGCTTACACCCACACATTGCTTGTTTTTCATTGGTCACTGCTTACACCCATGCACTGCTTGTTTTCCATTGGTCACTGCTTACACCCACGCATTGCTTGTTTTTCATTGGTCACTGCTTACACCCACGCATTGCTTGTTTTCCATTGGTCACTGCTTACACCCACGCACTGCTTGTTTTCCATTGGTCACAGCTTACACCTACGCATTGCTTGTTTTCCATTGGTCACTGCTTACACCCACACATAGCTTGTTTTCCATTGGTCACTGCTTACACCCACGCATTGCTTGTTTTCCATTGGTCACTGCTTACACCCACGCATTGGTTGTTTTTCATTGGCTATGATTTACACTCACACAATGCTTGTTCTCCATTGGTCACAGCTCATGCCCACACATTCTTTGTTTCTGAAAATCATTTTGTTGCTTTTATTTGCAGCCAGATGTATCTGTCAGCAACATTTGCCAGTTTCTTTGCAGGTCAGTCAAAGTGAGAAATAATTAACATTTTGATATGTTTAACAAAATATAATGAAATCATGCCTTGTATGATAGAACAGATCTTTTGTGTGAAGACATTATGAAACTAAATCTTCCCAGATTGTTCAAGCATGCTAAAGAAGGAAATTCAATTTCAACACATTTCCAAACAGGAGTCAGAGTTTTTAGTTAGTCTAGATCTCATGGCACTTGTAAAGATTGTAAAGCAAAAGGTTCCTCACCATCTAGGCCTCTGATAACCCCGGAGAAATTTGTTTGCATTATCAACAACTTTACACATTGCATTGAACAGTGCTTTCAACTGAACAGCAGACATCTGAAGCATGTACTCAAAGGCTCTTCTTGAGATTTTTGGTTCAACTTTGAGATTAAATGGTTCAAGATCCTAACATCTTATCCTTTTACCTTTCAATAAATATAATTTACATTCTTTTATCATTTGCGGTCCTTGATTTGTGCCTCTTCAATTTATTTCAAAAATTAACCCAATATCTAATATAAAAGAATTTTTTGGAAATGTTGAATGTTTTCATTATAGCAGAGCTCATCTAAGACCTAAAATTTAAAATTTAAAACAAAAACAAAATTTCACAATATTGTAGAGAGAAAACTTGAGTTTCTCATGTTCAAAAAACATGATCTTCAGATACTCAGTTGTTGAACATTTTTCAAAAATTATGAAGAAGAGAAAAACAAATTTTCTTCTTCTTCTTCTTCTTCTTCTTCTTCTTCTTCTTCTTCTTCTTCTTCTTCTTTCCCTGTTCTTTTTCTCCTTCTTTTCCTCCTTTTTTTCCCTCTTCTTTTTCTCCTTCTTTCCCTCTTCTTTTTCTCTTTCTTTTCCTCCTTCTTCCTTCCCTGTTCTTTTTCTCCTTCTTTACCTCCTTTTTTCCCTCTTCTTTTTCTCCTTCCTTCCCTGTCCTTTTTCTCTTTCTTTTCCTCTTCTTTTCCTTCTTTTTCTCCTTCTTCTTTCCTTCTCCTTTTTCTCTTTCTTTTCCTCCTTCTCCTCTTCTTTCCCTCTCCTTTATACCTTCTTTCCCTTTCTTTTTTTTCCTTCTTTCCCATTTCATTTTATCCTTCTTTCCCTCTTCTTTTTCTCCTTTCCTTCTCCTTTTTCTTTTTTCCTTCTCCTTTTTTCCCTCTTCTTTTCCTCTTTTTTTCTCCTTTTTTTCTTGGCTCACTCCTTAAGGGAAACATTTTTATTACTTTTGGAATTATGTCACCTAGTCAAAGGTGACACAATACAAACTTGTCTAGATATCTGCATTTGGACACTAGTTCTGATTTTTTCTACAATTTACCGAAATCTGAGTATTGTACTATGCACAATTTTCCCTTAAAGCACAGTCTACAATGACTTTCATATAAGTCTGAAGATTGCATTAGCTGTCACCAATCACTATTGACTCTGTGTCTACGCTATCCTGACTTAGATATACAAGGATGTTTAAGAAAAATTGATATTATTTTATAATTTAATAACTTGATCAATTCTTCTTCAAATGATCTCAAATTTTAACAGCATGTGAAGAAAACAACTCAAAATTCAATGTTTAATGTTTTATAGCTTTTTGTTTTCAGGTATACAAACACCATTCACTGGAAAAGAAAAGGCATTTAAACATGAAACCTAAAATTTTGAGTTGTTTTGACACATGCGGTTAAAATTTGAGACCATTTAAACAAAACACCCTGCATACGCTCGATCACTGACAATGAGTACTCTTCATTTATAAATATTGTAAATTACATATATATATATATATATATATATAAAATTAACTTAAATCATGAGTCGGAATTCTCCTACTAAAGTTTCACCTCAACGGATCATCAGGGAGTTTAGCGCCGGTGCTAAACTCCCTGATGAGTAGGAGAATTCCGACTCGCGATTTAAGTTAATTTTTGCAATTGGCTCTACTCGTATTGAGCACTCTTGTAATTGTAGCATTGCGGCATTTTACAGTGAGTTTTATTTTTCTTTTGACCAACTGACTGCCTATCTCTTGATTTTTTTCAACTGGTGTGACGAAGTTGGTCTTTTCTTTTTTTTGTCCTATGATATTTTTTCTTTTTTCCCCCGGGCAGTGATTCGAGATATTTTTATCTCTTGTTCCTGGCGTTTTTTTTGTTTTTTTTTCCTGGTAACCGTGAATGCTGGTAGATAGTAGGTGAGTAAATATATATATATATATGAATATATAATGTTTGAATGTTTGAAATCAAATTTATGATTTTTGGAAATGTTATGAATGACTAATGTGTTGGAAAAATTACCTGGTTTAAAGTCTCTTTTGTGTTCCTTATTTCTTTTTGGTAGGTTTCTGCTTGTCTCTCCTATATAAGACTTCAGGAAGTCTTGGCAGTAAATTCTATATATAGAATATATAGGTGTGTAAGCCGACGCAAGTATATATAGAAGAAGAGACAAGCAGAAACCTGCCAAAAAGAATTGAAGAACACAAAAGAAATTTTAAATCAGCTAATTTTTCCAATGTATTAAAGTAAAATTGGCAACTGTAGTTGAGGGCAATCTGAAGGCTCCCTTTTCAATAGCTACTACACCAAGGTGTAGGGGAGGGTGCTACTCCTTTCCCTGGATTGCTCCTCTTTACCCTTGATACATACCTTATATTGCTTAGTGTTAAGTACCATTTATAAAGTCTTTGGTATGACGCAATCTGGGATTGAACCCAGGTCTTCAGGACAATTGGTGAACACTCTACCCACTAGACCAATGAGCATTAGTTATTCATAATATTTCCAAAATCCATATATATATATATATATAGATAGATATATATTGCATTTTAAATATGTTAGTTATATCTTATTGTATAGTTACAAAAGAATATTGATTAAAATTTGTTAATTACACTAAAAGTCTTATCAAATGTTTCCTGATTTTTTTTTACAAAAGGCAGAAAGTAACATTTAATATTAAAAGAATTAAAAGAATAAAACAAGACTGTACGTGTTCAAATATTATGCTCTGTTATCATCTAAGATAAATAATGGACAATTCTGTTTTGATTGTGAGAAAAGAAAGGGTAGAAAAAGAACCCACAATGCACCAGAAAGAAAAAGAAAGCAAATATAATGGAAAGATGGGAAGGAGAGATATAAAACAATAATATGAGACACTTATTGTTTGTTTCAGTGGAATGGAAAGAAGAAAGAAAGGAAGGGGAAAGAAGGATAGATAGATAGATAGATTAAAATAAAGAACAAGAAATGCTTATTTTGAAAAATAATTTTGGAAGTTTCTTATGTGATATTTGATGAATAATTATCATTTAACTTTGAAAAATATAATGATCTGACCGTATAATATAATAAATCTAATAATATGATAATATTTGATAATTATTTTGTGATATTTGATAGTAATAAAATCTTTAGAAAGTCAACTAGTTATTTAATTTTAAAGTTTTTGGTGCTTATTCTTCAACAGATAACAAAAACTTAATCTTAAATCCAAACAGGTCAAATTACACTTATTTATTTAGGTTTCTTTGTTTAATGGCATATCAACCTTTGTAGGTTATTTAATGCCAATGCTATTCTCCTAGAAGAACAGTAGTGGTGCTTTTTAACCCATAGCTGGGAGGTTCATACCTTTCCCAAGGGTATTTTGCCCGAAAGTGAACGTAATAGCGCGACTGGAGTATGAACTCGCTTACTACAATTCCACAGTCCATCGCTTTAACCATTACACCATGAGGACACCCCCCTTATTTATTTAGTTGTTTATTGGTAAAGAAGCAAGAAATGATAAAATTTTTTTAAACAAATTTTATGATCAAACAATGATAACCAATTAAAATAATTTGCTGAAAAACAATGATACAAGTTTAAATTTGTAATTTAAAAAGTGTGTTTTAAAAACTTTAAGAAGTTTTCTTCGTAAATTTCTACATAAAACTATGTATCAAAAAAAGAAAAAAAAAACCCATAGTATCCTGGGTATGACACTTGGATGTGCTGTTGTAACAGAGTTTCTTTTGGTTTTTGGTTTCTTTGTTTAATGGTATATCAACCATTGTAGGTTATTTAATGCCAAAGCCATTCTCCTAGAAGAACAGTAGTGGTACTATTTAACCCATAGCTGGGAGGAAAAGGAGGTTTATACTTTTCCCAAGGGTATTTGTCCAAAAGTGAACATAATAGCTCGACTGGAGTACAAACTTGCTTACTATGATTCCACAGTCCATCGCTTTAACCATTACACCTCAAGGACATCCCTGGTAGAGAGACAAATAGACAGACAGATACAGACAGAAACTCTGTGTGTGTGTGTGTGTGTGTGTGTGTGTGCGTGTGTGTGTGTGTGCGTGCGTGTGTGTGTGTGTGTGTGTTAAAAATTTCTACCTCTTTGTGTCCTTTGAAGCCTGGAAACTGGCAAGTCATCAAGACTTGAGTCTCTTGGAGTAATGCTGGCAGAAAGAGAGGATTTGATTTTTTTTCTCTTTATCCTTGATCTCGTCTTTTACTTTGGTTGGGTTTGGTTTGACTTTATGGCATATCAACCATTGTAGGTTATTTAATGCCAAATTCTCTTTATACATATATATTAAATATATAGGATTTGGTTTCGTTTTATGGCGTATCAACCATTGTAGGTTATTTAATGCCAAATTCTCTTTATACATATATATTAAATATATAGGATTTGGTTTCGTTTGATGGCATATCAACCATTGTAGGTTATTTAATGCCAAATCCTCTTTATACATATATATCAAATATATATGATTTGGTTTCATTTTATGGCATATCAACCACTGTAGGTAATTTAATGCCAAATTCTCTTAATACATATATATTAAATACATATGATTTGGTTAGGTTGGGTTTTATGGTATATCAACCATTGTAGATTATTGAATGCTAAATCCTCTTTATATATATATATTAATTATATATGATTTGTAAACACATTTTGTTGGTAACATTTTTAAACGAGCCTGAGCTCATTCTTTTGCACACAGTTAAATGGTTTCAAGTATCACAATGTAACACTAATATTACTCTTTTTCTTACAAACAGTTGAATGTTTCCAAATATTACTATCACAAACAATTCAATAAAATATCAGTCATTTGTTTACAATTAAATGATCAAACAGTTCTATTTCTAACAATTCAGTTTACCATAAGTCATTTGTTTGCACTCAGTTTGATTTTTAAACAGTTATATTTAACCTATGGTCAGAGTGTACCAAGGAGTCATGGCAATGAAGGAGTACTCCACATTCCTGGAGCTTCACCATCAGATTGTTTAATGTTAAATCAAGGACACTCATTGAGTGGGGGACGTCTTATCCCTCTGCAGAGATGCAGTCGGTGTATTTAACTGCCCCAGTCAACTGTCTTTTAGTGATCATTAGTAGAACTATTTTGGTTGGTTTCAGGAGGTTTTTTTTTATGTCACCTTGTGTCAAATAGTAAAAATCAACAAAAGACAAAGGATTGTAAACCCTACACCCTCTTGTTGTCATTACTCCCAGGTCCACTCTGATCTGAAGGTTTGGTACTTGTCAGGGTCTCATCTATTGATCAAATAGATCTGTCTAAAAATTATTCATGTTCAATAGGACTGTGTGCAAAGAAAAAATTTTTCAAGAAGCAACATCACAAAAAATATAAATATGAACATATGATGAATGTAATTTCTTAACTACTATACATAAAATAACCCTAGACAGGTTGTCATGCCGTTAAAATCAATCAAAAACGCTTCCCACATGTACTGCTAGTGTTTTATTATTTTCAAATAATTAAATGAGTTTGTATTGATCATTAAAATATCTCTTTAATATTATGACATTATTAACTTTGTAGAAATTCTCTCTCATCTCGAAAATAAAATAAAAAATATATGAATAAAAAAAATACACCCCCCAAAAAAAACCTATCAGTGTTGTCTGAATTTTTTCAAAGTAGTTTTTAAATTTAACGTATTTATTAATCCTGAAAATTAAATTAAATGTCAAAGTTAAATTCAGTAGTAGAGTGTAAAGTGCCTTACCATAGAGCAGTAGTAAGTCAGCTAGGTTCATGAAATTTAACGACTATATAGAGAGTTTGGTCCTCACCGGGTTCTTCCAACTCATAGTCTTGTGTCCGACTTAGCAAAGAATTTTTCCGACATTAAACATTTGTATGCCAGACATAACTAATCGTACGGAATTTAAATTTCGAAATTTCAAAAGAAACAATAAATAAATCATATTTGACACACTTCTGTGTAACTACTTAATTTTAAAAAAAGTTTTTTTTTTTAAATTTTTTATGTTATTCAAATATTGAGCAAATCAAAAATTATGCTTTGCACATCAGAACAAGAATATATGTGTAGGCGTACTAGAGAGAGAGAGAGAGAGAGAGAGAGAGAGAGAGAGAGAAAGCTATGATTCTAAGCTTAGTTTAATTTCTCACAAGGCCAGAAGAAGGAAGCATCCAGTGAGAATTGAACTTATTAACAATGGTTCGCTCGTCTAACTCGCTAATCATTACACCATGCGTCACGCGTGGTCTAATGATTAGCGAGAGAAAGAGAGAGAGAGCAAAAGAAAGAAAGAGACAAACAGAGGTGGAGTTACTTATGATACGAGAGAAGAGAATAATATATTAATGTCGAGATTTTGCAAAGTGCAAGGCATATTAAGGTATGAGGTTGAAGTAAATAGACCAAGAGATTAAATAAAGGCAGGGGAATGTTGTGGGTGAGAGAATTTTCGCATGTGTGTGTGTGTGTGTTCTTGTTCTGTATGTACATGTTCGTCTTTTTGGTTTGTTTGTGGATAGTGTGTGCGCGTGTATGTGTGTGCGGGAATTTACTTTTCTCTGACCTTGAAATAATAAATAACTGAATAATATTACTGATTAAATCCCAAATATTTATTTTTATTACTTAATGTTCACTTTTAAGATTTAAATAATCAGTTTTACAACTTGCATTATCGTCTAACGGTTCTTATTAAGAAATCTGAAGCATAGAAAGCGTTGACTCCCTGGAAGAAAATTAAATGGTATAAATTTTGAACCAACACCGTTCTCTTTGACGCCATCACCTTACAAATAGTAAAACTAATGCCACGATAGTTTTCATTTGTTAAATTGTTTCTTTTTTTTAACTAAAGTCCTTTGGAAGTAATGGTGAGTTTAGATTGTTATTTCTGCTTGCTTTAAACGCCTCTCATATCAGAGAAAAATAGTAAACAGTTTTAATTTTACCAGCAAATTACTCACTTTTGTAATCGACTATCCTCGTGAAATTTCCAGCCGGTGTGGACGAGAGAAAAAATTTCTGTTATTGTTTCTCTCGTTTTTGTTTTTTTTTGTTGTTTTTTTCCTTTTGATGTGGGTTCGAATCCCACTGGTTCTCCTGTGTAAATAATACTTTGAAGTTGTTATTTTAATTAATTACATCTTTATTTTATTACAGATTTTAATATCTTAATTTCCACTGTGCTTTAGTTGTGTCTAACTAAAATACTTATTTTGAATCTATGTAAAAAAGTTCCGTTTTGTACTGAAAAGAAAAGTTAAAATGTTTTAACTTATTTCTGTTTTGTTAAATTATATGTTTATCCATTTATTCATTAAATATGTAAACAAAGTAAGTTTAGGTAAGTATTTTATTTTATTTTTATTGCTTTTAATGATCAAATTTATTTTAAAAAGATATCGATTTAGATTTTCTAATTACTGAAGATTGCAAATATTTAAAAAGTGCTCTATCGATTAATTATAGCTTTCTTTTTTCTGAGAAAATTTGTGTTAACGTACATCACCAACCCAACAACAATTGGGGTTAAATTTCTCAAATTTCAAATAATCTCTCTCTCATACTCACACTTTTTTTCTTTTAAAGTTATACTCAGAAAGTAGTTAGTTTAATTTTGATTTTTATAATTACTTGGCAAATTCGCAGACTTATTTTATTTTTTTAAAATATTTTTTAAAAAGTTTATTACAATATTTTATTGAAATGATACTTTATTTTTCATTTTTTATTTTACATAAAATCAAACTGTAAAATTTCCATTATATTCGTATTGTTTGTATGTTTATGTCAATGTCAGCATGGAAAAAAATGGCATACCTTAGCGAGATTTTTATTAGAGCAATGCACTTAAGATGCTCTTACTTCTCACAATTTTCAGTCTCATTTGCAAATGAATGATAATTTGTGAAGATTTTGTTCGTGCTGATCATTTCTTAATTTTCCAAATGCTTCAAATGAGAGAAGTAACTGAAATCTAATAAGAATCCTTCATTTCTTCCTGGATATGTTGCTGCCTCTCTGCAGAGGAGTCAGACCCCCCCCCCGCCGCCGCCGCCGCAACAAGTGTCTTGGATATGACACTAAACTGCATCCGATGGTGAGGCTCCAGTCCTGGTGCTTTGGGGAATGTGGTGTATCTCTTCATTGCCTAGTCCACTCTGACTCGTGAGTCCCATCTATAGGTCAAATAAGACTAGCATCCTGTGCATGACCTGAATGCGCATCTGATAATGAGACTTCAGTCCTGGTGCTTTGGGAAATGTAGAGTATCCCATCATTGCCATTACTCTTAGATCCACTCTGACTCGGTGTTGTAGTACATGTTAGGGTCCTATCTATAGGTTAAATAAAACTAGTGTCTTGCGTATGACCCGGAAATGCATCTGATGGTTATGGTGCCTCAGTGAATGTGGTGTATCCCTTAATTGCCATTATTCCCACGACAACTCTGACCTAGAGTGGTTGTAGCTGTTAGGGTCTCATCTATGGTTCAAATAGAACTGTTTTATCTTCTGTGTCCAAACAAATGACTGATGTTAAATTGAATCGGTAGTGTCACATATTAATACTTGAAATCAATTAACTATGTGCAAACAAATCAACTCTGGCTTGTTTAAAATGTTACCTACAAATTATTTGTTTACAAATAATATATATTCAATATGTATGTATAAACAGAACTTGGCATTAAATCACCTGTAAGGGTTGGTGTACCATAAAACCAACCTATTTGAGGATGGGGAAGTCCCCATAGCATGATGGCTTAAGTGCTGAACTGCAACCTCAAAGTGAGTTTAAATTCATTCTATTATGTTCACTTTCAGACTAATACCCTTGAGAAAGGCGTGAACCCTCTTATCCCCCTGCTATGAGTTAATTAGTATCACTGCTGTTTTTCTACAAGGACGGCTTTGGCATTAAATAACTCATGATAGTTGATATGCCATTAAACAAACAAACAAACAAACCAAATCTATTTGAGAAGGAATTTTGGAAAGATGTCTGCCATAATTAGAAATCCCATGTATTATTTTGAGTGTTTCAATTAGATCACCTTTTCTTTTTTCTAGTAATTAAACCTGAATACTTTAATCCAATTATTGAAGGTGATTTATTTATAATTATTAATTTTTAATCAAGTTGTGTCACAAAAATGTGAAAATAGAATGAATCAGGTACAAACTTGATCCCGAAATACTTTTAAATAATTTGAAATATTAACAGATTTGAAACCTTTCAAGAAATTTAAAAAAAGCCTGATTAATTGATGCAATTTACTTGTCAATTAATCTCTGGTTGTTCAAGATGAAAGTGCATTTTTCCCATTTATGTTGACATCGTGTGAGGGCAGATACAGGTTGGTTGGCTTGTCAACTCATCTTAGGTTATTTAAAGCTGCAATCACTTTTCTTTTCTTTTTTTTCCAAATAATTATTTAATAATTAATAATAATCAATAATTTAATTATTATTTAATAATAATCATCTAAAAACAATTATAGCTTCGAACATGTATTTACCCAACTCCTCCCCCATAGGCAGGAGATGTAACACAAGGTCAATTTTAAAGCAGAGTAAAGCTGGTTTGATTTCAGTTTTCCTTCTCCTTGACTGGTTGCTTAAGCAAGACTAAAAAAACCAGTCTGCCCTACTATTTATCCATAGCTAGAGAGACAACTCTTCCTCCATGAGCAGGATGTGAAACAAGGTCAACTTTAAAGCAGAGTAAATCTGGTTTGAATTCAGAGTTTTCCTTCTCGTTGATTGGTTGACATAGCAAGATTAAAGAGTCATTCTGCCCTACTATTTACCATTAACTTGAGGTGGCTAGTGAAATACATACCTTTCCCAGGGGCATTAGCACTATGTGAAATGCAAACAGCCTCATCCAGGGTTTGAACTCTGGTTGCTGTGCCCATTTCTTACAATGATAACCATTCCACCATTAGTGCCTCCATAACTCTCTCTCTCGCTATATATGGATTCAATTATGTCAAGGCTTTGGGCTTGTCAATCTTGTAAATGCTAGATTTCTATCTAGATTAATTTTAACAGTATATCAAACAATCCAGGGTTATTTTATTCCTAGGGGTTAGGAAATTACATACGTTGTAATATTTAGATTTTTTTGTGTTGTTTAATTTTTTTGCACATGGTTATATGATCTCAAAGTATTCCTATTTAATACAGATCTTTTCAACCCTTTTTGGTATATTGTAACACTAATGTCCTCATCAGAGAGCAATTTGTTTATTACATTCATAGTATGACAAGGTGTTCTGTTATGGTGGGATATTTCACTTTCTAGTTGGATGTCCCCATGGTATAATGGCTAATGTATTCAATTGTGGCCTTGTAGTCATTGAGTTTGTACTCTAGTTGCACTATTACATTCACTTTCAGACTAATGCCCCTTGGAGAAATGCATGAACTCCCTTATCCTCCCAGCTACTGTCTGTCTAAAAGAATGGATTTGACATTAAATAACACACAATGGCTGATATGCCATTAAACAAAAAAAAACAAATTCATTTTCTGTTATTTCTGGTCGGAGAACCTTAGCAAAATATTGTTTTTTTTTTTACTGTTTAGTATTCTATTGCTTTTGGTATAATCCCAAGCAATTAGACACCCATCATCATCAAATTTTTACCTGAATGACATGTGGACTAGTTAGAACGAAATTAATGCTACCTTACCTGTTCATTTGTTGTGGTAAATACTACTTCATTCTTGATATTTTTGAATACACTTCATAAATGTGTTAAAGTAATTATGAATTCAAAAATTTATATTTCTTAGTTATATATTTTTAAATTTTACAATGTTTTAATTTTGATTTAAGTAACTGAATTAATGAATTTAGTATATTTTCTAGGAAAGGGTGATTTTATTTTTAGATGTGATCACCCCCCACCCCACCCCGACTTTATTGTTTACAAATGATTATTAATATGTAGAACTAGTCATTTCGGCCATTGGTCTAATGTGTAGAGTGTTCACCGATGGTCCGGGAGACTGGGGTTCAATCCCAGGTTGAGTCTTACCAAAGACTCAAAAAAATGCTACTTGATGCCGCCTTGCTTAACACTCAGCATTATAAGGTAAGGATCAAGGGTAAAGTGGAGCAATCCAGGGAATGGAGTAGCACCCTCCCTTATACCTAAGTGTAGTAGCTATTGAAAAGGGAGCCTTTGGGTCACCCTTGACTAAGGTCGCCAACTTTATTTACTTAGTTACTTGAAACTAAAAAAGAAAGATTGATATCACCATTAAACAGTCCAATGAGGGAATTTGATTCGTCATAAAAACCAATCTAACCAAAAATGTGAAAAATGAACTCTTAAAATGTGATTGCCTCTGTGGATAAACATTTTGTATATTTGCCCAACCCCTATGCACAAGCAGAATGCAAGACAAGGTTAATTTTTAAGTAGTGTTTAACAAGTTTGAACCTGGCAATAATTTAGATTTTAAAATTTGAAAAAAAAAAATTAAAACTTTAGTCATGATAATTTTTAGTCACAGCTTATGCATACTGTCTCCTCTCCCCCTCCCCTATGTTCAGCATACTTGTCTTCTCTTAAGTTTCTTTAATCCTTCAAAAAAAAAAAAGGTCATTCCTTCTTAGTTAGGCCAAGAACTTTTCAGCAAACCCCAATACTTTGACAACTTACCTGATCTATAAATGTATTGTTATAGAAAATAAAAATGAAGTAATTTTTGTCTGAATTTCTGAAGTGATTATGATTCTTATACCCTTATCTATTCAGACTCCTATCCTTGGTTGACCCTGTTGAAGAAACAGACAAGTGACATTAGGTTCCAATTTTCAATCACTAGATTATCCTATAGTGGATAAAAGTGTTGGTCAAAGGGGATCTAATTACCTGTTGGTTGTGAGTTCAGTTCCTGACTTTGGTAATTAAAAAAACTGTTATATAAACAGGTTTAAATTCAGTTTTCCTTCTCCAAAGCTGGTTGCCTAACTAAGGCTAAAGAACTCAGTTTTTTAAATTTTGAAAGTGGAGTCCTAATAATGGTTAAAGTACTGGACTGCAGCCACAAAGTAAGCAAGTTCAAATTCCAGTTACACTATTACATTCACTTTCAGACTAATGCCCCTTGGGAAAGGTATGAATCCCATTATCCCTCCAGCTATGGGTTAGATATTATTGCTGCTGTTTTTCAAGGATAGTTTTGGCATTAAATAACTCATGAAGATTGATATCCCATTAAATAAAGAAACCAAACTAAACCAAAATTTTGAATGCAATGTTTTTGTTTTTATTTTTTTAAATTTTCTTTCTTAAAAGATCTTTTTTTTTTCTGCCTACATCAGAGAAATTGACATAAGAAAAAACAGTTTTGAAGAATGTAGACAGTCAACTGTAAAGTTGGGTGGGGGTGAGTGAGAAAACCCCGAAAAGGAGGAAAGACCCCACCTCCCGTTTAAATTACCTCGATTCAAATGAAGGCAAACAAGAACTAATACTGGGTTGAAGTTTGTAGCTGAATTCCTTTTGTTTACAGAGACAAGGTTTGAGAGATGTTATATATAATACTTCAAGTATAGTTAGCTGGAAACTAGTGCTTGGGTAATCAAGAATTGAGAGTATTCTAATTTTATAAGACTTAGCACAGTTTAGGTTAGCCAATAGACATTGGATTATAGCAGAATTAGCGTTTTGATTGGTTGAACTTGCAGGTAATATTTGGTTATGTGATCAGATGCTAGAAAGCACAAGTTGCTTTATTATATTTTCAAATCTCTGTGTGGGACATCCAAAATAACAAATATTACGTTTGCATGAAAATTTGTAAATTTGAAATCTTTAATGATAAAGGGGCACAGCATCTTTGACATTAGGTGAGAAAACCACATTAGATTTGAGAACAAATCTTAAATTGACAACAAAGAAACAACAGGTGACATCTCTTTTAATTTACTCAATCAAATGTTTGTTTGGGGTAATTGGTAAAATAATCTCAAATATATTGGGCATTTTTGAGGACCAAACTTGGTATTTTTAGCTAACTGAATACATTTATTCTGGAGATAATTTGAAACTATATTTTCGGGATAACCATTATTTATGAAAATAGTTTTAATAAAATCAAGTTTGTGCACAAGTTTAGTTTTTGAAAATAAGAGCATGTTAAAGTATTAATTAGGTTAATTATTCACTTTAGGAGACAAAATGAATCCCAGCATGTGTACTGGTCAGTAAAGGGATAATAGTTCTGTGTGTGTGCGCGTACATCAGAATCATTTGGAGATTTAAGGCCAGTGATGAAGATAAGTCATTTAAATTGTCTTCAGTTATTGTTTGAAGCTGCAATTTCTCTTATTTATTATTGATAAAGCCTGTAAAAGTTACATTTTCATTATTTTCAACTGTTGTATCTGATGTGAAAAAGGAACTGCTGAATATGAATGCTAAATTTAGAAACAACTTAGGCAGAATGAAATTTGTGAAATACTTGTATTCTTTAGTTTCTAATTTATGGAGCAAAAATCTTGATTTCTTTGTGTCATTTTTGTATGAAAGATTGCATTCAAAAGTGTCCCTCCAATGTTGAAACCATGAAGAAAAAAATGACGTTATTAGAAGGTTGGTTGGTTGGGTTTTATGGCATATCAACCTTTGTAGGTTATTTAATGCCAAATCCACTTTCATACAAATAATCAGTTCTATTTCAAACAATTCAGTTTAGCATGAGTACACAGTTTAATTGTCAAAAACATTTCTATTTCAAGCTATTTAGTTTAGCCAAACAGTTCTAATTCAAACTATTCAGTTTCATATTAGTATAGTTTTTGTTCACACACAGTTAAATGTCAAAACAGTTCAATTTCAAGCACTTTAGTTTAGCATAAGTACACAGTTTAAATATCAAATGAGTTCCATTTCAAACAATTCAGTTTAGTATAAGTACACAGTTTAGTACTATTTAGCCCAGTGTGGTAGCACCTGATAGGGTCTTACCCCTCTGCTGTGAATCAGTCAGTGTATTCTACAGCCCTAGCCAGCTCGGCAAGTTATTAGAAGGATCATACTCAAACAGCAAAATAGTTTACCAGAAAATCAACAGAACTGTTTACAGTAAAATTTGCTGAGTTCTGGGCTCCTAGTTAAATTTGAAATCATTCTGTCAGAGCTTTTATTAGATATTTCAAACCATTCTTGCTGCTAACACAAAATCTGTTTCAAATTGTCTGATGAAACAGCTATGTTTTTTGTTTTTTCAATTGTTTTTAGTGGGAAAAATGAGTAAAAGAAATTTCCCTGACCAAAACAGGTCAAATTAAAATAATCCTTGTCACCAAATTTGTAATCGTTTATTCTATTGGCTTGCTTTTAACTGTGTAACTTAAGCAAAAAATAAGGATTGACAGAGATAAAGGAAAACATGTGAGAAAGCAATAATGATTTATTCAGTTGCCATGTAACATTCTGATGTCATGTCCCACTGATAGACAATTCAACTTTTTTTCCTTTGAGAGTTATTTCCCTTTTTTCTTTTATCAAATAAGCATTTATTTTTCATTTTTGTACCCCTACCAGATACTGCTTCTTCATTGGACAATATGTGTATATTTCTAACGGTTGGAACATGTTTGTTAATTCTTTCTTCTTTGTATGTTTTATATGTTTATTATGTATAAGGTCAAATGTTCTTATCTTTCCTTCAGTTATGTTTAGTATTCCTGTATAACAGATATACTTATGGTGATATTATTCCTTGGTGAGTGGAGACTTGATTAAATATCTTCCCTAGCACCAAGCACACTAATATTTATTAATTTCTTATATAAAAATTGTCTTGATTGAAATATTTCAGTTGTTGCCATGTCAAATATCCTGAAGCGTTTGAGTTATATGGACTTTCCTGAATGTACACGGGAAGCTCTTCATTATTTAAGTCGATGTCTGCGGAAAGAGTCTGGCAGCATCCCTGGTCTTGGAGGTGGAGCTGAAGATTATGCTGTGGAAGTTTCCAGAGATTTCATTCATTTCGCACGCAGTCCAAAAGTGAGTAGTTCTGACTTTTTTTTTTTTTATTTTTTAAATTCTTGAATATAATATGCTCTTACATTTTAGAATTTTTAGCAGCTAAAAATAAGGATTTATGTAATTTACATTATGTGTTAAAACACAAAATTTATACAGTATTAAGAGCAAATACATGGACATGTACACATAAAAATACAACTAGCTTGTGGCAAAAATAAACTCATATTAAAAGAAATAAAATTGTAAACCAACACACATTCCAGTGGATATTTCTCTGTAACAGCTTAAAACACATTTGATTGGACTAAAGATATAACTTACTTTCGGTTCCCATTCCAAATATGGTCAGGCATGTGTCTGGGAAAAAGATAATGTATTTCTTGTATTGAATATGCACCTCTAACTTCTTAGATGAAAAGATAAAAAAAAATAGTCTTATACCAAAGTAATTATAGTGAAACACTGTTTTTTTTTTAAGTTAACGCGTGCATTTTAATCATAACCCAAGTGTAGTATCACTCATAAATAAGTACACCCTTAACAATTTTTCGTAAAAAGTTAATTTTCTTCTAAACCAAAGATATCAGTGTTTTATTATTTCTTGTGAAACATTACTCAAACAAAACTGGTATTATTAGGTATTATTCATCACCAAACTCCACTGCATTGAAACTCTGACATAAAATGTGAATTTATCGCAATCCAAATGTAAGTACTCCACACACACATATATATAGTTAGTAAAGTTGGCGACCGTAGTTGAGGGTAACCCGAAGGCTCCCTTTTCAATAGCTACTACACCAAGGTGTAGGGCAGGGTGCTACTCCTTTCCCTGCATTGATCCACTTTACCCTTGATTCGTGCCTTATAATGCTAATTGTTAAGCAAGGAGGCATCAAGTACCATTTTTTTGAGACTTTGGTATGACTCGACATGGGCCATTGGCGAACACTCTAACCATCATGCCATTTGTACTGGACATTGGTACATATATATAAACAATTTTATTTTGATTTAAATTACAATTCTCTTGGGTTTGGTAATAAATAATACCTAATAATATCCATTTTGATTGTATAGTATTACTCAATGTGCATTAGCCAAAAGTTAAATTTTGTTTTTTACCATTAAAAAATTAAGACTAACTTGTATTCACCGATGGTCCAGGAAGACCAGGATTTAATCCCAGGTTGAGTCATACCAAAGAGGGTGCTATTCCTTTCCCTGGATTGATCCACTTAGCCTTTGATCCTTAACTTATAATGCTGAGTGTTAAGCAAGGAGGCATCAAGTACCATTTTTTTTTTTTTTTTTTTTTGAGTCTTTGGTATGACTCAACTTGGAATTGAACCCTGGTCTCCCAGGCCATTGGCGAACACTCTGGGCTGGTTACAAGACATTAATCTGTTGTAAATAAACCATAAAAATAAAACATTTTTTTTGCATATAAGTAATTGCTGTAAATTTTAATAAAACAACTCTACTTGCTTTAATTTTAATGACTAATTTATAACCCATTTATAGTATAAGTACTGTTAGTTATATATAAAATGTGGCTTGACTAAAAAGTTAAATTTTTATTTTTCCCATTAGAAGCAATTCATTTAAACGAAATTTATTCCAATATATGAAAAGCCAAAAGCAAAATTAATTTGTGTGTGTATATATATATATATATATATATATATATATATATATATATATATATATATATATATATATATATATATCAGCTTATATAATTAAAAAGATTTTGTCCAAATTGACATATTTTTTATTCATTAATTGTTATCTTGAAGATGGAAGAAAGTGTTGTATCTGTTCTTACATTTGATGATAAATTACTATTTATTTATTCATTTATTTTCCCCATTTCTTTTGTTTCAGAGACTGACTGCCATTCAAGAACTGCAACTTTTAGAGATTCTTTGTTCATATATTTCTGAACAAAGAGAAAATGAACGAAATGCTGTATTTGGAATTATGTTCCATGGAGAACCAGCTTTGCTCAAAGTAAACCTGCTCACTAAAATTGTTTCTATGGCAATGTCTATTCGATGCACACCTGTGCTTGATTGCACAGCTCTTTGGATGCAGGTAAAAAAAAAGATTGAATTAGTCACTAGTTTTATTCTATTACATTCAGTTTCTTTAATGAAGAAAATGACACATTTGAATAATAAAGAAAACTCAAAGAAATAGATCTTGATTTTTAATCTGCTATTGAAACACGGAAAAGGAAGTGTATGACAAGTAAATAGAAATAACTTTTTGGGATCATGGGATATTTATTTTCTCTGATTACTTGATTCCACCTGTGAATTATTTGGTTATATGCCCTATGTCTATTAGGTTGTTTGGAAAATAATGTCTGCTTTTAGAATAAACTTTTATTCCAGAATTAATGAATTCAAATAGTTTTTTAATCAGTTAAACTATCATTTTGGAACATCTCTGCAGTTCTGCCATCAATTAACAAGGTTGCTTTTTGCCTTTATGATAAAACTCTAAAAGGTTTTGATTAAAACAATCTTAAAATGTAGTTTCTACTTGTCCTTTGAAATTAAATATTTTTTGGTTTAAAAAAAAGTGTCCTGATGCTAAAAAACTGGTAGTTGATGTGTGAGAGATCAGGAGAATATGGTGGATGGAGCAAAGTCTCTTATCCGAAGTCCGTAAGCTTCTACAGTGTCATCCTGCCGACATGTGTCCGAGTATTGTCATGAAGCAAAATTGGACCTCCATCAATTAACTAGTGCTGGTCTTGTTTTGTTTAATTGAACATGCATTTCATCCAGTTGCTAGCAGTGATGCTCTTGTTAGAGTCCTGGAAGTTATAATGGACAATGCCACAAGCAGACCACTCATTGCGTGGTTGGTGGGTGAATGAAGTATTTTATAGAACGAATGGGGAATGACTGAACAATGAATTTCGGCGACGAGTGTGACAAGCTAGGGCTCCATAGAAAACTCTCTTTCATCCCTTTCCCTTCCCCCCCAATTTTTTGGGCCCTGTGCTCACAGAAAAGAACATATTTATATGTAAATTTTCAGAAATAAAGACCACTTGACAATGGCTTTTGGTTCATACATATTTGATTTTGAAAAATGTTTGGAGCTTCATCATGATCAAGCCATTAAGCTGATCATTTACAATTGGCATAAAGGATTTTTCATCACGGATCACTGTTTGATCAAGAAATGGATCATTTGAGTTTTGCTGAAACTGCATTGATCAAAATTCAAAACTTCAAGCTCTTTGACTTTCATTGAGTTCTTATGGAACCCATTTATCGAGTTTCTTTTCCTTGCAAATTTTCTTGAGATGATCCGATACTATCGAATTGTTGATACCCTTTGCTTGAGACATTTCTCTGATACTATGAATGGGTTTTATTCAACAAGTCTTTTCAGATTTTGGTTATCAATTGCAGATGAACACTCTCTACGCTCTTGATCTTCAAGATTTATATCCTTATTACAAACTTCTGAAACCAGTGACGTACTGTCCAATCACACATGTGGATCCTTCACCCCATGCTCAGTTGATATTGGCAATTATTTGAGAGACATTATTACCTAGCTTAAACTCATGCAAAAAAAAATAAATGCATCACTTCATTTTTCATGGTCATGATTAGAGGCATAAAACCTTCAAAATCATATTCTGAAAAAAGGGATTCAAAATTAACAATAAAGACACTTTAATCATTGTATATATGAACTTTTTATACGACTATTATTAAGATGATATATTAGAATAGAATTGAAACAATTGATACTAAAATCATTTTCATAACATAACAACTTAATATCAGTTGTATCTTGTTTTATTTTGAAATGAAATATTAATAATTTTCAACTAGAATTTCTTTCATTTTAATTTCAATTTTTTTTTATTATTAGATAAAGCATTAATAATGATTTCCAACTAGTAAGTTCCCAAGAATTAAGGAATTCTGGTTGTATATATATATATATATATATATATCAGTTGCTGTCCATCCATGTTCTCATAGCTAAGTTGTTATAGAAGCTGTTACGTGGAACAAGGCATTCCCAAAGCAGAAAAGGGAGTGAGTTTGTATCTCACTAGGAATTATTATTTTTCTTTCTGATGTCTGTTCTTCTTTCTTGTAATAGATATGGCAACTCAAGTAAGATGCAATAAAAAATCATCTAGAATTCGGAAGATGAAGGCAAAATACTAATCAGAATCATTAATAATAATAAGGACTAATAGAGCTTCATCTCTCGCTCTCTCTCGCTATCTATATATATATCTATAAACACTCAGTATTGACACTACTTGTTTGTAAATCAATAACAATTATGATACTGACCCATCAGAAATAGAAATATTGAATGGTTTTATTAGTAGTATTGGGAGCTTATTGTTTATTTTGATTTTCTTTGCTGTTCTTCATTCTCAAAAAAGTATTAACCCGAGTGAATTGCGATTTTTTTTAAAAAAAAAAAAAAAAAAAAAAAAAAATTAGAAAGATGAAGTATTCTTGAAACCATATGATTGCTTGAAAAAAAGACTTTGGTATAGAATAAACCAAAAGAGTTGACATGCCATTAAAATCGATCCTAAACTAGTTGCTTTAGCAAGGCTAAAGAATCCAGTCTGCCCTACAAGTAACTATACTTGAAACTGAATGATTGCTTGAAAAAAACACTTTGTCATGAAATAACCTAACAAGGGCTGACATGTCATAAAACCAACCAACTGATTGACTTTAGTAAAATTGTGTGCTGTCTTGTTAACATTTTTCTGTTAGATTCTTTTTCTAAAATCTTTCTTATCCTGATTGCAATTTTCTATTTGTGTCTTATCTAGGAGCAGGGATGTGACAGTGAACCTGTACGTTGTATGGCCAAATCAATGGTGAACGATTACTGTCAATTATTTCCAGGGGTCATTCCAACTTTTCACGCCTTACCCAGTATCTCGCCATTATTTGCCTGTAATTTTATCGCTGCTGTTACGTCTCTCTATCCATGTAATTGTAAGTTGACACTTTATTTTTATGCTCATCTTTTAATGTTGTCTACTTTCTCAAATTTTACCACTGAGTTGAATTTTCAGTTGAGGGTAGGGGAATTACTCTGGTGTGTTGCACTCGTACAGTGCTAGATTTGTACACAATGTAATTATGCATAACATATACATGTAAAATCCTATCAGCTTCAAGATTGCTTAGCACTCCTGCTTTTTGCAAGTGAGTTCTTCCTTGGAGTTTTATTAAAGCTCTGTATATTTCTTCTTGGTGAGTTTTAGTATCAGTTGCGTGGCAATGATTCTTATACCATGAATTGTTGAACCCTGTTGACTT
Organism: Sepioteuthis lessoniana; assembly: GCA_963585895.1. Taxonomy (NCBI): domain Eukaryota; kingdom Metazoa; phylum Mollusca; class Cephalopoda; order Myopsida; family Loliginidae; genus Sepioteuthis; species Sepioteuthis lessoniana. The sequence continues at coordinate 55,366,076 of OY757946.1, forward strand.
TACTGTTGATATCGTGGCCACTGTGCCTGTCTATCTATTCCAACCAACATGGCCAGCAAAACCTAGTTCTAGGTCTTCCTTCCAACTTTCATATTCCATTCTGTTTTCCTCAAATTTTCAAATTCATGGCGATAGACTTTTATTAAAGTTTATCTATTAAAATTTCTTGAACCTACAAAGTATCTCTCATAACTTAGGTGTTCCAGCAATGGTATTTTCAAATTCATTGTTATCAGAGGGTATAATGACTGGAATGTTATGGTTTAGACAACAGGCTTGAGAGAAGGTCTCTTGAAGCTACAAAATATCTCTCATAACTTAGATGTTCCAGCAATGGTATTTTCTTATTCATTGTTATCAGAGGGTATTGTCACGTGATATCCCACGGAGACGATAGAAATAAGATTAATACTATCCTCCCGTTAAAATGAACAGTGGCAAGCCGTCAAAGATTGACCGTTAAGACATGAAAGAATGTAGGTCAATCCCAAAGTAACAAACCCAGGTCAGAATGGAAAAACAGATGTTTGTACTGGGTGACCTGAGGGAAAAAGAATGGGACTTGGGTGACATCTAGTAGCCCTAAAAAAAATCGCCTGACCAAGAGGAAGAAGAGAAAAGCCAAATGATTGGCTGGGACCCCAAAACAGAAGTGGGGACTCCTTCCCGTCAGTGGAAATAAATAATAAAAAAGTCAGTTTTTGGGCAGGGCTTGTGGCAGACAGACCCATAGCCATTACTCCGGGTGAAGAAGACAAAAACATATCTCGGACACGAGGGACCCAAGTTCTTCAAGCCAGTGTTAAAAATAGCATAAAGTCTATTAGCCCATGAAAGAAGAAAGATTCTCCAGTGGAACCCCGTTGAAAAATAAGATAAGTAACTTTGGGGCTATTTCTCCTTGTACTCAATTTTATATACCACTCTCTCTCTCTCTCAATTTGGAGAAAAACGAAAGAACAGAAAAGGAGAAAGACATTTATGTTCGTGGACTGTTCATTTATTATATATATTTTGACACTTTGAAGGTGTATATAATTGTAGTAAAAGATTCATGTATTTTAATGTTACCACGTGGTCGAAGTTGTTCTTTGCAGTTCTGCTACGAATTTGTTGTGTCACATTTCCTTTTCAGCGTCTATTCTCCTTATGTTATCTTGCTTAGAATTGTCCTATTAATTCCTTTAAAATATCACACGGGAAATTGGAGTTGCCGACTACTACAATATAATATTATTACGACTAAACCTATAGGTCCATATCTTCCATTGTCTAGGGGAAGGAAGGAAAGCGACCTGGTGGGTATGTGTATAGTGTGAAATTTGGAACCCCTTGCCAGCGGCGGTCAGTCTAGCCCTAAATTAATCCCTCACATGATATGCCAGTTCTTATATGCCTGAGAAAAAAACTCTGAACGAGGACTTATTCTATAAGGGATCAAGTGCCAACCTGCCCTGTCTTCACACGTGCAAAAATAAAGTCCCGTTTTTGGGATTTTAGTCAATTTGCCGTCACAGTATAATGACTGAAATGTTATGGTTTAGACAACAGGCTTGAGAGAAGGTCTCTTGAACCTACAACATATCTCACAGGACTTAGATGTTCCCGCAATGGTATTTTCCCATTCATTGTTATCAGAGGGTATAATGACTGGAATGTTATGGTTTAGACAACAGGCTTGAGAGAAGGTCTCTTGAAGCTACAAAATATCTCTCATGACTTAGATGTTCCAGCAATGGTATTTTCCAATTCATCATTATCACAGGGTACAATGACTGAAATGTTATGGTTCTTTTGAACGTACAGCATATCTTTCATGACCTTTTTTGATAGCTCAACATTCTAGCTTCATAAAGTAAGCCTTTAAACGAAGAAGATTGAATTATTTAAATTAATGATTTATTTTTTTCCAAGCCATGCAGAAGAAATTATTCGGTAATAGCCCAACATTGAAGAAAAAGTTATAGAATTTCTTGACAAAGGGCCCAGGTTGCTTACAGCACCTGCTGTTACTAAGTGGTCCCCCACTTAAGTACTAAACAAGCTCATTGTAAGACAATTTTGAACATTTTTTTTTGTTGGTATGTGTCTATGTCCTTTAGAAATCCTGCTTAATATTGTAGGCAGCAGGCAATCCCTCTTTTCACGCTACATGCATAGTGAAAAGAAAAGTTCATATATTGACAATAACCTCGTGGATAAAGGCTTTAGTTAAAATGTATGTATTTATTAACCCCTCCGCTCCGGCAGGATATGACACAAGGTCAATTTTTAAGCGGAGTTTAACAGGTTTTAATTCAGTTTTCCTTCTCCTAGACTAGTTGCCTAACCAAGGCTAAAGGACTCGGCCTGCCCTACTATTTACCCATAGCTGGAGGGAGAATAATTAGATTCATACCTTTCCTAAGAGTATTAGAGCTATGTGAAATTCAATCAGCCTTGTCCAGGATTTGAACTCGTGTTGCCGTGTCCATATCCTACAATGATAACCATTGCATTACAGCCACCTCCAAAACCTTTGGTTCAAATGTATGTAGATATCTAGCTGTCATGGATTTAATCGTTGGGTCAAGTAATTCAAAAAGTTATATATTCTGGTTCAGTGGAAGAGACAAACAAGTAACACATGAATTAACTGAACAAAGATATCCTCTAAACATCTGACAGTGGAATACGAACAATCTACCACCTCCATCGATTAAAGGAGGTCAGCTTAGCATTGTTATCCACATAAAAAATGGAATTAGTAGCCCAAGTTCAAATCTTAGACAAGGCTGTTTGCAGTTCATTTTGTGGTAATGCCCTTGGGGAAAAAAACATAAATTCCTCTCTTCTTTCTCCCCACCCCCACAAGCTCTGAGAAAAAGTAGAGAAGACTAGGTTCTTGAGCTTTGATAAGGCAACAAGCTTAGGAGAAGGAAAACTTTCATTTCAAACAATCTCTACTCTGTTTAAAAATGTTGCAATTTGATATTTAAAATGTTGAATACTTCCCTGGAAAGGGGGGGTGTCCTCGTGGTCTAATGGTTAAAGCGATTGACTGCGGAATCGTTGTACGCGAGTTTGTACTCCAGTCGCGCTATTACATTCACTTTTGGGCAAATACCCTTGGGAAAGGTATGAACCCCCTTATCCTCCCAGCTATTGGTTAAATAGTACCACTACTGTTCTTCTAGGATAATGGCTTTGGCATTAAATAACCTACAAAGGTTGATATGCCATTAAACAAAAGAAATTCTCCTGGAAAGATAATGGAATTAGCAACATTTTGAGGATATTCACTTGGGGGTTTTCTCAAATAAAAAAGATGCAAAAAATTTTTTCTTTAATAGCTGAACATTCTAGTTTCATAAAATAAACTTTGAAGCAAACAAAATTAGATTGTTTAAATTGATGTTTATAGTTTTCCCAAGTCATGCATCAGAAAATATAAAAATGATAAGAAAAAAATAGAATTAAAATATCTTTTTTTTTTTTTTCCTTTAAATTTTAAGAAAACTTTCAAGTTGAAGTCTCAATACTTTTTAATCACAACTGTGCATAGGGCTCTGAACTCACGTTTTTCACCACTGTCTTGAAACAATTTTAAACTGTCCCAAAATCAAAAGGATTACTTTGTTTTCATCTGTAGTTGTTGGTAGCATTATAAAAAAGACCCATTAAAATGTTTAGAAAATAAATAGCATATTTAATGGCATATAAGATGCATAAGATGCACCCCAATTTCTGCTGGGCAATTCAAGAAAAAAATAGTAATTAATAAAATTATCAGTAAAGGCTATATTTATGAGGTGTAATTTTGGTTAAAGAAGCCATGATTACCATTCAATGAAAAATAATAGAAAAAAAAAAAGAACACAAGCCTATAAAAACTTTATTATATTCAAATCACACACTCACAAGCGAACATAAAGAATTATACACAATTCTAACAGTTTTTTACTGTATTTTTCGATTTCTTCATTTTCTTTCATTATCTGCCTGATGATTGTTGTTTGTAAAACTTCATAAAACCTAAGGTTGCAGACCAACTTCCATGGCATTAGACATATAAACTTTAATATATATTCATTATTATATAATAGCTCTATTACAGATATTGAGTATTCTCCAAATTATATCGCACTTGGTTCACCACAAACCCACAAAGTGAATTAGTGACAACCAACACTGTTACAATATATATATATATATATATATATATATATATATATATATATATATATATATATTGGCCCATTGGTATAATGGTTAGAGTATTTGTCACTGGTCCTAGAGATCTGGGTTCAATCCCAAGTTGAGTCATACCAAAGACTCAAAAAAAGAATGGTACTTGATGTCTCCTTGCATGACACTCAGCATTATAAGGTGCAAATCAAGGGTAAATGGAGCAATCCAGGGAAAGGAGTAGTGCCCTCTCCAAACCTCAGTGTAGTAGCTATTGAAAAGAGCTTTCAGGCCATCCTCAATTACAGTTGGCCTACTTACTTAACTTTATATATTTATTTAAGTAAGTTGGCCAACCAGTCAAGAGTGCCCCAAAGGCTCCCTTTTAAATAGCTACTACACCTTGGTGTGGAGGATGGCACTACTCCTTTTCTCAGATTGCTCAATTTATCCTTGATCCATACCTTATAATGCTGAGTGCTAAGCAAGTAGACTTCAGGTAATTTTTTTTTTTTTTTTGGTCTTTGGTATGACTCGACCTGGGATTGAACCCGAGTCTCCTAGATCATTACTGAACACTCTAACCCCTATGCCAATGGAATATATATATATATATATATATATATATATATATATATATATATATATATATATATATATATATATATATATATATATATATATATATATATATATATATATATATATATATATATATATATATATATATATATATATATATGTGCAGCATTTCTTCGTTTATGCAAACTTCATTAAACATAATAGACATTTTATGTCTACATATTTTCTGCTGAGCTATTGAACAGTGTACTACTCCATCCAGCCAACAAACATATATCAAACTTTTTTATCGTAACCAAATGCACTACAATTATAAATCCGATGAAAAAATATTGAAAACATTGATTCACAAAAACATACTCCCCACTGATCCTAATAAAAAAAATAAAACTTATTATATATTATAATAAGTTTAAAACCTTGAATTTAGTCATTAGAAATAATTCCTCTCCCTCAATTGGAGTTTTGCAAAAAACCAACGTTATATATAAATTTAAATGTCCTTTAGGAGATTGTATCTCTGATAATAATAATATATATGTTGGTTTAACCTCAACTACCCTGTCGAGGAGACTTACAATGCACCTTTCTGACACAAGTTCAATAGCTCAGCATTTAAAAAAACATTCATGCCCAACAACACAACTACGGAAAATTCTCACCGACAACACAACAATATTAGAACATCAAAATAATAAACAAAAACTTCAGATTCTCGAAGCATTACATATTAGAAACATGCAACCAACACTTAATAGAATTAATTTTCAAACCAGTGCTAATGTACTTAAATGTCTTTAGCTACTGGCACTAATTATAGAATTCCATTTAAAAACAAACACCATAATCTTCAACGGCAAAGACGCCCTTACACAGTAGTAATATGCTAAAACAAAAGTTACATCACTTTTGTAATAGATCCTCCCCTGATGATGACCCAAAGTCAGGCAGAAAGTACTAGGGATACATACAACTATGGACAATACATAAATTAATCCCCCCCCCCGAATACGATAAAAGTAATACCGGAATTTGAACGGATCCAGAAGAAAATAGGTAGACATAAAATGTCTATTATGTTTAATGAAATTTGCATATATATATATATATATATATATATATATATATAGTCAGGCAAAATAATCTGACACACCTGATTTAAATCCGTGCGATTTATTTATTTATTTATTTATTTATTTATTTTTTTTTTGTGTGATACCTCAAGTCAAAGGTATACACTAATCGCCCTCAATCTATTGAACAACTTAAAGATGCAATTCATCAAGAAATTACCGCCTTTCCACATGAAATGACCCGACGAGTAATAGACAACTTTCGTGAACACCTTCGATAGTGTGTAGGCAATAACGGATCCCATTTGACTTATTTAATTTTCAAAACCTAATGAAACAGAATGGCATTATATGTACTTTTCAAAAATAAAGACACTTTTTTGTTTCTTTACTTTATTTGTCTTTTATTAAACCGACAAATGTGTCAGATCATTTTGACTGACCCTGTGTGTGTGTGTGTATATATATATATATATATATAAAGTAATGAAGTTTGGTATATTTATAAGTAAAGAATGTTGAATATCAATGACAGAGCATATCTATATCTAAGTTTGTTGATGCAATGAGACCAAGAGCTCTTGGTGTGATGATCTCATTGGCAGAAGCCAAGTGGCATTGACTCTGTGTCTAACTTTGGTATGTATGTATTTATATATATGTATGCACACACACACACACTCGAAGGATAGATATAAAAGAATATATATGAAGTGTCTGAAAGGTAACAGGATTGGTGTCATTAACGATTGTTTTTTTTTTTTTTTTATTCCAAACAACAAACAACATAGTTTCCTGTTGAAAGTAATTTCCTTAGAGTTTTATACACTTTCCCATCCTTCTCTGCTACACTTATGGCAAGGAACTGCCGGATGCTCAGGGCATTGTTAGCAGGTGAATTCTCTTGGTGAAGCAGCCACAATTTGTACTGCCACAACTTTTATCTCTTCTCACACACTTAGCAAAGCATACACTACAGGATCTTGTAGACTTTCTGATTGATCTCCTGTCCCATGACAAGAACTTTCAGCAGATGATGTCCCTCATTGAAGAATGTGATCAACATCACTTTGATTTTTGACTTTGTATTGCTTTCTTCTCTGATGCTTGTTTTCTCTATCCTACTCAAAAATTAATGTCTTATCACTAATAATGACTCTAATGAAGCAAGTTTAGTTCAGTTTGAAGACATTTGATGGTGTCCTGACACACCTGCATGCAGCACTCCTTCTGATTATCATTCAGCAGATTTGGCACCATTTTTATATCTCCAAATCTTTGGAGATAATCTTCTAAACATTGTCCTTTTTATGTCCAGCTGACTTGTAATCATTTGAACAGTTGAACAACAATTGCCACACACCAACTGCCTTACCTGCTTGTTGAAGGCCTCCCACTCCTAAAGTCATCTTTCACCTCCTCACATCCCTCTTTGAACTTCTTATACCGCTGAAAAATGTGTGTGTGTGTGTGTGTGACATGGTATTATATCCATACACTTGCTGAAACATTTCAAGTGCTTGTAAAAGTGTTTTCCCCAACCAGACCCAAAATTTCCAGGTTATTCATTGCTTAATATTCATTATTTGTGCTTCAGTGTTCAATGCTGAATGACCTGAAAAAGAGGAGGTGAAAAAAAAATGCAATGGTTGCAGAAAGTTAAGATTACAGTTATATAGTCCCAAATGTATATTTTCTTTTTTAAGTAGAGGAATTAATTCAATTCACAATATAATTCCTCTATTTAAAAAGAAAATGTACATCTATATCCTTGCCCTTGAGGTTATAATAATTATACGAATGCATATTTCCAGTCCTATTGGTAAGATGTGGCTCTGGAGGTGACCATGTCCTCTGTAAAGAGTACGGATGTAACTTACTAGATACATTCAGGTTAATTAGCTGTGCAGTTACCATGACTAGTTGATTTGGAGTCACTTGAGTGTAATATGGGGTGATGGCTCAGTGGTAGAGTTTCAGCTTTGTATTCTATGGTCTCTGGTTCTATCTCCAATGGGGGAGATCATGGTATAACTCTGCTGATGAGACCTAAGAAGGTCAAAACAGCTGCCCAGTGTTTCCATATGTTGCATGCAAGTGTTCGCTAAATTTTCTGGTCATGGTAATTCAATTCACAATACTCCCAAGATATTATGTTAGATAATCACGCAATTCAGTATATCTACATTAGAAGAATAAAAAGTAGTCTGTACTTAGATGCTTCCTGATTATAATTTTTTTCTTTATAATTAAAACTTTATTTTGTTGTGTATTCGCCATATTTCTGCATCAACAGAATCTCGCTTGAATATGTATCAGTTTATTTCATTAAAATACACTCCCTTCTTTTTGTTTGTTTTTTAAATGTAAATTTTCTCCTGGTACCTCAACTTGTTTCTTTTTTTTTTTCTTCTTTTTAAAGCTACTGATGACATACCTCCTGAGACGTTAGTGGAACATGTCACCAATTGGATATCCTCTGACAGCAACCTGTGTTCAATGTCTATGCACCCAGCTTCTGGGGTGGGTAACTATCGAATGTTTGCCTACCATTCATCATCTCCTTTTCCAGGCCTGACTAACTGGTGTGTAAAGGGTCCTGTACTCTGTTTAAAAGCAACAGATAACAACAACAAGAACAGTTGGGGGGAATTCACTAGCAGCTGTACAAACAGCGGATCTACTGTAGGGGGTGCTGGCAGTGGAGGAGGAGGAGGAGCGGTGGCAGCTGGGTCAACAAGCAAACCTCACCAGCAACTCTTCTCTCGTTTGCAGCTGGGTGTTCTTCAGAGTCTCCTGGCTAGTCATGCCACCAATGGGATCCACAGTAATGGAGCCAGTAATAATGGATCCAACAACACGCCAAACACAACTGGATCTGGCACATCCACTCCAAATGCTTCAAGTACGGCTGATGATCCGTTCACAGCAGCGGACTTAAAAAAAACATCACAGGAGTTGATGGACATCTGCACTCGACTTGGTCTGTCCCCAGAAGAAGAGACTTACCTGTGTTCGGTTGAAAGGTTGGGACAAATTATCCAGGTTGCTCTGGCCAGTACTACTCTTCGGGCAAGACCAGGTAAATTTTTTTTTTTTTTATAATTCATTTTTTTTTTTCCTTTATTTTTTTAAATTTAATTTAATTTATTTTTGTCTTTTTACACTTATGCCATTTTCATTGAGATAAACTTGTAAGATCTAAATGGAGAATTGAGGTAATGAAATTGCTTGGAGATAATTAAAATCAAAGTGGTTGTAAGGTTGTAAAGGTTTTAGATATTTTATTACCCTCCTTGATATACTTGGGCAAGTCAAAAGTTTTGTACTAATTTGGTAACTTGAGGTACAATTGCCAAGGTCATGAAGGTGACAAACAACACTGAACTAAGAGATTCTAAGCTCACCTGATACTCTCCAAATGTTACTTGCCCGATTTGTGTCTATCACTTGGAGCATGATCTTGGAATCAACAGTTTTAGGCCTACCTGATCTTGCCTGATCATTGAAGTTCTTGCAACCCAAGTGACATTTCTTGAACTATTTACTTAATGTATTGTGATCAACTGTGCCTCACCCAATCGGCTGGGGCTGCAGAATGTACCAACTGCATCTCTGCAAAGGGATAAGACTCCTTCAATGTTGTGGATATGACTCTAAACAATCTGATGGTGTGGTTCCACTAATACTGGAGCTTTGGGGAATGCAGAATACCCCTTCATTGCCATCACCCCAGGTCCACTCTGGCCCAGAGTGGTAGCACCTGATAGGGTCCTATCTATGGGTCAGATAGAACAAAACTGTGTACTTAGACTAAACTGAATTGCTTGGCATAGAACTGTTTTGACATTTAAACTTTGTACTTATGCTAACTGAATTGTTATAAATAGAACTGTATAAAAATGTGTTTACCATTAAATAGCCTATGATGGTTGATATGCCATAAAACCAAACCAAATGTTCCTTCAGCTTTTGCACAAACGTCTTTTGATTGCTTCCATGGTGTTATGGCCCAGTTGGAACTTGTAAAGTATAAATTCCTGAATTAGACTACATTGCATGTTCATTTGTGCAGCTTACAAATTTCACATGGAGTAAAAGAATTCACAACATGTCAGCACACTAACTAACACAATACTACCAATAACAGTTGGTGTCTTCCACGACCTGAACTGCCTTATACAGCAAAATACCTTTGTAAAACTTTTTAAAAAATTATACTGAATTTGAACTTTCAAAATAAATTAAAACTTTCTTTTTTTTTTTTTTTTTTTTTTTTTTTTTTTTTAATTTTAGGCCAGTTAAGTGAAATTCTTCAATTATTACCAGCTAACAGGTAAGAATTGGTTTTCATATATATATATATATATATATATATATATATATATATATATATATATATATATATATATATATAGTTTTTTTTAAGTAAAAGAACAAATACTTGGTGTTATTAAATGGTCACTCATCCAAGGACTGAACAGGCTCATCATTGCTTGACTTGTTTCTTTTTTTAAGTGGTCATTCATATTCTTAGAAGCACAATAAATATTGATTCAAATAATTACTTACTTAATCTATCTTGTGTTCAGCATAATGTTTGTTGTCTAAGGAAATGGAATTGTCAATCTGAGTTCAAATCCTGGATGATGTTGATTTGCATTTCACTTCGTTTGGCCCAGTCAGCTGGATGGCTGTAGAATACACTAACTGCATCTTTGCAGAGATGTAAGACTCCCTCAATGAGTGTCCTGTGGGCCAGTTGGCTGGGGTTGTAGAATACACAGACTGCATTTCTGCAGAGGGGTAAAACTCTCCCAATGAATGTCCTGATATGACACTAAACAATCTGATGGTGAGGCTGGAGTAATGCTGGAGCTTTGGGGAATGCAGAGTTCTCCTTCATTGCCATCACTCTAAGGTCCACTCTAGCCCAGAGTGGTAGCACCTGATAAGGTCCTATCTATGGGTCAAATTGAACAAAACTGTGTACTTATGTTAAACTGAATTGTTTGAAATAGAACCATTTATATGTATGAAATGGATTTGGCATTAAATAACCTACAATGGTTGATGTGCCATAAACCAAACCAATCACTTCATGCTAATGCTCTTTGGAAAGGCATGAGCTCATCTATTCTTCCCACCACTCTATATGAATAGTAGGGTTGACTTGGTTCTTTAACCCTTATTAAGGCACTCAATCTAGGGGAAGAAAAACACTGAATTCAAAACCAGCTGTACTCCTTTTAAAGATAAGCATCCTGCCCGTGGCAGAGGGATTGGTTAAATACATATTGAATCTATATCTTATACTTTTCTTTGTAATAAAAAAAAACGTGTATTTATTTTGTTTGTAATACTTGCAGAAATTGACTAACAGTTGTAGAGTAATCTCCCTTTACAAATCAGAGTGGTAATACCTGATAGGGTCCATCTATGGGTCAGATAGAACTAAACTGTGTGTTTATGCTAAACTGAATGGTTTGAAATAGAGCCGTTTTTACATTTAATTGTGTGTAAACAATTGACTGATGTTTAATTGAATTTTTAGTGATACATATTAATACTTTTAACCATTTAATTTCATTTATTAAACTGAATTGTTTAAAATAGTTAAAAATGACAAAAATAGTTCTATGTACTTATGTTAAACTGAATTGTTTGAAATAGAACCATTTATATATATGAAAATGGATTTGGCATTAAATAACTTACAATGGTTGATATGCCATAAAACCAAACCAAACGAAACCTTTTGCAAATGTCACAAGATTATTCTTAAATATTGTTAATGTTTGTTTTTATATCAATAAAAATAAGTAAATAAATACCAAAAAAGGTTTTTATGTAAATAGATATAAGTAAAGGGTTGTGATGTTCCAGGTTAGCATTAAAGCTGAAGGTGGAGGTGCCCATGGTGTAATGGTTATCATTGTAGGAAATGGACACAACGACATGAGTTCAAATCCTGGATGAGACTAATTGCATTTCACATAGCACTAATGCCCTTGGGAACGGTATGAATCCAATTATTCTCCCTCCAGCTATGGGTAAATAGTAGGACAGACTGGGTTCTTCAGCCTTGGTGAGGCAACTAGTCTAGGAGAAGGAAAACTCTGAATTCAAACCTGTTAAACTTTGCTTAAAAAATGACCTTGTGTCATATCCTGCCCGAGTGGAGGGGTTGGTAAATATGATTGAAGCTGATGGGCTTTCTAGTTGTCTGGCGTGCAGTCTTCTGCAATAGTTTAAAAACAGCATTGGTAGAAAAATTTCTATTTTTTCTTTTTGCTGGGAACATGCTTTCAGTCCCATTTTTACGGTTTGCACCGTTCTTTCCACCAACCCATTCGATTGAGGGTGATATGGTCATGTTTTATATGGTTTACACCCTATTTTTTCCAACCATAAATTAAGATCTTCATCACAAAATTCTGGTGCATTGTCAGATACTAGGGTTTTTGGTATGCCTTTTCTGGAAAATATGACCCTTAGAATATATTTTCTCATAGAACTTTTCTTGTCTAGCATACGGATTACTTCTGGCCAACCTGAAAAAGAGTCTACTAGTATTAATAAGAGTCCCTCTCAGATAATGTATGTATGATCCATATGCACAGGACTCCATGGCTCCACTTCTCTGGGTCATGAATGTAAAGTAGTCTGTGTAAAATTTCTTAATTCTTTACATTTTCTGCATTCTTTTATATATTCTTCAACATCTTGTGAATATCCTGGCCACCATGCTTTTAATTTTATCCTTTTTGTGTGGCTGCTACTCCACAGTGTACATCATCATGTATACTTTTTATCACAAGTTTTCTTTGTGTTTCTGGAGGAATTATTGGATCTCTATTACAAATCACTCCATGTTCTATTGTTAATTTGTGTCTTATTTCTTTGTTCCACCTAGGAACAATTTCCCTATATGTGTTTTTTATTCTCGATGTTATCCTACTTAGTACTGGATTATGTCTAGTTTCTGCAGCCTTTCTATCGAAAAACAAAGTCTCTACCCAATGTAAAAATGTATCTTCAAATTCTTCTTCTGTTTTATTTTTTGACTCCTTGCAAAATCGCAATCTTGATAGTACATTTACATGTGGAATTGAATTTTCTTTGACATATTCTATATCAAAGTCAAATACCATTAATCTTATTGCCATTTTAATATTCTCGATGTCGTGACTTTGGGTGATTCTTTTCTTGGATTGAATATAAACTCTAATGGTCTATGATCACTTCTCAAAATAATTCTTTTTCCAATTAAAAATTGTCGGGCTCTAGTGGTTGTCCACACAATGGCCAAGGCTTCTTTCTTTATATTTGAATAATTGAATTCAGTGTTCGTTAGTCTTCTTGATAAATACATTATCAAATGTCCTTCTTGTGATAATATTCCAGATATTGAATGTTCACTTGCGTGTGTGGGTAATGTAACACCCTTTTTCGGATCAAAAGTTTTCACTACTGGTTTCTTTGCCATAATTACTTTTAATCTATCAAAAGCTTTTTGTTGTTCCTCTGACCAGATAAATTCAAGATTCTTTTTTCTTAAATTTGCAAACGGTTCAGTCATGTCTATATATTTGGTACATATTGCCCGTAGAAATTCACCCATTCCAAAAAAGATTCAATTTCTTTTTTATTTGTAGGTGTAACTATTTTTAGTATTTTTTTTCTATCAAGGCTCAGTCTGATGATATACCTTCTTTTGAAATTGTATAACCTAAAAATGATATTTTGCTACTATTATTTATGCATTTTTTTTTCATTCATTGTCATTCCAGCGTTTCTTAATCTATTCAAGACAATGTCAGTTTTCTTTTTCAATTCATTTTCATTAGTAGCTTCTATGCATATAGCATCTTGGTAACGAACCAAATTTTTTATATCTTCTCCTAGAACCTGTTCGATGGCCCTTTGAGATATGGCACTCGTTTTTATTCCATATGACATCCTTTTCTATTTCAGTAAACCTATTGGCGTATTTATTGTCGTTACTTCTTTGAAGTTATTGTCGATTGGTATTTGGTGATATGCCGTTTTTAAATCTATTTTTGTAAAAATGCTCATACCTACCAGTGCATGAATTGCAACTTCAACATTAGATATAGGATATGAGTCGGCCCTCACTTTGCGATTAATGCCTATTTTATAATCTCCACATATACGTATATGTCTCCATCTGACTTTCTTAAAACTATCCTAAAGTTTTTATGACCAACCCTTCAAATTGGTGGAGTTATAAACTGCACTTTTATAAATTTGGCTTTCCAATGCGTTCCCAGAAATTTCTTGGTATAAGCATTACTTCACAACTTCAATTCGGATATGCAAATGTTGCATATCCTAATCAAAGTTGTTGATTTTAACCTTTAGTATAATGTCTTTTTATCTTCTGATCAATTTTTTCTATATTCTTGTTTTTGTTTTTTACTGAAAAGACTTCCATATTGGTTTCATTTTTTTTTCAATTCTTTCAATGTTTTTCTTTTTGAATTTGCATATTGCTTGAAAATGGTTCTTTTTTAAGCAATTTGTACAAGTCTTCCCAAATGCTGGACATTTTTCCCTTTTTATTTCATGTTCACGTCCACAATACGAAAATTTTAAAAAATTTTTTAACATGTAAGTATCGGTGAATATTTGTTCACTGGGTTGACTTTGATAATGGTTGTATTTCTGTATTAATTCTTGTTGCTGTATAAAGTCAATGCAGGAATTTAAAGGCATATTTCCTATTTGTAGTTGTTCCATTATTTTATATCGGTGTGATGCATTGTACATAATTCAATTAACGTTAATTGATTTAAGTCCTCTTTAATCGTCTGTTCTTCTCGTCCAAGTTTTTCAAACTCGCAATATCTACTCACATTTTGTAGACGGTGTAGATATTTTATGATTGGTTTGTCGATTTCTTGTTTCATCAACATGAACTTCGTTCTTTCTGCCATGACCAACCTTTTCTTGGACCTCATATTTCTTCCTATGATCCGACTTATTTTTTCAAAAGCCAGGTCTTCCAGGTTTGTGGGATATGCCATGGTGGAGACTTGCATTATTGCCTCGCATCCAGCTGTAGCCAAAAAGAGATCCGTAACTTCATTTTCTCCTCCCTTTTCTTTGCCGTCTTTCAACTTTTTAGTTCTTGCGCTTGCAGCAGAACATTGTAGCTAGGTATCAACAAAATCAGGATCTTCAAGCGACAATTGGTATCGTATCAGTGACGCTATTGTTTTGCTGTGTAAGGTTAGCATTTGTCAATCACTTATCAAGCTTCCTTTATTATTCTCAGTGAGAGACTTATATCAGCTCTCTCTCTGACACTCATGCAAATTAGGCAGATTAATTTGCCAGTATCTCACTATATAAAGAAATACCAAAAAAGGTTTTTATGTAAATAAATATAAGTAAAGAAATACCAATTATGCCATCACTGCAAATAATTTTGAGTTATTTGAACAATACACTTTTATTGTTTACTTGAAGTTTTGACTGATACATTCATTTGCCTTCTCCAGGCTCAGTAATAGAATTTTAGGAGTTTAATTAAAAAAGAAAGACTTTTTTTTCTTTCCTTAACTCTTACTTCCTGTGATAAAAAGCAGGGGTTTTTTTTCACTCTTATCTACTGTCATACAAAGCAGGGTTTGTTTTTTTTTTGTTTTAATTTTGTTTTAAATTTTTTTTTTTGCTGGTGGGTGTGAAGTGGGTCTTGATCCTTGTTTACAAATCCATTTTGGTTTGGTTTGGTTTGGTTTCTTTCTTTCATATCAACCTTTTTAGGTTATTTAATGCCAAAGCTATTCTCCTAGAAGAACAGTAGTGGTACTATTTAACCCATAGCTGGGAGGATAAGGGGGGGTAATACATAATAGCGCGACTGGAGTACGCACTCGCTTATTACGATTCCGCAGTCCATCGCTTTAACCATTACACCACGAGGACACCCCCCCCCAATCCATTTTGTGTTTTTTGCTTTTATTAATTAGATGAACTTCATGTTAGTTTCACTTGTACATTTCTCTGATATTTTTTTAATCTTTATCAGGGGTGCTTAGAATATGCTCACTGTATTGCCCCCCCCCCAAAAAAAAAACATGCTTTAAGCCTAATCCTTTATTTTGGTGATATATCCTGCCATCCTTAGTTTAGAAAAAAATTATCTTTTAATAAAAAAAATATTTTTAGGGTTTACTTATTTATGGGTGATACCATTGTATTTAATGATATCCATTTTCATTGACTAATAATTAATGATATCCATTTTCATTGAAATAATTACAAACTGAGTGGGTAGAGTGTTCACCAGTGGTCCTGGAGACCAGGGTTCAATTTCAGGTCGAGTTATACCAAAGACTCAAAAAATGCTATTTGATGTCTCCTTGCTTAATACTCGGCATTATAAGGTATGGATCAAGGATAAGTGGATCAATCTAGGGGGTGGAGTAGCGCCCTACCCTACACTTTGGTGTAGTTGCTATTGCAAAGGTAGCCTTCGGGTCGACCTCAATTACAGTTGGTCAACTTACTTATCTTTGGTTTAGGAAATAAAGTTTTTATATTTTTCAAAATACTGTATTTTCTGGTACATAGTTACTTATTTATAAATGATATCGTATTTTAATCTACCTTATTATTCTAATTCTATTTTATTTTTCTTACAGGTTATTAAAACTATTTTCTTATTGTCTTACAGGTTATTAAAACTGATGAAAGTTCATCAAAATGGCTATCAAGCCATATGACATCCCAAAGAAAAGAACTCTTTCTACACTTCATCTAGAATTCAACTAAATTTCTTTCAAAGTTGATTTCACTTAGAGCCGACTGACACCAGCCAACATTCTTGCCTGAAGATAAGTAATGAGGCTACCAAGGGAAAAAAAAAAAAAAGACAGAAAACAACTCAGGGTTTTAATTATCTAATTCTGATTTGTTAATGTTACAGAATTTAGAACATTCTAATTTGAATATTTTTTAAATAAAATTATCCTCAAATAATTTAAGAATCTCCTAAAAGAAATACTATGGTGTGTCAAAGATTTTGCAATATTTTCATAGCATGAAGCACAATTCAGTAGCTTCAGATACTTTTACCAAACCTTGAAGGTGATGAAACCATACTAGACTGTAAGATGCCAAGCTCGCCTGATACTCTCCAAATGCTGTCTGATTTGCCGCTATGGAATGCATGGTTTTTTTTGTTTATCTGACCTTACCTGGATATCAAGGTTGTTGTAACTTAAACAAAAATTTTTTGAACTCCCTGCGTATTGTACTGTGATCAATTGCATCTTCACCTTTCACACATCAAATGTTTATGGTCACTTCCAGGGATGTTAACGGCCCAGTTTAAACTCATAAAGTATTAGTTTCCTCATTAGACTACGTTGCACATTCATCTGTACAGTGTTCAAATCACACAGAGTGAAGTAATGCTCAAAGTGACAGCGCACCAACTACCACAATACTACCAACCTTAACAGGTACCTGCCACGACTTGAACTGCTTAAATGTGCTACAAATTAGCATGTATGAAGATATTGCAAAAACTTTGAATCAACCTCGTATCATCCACTTTTATTGACTATCAACTTCCCTTTTGTTGCTCCTAAAGAAAGAATAAGTTTAAATTATATCAATCATCTTTTAAAAATTTTAACTAGTATTTTCTTTCATCTTTCTTTGTTGCTTTTTCCTTTTATTGAAACTATCAGATTCTCAATCTACAACAACAAGGAAACAGTGACGATTAGAAATGATAAAGGATAATCTCTTGGGTGGGGGTTAAGTGAGTTGGAATCTCACTGAGAACTTATCCCTGAGCTTTCCATACTGTATGTTGTGACACTTTAGTGTGTCATCAATAATTTCTTGGTGTGTCACAAAATTAACCCTTTTACAGGCGGATAATTTATTTTTTTAATCCTTGTAGAGTGGGCAAATTATTTTCAAAAATTTGCAAAATAGAGGCTGTGTTCAAATAAGTCAATTAATCATTTATAAAAACAAACAAAAAATAATTTGATCAGTATTTGTTTTATCATCGTACAATAGCATGAAAATAATAAAACACTCACTTTTAATTATAATATTTTGAAAAACAACCGTTACACAATTCTGCACCAGTGGCGGACTCCTAATGATGTTTCTATACATTAATATTGGATTGGTCAGTGAACAACCAATAGAAAAATGCCTTACATTCAGCTACTGAAAAACAAAAAAAAATGTTGCTCTGCCTGCAAAAAGGATAAACCAGATCTGATGAATTTTCTTTTTTTTTTTACAAATATTTTTTATATACATTTTTAATCATATATTTAGCTTACATCACAAAATTTAAGTAATCTGTCTCAAAAAAATATTTTTAGTATTACCACAAATTTTTGAAAAGTCTATCTTTTTATTTCCAATTTACACTCGATGAGTTAGTAAAAATTAAGATAAAAGAAAATACCTGTTCAAATTAATAATAATAATAATAAAGACTACTATTCAAACTTAAGTCCAGTTGGAATTGGCTGTATTCTATGTAGAATTTTTCACAGTTTAAAAACTAATGTGTTCTTGTAAAATCTTAATGTATTTCATTAATAGTTGTTTTGTATTTTGTTGCAAAAGTCACATTTCTTATCCCCTAGAATACAAGTGGACAGTATTCATGCCTGGAAGTACATATATTCAGGCAGTCTGAATTTCAAGTGAGATATCCCGACATTTTTATTGCTATTGCCTAGCAATTATAATTTCTTATTTAGTATCGACCCTTAAAATCTAAGCAGCTGGTATTTGTGTTATTACTCAAAAGTATACACACTTGGGTGACCTGCATTCCATCCAGAGAATTTTCATTTCTTCATCACTTTTACCTATAAAATGTTAGATAACAGGTAAGATTATACCGATAAATAATGACATAACCACTAAAATGCTGGACTGCTGCCACAAAGTAAGCTAGTTTAAACTTCAATCACATTATTACATTTGCTTTTGGACTAATGCCCCTTGGGAAAGGTATGAACTCTCTTATCCCTGCAGCTATGGATTAAATAGTATCACTTCTATTCTTCTACAAGGATGGCTTTGACTTTAAATAATCCATGATGGTTGATATGCCATTAAACAAAGAAGGCTTAAATAGTATCACTTCTGTTCTTCTACAAGGATGGATTTGACTTTAAATAATCCATGATGGTTGATATGCCATTAAACAAAGAAACAAACCAACATTTTATATTTTTAGCTAGTAGTGGAAGGCATGGGGATGGTGAAGGCTATACTAAGTAAAGGTCTGGCAGTCATGCTTCTTGAATGTTTGATAGAAGGTGGGCCTCTTGTGGGAAGTTCTGTGTTCTACTAAGACATGAGAGAAAATCTGCCCTTGTGTTCACCCATAGTTAACAATATGTTATCTAAAAATAAATAAATGATGTTAATCCTAAAAAAATACATTTGGGAAATGTATGAGCCTTCTTGTAAAGTAAACTGTGCTATTGGCCTTATGAGTTGAGTGTTCGTCAATGGTCTGGCAGACTGGGGTTCAATTCCAGGTAGAGTCATTCGAAAGACTCAAAAAATGCTACTTAATGCCGCCTTGCTTAACACTCAGCACTATAAGGTAAGGATCAAAGGTAAAGTGGAGCAATCCAGAGAAAGGAGTAGCGCCCGCCCCTACACCTTGGTGTAGTAGCTATTGAAAAGGGAGCCTTCGGTTCACTCTTGACTAAAGGGAGACAACTTATGAGCCTACTTATCCCCTTCCTCCAGCTATAGGTTAATTAGTACCGCTACAGTTCTTCTATAACGATGGCTTAGGCATTAAATTACTCAGAAAGTTGATATGCCATTAAACAAAGAAACCAAACCAAACCTAATACTAAGAAAAAGTTCTTTTGTCAAAGACAATACTCAACAATTCCCTTAAAGATGTGAACTGCTCAATTACTTACACAAGTTGATCTTTTATTTAGGACCAGCCAACCTTTTGGTATGAGTTGATTTGCAGATAAATGGTGCAGAAAACTGTCACTGTTTCTGTAAAATACACTCCTCAGGTTTTTAATTCAATCTATCATTCTCCTAGACTAGTAGCCAACCTTTTGGTATGAGCTGATTTCAGATGAATGGGGCAGCAAAGTGTCACTGTTTCTGTAAAATACACTCCTCAGGTTTTTAATTCAATCTTTCATTCTCCTAGACTAGTAGCCAACCTTTTGGTATGAGCTGATTTCAGATGAATGGGGCAGCAAAGTGTCACTGTTTCTGTAAAATACACTCCTCAGGTTTTTAATTCAATCTTTCATTCTCCTAGACTAGTAGCCAACCTTTTGGTATGAGCTGATTTGCAGATAAATGGGGCAGCAAAGTGTCACTGTTTCTGTAAAATACACTCCTCAGGTTTTTAATTCAATCTTTCATTCTCCTAGACTAGTAGCCAACCTTTTGGTATGAGCTAATTTCAGATGAATGGGGCAGCAAAGTGTCACTGTTTCTGTAAAATACACTCCTCAGGTTTTTAATTCAATCTTTCATTCTCTTAGACTAGTTGCCAACCAAGGCTAAAAATCTGAGGCTGCTCCCTTAATTATTATTATGGATTGTTGTTACATTAAGAACCTTGGCTAAACACACACACACACACACACACACACACACATGCATACACATCATCTTTTGATATTAAACTGATTATATTTCTTATAGATATTTACTAGGCTTAATTTAATCTGCCATAAGGTTAAAGTACTCAGCTATCCAGTATTTGACTCGCTCATAAGACAAATATAATAATTATGGATTTACACAATGTTAAAACATATATATAGATAATATATATTTTATGTAGGCATTTGTATGTAAGTATATATATATATATATATATATATATGTGTGTACATATGTAAGTATGTGCGAGTGTAAATGTGTGTGTGTGTGTGTGTGTGTGTGTGTGTGTGTATATATATATATATATATATATATATATATATGTATATTTACCCTATTCCAACTCTACAAGCAGGATGTAATACAAAGTCAATTTTTAAGCCGACTTGGACTGATTGCCTAACCAAGGGTAAAGAACCCAATCTGCCCTACTATTGCTCATAGCTTGGAACATGAAGAAGTGATGATTTCATGCTTTTCTCAAGGGTAGTAGCACAAAGTGGAATGCAAGTAGTGTGGTTCAGGATTTGAACTCGGATCACTAATTTTATTATCTTTCGACAATATTTCATTAGATAATGTGATGAGCCATATAGTCTGGTTTGGTGAGACAACAAACATTTCAAAACCAAATTAACTGGGAAGAATTAACTGCTATAAGATCTCCTTGAAGCATGGACAGTGTTATGAAAAGTTTATCATGTGTTGTAATGGTTAGTGAGCAAGTTTAGATGATCATTATCAGTGTGTTCAATTCTGAGTGCTCTTAACTTCTGGCCTTGAGCCACAACTAAGTTAAGTTTAGTAAGTAAAAGTTCAGTTTGAACTTGCAATGAAGAAAGCTACAGTACAAGAACCCGAAGAAGACACTAGTCTGAGAACATTAGTATAAAATAATAATTTCTCATTTGATAATAAAGTGTTTTTAGTATAAAACTTAACTGCATCTGATGGTGAGATTCCAGTTCTTGCTTTCATTGCCATTACTCTCGGGTCCACTCTGACCCAGTTAGAGTCCTATCTATTGGTCGGATGGATCTGTTTGAAAATTGTTAGAATTAAATAGGAATACTTTACACTATATAAATGTGTCTAGATTATTTGAATTAAGAATAGTTACTTAAAGCTAGTCTAAGATTTATTGAATTCAGGTAATCTTTTGAAAATTTTTAAGATTATGTCCACATTGCACACATGTCAATTCTTCTGGATACATGACTCATAATTTCATGAATTATTATTATTAATAATAATAATATTCTGGGATAAGTTATTGTTGATTTCTGTTTTTTAAAATAGATGACCACCTATATCAAAATAAATAGATACCTCAGGTGGTGTAATGGTTAGCAAGCTAGACTAGCAAACCTTCATGAATGAGTTTGAGTCTCATTGGGTGTCCCATTTCTTTTGGCCTTGTGCTGCATCGAAACAAAAAAGCTTAGTAAATTACTACCGAAACAAATAACTTGAACAAAATTTAATATTAGATTTTGTGAAGTAAGTTACTCATTTATGTAGGTAAATGAATTTAATCATCTTGGTAAATGTATGAGAAATGAAATTGAATTATCTAAGCTTAGGAGTTAGGGAAACATTTGATATGAGAAGTGTTTTTTTTTTTTTTTTTTTTTTTGGTGGCTATTTTGTAAAACTCAGATCTGAACAAATAAACAGACAGAAACTTATATATATATCATGAATGCATTGCAATGGTTGCTGTGATAGGAAATGGACACAGCAATCAGAGTTCAAATCCTGGATGAGGTTGTTTGCATTTCACATAGCGCTAATATCCTTGAGGAAGATATGAATCCATCCATTTTCCCTCCATCTATAGACAAATTGTAGTGTAGACTTGTCAGTTTAACCTTGGTAGGGCAACCAGTTTAGGAGAAGGAAATCTCTGAATTCAGACATGTTAAACTCCTCTTTAAAAAAATAGACCTTGTGTTGCATTTTGCTTGTGCTGAGGGTTGGCTGTTATATATATATATATATATATATATATAATGAAAATAATTCCTACATGGCCAAGAGCGTGTCTACCAAGGTTTCACCAAATGGCTCTTCAGGATTGCTCTGGTGAAGTGGGTTAGGATAAAATACATTTTATTGGTTAAAAAGACTCCTAACCAATAAAATGTATTTTATCCTAACCTTCTTCACCAGAGCAATCCTGAAGAGTTTTTTGGTGAAACCTAGGGAGACTTGATCTTGGCCATGTAGGAATTATTTTCATACTATTGGCTCTATCTCATGTCTTGAGCACTTTATTACATTTTTAGCTTAGGTAATTCTGTCAAGGTTTTTTTTTTTCTTTTGACTAGACATAAATGCTTGTTAAGTGTAAATCATGGATGTGGACGAGTATTAAAGATACCATCTTACCTCGATACTGAATCCGGAAGTAGTCAGCCGAAACCGGATGAGGTAAAGATGGTATTATATATAGTAGAGGAGTGTGAAATGCCCTGTTTTTCATTGGCTGTTACTGAAGGACAGATGTCTATAAGAACGGCCGAAGTCCGGCCTTATTATTTTTTCTTTTTTGCTTTGGTAGAGGCACGAGTGTAGCACGTCGCAATCAAGGAGGCGGCTTGGCTCTTCCAGAGTCATGCCGGGGTTTCTGTCGGAGCCGATATGACGCAAAAAAACCCAAAATCGGCGATGAAGACAGTGCATCACTGAAGACCTACCTTGATGTATCTAAGATGTATGATTGAAATGCTGCATGATTATTTTCAAGTAGCACATGCGTTTTTCATCTTTTCTTTTTTTGTCCCAGATATCAGTTGGTAGAATTTGCAAATTGTACAATCTGTTTTTATTTCACACTAACAGAATTATAGATTAGATATAAATATTGAAATAATATATATATATATGTTCGTATGATTAAAATTTAATGCCAAATATGTTTTTAATTTGTAAAATCTTTAAAATGCAAAGCAGTATCGCAAGATATTTCCACTGTAAAAAAAAAAATTGAAAAGACATAAAAAAAAGTTGTAAAACAGGATAAAAATTTAAGACTCAGAATTTCATAATTACAATGTTCAGATGAACTGATATTCCACCCGTCTGATTTTTTCAACTGAACAAATATACTCTTCTTCTTCTTTCATATTTTTTGAGTCACGTGAAATTGCTTAAAAGATAATGTGGATGGTATAATATATTAGCATAAAATTGCTTGTTACTATCATCATAAAGACATGCCAACTGCATAGAGTTCTTTGGTTCTCCCTCATCATCCATCCCTATCAGTCATCACTCTTGGTAAGTCCTCTAGACGGCATCCAGTGTCTGTACTGAGCTGATAAATGCAAGTTTCTGTTTGTTGGCCAACACTGGTGTGTCTATGTATAGTAGTCCATAATAGAATGTTGCTAAAGTGTTAATTCTTCTCCAGTAGTGCCTGTCATATCTTGCTCATATTACTCTAGTGCTTTGTGAGATGGGAGGTAAGTGGTCATACAGCTGCTGTTATTTTGGGTTTAAGAAAAAAAATATTGCTTATTACAACCCTTATCTGGTATCTGATTACCTTTTCCACATTACCTTTTTACTCATCTATTTATATGACTGGGCCATTGAGAGAAAAAAAGAATTTCCTCTGACTGAATAATCTGCTTTGTGTGTGTTTGTGGATACGTATGAGCATAATTCAATATTCTCTAGGACTATTTGTTGACTTTTGCTGCTCAAAATTCTACACCTACCAGTTAGCCTAGCTCTAAACTTGGCCAACTATCTACACATAGTTTTTATTTTACATATCGTGTGACATTCTAATATAAGGCTAACATTTAGGTCTCAGAAAATCAAATGATATGTGAGTATATACAATCTGTGTGTGTGTGTGTGTGTATGTATATATATATATATATATATATATGGGAGTAAAAAATGGAAAAAATCCAACAGTCTGAAGAAAATCAAAAAACAAAGTAATCTGAATGTAATGAATTTATTGCAAAGGAAAGTCACCATTAAAATGTTTCGATTCTAATGAACCTTTATCAGGACTTTGAAATGGTAATACAAACTGGTGATAGAATAATGATGGATGTTTAATAAAATACAAAAAAACATGGGCGGTGAGTGTATGCAAAGAAAGGTCATATAATCATTCAATCATTTTAACGTCATCTTTCTTTCACAATAAATTCATTACATTTGGATTATTTTGTTTTTCAATTTTCCTCCCTATACATATATATATATATATATATATATATATATATATAATTCATGCCCTTTGATTGCAAAGAATAATATTCCATCTTTTAATTAGGGAATTATTTTATTTTATCAAATCAGCATGAATAAACATAAAATAAAAAGGTTGACTTTGTCTTGGATGAATGAGCCAATCAAGAATTAAATTTGGCAATTTTTTTTATTTTTTTTAACTTGACTTTTCAAAGTAATTTGAAACATCAAGCTGCATACAGAAAGAGACAGTTCTATTTCTAATGAAAATGTTATCCATCAACCTATTAGTAAAATTTCAAGAGAAATGACCCATTAGTTCATGAGAATTTACTATTTTAGATACATACATGGAGAAATAAAATTGTATTTTTTGAAATTAAATCAGTAATAATAATAATGATAATTCATTCTTCATAGTTTTTACCAAAATAACATTCCTCAGTGGCACCATTGCTTCATTCTTCAGAGAAAAAAAAAACATTATTGCTGGAAAAAAAATCTTTCGTTACAGCCAAATCTCTAATATCATTTTTCACTTGTTTACATTGTACAATAAATTCATCCTCACATTCAATTCTCGTTCTGGTTTATTCATTTCTTTTTTTTTTTTTTTATATCTTACCAGATGACTCATTTCCCTGTTGGCAGGGTGTCCTAGATATGACACTAAACTACTTGATGGTAAGGCTCCAATCCTGGAACTTCGGGAAATGTGCAGTACTCCTTCATTGCCATTACTCCCAGGTCCACTCTGATCTGGAGTGGTAGTACA
Source organism: Sepioteuthis lessoniana (assembly GCA_963585895.1). Lineage (NCBI taxonomy): Eukaryota > Metazoa > Mollusca > Cephalopoda > Myopsida > Loliginidae > Sepioteuthis > Sepioteuthis lessoniana. The sequence goes on from OY757946.1 coordinate 55,391,567, forward strand.
TGTTAGGGTTCCATCTATGGATCAAATAGAACTATTCTACCATTTACTATACTTAAAACCATTTAACTTTGCGCAAACAATTGATATTAAATAGAATTATTAGTGATAGGTATCAATGCTTAGAACTGTTTAACTGTGTATGTATAAACAAGATTTGTTTTGTTGTTTAATGGCATATCAACCCTTGTAGGTTATTTAATGGCAAATCCATCCTTCTAGAAGAACAATAGTGGTACTATTTAACCCATAGCTGGGAGGATAAGGGGGTCCTTACCTTTGCCAAGGGTATTTGTCCGAAAGTGAACATAATAGCATGACTGGAGTTCAAACTTGTTTACTACGATACCACAGTCCATCGCTTTAACCATTACACCACGAGGACACCCCCACTGATTTGTTATTAAATAACCCACATGGGTTGATATGCCATAAAACAACCAAATATGCTGGGAAGGCTTGCAATATGCTGATTGTATCTCCTAAAGACACCCTCAAAAGGGGTGTCCATAGGTATGACACGAGACTGCATCAATTTGAAATTGCTATGACTGATACCTAAAGAAAACCACAACGTTTAACAGTTAAAATGTTGTGACTATAAATAACGAGGATAAAATTTCGGATGAATCAGTAGAATAATAGTGTCACATTTCATAAAGTGTCCTGTCTACGACACTAAACTGCATTTGATGGTGAGGCTTCTCTTGTTGAACTTTGGTGTAGTACCCTTTCATTGCTATTACTCCTAGGTCCACTCTGACTCAGAATGGGAGTACCTGTTAGGGTCCCATCTAAAGTTCAAATAGATCACTTGATGCTATCTAACTCTTAATTATTTGTATTAAGAATGGTTGAAGCTACAGTTGTTGATTATCATATTTACCAACCCCTCCACTCGGGCAGGATATGACACAAGGTCAATTTTTTAAGCCGAGTTTAACAGGTTTGAATTCAGAGTTTTCCTTCTCCTAGACTAGTTGCCTCACCAAGGCTGAAGAACCCAGTCTGTCCTACTATTTACCCATAGCTGGAGGGAGAATAATTGGATTCCTACCTTTCCCAAGGGTATTGGTGCTATGTGAAATGCAATCAGTCTCGTCCAGGATTTGAACTCGTGTCGCCGTGTCCATTTCCTACAACCATAACCATTACACTACGGGCACCTCCCAAATATAATTGCTGATTATAAGTTATAATTAGTTATTTGAAATCTGTGCAAACAAATGACTATTATCAAAGAGAAATGATTACTTGAAACCATATAAAGTTCAAATTCCAGTCTCAGTGTTACGTTCACTTTTGGACTAATGCCCTTGGGAAAGGTATGAACTTTCTTATACCCCTAGCTCGGGCTTAAATAGTAGCAGTGCTGTTCTATAATGACAACTTGGATATTAAATAACCCACCAAGGTTGATATTACCTGTAAAATGTTCAATAATAAATAAAGCAGTCCTCGTGGCATAAGCACTAAAGTGATGCACTGCGGCCTCAAAGTAAGCTAGTTCAAACTGCAGTCACATGATTACACTCACTTTTAAATTAATACCCCTTTGGAGGTCAGTTATCTGTTATCTTCCATTAATTGCCTCTCTAAAAGTTCTCCACGACCTTCACTGAGAATTGATTTTTTTAATTCTTTATTTATTGCGGACTTTTTGTCCTCCTCTTTGTAGTTTTTGTGTTGTTTCTTCTTCACTACGTTTCGGCCAAATTTCACCTCTGGCCTTCTTCAGGTGATTAACCGCGACCTCGGATAGGAATGGCGCAGCGGATAGAGGCGTTGAGTCTCTACGGTTCCAGGTGAGCTTTGTCAGAAGATAGCGGTTTCAAATCCTACCCAAGCCGGCCAGAGGTTTACTTGGTCAAAAACGTGCTGCGATAGACAACAACTATGGAAGGCAGTAATTACTGGGGATACTGTTACAAGACGCAGCATTCCTATCCGAGGTCGCGGTTAATCACCTGAAGAAGGCTAGAGGTGAAATTTTGCCGAAACTTAGTGAAGAAGAAACAACACAAAAACTACCAAGATGAGGACAAAAAGTCTGCAATAAATTTTTTAAAAATTAATTCTCAGATTAAGAAGCCTCATCTCAAAATGATTCCAATTAAAGACAATTACCTTCACTGGGTATTGAACTCACTCTCTTTGGGTATGTCACTGGATCTAACCAATAGAGTGAGTTCAATACCCGGTGAAGGCAGTGGAGAACTTTCAGAGGGGAATTAACAGGAGATAACTGATATCAATTAAGCATGGCTCGTAGAACTAGAACAGTCTACCCCGGTAAGTGAAATAAAGGGTTAAGTTCGACATTCCAACCACCTGAAGAAGGCCAGAGCGTGCAACGACCGAAACTCTATGATAAATATGATGACAAAGATGAGGACAATAGTCTCAAAATGTAAATAACGCAAATTATTTGTATTAGATAGGAATACTTGATATCACATAACTGTAAAAAATTCTTAAGAAATAACACTGGTTTACAAAAATAAATTTTTGGTCTGCGGCAAGAATGGGGATAGGTGTTTTTTGTTAATTTGGGTGTACTGAATTCAAATTTATAAATAGTTTTGCTCTATCACCTCTAGTTTTCTGGCTTTTAAATAGTCTCATTTTAGTATAAACCGAGAATATATGTGCATATTTCAAGAGTTGCAGCAGCTTATAACATATAAAACAGGATAGATAAAGAACACTGATTGAATCAATATACTTGGATGACACAATTACACAATTCATAGTACTACAGACAGTCAAAAGTGTGTTTTCTTAGAAGATCTGGTGTATTTTGCCTCCGGGATGTCACGCAAGAGCATCCAGCAGAAGTCTCCCATCATGCCGGGGTTCCATTTGCCTTGATAGTTGCTCTCCATCTACGTAATGTCTTGGTGGAATCTTTCTCCATGATCATCACTCACTGCTCCAAGGTTTGGTGGGAAGAAGTTGAGGTGGGAATGGAGAAAATGAATCTTAAGTGACATTCGGCACCCCATGACCTCGTAAGACTTTAGCAACTTCTCAATACAGGCTTGATAATCTGGTACGCGTGTGTTACCAAGGAAGCCACTACAGACTGACTTGAATGCTTCCCATACTCTCAGTTTCTTTAAGTTAAGAAGCTCCTCAAATTCAGTATCCTTCAGCACTTCTCGGATCTGAGGTCCGACAAAGATGCCTTCTTTGAGCTTAGCAACACTAAGACCTGGGAACACAGTAGACAAGTGTTGGAAGGCAGCACAATTTTTGTGCAACGCCTTCACGAAATTCTTCATCAAACCCAGCTTGATGTGAAGAGGAGGATGAAGCACCTTATTCATGTCCACCAGAGGATTCTCCTTGAGGCTGTGTTCGCCAGGAACAAAAGTTCTTCTAGACCCCCAGTCTTTCTGCTTGTAATGCTGGGATACAGCTCGACTATCCCAGAGACAGAAAACAACAGTACTTTGTGAAGCCCGCTTGCATACCCATCAGAAGACCAATGACCTTATTTGTTCCGATTCCTGAAACTGGTGATCCTTACATCTTCCTGGACTAGGTTCCACTGTTTAAGCCGAGAAGCCAAGAGCCCTGACTGCTGTTTTGACAGATACAAATCACGAGCAAGATCATTCAGGTCTTCTTGCGTGATCCAGTGTGGCTCATTGCCACTTGTTCCTGAACATGTAGACTCAATATCTTCCAAAGATATTGACTCGGCAGAATCCTCCCTTGAAGGCATTTCTTCATCTGATGAGGAAAGAAGATCCTTATTTACTGGAGGTGTGGGTACAGGAAGATCATCTGAATGGGGAACGGGTCTCATAGCAGATCGAAGGTTGGGATATTTGATCTTTTTCCTAGAAGATGCATTGAAACCAGTTATATTAGTTAAACAAAAATAACAATCATCTGCGCGGTTTCACGGCTCTCTCCAAACCATCGGGACTGCAAAGTTGAAAGCCGCTTTCTTGCCATTAAACTATGCAGTTAGTCCATTGTAGCAGGGTTTACAACAGATGTCTGGAGCCCAAGACTTGTCCTGATCACCAATTTTACAGTCAAAATAGTGAAAGTAGGCGGTTCTGTGGAGGGAAGTGATGGTTCGATGCTGTGCAACTGTTGTGAAGTCCCCACACACGTAGCAGAAAGAATTGGCCTTGTTGAGGCATCCTCGACATTTTGACGTGCTTGAAGCCATTGGAGAATCTGAAAATATAACAAAGTAAAACTAAATGTGTATTTGAAAATGTAATACTAATATTTAGTCATCCAAAAGATGTGTAACAGGATAGTTGAGGGACACCAACCTCCTGCGCCGCCTGCGAGACAACCTCTTCCAATGACTGCCAGAGTGTGGATTGAGAACTGCTGCCTTAATTGTCAAAATCCGTCTTGATATATATATATATATATATATATATATATATATATATATATATGATGTAATGCTATCACTTACATTTAGTGCATAATAACTAAAAAATAAGCCATAAGTCTCACAATATTAGAATTAACCCTCAATTCCTATACGCCTTTATGTACCGTAAATGCACAAAATGCACACTATGCATATCTAAAAAAACTAGAGGTGATGAGTAAAAACGGATCTCAAATTTGAATTCAGCACCCTCAAATTAGGTAAAAACGGGTATTTTTGTGCTTGCCTCAATTTCTTTGTAAACCAGTGTAATTAGACAAAACAATGTAAATATATATATGCAATGAACACAATTCCTTAACCTCTGGGTATAAAATAACCCGAGATGGGTTGACATGCCATTAAAATCAATCAATCATAGATGAGTCATGAACACCTTGAGTTTCTGTTGCTACAATCACCCATGATATTGATTCATCTATTTAAGGTAAAATAATGAATGCTATTAAATATTTCATTGTTTACAATAGTCCATAAAGATATTGATGTTTTAAGAAGTGATAGATACTAACATTCCATTGTAATTACGATTAAATCGAGAATTTGGATGATTCAAAAAATGGCATTCTGTCTGAAAGCAGGACGCCACAGGATTACCACAAAGAAATTGTTTTATTCACTTTAAGTTTGAGCATTCTAAGTATATTCTCAAATTAAAGACTTACTGTCTCCCATTTTTGCAGGCTTTGATATATATATATATATATATATATATATATATATATATATATATATATTATGTGGTAGTGTCTGTGATCCTGGGTTTGATGCTTTCCGCATTCGTCAGACAGAGTGAAGGTTTTCCAAAAAAGGCTGATTAATATGGTTAATTTTTTTGTTCAAGAAGTGTGGTGGGTATTTGTGTGTATGGGTGCCTAAGTTTGTGTATTATTGAATGCTTGCATGTTGGTGTATGTGTTGTTGCTTTCGGTCCAGTTAAAACAGAGTTGGGAGTATTCCTTCAGGACAAGAAAATCATTCAGGAGCTGAACATTTAAATTTTCCTTGTGGAGAGCTCAATATAATTTTTTTACAGAGCAATATTTCTTTAAAGAAAAAAAACAAAGACCGGTTGGATCCATTGGATCTGAAGAGGTCCTGTTATATTTTTCTTCGTGTTTTTGGTTCACACCAGAAACTGATAAACAGGATGGAAATAAATTTATAATCCTAAAATAACCGGTCTTTGGTTTTTTCTTTTATATATATATATATATATATATATATATATATATATATATATATATTTGGGTTTGGTTTCTTTAATGGCATATCAACTTTCGTGGGTTTTTTAATGCCAAAGACATCTTTATAAAAGAACAGCAGTGATGCTATTTAACCCATAGTTGTGGGGATAAGGTGTGGGGGGATCATAGCATTCTTAAGGGTATTAGCCAAAAGTGAATGCAATTATATGACTGGAGTTCAAATTCTCTTACTTTTAGGCTACTGTCCGCACTTACGCGAACTGCGAATTGGACTGAAAATGGCTTCTCTAAGAGAATTTTGACATTAATTATTAGGGTCCTTCGATAAATACAGTGAAATATTACCTAAATAGCATGCAACGGGAATCACTCTTAATAGTTGCACCTTTTTTGTATCACCTTCTTTACTGACCGTCTCACCTGGATTTTTTTTCTAACCGGAGAGTCAGTGTGTTTCCACTCCATGCACTGTCTTTTCCCCTCAGGCATGTTGTAGCAAACCCACGTTTAATACATTTTTTGACTAAAAAATACTTCATTGTAAATATCACACATTCTTCGGTAAATTACTCATGATTTTCATTTTTCAGCCACCAAAAATTTATTGACAAATCTCTGTTCAAGCCTGGAGCATTCTTTTTTGTTTGTTTGTTTGTTTGTTTGTTGATGTTGTTTTTCTTTTTCTTTTTTTTCTTTTTTTTTGTGAAGTTAAAGTAATTTTTTGCTATGAACTAATTCTAAACGATGTAGAAATTATATTTATGGAAAAAAGTTATTTTGCTTTTTTTTTTTTTTAAATAAAAAATTCCCTTATTTATTGAATGACTGTTGTAGTTTTTTCATGTTTAAGTTAAAATCACCAAAATATTTATTTATTTATTTATCTAAACACTGAAAAAGTTTTTAGCATTTCGTGAGAGAAGTCGCACGTAAGGTCACAGAAATAAAATTCACCTTATAAAGCACGTTGCAGTTGTAAAATCAATAGTTAAAAAATGATTTGTCTGATTGCTGACAACATTTGAGGTTGAATTGAAGAGACGGACTTTTAAATGTACATTTATCAATGTGGAGTTTAAACACCTTGTTCCAGTTGAAATGAAGGACAAATCAAATGTGTTCTGAAACAAAGAAAGGAACATTTATTGTCATAGAAGTCGGAGAGGTAAAAATACTTTTATAGCTTATACTTTAAGAATTAGGCAAGGTGTCGAAAAGATAATGTTACTAAAAAAGTACTTAAGTAGTATTTGAATAAGTTTATGATACACAATGACCAAATTAACAGCTACAGGTCTACAATTTATTTTGAAACAAAATTATTCACGTAAATTGTGAAAATTATTAAAAAAAAAAAAGAACGAAAAGTATAGATACACACATGTTTCATATTGACTGTTGTTGGGTGATAAAAACGAACCAGCCTTTCTTTTTCCCCCACCTGTTTCATTTTCTAACTCGTTTTAAATACAAAAAATAATAATATAATAAAATAAAATAAACTTCACCACCACCACCACCACCACCATCACAACAACCGCTCCTTCTCTTCGTCCTGTGAGATCAATCAGCTCGGCAAAAATACAATTCACAACCTCACATTGCTGATACTAAAACAACAATTTTACCCCCAAATTATCTTTGTGGTAATCTTGAAAATTTACTCTTTCTACTCAGTTTATTGCTGACAACAAAATCGAATCAAAATCAACGAAAAAAAAAAAAAAAAAAAAAAGAAGCACAAATGCCATTATTTGTATTTTGAACACATTTTGAGAAATTTACTTTTTACGTTTTTGGTTTTAATCACTTCAAAGGATTTCAAGTGGAGAAAACGCTTCTGTTACAATCTTCACACAATTTAGGTAAGTACAAATTTTGCTCTCTCTCTTAATTACGTTTTTATGTACGTTAACACACATACATATACATACACATACCGTCTTGGCTACAATTATTGACACTCATGAAATTTTTGTTGAATATCTCCCGATATATTGAATCTCTCCCGATAAAAAAAAATGAATCAAGTGAAAAAGCTTTAGTCTTTTGACAACTGGTGGTTGATAAAAAAAACAGCAAATGATAAAACAACTTTATATAAATTTGTTTATTTTTTATTTCTGATGATATAGTAAAAAAAATATATTATATTGTCAATAACTGTAGCCACGTCTGTATAATGCTAAACTGGATCTTTACTTTGTGTCTGTCTGGTTAAATAGACCAAAATTGGCTTTAAGGAAATGACAATAAATAAATGTAAATAATCTCAGTTGGAATTTGAACTTACCAATTCCATTGCCAATAACCAATCTGCTACTCATTTATTTACAGTCCTGGTCATAATTATTGGTACCCATGAAATTTCCATACATAATCTAGAATACGTTCTGGAAAGAAAAAAATGAATCTCGTGAAACAGCTTTTGTCTATTGACAACTCATGGTTGATAAAGAACAGAAAATGATAAAATAAGTTTATAAATTTCGTTCTTTTCTGTTTATTTATGAAAATATATTTAAAAAAAAATGAAAGGGTGCCAATAATGGTGACCATGACTGTACATTCCTGTACACTCTTTTATTGATATACTGATGGAAAATAAAACTGCAATACCTTGAAAGACTTTGCCAATTTTAACCAGGGTATAATAGGTGCATTGTATCTAGGTACAGTTCATACCCATTTGGTTTTGGAACCCGCCCATGTATTGATCTGTATATATTGGCATTTATTGGAATTCTGCAATATTTTCTCTTGTCTAAATTGAAACATATATTCAGGTTGCTGTAATTTTATTTTCAGGGTGTGTATATTAAAGAATTTTAAACTCAACAATTAAAAAAAAGTTTGCACAGAGAATAATATCCATTTCTCGCCCTATATTTTTATCTTATGTAAAAAAAAATGTTTCAGAGGTGTTTCGACCAATAGTAAACTCGGTGAAATACGTGTGTTGAATGCCAAAGAAAAGATTTTTGAAGAAAAGTAACGTTTCATTCATTATTCATTTCTATTCTGGTGAATGCAGCCTCAATTTCGATTCTTTTGTATACATATCTCGAACAGTTGGATATATATATATATATATATATATATATATATATATATACATATATATACACATATATATATATATATATACATATACATATATATATACATATATATATATACATACATATATATACATATATATATATATATATATATATATATATATATATATATATTTAACCCGCTCATTGGCCCAGTGGGTAGAGTGTTCGCAAATGGTCCGGGAGACCGGGTTCAATCCCAGGTCGCGTCATACCAAAGACTTTAAAAATGGGACTTGATATCTCCTTGCTTAACATTCAGTAATATAAAGGTACGTATCAAGGGTAAAAGTGGAGCAATCCAGGGAAAGGAGTAGCGCCCTTCCCTACACCTCGGTGTAGTAGCTATTGAAAAGGGAGCCTTCTGGTCGCCCTCGACTACGGTCGCCAACTTTACTTATATGTATATATATGTAATATACGCATATAGATATTGCTGTTCTTCTAAAACGCCCTTTAAGCAATATATCGAGGCTTAAACATGAACAAGTAGGGCAAACCAGGGAATAGGAAAATCATACGGCGCCAATATTTCGTGTATTCAAAAACTTATTTCAAACATCGACCACTTGCACATGTAGGGAACGTCAACGTCTTTGTAATTCATTTTAATGGTAGCTTGTATAAACGCTGAATTTTTTATCATGTTACACAAAAAGTCAAAGTTTTTTTAAGACATGATTTCTGAAATTGCCTTCACAATTCAAAAACCATAATTATCTATTTTGTTCTGTCGACGAGGCTTAGAATATGTTAATTATATCCCTCGCAGAGGAATGGGACTCGCTTTTAAAAAAGAGTGTCTTGAATATGACAAGAAACTGCATCTCATAGTGAGGATCCAGTTTTGGAGATCTGGGAAATATGTAATACTCCTTCATGACCATTACTCCCAGGTCCAATCAAACCCGGAGACGAAGGACCTATTAAGGACCAATCTATGGGTCAAATAAATCTGTTTAAAAATTATTCTTATTCGACTGAACCGTGAGCAAAAAAAAAAATCCTTAAAAAACTACACAAAACAATATAAATATGAACGTACAATGAATGACATAAAATAACCTTAAATGACTTGACGTGCCGTTAAAATTACCACGCACTCAATAATTTATTCATTTATCAAATAGTTAAAATACAATATTTTTGTAGAGTACAAAAAAGTGGATTCATTTTTCAGAAATTATTGTCACAACCAACGGAATTATCTAAAACGAAAAATTACGTCGTTAAAATCGATCCAAAAATTTATTAGATAAAAATAATAAAGAATTTTATCGATCTCCTCATTAATGCCAAGCTTCTGAAAATAGTTGCTTAATTAATGTACCTCGGTAGCCATATCTCATCGACTGAAAGCGATGTTAACATACGCATTGGTAAAGCATAGATTGCTATGGAGAGATAAAGGTCTATATGGAAATCTGATCGTTCTGATAAAATAAAACGGAAATTCTTCCAAGTTCTAAGCAGATCAGTACTATTATATGGTTGCACTACTTGAAGTCTAATGAAACCCCTGGAAAAAAATCTATGAGAACTACACACGTGTAGTTCTCATATAGATTTTTTCAGCCATGTTGAATAAATCCTGGAAGCAGCACCCTACAAAAGAGCAGCTGTACGGCCACTTACCTCCCATCTCACAAACCATCCAAGTAAGAGGAGCAAAACGTGCCGGTGAAGAAAGGAAGAACTCATAAGCGACGTTCTCCTAAGGACTCTCACACATGGACACACCAATGTTGGCCAAACGGCAAAAACTTACATATATCAGTTCAGTTCAGACACAGGAGGTTATCAAGGGGACCTGCCAGAGCCCGATAGGTGATAGGGACGAATGGCGAGAGAGAATCAGAGAACTTTTTACTGTCAGCTGGACTTGATTATATATATATATCTATATATGATAATGTATATATATATATATATATATATAAAGTCCTTCTGATAATACAAAGTATATATCTATCTTATCAATAAAATCTGTCTATTTTTTTTATTCGTCAAAGAAAATTTGGTCATAAACACTATTATTAGTATCAAACATCTTTAGTTAAAATTTTCATAAGTTTTTTTTTTATTTCCATTTAAAATAAAATATTTAGTCTTTATTAAATTTCTTTATATATATATATATATATATATATATATATATATATAAATTAAATTCTGAATATTGCCATTCTAAAGAGCATTTAAATTGTCAATACCATAATAGTAATTATTAATCATAAATAATAATTTTACTACCAATAAAAGGTAACTAATATTACAGTTATTGTTAATTTATCATAATTATTACTATAATTATTGTCACCATTATTACATTAACCAATAATATCAATAATAATTTTGATATTATTGATTTTATCTTCTTATTGTTAACAATATCAATTTTTTTTTTATTAGGAACCTTTTTTATATGAGTTTAAATCTATTTTTATGGCGGTATTTAAAAATTAGTTTTGTCCAATTATTTGAAGTTGCGATGTGTGAAATTTATAAGTTTATATATTCATCATCATACATTGAGCACTCCTGGGGATTTATAAGGAATCCTCTTATATATTCTCAAATTGAATCATTCTCCACTCATCTTCTTTGGATATTATATATATATATATATATATATATATATATATATATATATATATAATACGAAAATCACTTGCGGACCAATTCATTTGACAATATTTACTTTTTTTATTGGACCAACAAAGAGAAAAAAATTAAATTGGTAGACAGATAGCTTTGGTTTGCTTTTATGTCACATCAACTATTGCAGGTTATTAGTGCCAAATTCATTTTTATACATATAAACAGTTCTATTTCAAATAATTCATTTTAGCATAAGTACACAGTTTCGTTCTATTTGAACCTTAAATAGGACCCAATAAGGTGCTACTATTCCGGGGCGGAATGGACTTGCGATTGAAAACAATGATCGGGTACTCCATATTCCCCAAAGCTCCAACATTACTGGAGCCTCACCATCAACATCGTTTGGAGGGGAGTCTTACCCTTCTGTGGGCAAGATAGATAGATAGATGCCGTCTAGAGGACTTACCAAGAGTGATGGATGATTGCGTCGGATGACGAGAGAGAGAGAGAGAGAGAGAGAGAGAGAGAGAGAGAGAGAGAGAAAACAATCCGTGCTGTCGGTAGGACTTGATGATAAGGATGATGATGAACTGATTTCTGATTGTCAAATTTTTATGACGAAGATCCGATTAAGTAAATTTCTTCGGATTCTAAAAATGTATCTACTTTTTATGATTTATTTCTTGCAATAATGGAATTTTACTGTTAAATCAAACGCTAGAGCGTCTCTCGTTAAATTAAACAAAAGTCGAAATTTGGCGGGTGGTTGTTTAACTATTTGCACCAAGATTCTTTTTTTGTTACAGATGCAGTTTCATGATTGTGAGAGATTTATGTCTAAACAGATCTATCTTTGCTTTGAAATATGCGTTATTACTAACAAGAAATAAAAAGTTAAAAAAAAAAAGAAAGAAAAAAAGAAAGTAAAACCCCTATTTGATTACACATGTACCTACAAGATTTTCAAATAATCTATAATGAAAAAAAAAAATATATATCAGTTTTTATATACATTTAAGAGCATAGATCTGCCACCACTAGTTTCACGCCGTTTTTATACGACAATCATCAGGCAGATATTATATAATAGCTCTATCACAGATATTGAGCACTCTCCAAATTATACCACATTTGGTCTGCCACAAACCCACCAAGTGAGATAGTGACAATCACATACCGTTGTAATATATATATATATATATATATATATATATATGTGTGTGTGTGTGTGTGTGTGTGTGTATGTGCTTGTGTGTGTGTTTGTGTGTGTATAAACTACTTATATATATAATATAAACGTATACTATATATATATATATATATATATATATATATATAGAGAGAGAGAGAGAGAGAGAAAGAGAGAAACAGGGACAGAGAGACAGACACACACACAAACATACGCACACGCGCGCACACATACACAAAAACATAAATAGATAGATAGATAGATAACCACACACACACTAAGAGAAAGGGAGAGAGAGAAAGAGCGAGAGAGAGAGAAAGAGAGAAAGAGCGAGAGAGAGAGAGAGAGAGAGGGAAGGAAAGAGAAAGATAAGTAGACGTATATATATATATCGAGAGACATTTATATATAGAGAAAGAGACAGTGACAACAACATAGATAGGCAAATAGATAGATAGATAGATAGATAGATATGAACAGTCAGAGAAAACACAATCATACCCACAAACACACACACATATATCTTTTTATTGCGTGATAAAAATGTTAACACTTTTATGAGGAGACTGTTTGAAATTATCTCATAAAGATACTCACTTTATATCCTGCCAAACAGTCTCCACATATTCACTATCCCTGTCAACACATTCTGGGAATTTCCCACAGGTGATTAAAAAAAAATCAGTATTTCTATGAGAGTATCTTTATTAGAAAAGCAGAGCTGATATCACAGAGAGCACCTGGGGAAGATACTAATAAGGTACTGACAGGGATGGTGAACAAATGAAAACTTTAAAATCGTAATATCATAAAGGAACCCCTAAAGAAATGTCAATATCTTTTAGAAACCCAGTATATATATATATATATATATACTTGGTGACTGGGTGTCGCTTTAACTGGTACAGAAGGGTTGGGTATATATATATATATATATATATATATATATATATATATATTAAACGGAGTTCAACAGGTTTGAAATTTGTTTTCCTTCGCATAGACAAGTTGGTATACCAAGGCTAAAGAGCCCAATCTGCTCTATTATTTAACCCTAGCTGGAAAGAATAGATGGATTCATACCTTTCCCAAGATTATTAGCACAAGGTGAAATGCAATCTCGTCCAAGAATACAATATATATACTCACATATATATATATATATATATACATGTGTGTGTATATATATATGTGTATATATATATGTGTATGTATATATATGTGGGAATGTATATATGAGTGTATATATATATATATATACGTGTATATATATATGTATATATATATATATGCGTAAATATATGTGTATATATATGATATATATATATATATCTATGTATATATCTATATATAGGAATCCATGCGTAAATATGTGTATATATATGTATATATATATATCTATGTATATATCTATATATAGGAACATATGTATATATATATATATATATATAGATCGATATATGTATACATATATATATATATATATGTATATATACATTAGTATATATAACCTATATAAATATATATGTATATATACATACATTTATATATATACATATATATATATGTATGTATATATATGTATGTATATATATATGTATACATATGTCTGAAAAATATATATTTGTGTATATATATATATATATATATATATATGTATTTATATATATATATATATATATATATATATATATATATATATATATATATATATATAAGTTTGGATCAATAAGTCAAATACTGTTCAGCCTGCAATATACTTATTAACTGTTTTGATGTTGGACTTTCACCGTATCATATTCAATACATAATTAAGTGCATTGACATTGGAAATTTACTGATAAATATTTGTACAAAACATTTTTTCCTCATTTTTACTCTTTGTTATCAATCGAGTCTAATGTCAATGAAGGAAATTATGTTGAAAATAAATAATTGTTATTTAAAATCAGTGCTTCTTTTTATCATCAGGCCTCAGAATTATTGTCTCCCTCATAGTGGGGCTTAGACTATGCTGATTGTACCACCTGCAGAAGGGGGTAATACTACTTCTAAAAAGGAGGGATTTTGGTATGACATTAAATTGGATCTGATTGTAAGGCTCCTGTTTTTGAGATCTGTTGAGTATGGAGTGACCTCTTCATTGCCATTGCTCCCAGATCCACTCTGAACCAAAATGGTTGTACCAGTTAGGGTCTCATGTATGGGTCAAATTGATCAGTTTGAAAATTATTCGTATTAGATTAGAATACTTGATATCCTATAACCGTATATCAAAATAGCAAGAAACAAACAAAAAAATTCAGAAGCAAAAAAGAAAAAAAGAAAACCAGAAAGGAAAGGGTCTCCGTAGCACAGTGGCTAACGTGCTGGACTGCTACATCGTAGTGAGTTCGAACTCCAGTCACGCTATTCCGTTCACTTTCGGACTAATACTCTTGGGAAATGTAGGAACCCCCTAATGCCACCGACTATGGGTTGAAGAGTACAACTACTGTGCTTTTTTACAAGGATAGCGTGGGCATTAAATATCCCACGAAAGTTAATATACCATTACAAACAAAGCTGCCGAAACTTAAACAAAAACTAATTATAAACGTGCAATTAACTCATTTCCCTAACATCTTGGCATGAAATAACGCCTGACTGGTTGACATGCCGTTAAAATTGATTGGATTTATTGTATTATTTGTGTTAATAAGACACTACAACGCCCTCTGGTATTTTAGTTATTCTTCTATTTTCGATTCTCTCTCTCTCTCTTTCTTTCTTTCTCTTTCTCTCTCCCCCTCTCTCTCTCCCCGTCTCTCTCTCTCTCTCTCTGCCCAAGCTTATCAAATAATGTACCCAACTTGAAACTCGGAGCCCAAGTTGTAAATAATATTAACATATATCTATTATCGATATCTGCAAATTGCCATCTTTGCAAACTAAATTCTTTTTCTTTTGTTAACTTTACAATCAACCCGAATGGAACTCAACAGGTGTTGTAATTCAAAATAAATAAATAAATGAATATTTTTTCATTTTTGTTCATCGGGAATTTTACAAAAACTCGAATGCATTCTGTTTAATGGAGGAAAAAACTATAAATTGCCAGAATACCGAAAAAAAAAACCCAACTTTCCCTCCATAAAATATTCCAATACATTATTGATTGATTTTAATCTATTTAGGCTTATTCTATGCCAAGTGGTTAGGGAATGACGTACGTTTATATTAACATTTTTGTGAAGCTTTTAAGATTTTTTTTTGCACACAGTTATATGATATCAGGAATTCTTATCCAATTCAAATTATTTGGCTTGCTGTACTTTCTTTTTTTAATGACATATCAACCTTCTTGGGTCATTCAATGCCAAAGCTATCCTTGTAAAAGGACAGTAGTTGTACTCTTCAACCCATAGTCGGTGGCATAAGGGGGTTCCTACCTTTCCCAAGAGTATTAGTCCGAAAATGAACGGAATAACGTGATTGGAGTTCGAACTCACTACGATGTAGCAGTCCAGCACGTTAACCACTGCGTTACGGAGACCCTTCTCTTTATTTTTTTGTTGCTTCTGATTTTTTTTTTGTTTGTTTCTTGCTATTTTGATATACGGTTATAGGATATCAAGTATTTCAATCTAATACAAATAACTTTCAAAAAGAACAATTGCAGAAGAACAGTAGTGGTACTATTTTACTCTTAGCTGAGGAGATAAAGAGGTTCATGCTTTTCTCAAGGGGCATTAGTTCGAAAGTGAACGTTGTAGATCCACTGGAGTTCGAACTCGTTTACTACGATGTCACAGTTTGGAACGTTAGCCACCAGATCACAAGGACTTCCTCTGCTTACATAGGTAAATTATTGGTCGTTATGAATTCTTGTGTAGGACCAACCCCACACTTTTAGGATGAGTTGATAACAGAAGAATGGTGCGCGAGGATCCAACAGATTCTCAGATGAATATCTCACAGGATTTGAATTCAAAGTTTTCTTTTTTTTCTTTCTATACTGCTTACTGCACCAAGGCTAAAGAGCCCAGTCTGCCTTACATTTTAAAGCATCTTACTAATCTTTCATTTCCAGGATAGAATTGGTTAGAATACAATGGCGGATAGCCTAATTTTGAGGTTTGAATCCAAGGACGAAATAAGAGACATACTTATCCGGTTACCCAGCACTTCACTGGTCCCGTAGCCTAGTTTGGTCGTAGTAGGGTGCTAATGTAGGGTGTCTTGGGCACGGATAGCCGGACAGAGCCTATTCTTCTCTAGGTCTAGTTTAAATTCAAAGTTTTCCTTCCCCTAAACCGATTGTCATGCCAAAGTAAAAGAACTCATTCTACCCTACTATTTTCCCATATCTGGAAGGAGAATGGATAGATTCATTCCTTTCACAAAGTAATTATCGCCCCGTGAAATGCAAACAGCCTTGTTCAGGTTTTGATATTGGGTAGCCGAGTCCTCTTCCCACGATGATAACCGTTGCGCCACAGGCACCTCGTGTAATGATATAGCTTTTTTTGTTCTAAATTTATTTAATCGATTTGTTCAAATAGCAATCGGTACTATCAAGAACATTTCGATCCCACCAGCTGACACTTGTATCATTTTGATTAAAATTATTTTAATAACACTCAAACCCTACGTGCACTATTAGCAGACATCTTGTCTTGGTGAAATAAGCATAAAAGGATTGAGGGTGATGCTGTCCAAGTTTCTTTCATTATACTTCGATATAAGAACCACTTTCAATACTCATTACTGTCTTGTTAATTTATTACTTATTTTGATTTATAATTGCTTCGGTTTTTATTGCTTCGGCTTTTAGAAATATTTTAGTTTCTGATCGTCTGCATTACTCTGTCTGTAGTAGTAGTAGTAGTAGTAGTTATATATTTGATGTACGGAGAAAGGAAATCAGTACTCATTGGGATAGAGAATGTTGACACTCTCTGACGTTGGATGCTGATCACTCTTTAACCCAAAGTTACGGAATTGGAATTAAATGTCGACTGTCGATCGAAAGAAGACACAGGTGTTCAAGAAAAGTGGGGGCTAATTAACATTAAAGTGGTTGAACGTATAGTGCCATGACGTAATTTTGGAAACCAAGTGGGCGGATAGTGTCGGCAACGAGTGTAGAATCACTTTCTGACTGTATGAACCTTTTGTAGTGATCCCTCTCTTTCCTTTTCTTCAAGTACGTAATTGACGCTGGTGTGGTATATAAATATATATTTGCATTCGCATATATATTTATATATATACAAGTAGAATATATGTGGGTCATCCGATAAATTAGGTGAATTTTGCATAAGAAGTTGACAATAAAAAGCACCGCTTACGATTCCACTTTTTTCAAGTAAGTCAATAGTGATGGGTCTTTTCATGGACATCAAGCAATGGGTCTTTTCATGGACATCAAGTGATGGGTCTTTTCATGGAAATCAAGCAATGGGTCTTTTCATGGACATCAAGTGATGGGTTTTTTCATGGAAATCAAGTGATGGGTTTTTTTCATGGAAATCAAGCGATGGGTTTTTACATGGACATCAAGGGATGGGTCTTTTCATGGACATCAAGTGATGGGTTTTTACATGGAAATCAAACGATGGGTCTTTTCATGAGAAAATTGTCAGCACAATTTTCTTTACTTACCGCTGCGCCCGGAAAGTTTTCTTTTACGGAAAGTTAGTATGTTTTCACTCCATTTTCGACTCAGGCAAATCCATGTTTATCCGATTAGTAAATATCTTTTTTGACTAAAACATGCTTCTCTATACGCGTCACACATTCTTCTGATAATTTCACATGGTTTACACGTCTTAGCTGCCAAATATTTTATGACAGACCTCTGTTCAAGCCGGAAACACATCTATTTACTTTGCCACAACTTTTAATAGTCTCAAAACAAATTCGGTTGGGATAAATTTTTTTTTGTATGATCATCACCGGATGAAGAGGAAATATTTACTCAAATTGTTGCACCCCGCTAAATAAAAGCAACAAATATTTAGATGTTTCTAATCCAATAATCTTAGATCTAAATACATTATAGTTTCTGTACATTTCATTTGAGTTATTAACGTTATATCCTTATATCGATCGCATTACACACTCACACATACACACACACACGATATATATATATATATGTATATGTATATATATAGTGTGTGTGTGTGTATATTTGGTGATTTAGATATTGGTACTTTTTTTAGTCCACGAGGGTAAGCTGAAAAGATCATATGATAACGTCATAAATTGCCGTTTTTAACCGATGGGATCTAACCACTGCAACAGCGTTGGAAGAAGTGTATGGTCCGCAAGGGGAAACTATGTTGAAAAATAAATCCCATTTGGTTGGTTGGATTTTATGGGATATGAATCTTTGTAGGTTATTTAATGCCAAATCCATTTTTATACAAATAATCAGTTCTATTTCAAACAATACAGTTCAGCGTGAGTACACAGTTTAATTTTCAAAAACATTTCTATTTCAAGCTATTCAGTTTAGTCAAACAGTTCTAATTCAAACAATTCGGTTTAACGTTAACACACTGTTAAATGTCAAAACAGTTCTATTCAGTTTAGCATAAGTACGCAGTTCAGTTCTATTTGACCCAGAGATAGAGCTTTATCAAGTGCTACCACTCCGTGCCAGAGTGGATGGACCTGGAAGCGATGGCAATGAAGGGGTACTCCACGTTCCCCAATGTTCTAGCATTACTGGAACCTCACATCAGATTGATTAGTGTCATGAACAGGACACTCGTAGGGGTGGTGGTCTTACCCCTCTGCAGAGGTGTATTCTACAGCCCCAGCCAACTGGGAAAAATCCCATTTGGTCACATTTCATGAGAGTATCTTAGTCGGTCGATGCACTTTTCAGTCGACCTTCCCACGTATGTTGTTTAACGTGAGACAACGTTGAGAGAAAAAGAAATACGCCATGTTTGAATGAATGGGATGAAAAAACGGAGACAAAAATATCTTTTTAATTTTACGGTCAACTGTCTTCGAGTCAATTTGGTGGAGTAAGGAGGCTATTCGAGTGTGCAGGACACCGGATATTTTAACCGCAAAAGGCACGAAAAGATTTCTTTCTGAAAGTGACCAATAGCAAATCAATCTGGCCAGTCAACAGTGATGATGCCTAGATGTGTCAGATTTAACTTTGTTCACTTCAGAATTCTAGTCCCAAATAAGTGATTTGCAGCTTCAAAACGGGAAAATTATGTAATCTGGTCGTTTCCCATCCCCTCGATTTAAGATTCTTTGATGAATGTCTATTTTCTTTCCGCCAAATTAAGTGTTCCATTCTTCTGTTGTATTAAAAGTAATTGGTTCTCAGCTGGAGCCATATGGCCCCCGGGATCTATGTTACATTTCTGGAGAGAGAAGAGTCACATGAAATAAACAATTGTCCTGCCACAGAAGTAATTATCTATTAATCATTTGCTTAGTTATGGCATAGGACCGGATGTATGGAGCACCCAGTGAGATTCCAACTCTCGACCATGGAAGTACCTGTATTTCGTATGTATTTTAGAATAAATTTGACGAATAGATTATTGATAGTATAGCAAAAGTATTTGATTATAATTCATGATCGAGAATATGCGAAAATGCAATTCACATAAATTTTCAATATACATAATATATAGAAAATATAAAGACACTTTAAAATATAAAAGGGAAATTTTGTGAAACTTTATATATATTATATCATCTGTACGGCCACCTACCACCCATCACGAAAACTATCAAAGTTAGTCGAACCAGACATGCAGAACACCGCTGGAGAAGCAGAGACTAGCTCATAAGTGATGTACTCCTATGGACCCCCTAACATGGCCGAGCAAAAGCAGGGCGACCAGCTCGAACCTACATACAGCAGCTCCGTGAGGATACGGGATGTAGCCCTGAGGACCTGCCAGAAGCAATGAACGGTAGGGAGGAGTGGCGAGAGAGAGTCAGGGATATCCGTGCTGGTGGCACGACAAGATGATGATGATGATATCATTGGCATAATGGCCCGGGAGACTCGGTTTAATCCCAGGCCGAGTCATAGCAAAGACTCAAAAATGGTACTTAATGTCTCCTTGCTTAACGCTCAGCATTATAAAGTAAGGATCAAGGGTAAAGTGGGGCAATCCTGGGAAAGGAGTAACGCCCTCCCCTACACCTTGGTGTTGTAGCTATCGAAAAGGGAGCCTTCGGGTCACCCTCGACTACAGTCAGCAACTTTACTATATATATATATATATATATATATATATACTGTAATTATAAGAGACGCTATTTTTAGAGATTTTTCAGCTTGAAAATTCGGGGAGCGTATTATACACAAAAATTGATAATTATTTTTTCTAATCACATGCCTCATCAAATTCTGGATGACAAAAAGTGTTTTACACCGCAACAGAGATTGAACTACTGGAATGTGTATTTATTTATAAATTTGTTTCACCTAATGTCTGCTTATTGTCGTCGCCAGCTTGTGACATTTTTGTCTAAACATGTCCGTGTATTTGCTCTAAATATTGTGAAAATTTTGTGTTTTAACACATTATGTAAACCAGATAAATTTTTATTTTTAGTCAGTATGAACTGATAAAAAGTTGATCAAATGCTGAATTTTGCTGCTACGAATTCTAGATACAAGGTGCGTATTATATACGAGAATATCTTTTCCCAGAATTTTGTTGTCCAAATGAAAAAAAGTACAAAATTTGTCGCTATTGGAATACATTTGGGCAATTAAAGATTCTATTTGAATGAAACTTGGCGAATTCACGTCTGTCAATTGGATTTAAAAACTTTGCGATTTCCATTGTTTTTCACTAACTGGAAAATTTATAAAATTCTATTTAATATATTTCCAAACACAATAAAAGCCATGCAGCAGTTATATTTGAGTGACAACAACTAATAAAATGTCATGATATAAACCCATTGACACAGAGAGAGTTTTAACATAGATATTGTTTAATTTGATTCCAAACACAATAAATAATCTCCTGTACTCAAATACACGAGTTCTTACATTAAAAGTTAGAATTTTAATCAATTTATTTATTTTAGCATGAGGGAATCAAAACAAAAATTTTAATGGGCCGTTGAGTTAAATCTGCTACAGAATCCGTCCGAGCAATATAGTAGCTTCCATGTAGTAGTAACATCTTTCAATATTAACGAATTGTTATATGATTTTTTATAGAAAGGTGATCAAATATCGATGACTGGGGATCTTAGTAAGGAGGAATTTTCAAGCTAAAGGATGATTTGAAAGTTTTAGTGGGTAAGAGGTATCGATGACAGGGGATCTTAGTAAGGAGGAATTTCCAAGCTAAAGGATGATTTGAAAGTTTTCGTGGCTAAGAGGTATCGATGACAGGGGATCTTAGTAAGGAGGAATTTCCAAGCTAAAGGATGATTTCAAAGTTTTAGTGGGCAAAGGTATTGATGAACGGGGATCTTAGTAAGGAGGAATTTCCAAGCTAAAGGCTCATTTCAAAGTTTTAGTGGGTAATAGGTATTGATGAACGGGTAACTTAGTAAGGAAGAATTTCAAAGCTAAAGGATGATTTCAAAGTTTCAGTGGTTAAGAGGTATTGATGATAGGGAATCTTACTAAGGAGGAATTTCCAAGCAAAAGGATGATATGAAAGTTTTAGGGGCTCAGAGGTATCGATGATAGGGGATTTTATTAAGGAGGTATTTCCAAGCTAAAGGATGATTTCAAAGTTTTAAGGGTGAGAGGTATTGATGTCAGGGGATCTTACTAAGGAGGAATTTCCAAGCTAAAGGATGATTTCAAAGTTTTAAGGGTGAGAGGTATTGATAATAGGGGATTTTATTAAGGAGGTATTTCCAAGCTAAAGGATGATTAGAAAGTTTTAAGGGTGAGAGGTATTGATGACAGGGGGTCTTACTAAGGCGGAATTTCCAAGCAAAAGGATGATTTCAAAGTTTTAGTGGGTAAGAGGTATCGATGATAGGGGATCTTTGTAAGGAGGAATTTCCAAGCTAAACGCTTATTTCAAAGTTTTAGTCGGTAAGAGGTATCCATGATAGGGTATTTTACTAAGGAGGAATTTCCAAGCTAAAGGATGATTTCAAAGTTTTAAGTGTGAGAGGTATTGATGACAGGGGATCTTACTAAGGAGGAATTTCCAAGCTAAAGGATGATTTCAAAGTTTTCGTTGGTAAGAGGTATCGATGATAGAGGATCTGAGTAAGGAGGAATTTCCAAGCTAAAGGATGATTTCAAAGTTTTTGTGGGTAAGAGGTACTGATGATAGGGGATTTTATTAAGGAGGTATTTCCAAGCTAAAGGATGATTTCAAAGTTTTAATGGGTGAGAGGTATCGATGACAGGGGATATTAGTTAGGAGGAATTTCCAAGCTAAAGGATGATTAGAAAGTTTTAGTGGCTAAGAGTTTTCGTTGACATGGGATCTTAGTACGGAGGTATTTCCAAGCTAAAGGATGGTTTCAAAGTTTTAGTGGGTTAGTGGAATCGATGACAGGGGATTTTACTAAGGAGGAATTTCCAAGCTATAGGATTATTTCAAAGTATTAGTCGCTCAGAGGTATTGATGACAGGGGATCTTAGTAAGAAGGAATTTCCAAGCTATAGGATGATTTGAAAGTTTTAGTGGGTGAGAGGTATCGATGATAGGGGATCTTAGTAAGGAGGAATATACAAGCTAAAGGATGATTTTAAAGTTTTAGTTGGTAAGAGGTATCGATGACAGCGGATCTTAGTAGGGTGGAATTTCCAAGCTAAAGGATGATTTTAAATGTTTAGTTGGTAAGATGTATCGATGAGAGGGGATCTTAGTAAGGAGGAAGTTCCTAGATAAAGGATGATTTGAAAGTTAGAGTGGCTAAGAGGTATCGATGACAGGGAATGTTAATAAAGAGTAAATACAAGCTAAAGTATGAATTCAAAGTTTTCGTGGGTAAGAGGTATCGATGACAGGGGATCTTAGTAAAGAGGAATTTCCAAGCTAAACGATGATTAGAAACTTTTAGTGGCTCAGAGATTTCGCTGATAGGGGATCTTAGTATGGAGGTATTTACAAACTAAAGGATGATTTTAAAGTTTAAATGGGTAAGTGGTATCGATGAAAGGGAATTTTAGTAAGAGGAATTTCCAAGCAAAAGGATGATTTCAAAGTTTTAGTGGCTCAGAGGTATCGATGACAGGGAATCTTAGTAGGGAGGAAGTTGCAAGCTAAAGGATGATTTCAAATTTTCAGTGGGGAGAGGTATCGATGACAGGGGATCTTAGTAGGGAGGAATTTCCAAGCTAAGGAATGATTTTAAAGTTTTTGTTGGTAAGACGTATCGATGACAGGGGATGTTTGTAAGGAGGTATTTCCAAGCTTAAGGATGATATGAAGGTTTTAGTGGGTAAGAGGTATCGATGACATGGGGATCTTAGTACGGAGGTATTTTCAAGCTAAAGGATGATTTCAAAGTTTTAGTGGGTTAGTGGAATCGATGACAGGGGATTTTACTAAGGAGGAATTTCCAAGCTATAGGATTATTTCAAAACCTGGGTTCAATCCCAGGTCGAGTCATACCAAAGACTCAAAAAATGGTACTTGATGCCTCCTTGCTTAACACTCAGCATTATAAGTTACGGATCAAGGGTAAAGTGGAGCAATCGAGGGAAGGAGTAGAGCCCTCACCTACACCTTGGTGTAGTAGCTATCGAAAAGGGAGCCCTCGGGTTACCCTCGACTATGGTCACCAACTTTACTTTACTTTTTTATTAGTCGCTCAGAGCTATTGATGACAGGGGATCTTAGTAAGAAGGAATTTCCAAGCTATAGGATGATTTGAAAGTTTTAGTGGGTGAGAGGTATTTCCAAGCTATAAGCCTATTTCAAAGTTTAGAGGTTAAGAGGTATCGATGACAGGGGATGTTAGAAGGAGGAATTTCCAAGCTAAAGAACGATTTTATTTTTAATGGGTAAGAGGTATCAATGACAGAGGATCTTAGTAAGGATGGATTTCCAAGCTAAAGAATGATTTCAAAGTTTTCTTGGCTAAAAGGTATCGATGACAAGGGATGTTAGTAAGGAGGAATTTCCAAGCTAAAGGATGATTTCAAAGTTTTAGTGGGCAAGTGGAATCGATGACAGGGGATCTTAGTAGGGAGGAAGTTGCAAGCTAAAGGATGATTTCAAATTTTCAGTGGGGAGAGGTATCGATGACAGGGGATCTTAGTAGGGAGGAATTTCCAAGCTAAAGGATGATTTTAAAGTTTTTGTTGGTAAGACGTATCGATGACAGGGGATCTTTGTAAGGAGGTATTTCCAAGCTTAAGGATGATTTGAAAGTTTTAGTGGGTAAGAGGTATCGATGACATGGGGATCTTAGTACGAAGGTATTTTCAAGCTAAATGATGATTTCAAAGTTTTAGTGGGTAAGTTGTATTGATGACAGGGGATATTAGTAAGGAGGAATTTCCAAACAAAGGGATGATTTCAAAGTTTCAGTGGCTAAGATGTATCGATGAGAGGGGATCTTAGTAAGGAGGAATTTCCAAGCTAAAGTATGATTTCAAATTTTAGTTTCAAGAGGTATCGATGACAGGGGATCTTAGTAAGGAGGAATTTCCAAGCTAAAGGTAATTCGAAAGTTTTAGAGGCTAATTGGTGTCTATGACAGGGGATCTTAGTTAGGAGGTATTTCCCAGCTACAGGATGATTTCAAAGTTTTATGGGTAAGAGGTATCGATGACAGGGGATCTTAGTAAGGAGGAATTTCCAAGCTAAAGGATTATTTGAAAGTTTTAGAGGGTAAGAGTTATCGGCGAAAGGGGATTTTAGTAAGGACGAGTTTCCAAGCTAAAGGAAGATTTTATTCTTAGTGGGTTAGAGGTATCGATGACAGGGGATCTTAGTAAGGAGGAATTTCCAAGCTAAAGAAAGATTCGAAAGTTTTAGTGGCTAAGAGGTATCGATGACAGGGGATCTTAATAAGGAGGTATTTCCAAGCTAAAGGATGATTTCAAATTTTTAGTTGCTAAGACGTATCGATGACAGGGGATCGTAGTAAGGAGGAATATCCAAGCTTAAGGATGATTTCAAAGTTTTAGTTTCAAGAGGTATCGATGACGGGAGATCTTATTAAAGAGGAATTTCCAACCTAAAGGATAATTTGAAAGTTTTGGTGGTTAATTGGTTTCTATTACAGGGGATCTTAGTAAGGAGGTATTTCCAAGCTAAAGGATGATTTCAAAGTTTTAAGGGTGAGAGGTATTGATGACAGGGGATCTTACTAAGGCGGAATTTCCAAGCAAAAGGATGATTTCAAAGTTTTAGTGGGTAAGAGGTATCGATGATAGGGGATCTTTGTAAGGAGGAATTTCGAAGCTAAACGCTCATTTCAAAGTTTTAGTGGTCAAGAGGTATTGATGAACGGGGATCTTAGTAAGATAGAATTTCCAAGCTAAACGCTCATTTCAAAGTTTTAGTCGGTAAGAGGTATCCATGATAGGGTATTTTACTAAGGAGGAATTTCCAAGCTAAAGGATGATTTCAAAGTTTTAGTGGGTAAGAGGTATCGATGACAGGGGAAATTAGTAAGGAGAAATTTCCAAGTTATAGGATGATTTGAAAGTTTTAGAAGCTAATTGGTATCGATTGACAGGTGATTTTAGTAAGGAGGAATTTCCAAGCTAATGGATGATTTCAAAGTTTTAGTAGGTAAGAGGTATCGAAAGCAAAGGATCTTAGTAAGGAGGAATTTCCAAGCAAAAGGATGATTTCGAAGTTTTAGTGTGTAAGAGGTACTGATGACAGGGGATCTTAGTAAGGAGGTATTTCCAAGCTTAAGGAGGATTTGAAAGTTTTAGTGGGTAAGAGGTATCGATGACATGAGGATCTTAGTACGGAGGTATTTTCAAGCTAAAGGATGATTTCAAAGTTTTAGTTGGTAAGAGTTATTGGTGACAGGGGATTTTAGTAAGGAGGAATTTCCAAGCTAAAGGAAGATTTTAGTCTTAGTGGGTTAGAGGTATCGATGAGAGGGGATCTTAGTAAGGAGAAATTTCCAAGCTAATGGATGATTTCAAAGATTTAGTGGGTAAGATGTATCGAAAGCAAAGGATCTTAGTAAGGAGGAATTTCCAAGAAAAAGGTCGATTTCGAAGTTTTAGTTGGTAAGAGGTATTGATGACAGGGGATCTTAGTAAGGAGGAAGTTCCAAGCTAAAGGATGATTTCAAAGTTTTCCTGGCTAAGATGTATCGGTGAGAGGAGATCTTAGTAAGGAGGAATTTCCAAGCTAAAGGAAGATTTGAAAGTTTTAGTGGGTAAGAGGTATCGATGACAGGGGATCTTAGTAAGGAGGAATTTCAAGCTATTCAGTTTAGTCAACCTGTTCTAATTCAGGTAATTCAGTTTAGTATGGATACAGATTTTTTACACACATTTAAATGTCAAAACACTTCTATATTAAACAATTCAGTTTAGTGTGAGTACAGTTTCAATGTCACAAACAGTTCAATTTCAAGCTATTCTTTTTTACATTAGCACTCAGTTTAAATGTAAGTACGGTTTAATTGTCAAAAATATTTCTATTTCAAGCTCTTCAGTTTAGTCGAACAGTTCTAATTCAAACCATTCAGTTTAGCATAAGTATTCAGTTAGTTCTATTTACCCCGTTGATAGGATCCTTATCAGGGGCTACCACTCCGGGCCAAAGTGGACCTGGGAGCGATGGCAATAAAGGGGTACCCCGCATTCCCCAAAGCACCAACATGACTGGAACCTTATCATTAGATTGTTTAGTGTGATATCCAGGACACTCATTGGGGGGTCTTACCCCTCTGCAGAGGTGCAGTTGGTGACTGGGTAACGAGTGTCCATATATGACACTAAACCATTTGATGGTGGGGAATGCAGAATACTTCTTTTTTGTCATCGCTCCCACGTTCACTCTGATAGGAATGGTAGCACCTGATAAGGTCCTCTTTGTCGAATAGAAGTGTTTGACATTTAAACTGTACTGATGCTAAACTGAATTGTTTGAAATAGAACTGTTTTTGACATATGAACTGCATATTTATGTTTAAGCGAACTGCTAGAAAGTGATCTGTTTTTACATTTAACTGTGTAAACAAAAAAACTGTACCGAATTATTTGAAATAGAACTGTTTATATATATTAGAATGGATTTGGCATTAGATAACCTACACTGGTTTATATGCCATAAAACCAAAACCAAACCAAACCAGAATTGGCGAAGAAAAAACAATTACAGGTTTCTCAATAACAGTTATGTTCATCAGAATAAAGGGAAGTACACTACCTGATATTTTATTTTCAATTTTTTTTATGTAAGTATTCTTTACTCAACTTTTGTCTGTTGAGTAATTAATTATAAATATGAAAAAAATTACTTTAATTTCGCCAGGGTTAAGAATTCAATGACAGTTTTCCCAACAGAGGAAGTAAATGGGGACGGGTGCGTGTCCTGAGTATGGTACTAACTGCACCGGATAGTAAAACTTCAGTTTTAGAGATCTGGAGAGTTGAGAGTATGCTTTCATTCCCATTACTCCCAGATCCACTTTGAACCGAAACGGTTGTTCCTGTTAGGGTTCAATCTATGGTTTTAATTTATATGCTTAAAATTATTTGTTTTAGATTAGAATGCTCGATGCCAGATAACTATAAATTATTTGTATTAAGAATAGTTACTTGAAGCTCCAATTGTTTCTTAAAGATTTTTATTATCAGTTACCTGAAACTATATTATTGTATACAAATAAATGACTATTATTAAATAGAAAAATTACTTGAAACCATATAATTATTAGAATTAGACAGGAATACTTGAAATCATACAACTGTATGTCAATTATTAGAATTCATTAGGAATACTTGATATCATATAACTGTAAATTGTTTGTTTTAAGAATAGTTACTTGAAGCTCCAATTGTTTACGAAGGATTATTATTATTATTAATAATAACTTGAAACCATATAATCGTGGGAAAACATGAGTATTGTTAAATAATAATAATTATATGAAATATCATAATTATTAGGATTAGCTAGGAATACTTGAAACTATACAAATAGTTGATATCATAAAACTGTATGCAAAAGAATCTTAAGAAACAGTAACTCAAAAATGTAAATATGAACATACAATGAACTTACAGGCATAGAAATAACCCTCGACAGGTTGACATGCCATTAAAATCAATCAATCAATAATATTGATTCAAGTTTTAAAATCAATCAAATTTTTTCTATTGATATTACATTTCTAAAATTCTAGAGCAAAAATAATATTTATTTTTTTCTAATAAGTATATATCTCATAAAAGTACATAACTTAGTGAAAAAAAAAAAAAAAGATTTCCAGTATTATATGCATCGAATGTTTGGAAAAGCAACTTTTGAATTAGACAATCCTGGATGATGAGGCAAGGGTAACATTCTGTCTTATGGTGAAATGAGTGAATGGGACCAAAATAGTTGAGAACCAACTGTTCAATGACACATAGTTGGACACCTAATTAAAATGCTATAGAGTTTGTCCATAAATAATACCTAATAATATCCCTTTTGATTGTATAACGTTCTACTAGAAATAATAAAATCCAGGTATCTCTGATTTAGAAGGATATTCACTGCTATCAACAAAGGATAAAGATGTAAATATTTATGGACGAAACAAATCCTGGAAGCAGCCCCCCACAAAACAACAGCTGTACAATCACTTACCTCCCATCTTACTAACCATCCAAGTAAGACGAACAAGATATGCGGGACACTGCTAATGGACTTCTACACATTGACGCACTTGTGTAAGCTGATCAGCAAAGACTTAGATATATCAGCTCTGCGCGCAGACTAGATGCCCTTTAGAGGACTTACCAGCAATGATGGACGATCGGGACGAGAGAGAGAGAGAGAGAGAGAGAGAGAGAGAGAGAGAGAGAGAGAGAGTCAGTGACCATCATGCTATCGCTATGACTTGATGAAGATGAAGATGATTATATATATATCAAGTTAGAATATACGTTATACGTTAATAATGATTATATACATCAAATAACATTATATGTTAATATATTTCTGAACGTCCAGATAATCTTTTATTCATTCATAGTTATATGTTTAAAATTGGATAGATGATTTAATTTGGTTCAAATTATTAACAGGACTGGTTACAATATTTTAAAACTTGGTCCTTGATACAGGTTTAGGTTTAATTTTTTTTTTTAATGACATATCAACCTTTGTAGGTTATTCAAT
This sequence comes from Sepioteuthis lessoniana, assembly GCA_963585895.1. Taxonomy (NCBI): domain Eukaryota; kingdom Metazoa; phylum Mollusca; class Cephalopoda; order Myopsida; family Loliginidae; genus Sepioteuthis; species Sepioteuthis lessoniana. Next base: position 55,421,380 of record OY757946.1, read on the forward strand.
GCCAAAGCCACCCTTATAGAAAGACAGTAGTGGTACTATTTAATCTATTTAATCTTAGAGGGTAAAGAAGTTTATGCCTTTCCAAAGATTATTTATTCGAAAGAGAACGTCATAGCGCGACTGATGTTCGAACTCGCATACTATGATGTCGTAATCCAGCACGTTAACCACTACACCGCGGTGACTCCCCCGTTCTTGATACATTTCTATTTACACTATATATATATATATATATATATATACTCCCCCATGGGGGTTGAGCTCTCTGGCGAAGGAATTGCCGGCCGCCGCTAGCGTAATACAAAGCTCTTCGAAAGAATTGAGCACTCTGGTAGCCGATAGGGTATAAAAAAATGAGAGAGACCAACAAAGCCTTTATCAGGGGTCAGACATCGTTTTAACACAAAACCATCCTTACCACTAAGAGTGTGCGACCAGTATCACCAGACTTTGTCAAATTTCCATCACATTGTCGGTATGCAAGATCAAAATGCACCAAATTCGTATAATCTTTTTGTCTATTCACAACTTTCCAGTTACAAACTATTAATTCTATAATGTAAGATTTGAATTAAGCAACAAGATGATACGTCATTACACTGAACATAAACGAGAAGAGAATTTCCGTGAAGTTCACGAGCAAATTCAGAGTACAAGATCTCAATAATGAATCGATAATTCAGTGATTTGAATTGTATGATGAGATGGTAATGTCATTGGAAAGTCAAAGTTACCCGTAATTTAAATTCGAACCTTTTTAAAACTGAAAACCCGTGCGGATAACCAAAAGAAATCCTGTGAGGGAACTCCTGACTCAGAATCCTTCCAGTCAATTTACCAATTCGGTATGAGATTTACACTTTTATTAACACTGGTGATCAATTTTACTGAGGTGGATTTTTATTAAAGTATTTAGTAAGGAATGATATATGTAGAAATTTTCTTAAGGAACTGGTGATCCTGTTTCATCGAATATCAGCAGCCCCTTGGGGTCACGTGGTGTCCACTATAAAAAGAGCTCCAACTGGAGATTCTTCCTCTTTTTTCCACTCCCACCGCTGTTAGCAACAGGTCCATTCGTAGCAGCCCTCGACGGCAAACGTATTTGGTACCTTCAACACACAGCTAGCAGCCCTTGATGGCAAACGTATTTGGTACTTTCAACACACAGCTAGCAGCCCTTGACGGCAAACGTATTTGGTACCTTCAACACACAGCCAGGAGCCTAGAGCGACGAACGCACGTGCTGAATTAAAAGGAACAGGACTTCAGCTAAGTTCCAGCAGGCATTTTATCGGCAAAACTTACCTTAAACCTTTTACCTTATAACTTTACCTTATAACAACTTTACAACTAAACCTTACAAACCTTACAAAACCCTACCACCTATCTGAACCTCGAACTCTTTTTTGAACACTTACATATTCGTTGTTTATTCCATTTGGTGTAAAACCCTGTTTATTGTTGTTGTATATAAATTTTTGTTACAATAAAAGTCGTTCGTCTCCTTTCTTCAAAAGCTGCCACCCATCTCCCTACTGCTGTTGAAGTACGGTTTATTCTTTTACAAAACGTAGGAATAAACCGGGCTTTTCGGGGTTTTTAAAAATCCCCATATATATATAAACATACTTTCGGGAAAGTTAGGGGAATTCTAAAAACGGCTGGTGAATGCTGGTAAAAAGCATGTATTGATACTACGACAAAAAGAAATGGAATACACATTCATGATGTTGGAGTGGGGGTTGAATTAAACTATGGGGTCAGACAGAGGTCAGGGCAAGCTGTGTTACTTTTTTTTTTTATCTGGCTCCATTCTGAGGTTATTCTATTTTAACCCCACGTTTTCTTGTTGATGTAACTCCTTGAACAAGAAGGCCCAAAAAGAATTATACTAAAGAGTTCAATAACCATTCAATGGTTGAAGGAATTTTCCCTGAATACAATTGAAATGGTTGAATCCCCTAGTCAAGGTGTTTAAAAATACGTTAATCGTTTCTTGGTATATATGTATCCTCATTTGGTATTTTAAAGCTTTAACAACGTGTTAGTCGCTTTTGGAAGTTTGTCTAAGTCCAGTGTTTTAGTTCGTAGTTCGGTAGGTCCATTTCGTAGCCTTTTATATTTTGGCATACTGTTAAGCGAAACGGGTGCTACTAGTGAAAGATTAGCCCAACGTGGCACCTTAGAGCGGCCACATAGGCTTCTCTAGTAGCCGGGAGATTTAGATGTTGCCACACTGCCGGTCACTGCTGAAAAGAGAATGAGCTTCCTCCTTTTTTCGGGATATCCCTTTTTCTTTACGCATGCGTCGCCCCTTTTTCCTGTCAGAGGCCTCTGGGAGTTTTTGCATATTTTAATAATTTTCTTGTTTAATTCAATTTAAATTTTATTTATTCATTCATTTATTCCCTACTATACCATCATGTCAGAAAACATAAGAGAGCCTCCTGAAACCATACCTAACCCCACAGATATCATTTGCTGAAGACTTTGTTAACGTACACCTGTTGTTTTGTTTGCAGCAGTATGTAAATATGACAATATAACAATATATATATATATATATATATATATATATATATATGTGTGTGTGTGTGTGTGTGTTAGAGTAACGTAGATAACGGTCAACGGCAGTAGGTGGCTGTCAGTTTCTCGAGATCTGCAGACGAAGAGGTTTCCATGTTGTGGATATTCCTTTATATGCTGTTATGTGGGGCATGATGGGAAGGGTGACCAAGTTTTACATCATTATATTATATTGATGTTGTGGTTTATTCATTTATTTCTAAGTATTCCTACTAAATACAAATAATTTGCACTCAGTTGTACGGTTTCAAATGTTTATATCTAATAATAAGAATTATATGGTTTTAAGTTATTATTGCTATTTATATGGTTTCAAGTAAATAACTGTCATCTTCAGTAAGCAATTCAAGCTTCAAATATTCTTAATACAAATAATTTGCACGCATTTATAGTGTTTCAAGTATTCCGAAGAAGTAACTATTTTTTATACAAATAATTTGCATTTATCTTGTATCAAGTTCCTATCCAATACTAATAAACCCAGTCGACTTTAACGTAATAAGTTCTTGTCGTTCTTAAGAATAAGATATACGACTTGATGACTGATAGTCTCATTTTCTTATCTGTACACGGCTTGGTGCTTCCTCCTGAGCTGTGATACAAGGAAAACAGTTTTCAAACTTAGGGCGTCTGTTAAAAAGTGCTATCTCAATTTGTATATTCATGTTAATTGCGATCTTATCGGCCTTTTATTAGAAGCTTCCTTTTAGTGAACGGCTTTTTTGTTTTGTTTTTTGTTTTTATTTTTCAATTCATTTATATAATGAGGACCATAAATGAAAAAAAAGAAGAAAAAATCTTGTTGGAACCAATATTAAAAAATAGAATCAATGTAACATGTGTTTTTCTTTATGACTTTGAAGAATCAATATGATTTTTATTCGATCAATTATTTCAAAGGAAAATTGGACTCTCTCTCTCTCTCTCTATATATATATATATATATATATATATAATTTATGATGCACTTTGCTATGATTATAAATAAATGACGATAATGATCTGATGATCTCATAGGAAAAAACTCACAGTCACTGAGCACCGTTGTCTCTCCCTTCACGCTATCTTCACTCACTCACACACACACACACATATATATATATCAGTGGCGACTGTAGCCTATTTTTGCTACTCGTGCCCCCCACCGTCCTCTGTCAACTTCAGTTCCCAACCCGTGGTCCGTGGACCCAAAGTAAGTCATCATAGTTGCTATTGCGTGATTCTTCATTGTATAGCACAGATTGACAAACCTACCATGCATGGTGCTTTTTTTTTGTAAACAATCAAGATACTATATAATTTGTAGTCTTGTTAATACAGTAGATAAGATAATTTTTTTTCCTTTCAAAAGTATAGAAGAAAAGAGATGTTCATTACTATGACGAAAAAAATATGTTTATTAGAATAAAGAAACTGATGACAATATACACAGACACAGCTAGTAGTATCAATTTCGCTTAAAATAAAGATTATTTGTTGAAAATGTATTCAAATAAACAAATTTTAGTTACAGAATGTAATATATGCAACATTCATTAAAGAAATAGACATCTGTTAGTGAAAAAACGAATTTAAACACGCCGTTTAACCAACATTTACCATAGCAATGATGATGATGTTGGCGACGGCTATAATCTGCTATCACCTCTCTCTCTCTCTCTCTCTCTCTCTCTCTCTGTCCCTCTCCCTCTTCCCAATATATCTATCAACAGTCACACGTGCTAATCTTTTTGAGCACAGTGGTAGGGTTGCTCTTGCTATTGGCTACAGCCAAAAGCGTATTTCTCTAACATTACTGTTATTATAAGGGTCTAGTGCCTGGCACGGATCGGGCGTTCAACATTATAGCCGATTTTATGGGATGTTCAATAAATCTGACGGTGGCCGGACAAAGACCATCCGTTCAAAACAGCATCGTTGTATTATTCCCAGATATATTTATGAACTTTTAGCTACTTATCGAAACTTGAATAGATACGTAATTTAATTGAGATCAGACTAAGTATGTTTGCTTGAAATTAATGGATAATTTTAAATCAATTTTGAATAACATTGACCGAGTTATTGGTCGTGCCGGGCACGAGTAGCACTAGTCCCGTCTCCGCCCCTGATATATATATATATAGATAGAGAGATAGATTGATAGATAGATACACTGATTCTGGCACTGAGAATTTTTAAAATGATACTATTATAAAAAGAGCTGACATTTAAATTGCTTTTTAGTTTTGTTTGGTTTCTTTGCTTAATGGCTTATCAACCTTTGTGTGTTATTTAATGTCCAAGCCATCCTTGTAGAAGAACAGAAGTAATACAATTTAAACCATAGCTGGGAGGATAAGGGGCTTCATCCCTTCGCCATGACCCGAAAGTGAACGTATAAGCCCGACTGGAATTCGAACTCTTTCACGACAATGTCAGAGTCCAGCGCTTTAACCCATGCTACTCCTCCCTAATTTCTTTTAGGTCATATATACATATATATATATATATATATATATATATATATATATATGAAAAAACAAAATATTCAGGGCATGTATTTATTTATAAAGGATATGCCATTGCTTTATGGGTTTTTTTTTTTTTTGTTAAACTATTTTCTGGTGATGTAAGTATGCAATGTTATAATGCCTCATTGGAAAATATATGCAGTTGGTTTAAGAAAAATGAACGAAACGTCCAACATTGGCATATTATCATTTACAAATAAATACATCCTCGAAATATTTTGATTTTTCATATTTTTATATTTACTTACCTATGGATTTATTTCCATTTTTCTCCTATATATATACGTAAAGTTGGCGACCTTAGTCGAGAGTGACCCGAAGGCTCCCTTTTCAATAGCTACTACATCAAATGTAGGCGAGGGCGCTACTCCATTCCCTGGATTGCTCTACTTTACCCTTGATCCTTACCTTATAGTGCTGAGTGCTAAACAAGGTGGTATCAAGTACCATTTTTTTTAGTCTTTGGTATGACACGACCTGGGATTGAATCCCGGTCTCCTGAACCATTGGCGAACACTCTACTCATTAGGCTATATATATATATATATATTGATTCCATACACAAAGAAATAATGGAGTAAATACTTCTAGCATATGATATCCCCACCAAAAAACTGTTACAGCCATAATAATGAAGCACGAAAGTCAAAGTTCGCTCACCGGATGGAGACACAGACTTATTCGACATTGTTGCAGGAGTTCTACAAAGAGATACATTAGCACCATATTCATTTATAATTTGCCGAGATTACGTACTTCGAACGTTGTTAGATCTAACAGAATAAAATGGCTTTACGCTAAAAAAAAAAAAAAAAAGGCAAGAAGCAGTCATTATCTCGCTGAAACTATAACACGCTTTTTACAAATACGCCTACCCAAGCCGAATCCCTGCTGCACAGCCTGAACGCAAACAAAACGGAGTATTTGTGTTTTAAACGAGAAGGAGCCATCTTCACTCTAAATAACAGTCATCTGAAATTAGTAGACAAGTTCACGTGACTCGGCAGCAGAATCTCATCAACTGTTAACATACGCCAAGCGAAGGCGAGAACTGCTATCGATTGCATAGAAATCTGATCTATCCGATAAAATAAAACAGAATGTTTTCCAAGGAACAGTTATGTCAATACTACTGTATGGATGCACCACATGGACGCTGACAAAACGCAAAGTGAAAAAGGTAGATGGTAATTGCATAAGAATGCTACGAGTTATTTGGAACGAATCTTGAATATAACACCATACGAAAGAGCAGTTGTATGGCAACTTACCTCCCATCTCTAAAACCATCTAAGTAAGACGAACAAGACATGCAGGACACTGCTGGAGGAGCAAGGATGAACTCATAAGTGACGTTTTCTATGGACCCTTACTCATTGACATATCAGTGTAAGCCGACCAGCAAGAACTTATCTACATTAGCTCTGTGCAGACACAGGATATAGTCCGGAAAACCCGCCAGGAGCAATGGACGATAGGGACGGATGGAAAGAGAGAGCCAGGGAAACTCGTGCTAGCAGCGCGACTTGATGATATATATATATATATATATATATATATCCAGTCGGCGTTCAAAGACAATGGTTGTGGATTATTCGTGTATAGAATATATGAAGGATTTCAATAGGAGGTTATTATATGAATTAAATAGAAACAGTGGGAGGACATATAGAGTGCCCTGTAACTATAGAAGAAAAGGTGAATGCTGTTTGGGCAGACGATGTAACTCGGGGAACGTCGTATAGCAAGCGTGCATTTGCCCCATGGAACATAATAATGATGGGGACAAAATATACAGAGGCATTTCAATGGGCAATTTAAAACAGATTGTATTATCACAGACGTTCTTTCTCCAATCCGCAGCTTACGGACCAAACAACCCTGTCCAAATATTTTTGGAACTTTAAGGATCTGGAGCTAACTCCTCAAATAAAGTGGAAAATAGTCAGGCAATCCTCAACTGCAAATAGCTTCAATTGCAGATATAACCTGTGTATCGAAGAAAAAATTAGTATAATTAATTTTAAGGACCTCGGACGGCTGCTCAATACACGTAACGAGCTTATGTTTAAATGAAGACATAAAGGTAAATTTAAAATATCTTGATTGAGGATATCGAGGGTCCTACTTAAGATAAAAACCGTGATATTGATTTTGGATGATTTTTTTTAGAAAAAAATATCATTTATTTCAGTAATAAATAGTATAATATTGTTGGGGGATTTATGTAGTGAAGAGGGCTTTTGGAATCTTAGAAATTTGTTCGTATTTGGAATTTTTATCATTTTGAGTCGTTAATTCCTTTCGACCATTTTTAGGTAAATGTTAGCCTAGAGAGGTATAACTCCTCCCACCACCCGATGAGATGTAAACAATATAGACGTAGTAGCAGTACATTCATTAAAGGGACCTGAAAGATCCCGAAAGGTGTTTTTTTTTGGGGGGGGGGTTTATGGCCCAATTAACCTTGGGGTTTAACACTTGGAAAAGGAGTAAATAGAAAAATAAAAAGATGATTTAGTTTATTGGCTTCTACAAAAATTCCACCCGCTAAGACAAACCTAACATATGTGAAAATTAGGATAGGTCATCTACCTGAACATCCTTTTTCTGGGTTATTAATACTTTTACTGTTTTGACCCCCTTTCCTTTCCGCCTGGACAGTATATATATATATATATATATATATATATACTATAATCCATATTTGCTGTTTTCACCCTCAAATTAAGCGTGTATGTCATCTGAAGAGACAAATTTTATAACCATGGTGAAATTGTCATTATAAATTTATTTCGGTGAAGAATATAATCTTCATCTCTTATATATATATATATATATATGTGTGTGTGTGTGTGTGTGTGTGTGTGTATGTTATCTGAACCTGTTGAATTCAATAGGGATTGCACTTGCATATACCTGTGCTTCACCAAAAAATGCTGATCAAAAGCTGTCAACCTAGTCGGCTGGAGCTGTCGAATACGCTGAACGCATCCCTGCCGTGGTAAAAGACTCTCCAAAGTATGTACTTAAATATGACACTAAGCCATCTGACGGTGAGGCTCCATTCATGGAGCTTTGGGGGAATGTGGAGTACTCCTTCATTACCATAACTCTCAAGTCCACTTTAGCCCGGATATGGATCCCATCAATGGTTCATTAAAAACTGCTTAATCATGTACAATACGTGAAACCATCTAACTGTGTGTAAACAAATCATTAGTATTAAACTGAATTATTAGAGCTAAATAGGAATACTTGAAACTATTTTACCGTGTGTAAATAAATCAGTTTTGGTCTGTCTAAAAATAATGTTACCTACAAACCATCCGCTCACAAATCATGTATATATCATCATCATGTGCTGCTAGCATGGATTTCCCTGACTCTCTCTCGCTATTCGTCTCTATCATCTACGTAACAGGTCCTCTTGACAACATCCTGTGTCCGTACAGAGCTGTTGTAGATAGGTTCAAGTTGTTCGACCAACATTTGCATGTCCGTGTGAAGGGGTTCATTGGAGTACGTCGCTTATGAGTTCGTCTTCACTTCTCCAACAGTATCTAGCAAGTCTTGTCTGTCTTATTTGGATGGTTTTAGAGACGGGAGGTAAGTGGCCGTACAGCTACTGCTTTGTTGGATGTTCCTTCCAGGATTTGTCCAATATATCTCGTAGCATTCTTGAGCAATTCCCGTTTAGCTTTTTCTCTATACTCTTAGTCAGCGTCCACGTGGTGCATCCTTATAGTAGAATCGACGCGACCGCTGCTTGAAAAAAAATGCATTTTATTTTATCGGATAGGTTTGACTTCTATATGATCGACAACCTACTGATTACAGTACATGCCTTCGCTAGTCGTATATTGATGTCATTTTCAGTAGATGAAATGCTGCTTCCGATGTACATAAACTTATTCATTAATTTCAGAGAACCACCATTTCGCGTGAAGATATCCCCTTTCGATTAAAACACATGTACTCCGTTCTGTCTGCATTGATATGGAGGCCAATGCCTCCCGCTTCCTGCTCCAGACTATGCAGCAGGGATTCATCTTGGATTGGTGTATTAGCTACAATTGGTATATCATTTGAGTCTGTAATAGTTTGTGCGAGGTATCGTCTGCTTCCAGTCATTTTTGTGTAAAACCATTTTCTTTCGTAAGATCTATCGATGTTCTAAGTACGTAATCTAGGCAGATTATGAACAGATATGTGGCTATTGTATCTCTTTGCAGAACACCAGCAATAGTGTCAAATAAGACTCTGTCTCCATCCGGTGAGCGAACTTTTACTTTTGCGTTTTTATAGATCATCATTATAGCTTCGACAGTTTCTTTAGAGAGACCATAGGCTAGAAGTATTAACTCCATCTTCCTTCTGTGTATGGAGTCAAATGCCTTGGGGACATCTACAAATAAGAGTGTTGCCTCAAGGTTTTTTGCACGAACTCCTTCTAAGTTTCGACGGGTTGTTAGAATCTGTGATGTTGTGGGTCTGTTTCTCCGAAAACCATTTTGATTCTTCCTTAGAATTTTTTCAATTTCTGGTTCGACGCGGTTGAGGAGCAGAGCTTTATAAATATTAGCCTCACTGGAAGTAATGGTTATAACCCAGTAGTTCTTGGTAATTCCGAGGTCACTTTCCTTGAAGATGCAGCTTTTGGCCCATTTCTCTATAGTGTTCTGGTTATATACAGCGTTGCAGTATCAGAGCTGTAGGTTGTCGAATTTCATTGTCTTCCATATTTTTGGTGGTATTTCATAAAATCTGACAGCTTTCTTGTTTTTAATTCTTCTTAGTACTATATCGTGTTCTTCTTGAGTAAACAGTTCTTGTTTGCTGTCTAGTTGATTATTAATAATTTTCGTGATAGTTTTATCTGTAACTTTAGGGTATTTTCCAAGTAGATTCTTGAAATGTTCTTTCCGCGTGTGTATTTGTTCTTCTTGATTGATAGCTTTTAGTTTGACTCTGGAGGTACTCTTTCTTTTATTAACTTCATTTAATATCTGCCACGCTATACGAGATTGTCTATCTTCTACGGAATTTCAAGTTTTATTGACCTGGCCTTGAATGTATGCTACGAACAAGGGGGGATAACTCGTTATGGAATGTGACGAGGTCCGTTTCATCGCTCGATTTGTTGGACTCTTGCTGGAGATCATCATTGAACAGGGGTTGCCGTTAAACATAGCAATCATCATTCTGGATTGTATTTTTCTTATACATATATAAACAGGATTTGGCATTAAATAATCCACAAGGGTTGATATGCCATAAAATACAACAAAACCAAACCAATCAAAAAGTATCGAGAATTGACTGTAATGTCGACATTTTATATATTCAGAATGAAAAATAACCAATCAACACATTTAGTAATTGTAGAAACACAATAACCCTTACCTCATTAATTTTATTGTAGATAAACAATTTTTAAGTCAAAAGTTAACTTTCTTCTAAAGCAAAGATACCAGGATTTTATTATTTCATCATCATCATGTCGCGCCGCCTGCGCGGATATCCCTGACCGTCTCTCGCCATTTCTCCCTATCACTCATCGCCTCCGGCAGGTCTTCAGGATTACAACCCGTGTCCTCACATAGCTGCTGTATGTAAGTTCGTGCTGGTCGTCCCACACTTGCACATCCATGAGTGGGGGTCCACAGGAGTACATCGCTTATGAGCTCGTCCTTGCTTCTCCAGCAGTGTCCCGCGTGTCTGGTTCGTCGAACTTGTATAGTTTTTGTGATGGGGGGCAAGTGTCCGTATAGTTGGAGTCTCGTGGGGTGTTGTCGCCAATGGAACATTATACAATCAAAACGAATATTATTTCGAGTTATCTATTACAACAGTTTGAATGGTCAACTCTACCAACTGCTTAATAGCAAGTTAACTTGTATTTATTCGTGTAAATGGTGGGTTCCAGAAAACTAACACTGCATTGTTTTTAATTATCTCTCTTAAAATCTTTTATTTGTCTTGGGGAATTATAGACAAAAATAGATGTGCATATATATGTGAAATTTTATCCTAAAAGATATGTCAGTGTTTTTACCAGCAGTTTATTTAACTGAAACCAAACAGCAAGTCTCTTCACTCTGTTGACAGAATATTCTAAGATTTGTAAAATTTACCCTTCCAAATGATTGAAAGCATTTAGAGAAAATACTGCCAAGAAAAAAGGCATCACAAGACTAAATCTACTGTAATTGTTCGTGTATAACACGCACTTTTCTCCACATATCTAAGCCGAAAAGAAAGCATTTATAGAAAATATTGCCAAGAAAAAAGGCATCACAAGACTAAATCTACTGTAATTATTCGTGTATAACACGCACTTTTCTCTACATATCTAAGCCGAAAAGTTAGAATTGCATTTTTTTTATCCGGTTCCTTGCATCACCATGTTCTGGACAAATTGATCGAATGTAAGTTATATCGATGATCCAGGGAAAAGCCCGTAGTGTAATAGTTATCGTCATAGGAAATGGAGACAGCGATACGAGTTCAAATCCTAGACAAGGCTGATTGCATTCCACATTGCACTAATAGCCTTGAGAAAGGTATGAATCCAATTATTCTCCCTCCAGCTATGGGTAAATTGTAGGATAGATTGGGTTCTTTAACCTTCGTTAGGCAACCAGTTTAGGAGAAGAAAAAATCTGAATTCAAACCTGTTAAACTCGGCTTAAAAATTGACTTTGTGTCACTTCCTGCCCGTGCAGAGGGATTGGTATATATATATATATAATCCAAACGAAGTAATGTGTAACAAACACTTCTGTTTCCTGCCACTACAGAGAAATATCCACAGGAATGTGTGTTTGTTTATCATATTTACCAACCCCTCCGCTCGAGCAGGATATGATACAAGGTCAATTTTTTAAGCGGAGTTCAACTGGTTTTAATTCAGAGTTTTCCTTCTCCTAGACTAGTTGCCTTACCAAGGCTGTAGAACATTGTTTACCTTACTATTTACCCATTGCTGGAGGGAGAATAATTGGATTCATACCTTTCCCAAGGGTATTAGTGCAATGTGAAATGCAATCAGTATCGTCAAGGATTTGAACTCGTGTCACCGTGTCCATTTCCTACGACGATAACCATTACATCACGGGCACCTCCATATGTGTTTGTTTCTGATTTTTTTACTCCTTGTGTCAAGCTTATTTCTGCCACAAGCTTGTTGCATTTTTGTGCGAATATGTCCATGTGATTGCTCTAAATACTGGGCAAATATTTTGTATCAAAACAACGAGGGTCGGCTGAAAAGTTCATTGGCTGACCAAGATAGGAAATGTGAGCAAAGGATGTTTGTTTTTCAACATAGTCCCCTCTTGCAGTTCACACACTTCTTTCATTGGTGTCGCAGTAGTGAAAACCCATTGGTTAAAAAAAAAAAGTTATCAACAGATGATTTCATGTCATCGAACAAATTTTTCAGTCTATGAACTTTTCAGCCCACCCTCCAAAGTAAACTGTATACATTTTTTATTTTTAGTCTATACGAATCGGGAAAAAGTTGAAGAAATCTTAAATTTTGCCGCTACAAGTTCTCAAAAGTCAGTGTGTATTATATTAAAGATGTTTGTTTTTAATTCAGTATTTCATAGTTCAAATTAAGAGGCGTATCTTATACACTGATAATATGGGTATTCACTATTTTATACACTCATAATAAGGTATTCATTAATTTCTGGGGGGGGTCCTCGTGGTGTAAATGGTTAAAGCGATGGACTGCGGAATCGAAGTAAGCGAGTTCGTACTCCAGTTACGTTCACTTTCGGGCAAATACCGTTGGGAAAGGCATAAACCTCCTTATCCTCCCAGTTATGGGTTAAATAGTACCACTACAGTTCTTCTATGAGAATGGCTTTGGCATTAGATAACCTACAAAGGTTGATATGCCATTAAACAAAGAAACTAAACCAAACCATTAATTTCTTCGACAGTATGAAGCACAAGATCAAATTTTATTCCTCTAAGAATGACATTTGGTTTCTAAAGGGAATTTTCTTGACGTTTTAATGTATTGTTTTATTCAATATCGCTCGCAACAGTCTTGTGTAATTGCCGTCTAGCTTCTTCTCCAGCCGTTTTGTTAGCGTCCAAGTGGTGCATCCATACAGCAGTATCTATACGACCGCTGCCTGGAAGAAACTACGTTTCATTTTTATCGGTCAGGTCTGATAAGTGATAAGATAAGTTAGTTTTCAGTTTTCAGTAAAGACGACCTCCAGTATGTTTTTAATTGATAGCTCAACTTTTGTATTTTATACCTTGAGTAAATTTCATTATTTTTTAACTATTAAAAATTCAATTCCTTGCAATTTATTTCAATTCAACATCGTTTAACTACTTCCACAAGCAAAATATTATCTCTTTCTTTGTTGAGATTTATGCTGGAAATATTTGTAATTATATAAACATTCGTTGTTTACTGATTATTATTGCTTAGGATAAGGTTTTATATTTGCGCCATAAACATTACTTTCCTTCGACACAGTGACATACACATCGGAAGAACTTTTACACACACAAAATATATTGTCTAATCAAAACCAAACAAAATCTTATTTTAATGCATAAACGGTTTTCTTTTTTATACCATGATACATGTGCATGCTCGTTGGGACGACGAAAATGGTTACGTTACAAGAATAATAAAAAAAAAGTTTTAGTCCTGGATTTAAGTAAAAAAAATGTTTTTCTTTCTCTAGTTAAATAAATGAATTTATTTTCTTCTCACATTTCATATATTCTAGCTTTATACAAGTGCCATTATATCGCGACTGGTTACGTTGACCTTTTGGGCATTCAAAGGTGAAGGTCATTTAAGTTAAGATTTAAACTTTTCCAAGGAATAAAAATCCTTTCTTGAAGCCATTAAAATTTATTAATAAATAAAAAGTTTTTCTTTCATATTTTTGTAAATTGAACCATTTCCCGCGTTTAATTTTTCACCTTGTTGGTTGGGCTCAGAAAACGCTGAATGTATCCTCTACAGAGGGCTAAACCCTGTCCTCGAAAAAAAAGGGTGCCCTTGGTATGACAATGAATTGCATCTTATGGTGAAACTCCAGTTCTTGGAGTTTTGTGTGGAGTGTGGAATACATGTTTATTGCCAATACTTCCAGGTCCACTGTGATCTAGAATAGTAATATCTGCTTATTTAATCAATTATTTAGTTTACCAACCATTCATACTTACAACTAGTGTCACACGCTTACCAACAATAGACAGACAGACAAACAGACAGACTGACAGCCGTTGAGAAAGAGACTTCGATATTGATCTCTGTGCGATTTCAGTTTATCCAATTTATCTCAGTTTCTTTGTTTAATGGCATATCAACCTTTGTAGGTTATTTAATGCCAAAGCCATCCTTCTAGAAGAACAGTAGTGGTACTATTTTACCCATAGCTGGGAGGATAAGGGGGTTCATACCTTTCCCAAGGGTATTTCCCCGAAAGTGAACGTAATAGCGTGACTGGAGTTCGAACTCGCTTATTACGATTCTGCAGTCCAGCACTTTAACCATTACACCACCAGTAAAGTAAAAAGTTGGCGACCATAGTCGAGGGTGACCCAAAGGCTCCCTTTTCGATAGCTACTACACCAAAGTGTAGGGGAGGGCGCTACTCCTTCCCAGGATTGCTCTACTTTACCCTTGATCCGTACCTTATAATGCTGAGTGTTAAGCAAGGAGGTATCAAGTACCATTTTTTGAGTCTTTGGTATGACTCGACCTGGGATTGAACCCAGGTCTCCCGGGCCATTGGCGAACACTCTAACTGCTAGGCCAATGTCCGTTATTTATCTCTCTTATAACGTAGCTAAAAATTGATCACATACATATTTGACACGACTCAAAAAAAATCATTTCTCACACTGCCGGTGAGACTTTGAATAAACTGACCGTATCCTCCTCCTGCTGAGGAGTAAGCCAACTCCCCAAAAAAGAGTGCATCTGATGGTACTATTTACCCAACCCCTCCGCTCGGGCAGGATATGACACAAGGTCAATTTTTAAGCGGAGTTTAACAGGTTTGAATTCAGAGTTTTCCTTCTCCTAGACTAGTTGCCTAACCATGGCTGAAGAACCTAGTCTGTCCTACTATTTACCCATAGCTGGAGGGAGAATAATTGGATTCATACCTTTCTCAAGGGTATTAGTGCTATGTGAAATGCAATCAGTCTCGTCCAGGATTTGAACTCGTATCGCCGTGTTCAATTCCTACAGCGATAACGACTACACCACAGTGCATCTGATGGTGGGGCTCCAGTACTAGAGAGCTGGGGAACATGGGGTACCTCTTCATTGCTAATACTCCCAGATCTACTCTGATTCGGAACAGTAGTACCTGTTTGGTTCCGATCTATGGGTCAAGTAGATCTGTTTAAAAGGTAATTGTATTCAATAGGATTGTGTGCAAAAAAATATAAATATAAATATCTATTTGCATCACTTGTGAAAAAAATACTTTTTATTAGATTTAAAAAAATTCTCGTTCTCTTTTGCTCTGAAGTTGAAATTGGGAAGGGCGAAAAATTGAAATACGTGGTGTATTCAGTAAGTTTCAAGACTTTTTTTTTGTACAGGCATTTAGAATTGTCGTAGACTCTTGACAAGTTATTGCTATGCATCTTATGAGATGACTGACCAATTTTTATGATTTCAACTTCAAATGAACAGCGACAGTAGCAATTGGAATACACCCTACTAAAGCCTTATCGTCACAGCTGGTGAATTTCAAAAATGCAATCTGGACATGAGGACACTTTAGAACGATATGCAATAGAATTCTGTTTTAAACTTGGAAAAAACACCACAGAAGCATACGGAATGCGTCAGACCGCTTTTGGAGCATCTTGCATGAATCGAGCATCCGTTTTTGAGTGGCATAAGAGATTCAAGGAAGGCATGGAGTCTGTGAGGGATGATGAGAGGTGTGAGAGGAGTAAGGAAATCAATGCATCAGAGTTGATTGGCCGAAGGGTTAGGGTTAGGGTTACTATGTTGAGGTTGTAATGGAGTTCAGAAAGATTCCGTCGGAAGAGGCCAGCACTCTTCAAATCGGGTCAGTGGCATTTCGACCAGGACAATGCACAAGTCCACAACTCCATCCTTGTCACAGACTATTTCACCACGATGGACATCAAGACAGTTCCTCGCCCTCCCCATAGTCCAGACGTTGCTCCCTGTGACTTTTGGTTATTCCCTAAGCTCAGAGGCTGTCGTTATGAGACAATTGAGGAGATAAAAGAGGCTGTGACGCTCACACAAGAGGACTTCCATGGGGTCCTTGCAGAAGTTATTGGAACGGTAAAACAAGTGTATTGCAGTTCGTGCACTATCAATAAAAGTGCCCATACGAAAAAAGTCTGGAAACTTATTTAGTGATCCTCGTATATTTACTCATAATGAGCAAAGAAAGAGTTGAAACAAACTGAGATTGATTGAATGATGATTGATTGATAGATAAATTCAAATGGCATACCAACCCATCTAGGATTATTTTATCAGTAGGGGTTTGGGAATCGCATTCATTGCGCTTCCATATTTACATTTTTGTGTAGTCTTCTTTTTTCTTTTTCTTTCTTCTTTATTTCTTTTTTTGCGAACGATCCAATCGAATATGAATCATTTTTAAAACATATATCTGACGGATGGATTGGACCCTATCAGGTACTACTACTCCATGTAAAAGTGCACCTGGGAGTAATGGCAATGAAGGGGTACTCCACAGACCCCAGATCTCTAGAGCTGAGGTCTCACCATGAAATGAAGTAGACTGTAATACCCAAGATACCCCGTTTTTTTTAGGAGGAGGTCTTACCTCTCTTCAAGAGATACAATCAGCGTATAAGATATAGAGAGTGAGTGATGAAAAGAATTAGTAGTGTAGTCTATATAGTTACTTATTCTACTTCAAGTGGGATCGAGTAAAAATAACAACAGAATTTCTCATTTTTCTCTTTGACTCCAAAGAATATACCAAATAAAGGCCTGGCAGTGATGCATAAGGAGTCTTTGACTGGAGGCGGGTATTTAATGATTTCCATGACAACTTACCTACGAATATTGGGTACATTTTTAGCAAAGGACTTGTTAGTGATATCCAATGATTAGCTGATTAGCAACTATACGTGTTACAAAGGATCAAATATTATTTTTTATTGGTCAAAAAGCAGAAAAAATTCACCTCATTTAAAAAAGACATTTTCAAAAGACATTAGATATTGATTAAATAGCGTATACCTCTATACGGTCAAGAGTTATTTTTTGGATTCCCTTGTAAACAAATCCGAGCGTTTTATCGGCCAGATCTGCTAAGTTAATCTAGAAAGGGTTAAATAAAATATCAGCATTGAGTAGAATGACACACAAAAATTTTCCTTTAATTTATTGTTGCATTTTTAAAATTCTTTTTTAAAATTTTTCTGGTAAAAGAGCATAATTTTTTTTTTTTTTTTTTTTTTTTTTTTGCAGATGGTGGCTTATCAAAGGAAATACGATGAATGGATAATAATGTGATACTGAACATTGGTTTGCAAAACTTATATATTTATAACTGTCAGAAGAATTAATCTGTGCGCATCATCAAAACAAATGCACAATAACTTGCAATCATTTTCATTTTTAAAATAAATTATAAGACTTATTGAATTTATTTCATTTTTGTAATTTAACCAAAACCAGCAAAATAATTTGATAATTTTTGTTGTTGTGTAGTATAGATTTTGTAAGAAAAAAAAGTAGGCTTGGACGCTTATAGATCGAATTCTTTCATTGGAACCTTTTGATTGATCTATAAACAACTTTGGCATTTGATTCTTTTACAAATAAACCAATCCGGAGATGCCTTGTGATCCAGCGTTTGAGAACGCCGGCAAAGAAGTCGGACTTGAAATTTGGAGAATTGAGGTAAGTTCATAACTACCGCCATCGCCTCACTTTCATTATCATCAATTTATTATTATTATTATTATTATTATTATTATTATTTACTCCTTTTCGAGTTTTTCACACAGGCGTTTGCCGATGGTTTCTCATTGGAATTTGAGTGACAGCAAGTGTTCTCAAGTCTCCAGGACTCTTCTCAGTATTCTGACCGATTTTAATAAATCTGTACTTTAGATCATCTCCACTTATTCTAAGTCATCCAGTCCTTGTACCAATTCTTTGGTGACCGTACCATGAGTTCCAATTACAAGTGGTATCACCGTCACTTTCATGTTCCACAGTTTTTTCAATTCTTTAGCAAATGTCCAGGTACTTATCCACCTTTTCACTTTCTTTCATTTTTGCTCTTTGGTCAGGAAAGTCCACAATTCTGCAAGTTCTTTCTTTTTCTTTCTTTTTTTTTTCGACTATTATAAGGTCTGATTGTCTGGCTGAAATTAAGTGATCCGTTTGACCTTCAAAATCCCAGAGGTGTTTGAGCGTCTCAGTTTCCAGGACGGATTCTGGATTATGCATATTCCATTTGCATAGTTCCCAGTAGATCACCTAGCCCATTTGCATAGTTCCCAGTAGATCACCTAGCCCACCCTGTCGTATTATTATTTAGAGTTTTTCTTCAATGTCTAGCTTTATACATTCATGGAAACGAGTTTATCTATCAAATGGGCCTGGAACTAACATAGTGATGGATGGATTTATTTGATTGATAGATTCTTCCATTATTATTATTATTATTATTATTATTATTATTATTATTATTATTTTCTGGGTGGCCCCGAGTCTCCTTTGTTCTTCAAGACTTCTGAGTATTCTAGCCAATCTTAACAATACTATGGGTCTGACTGGTCTTGATTCTTCCTCTGATTTCCAATTCCTCTAATCTTTTTTCCAAGACTTTCGTGACTGTTCCAAGTGGACCAACTACGACTGGTATTACTGTCACCTTTTTTTTTTTAGTTCTCTAACAAGATCCAAGTATTTGTTTTTTTTTTTATTTTCACTCTGTGGTTCATCGAAAGTGCAAAATTTACTCAATGACATGTTCTTTCTTATTAATCAACTCTTTTAGCCGGAATTAAGTCATCCATTTTTGTATCTCAAAATCCTAGAGGATTTCGTGTGTCTCATTCTCTTGGACAGATTCTGGTTTGTGCATATAACATTTGGTATTATGGTCAAATTTTAATCTCTTGCACAATTCTCAACGGATCACCTTTCCCACCCAGTTATGCATGGTCTTGTACTCCTTTTGCGCATGTTTGCTGTATTTACTTATTATGTGATTAAACGTTTCAAATCTTTTTCTACATCACCTATTCTGCTGAGTATTATCTATTTTCGCTTTAATATAATTGATTCTTATGGCACTGTTTTGTGCAAGAGGTTCGCTTTCTCTCTTAAGGTTTTTCTTTTGTTGCCATGTCCAGGTCTTCCGTGTTTAATCTCCTCAATTTGTTGCTTAAAAATCCATACAGTTGTTTTTCTTCCCATTTCTGTTTTCTAGTTCTTGTTCTTTTTCTGTTTGTTCTTATGTTGCTATTGCTGCTTCTGGTTGCAGTAATCAGTCTTTCTTTGATCTTTTTTATTTACTATTCGAAACATATATATATAGTATTCATATAGTTATTACATATAGTATTCACAAACACACACACACACACACACACACACACACACATACACACACACACACACACATATATATATATATAGTATTCATATAGTTATTACGTATAGTATTTATACAACAATGTAACTCAATGTACGTCTTTAAAACACAGTTACATACAATTAAATCGGTTTAGTTTGTCTGTAATGGCGAAGATTTTGTTAATATATGTGACATGAGAACAAACTTCTGCGCTTCACGCATAGATTGTCTTGATATGCATTTGACAAATTCATTGACTTTCTTTTTGAATAGACCCAGTGCTCCAACAACTCCTGGTACTATTTCTATTTTCGATTGCCCGATTTTCTCAATTTCTTCTTCCTTACTTCGGTCATGAGGGCGCTATTCCAGCGGCGAATTTTGGTCAGGAATAACCTTATTTATTGAATGACCCTCGTATATTTTTGTCTTTCACAGATACCTACAATAAACTAGGTTTTATTTGTTTCTAACGACTAGGATTTCCTTAAGATATTCTTAGTGGAAACGAGTGCAAACATTTGCACTTTGCGTAAATAAAACTTTCCAGGTATATTCTTGACAATTCCACCAGCTTTCTTTTTTGGGTGAACCCAGTGCTCTAACAACTACTGGTATATTTTCCACATTGTACCAGTTTCTACTCTGGTATCTTAATATTTGGAAAAGCTTTTACAAGTTCTTTCATTGCAATGTTTGGATCGGCTAGGACAGACATATCGATCAGGTATGTTTTATCCTTAAAATCTTTCACTATAATATATAGCCTGTTGGGGTTTTTATTTCTGTGTATTGAAAAATTTCACAAGATCGTAACATCTTTTGCCTCAGTGACTGGATAAGAACGATTCTCCTACCAGTTCCCAGCATATGAAGCATTGTAAAGATTTTTCTTTCTCCATAGAACAATCTTTGAATTATAAAGTTACCTATTATAAAGTTACCTACAACTGCCTAGGTTTCTTTTCTTCCAAATTAAATGAAATTCCTTAAAATACACGCTGTAAAAACAAAAACAATCTCCTTCCCTTCATGTCTGTTTGGCGATCCAGATATGCATTTAACAAATCCATGAACCGTCTTTTTGGGTAGTTCCAGTGCTCCTACAAAAACTGGTATCTTTCTTTTATTTTGTTTCAAGTTGCTACGTTCAGCTTCCGCATCTTTATGTTAGGAAATCTTTTTAAATTCTTTTAGAGCAATGTCTCAGTCAGCTGGGACACTCATATCGGTTTATTATTATTATTATTATGTTACTCTTTTGTGGGTTTTTCCCACCAGTGTTAACCGATGGTTTCTCACTGGAGCTTGAGTGACAGCAAGTCTCCAGGACTCTTCTCAATATTCTGGCCGTTCTCAACAATGCTGTAGTTTGGATGATCTCCACTTGTCCTCCAACTTCTAAGTCCTCCTGTCCCTTTAATAGTCCTTTAGTTACTGTACCGAATGCACCAATCACGATTAGTATAATCGTCACCTTCATGTTCCATAATTTTTTAAAATTTCCTAGCAAGGTCGAGGTACTTATCCTTTTCACTTTCTTTCAGTTTCATTCTGTGGTCAGCCGGGACAGCAAAATCCACAATTTGGCAAGTTCTCTAATTTTTGGTCTTCTGGCCGAGATTAG
Source organism: Sepioteuthis lessoniana (assembly GCA_963585895.1). NCBI lineage: Eukaryota > Metazoa > Mollusca > Cephalopoda > Myopsida > Loliginidae > Sepioteuthis > Sepioteuthis lessoniana. The sequence goes on from OY757946.1 coordinate 55,442,730, forward strand.
GTGACCCGTTTGTATGTCAAAGTCCAATAGGAGTTTGTGTGTGTGTCATTCACCAGGACAGCTGTTCGTATGGTCAGATTTAAATTTCTTGTACATCTCCCAGTGGATCCCCTTACCCATCCAGTCGTATCTTGTCTTATACTCCTTCTGTGCTAATTTGCTGCATTCGCTTATATGATTGATGTTTTCGTCTCTATCACCACATAACATACATTTGCTATTTTGTTGCATCTTATCTATTCTCGCTTGAATTTGATTGGTTCTTATGGCGTTGTATTGTGCTGCTATTGGGAGAGTTTTTCTTTTAAAGTTTCCTTTTCATAGCCACGTCCAGGTTTTCTCGTGCGAGATGTCATTTATTAGTCGTTTAAAGCGCCCATAGAGTTGTTTTTCTTCCCATCTTTGTTTCCTTGTTATTGTTATTCTGTTGGCCATCGTGTTGTCAGTATCGTTTTTGATGACTGTAATCATTCCTCCTTCATGCTTTTCTGTGTAGTCATCAAGTCGTAGTATCGATGAATCAACACTGTCTTCGACGCTGGCAAGTCCTCTTCCTCCCTCTTTTCTTGATACATATCGTCTGTCAACGTCTTCTCTGTGATGTAATGCCTTATGCACGGTCATTAGTTTCCTTGTTCTTTGGTCCATTTGGTTAATTTCTTCTCTGGTCCATTTCACAAAGGGTCCCGAATATCTCACGAGGGATACAGCCCAGGTATTTATTCCTTTGATAAGTTTTCTGCCAGATAGTTTTGTCTCGAGTAGCTTTCTAGTTCTGAGATATTCTTTCATAATTTTGTCTTTTATCTCCACTTGTTTGATAGCGTCAGCATCGAGGATGCCCAAGTATTTGTAGGTTTCCTTTTCTCCGAGCGTTCTAATCTTGTCTTGACTTAGGAGTCTCATTCCGTCAGTCAGATGTCGTTTTCCACTTTTCATTACAAGCATTGCACATTTTTCTATGCCAAATTCCATTCCTATGTCTTGACTGTATATTCAAACTGTTTGTATTAGAGTTTCCAGTTGTTTTTCATTTTTTGCAAATAGTTTGATGTCATCCATGTACAATAAATGACTGACTTTTTCTTGCGATCTACTAAGTTTGTATCCGGCTGTACCTTTTTTGAGTATGTGGTTAAGTGGCATCATGACAATTATGGATAGTAAGAGTGATAGAGCATTCTCTTTGGACAATTCCTCTTTGGATCTTTGCTTCAGCCAATCTTCTTCCTTCTGCTGTCAATTCCACTCTTAAGGTTTTCATGGTTTTGTCGATGAAGTTTATGTCTTCAAGTGATATTTTGAACATTTCAAGGCAGTTTATTATCCAGCTTTGCGGAACCATATCACATGCCTTATTATTATTATTATTATTATTATTATTATTATTAATTATCTACTCATTAGATTTTTTCACATCAGCGTTAGCTGATGGTCTTTTACTGGAGTTGGAGTGACAGCAAGTCTCCTCAAGTCTCCAGGACTCTTCTCAGTATTCTGGCCGTTCTCAACAGTGCAGTAGTTTGGACGGTCTCCACTCGTCCGCCAACTTCCAAGTCCTTCAGTCTCTTTAGTAATTCTTTAATTACTGTACCAAACGCACCAATTACAATTAATATAATTGTCACCTGCATCTTCCATAGTTTTTCAATCCCCCTAGCAAGGTCGAGAGGTGCTTATCCTTTTTTCACTTTCTTTCCGTTTTATTCTGTGATCAGCCGGGACAGCAAAGTCGACAATTTTGAAAGTTCTCTTTTTTTTTGTTGATTATTATTAGGTCTGATCTTCTGGCCAAGATCCGGTGATTCGTCATGGTAAATTTAACTGTTGGTTTTCAGATAGATAGATAGATAGATGTAAATAATGGGAAGGGGTCCGACAGTATGGAGAAAAATTGTAAAACAAAGTGATCAATAGTGAAGAATTTATTGTAAAAGAAAGTCGACGTTAAAACGTTTCGATTTTCATTAAATTTCATCAGGACTTTGGAATGGTAGAATAAGTATTGAGAGAACAACGATGAATGTGTAAAATCTTATTAAACAACCATCGTTATTTTATCAACATTTGGTATCACCATTTTAAAATCCTGATGAAGGTTCATTAAAACCAAAACGTTTAACGTCGACTTTCCTTTACAATAAATTCTTCACTTTTGATTAGTTTGTTTTTCTCCAAATATATATATATATATATATATATAATTTGTTTGCACAATTTCCGATCGTTTCATAGATGAAACCCTAACAGATACAATATATATTTATCCAAACTCTCCATTACAAACAGAATTCAACGCAAAGTCAATTTTTAAATGGCTGGTTTGAATTTAGAGTTTTGCTTCTCCTACGTTGGCTGCTTTACTTAGTCTAAAGTTTTCAGTCTACCCAAATATTGATTCATGGTATGGGGGGGTGACGGGATGGTTTTATACCTTTCACAGAGATATTAGCGCATAGTGAAATACAATAAGACTAAAAAAGGATTTGAACTCGGGTCACCGATTTAATTTTCTTCGACAATAACCACTACCTCACATTTCCCTCCATATGTATTTCGATTTATTCTTTTATCTACAAAAAATATGTACAGGAATGTGTCATCATAGAAAAGAAATACTTTTGCGTAATTGATTTATTGATTGATTGATTTTAATGGCATGTTAACCAATCTATGTTTATGCGTAGGGGTTAGAGAATCATGCACATTGCATATTCATATTTCTATGTTGTTGTTTCTTTAGAGTTTTATTTTTTCACACGGTCCAATCGAATACAAATAATTTTTATACTTATTTGACCCATAGATGGGAGCGTAACAAGTACTACCATTCCAGCTCAGAGTGGACCTGGGAGAAATGGCAATAAAAGAACATTTTATAATCCCAAATCCCTACAGAACTGGAGCCTCACCATTAGATGTTGTTAAGTGTCATACAAAGGGTACCACTTTTTTGAGGGAGGGGGGGTCTTACCAGTCGCGGATACCGTCTTCTAAGCCCCACCGATAAAGCGAGAAACAATTTTTTTAAGTCAAGTTAAATATTTATGTGATCGATTTTAAGCAACAGAGTGAGATAAATTGGAACTGAAAATGTACATAGACCGATGCAGGAATCGTGCCTCATCTCTCGCTATTTCTCTTTTTATCATTATCTATCAGTCTTTCCATTATTGGTTCTCTCTTTCCCATTGTCTGTCTATCTGTCCGTCCATTGTTGGTTCTCTCTTTCTTATTGTCTATCAATCTGTCTTTCCATTGTTGATTCTCTTTTTCCCATTGTCTGTCTATCTGTCTTTCCATTGTTGGTTTCTTTTTTTCTCATTGTCTATGATGCTGTCTGTCCATTATTGGTTCTCTCTTTCCCATTGTCTGTCTGTCCATTTTTGCTTCTTTTTTTTTCTCATTGTCTATCTATTTGTCTGTCCATTATTGGTTCTTTTTTTCTCTTTGTCTATGTATCTGTCGGTCCATTGTTGGTTCTCTCTTTCCCATTGTCTGTCTGTCCATTTTTGCTTCTTTTTTTTCTCATTGTCTATCTATTTGTCTGTCCATTATTGGTTCTTTTTTTTTCTCATTGTCTATGTATCTGTCGGTCCATTGTTGGTATGCGTGTGATACCAGTTGTAGGTAAGAATGTTCGCTAAATGAAATAATCGATTAAATATGCCAACACCAGATGGAATTCTTCTGTATGTCATTAACACTACCAGATCGATGTTCAAAACAAAATGGCTACGTTTTAAAATCTTTCAATGTTCCGTTGACTCATCAGCATTATTCAATGAAATATTAATCTAACATATTATTAAATATTTTTTCAGATTAGAGTTTGATTAACTGACAAAAATTTGAAGTGTTTACAATGTTATCAAATCGAAAAAAAAAGTGTTCGTTTTTGTTTGTTATTATAAAACTAACGGTCAAATAGATCTGTTTAAAAATATTATTCTTTTTTGTTTGGACTTGAGACAAAAAAAGATTTTTCTATTTGATAGTACATGGCACACACACACACACACACACGCACACACACACACACACACACACACGAAAAAAAAAAAAAAGAAAAGATTTTTTGTTTGATATAAAGATGCGCAAAAAAAAAACAAGAAAAGGGAAAAAAAGATTACAGAAGAATATACAAGCAAAAAATTATTTTTATTTGAGAAGACCATGGACGAAAAAAGAAATGTTTACATTTGATTGGACAAAAAAAAATAATTTTATTTGATAGGACTAAAGACAAAAAAGATTTTTTTATTGGACCATGCGCAAAAAAAGAATTTTATTTTATTTGCCATCATCATCATCATATCGTGCTGGTAGCACGGATATCCCTGACCCTCTCTCGCCACTCCTCCCTATCGTTCATCGCCCTAGGTAGGTCTTCAGGACAACAACCTGTATCCTCACATAGCTGCTGAATGTACGTTCGTGCTGGTCGTCCTGCTTTTGCGCGGCCGTGTGTGGGGATCCATAAGAGTACATCTCTTATGAGTTCATCTCTGCTTCTCCAGCAATGTCCTGCATGTCTGGTTCGCCTAACTTGAATAGTTTTCGTGATAGGGGGCAGGTGGCCGTACAGTTGGTGTCTTGTGGGGTGTTGCTGCCAGGACTTGTTCAGGATTGCACACAGCATTCTTGTGTAATTGCCATCTAGTTTCTTCTCCAGCCGTTTTGTTAGCGTCCATGTAGTGCATCCATATAGCAGTATCGATGTGACCGCTGCCTGGAAGAAACTGCGTTTCATTTTATCGGTTAGGTCTGATTTCCATATAGTCGATAGCCTATTGATAGCTGTCCATGCTTTCGTTAACCTCGTTTCGATGTCCTTTTCGGTTGATTCGACGCTGCTTCCTTGGTACGTGAATTGGTCTACTAGTTTAAGAGGGGTCCCTTCTAGAGTGGAGATGTCCCCCGTTTGGTTATAGCACATATATTCCGTTTTGTGTGCATTAACATGGAGGCCTATGCTTGCTGCTGCTCGTTCCAAACTATGCAGAAGTGTTTCGGCTTGGTCAGGTGAATTTGCCAGTATCGCTATGTCATCGGCGTAGTCGGCGTCGGTAATTGTTGTTGCGGGGTATCTTCTGCTTTTTTTCTTCGTCAGTTCGAAGCCATCCTCTCTGATTTTGTCAATCCATGTTCTAAGTACGTAGTCTAGACAAATGATAAAGAGATACGGAGCCAGCGTGTCCCCTTGTAGTACTCCTGCTACAATGTCGAAGTATTCTGTGTCTCCATCTGGTGATCGTACTTTTACTTTTGTGTTTCTATAGAGAATCGTTATTGCCGCTACGGTTTCTTTAGGTATGCCGTACGCTAGTAGGATTTGTTCCATCTTTCCTCTGTGAATGGAGTCGAAAGCCTTGGTAAAGTCGACAAATATTAATGTCGCTTGTAGGTTCTTTGCCCGTACACCTTCAAGGATTCTGCGGATGGTTAATATTTGTGAGGTCGTAGATCTATTTCTTCGGAAGCCATTTTGGTTTTTTCTAAGTATGTTGTCGATTTTGGGTTCTATTCGGTTTCGTAGTAGGGCATTGTAGATTTTGGCAGCTATGGATGTAAGTGTTATGCCTCGGTAGTTTTTGGCTAATCCGAGGTCCCCCTTTTTAGGGAAGGGGAGTATGCATCCCTTCGTCCATCTATCTATCGGATTTTGATTGTATACTGCGTTGCAGTGTCGGAGCAGTATGTCGTCGAATTGTCTGGTCTTCCATACTTCCGGGGGAATTTCGTCCAGTCCTGCAGCTTTCCTATTTTTAATTTTTCTGAGAACCGAGTCGAGTTCTTCTTGTGTGAACGGTCCAAGTTTAATGTCTAATTGTTTGCTAATTATTCTGGTGATTGGTTCATGCGTTATTTTTGGTGGGTTTCCAAGTAAGTTTTCGAAGTGCTGTTTCCACAGTTTTATTCTTTCTTGTTGGTTTGCTGCTTTAAGTTTTGCTTTGGCTGTGTTCTTTCTTCTGCTCACTTCGTTTATTGTTTGCCAGGCAATTCTAGATTGTCTATCTTCCACCGAGTCTCTAATCTTATCTATCTGATTTTGAATGTATTCTGTCTGTTCCTTTATATATATGCCTGCTAATTGATATTGTGCCGTTTTTAGTTTTAAGGCATTTGTGTTTGTTGGGTTTTTTCGATAGTTTTTGGAGGCTGTTTTCACTAGTGCACGTTTTTCTCTCACCGCTAAAGTTTCCCATGGGACTCTATATTTAGTTTTAATTTTTGTTGGAATGTATTTTGCTGCTGCCTCGAGGTGTGCATTGACGAAATTTTCGTATTCGTCGTTTGGTGTACTTTTTTCCGTCTTTTCTTGTAGTGTTTCGAATCTGTTTCTTAATTCTAATACGTATTTATCTCTGACATCTTTGTTGTTTAATAGGGCCCAGTTATAGTGTTTGGTGGTCGCTGTTCGTTTGTCGTTTTTTCGTAGGCTTAACCGTATTTTCGCTGTGACTATTCGGTGATCGGTGGACACACCCTCAAAAGAGGAGTATGCCTCGCAATTCAATGCACTATTCTTCCATTTCTTGTTTATAAGGACGTAGTCTATCTGAGCTTTAGTATTGTTTGCGTACGTGTATGTCCATAGTTTGCCCTCTCTTTTTTGGTAGTTTGTATTGAGGCATGCTAATCTATTTTCTATCATGAAATCTGTTAGATGTTGCCCATTTCTATTTGACGTGTTGTGGAGGCTGTATTTGTTGTTTCCGTTTTTCCCGATTTGTGCATTCATGTCTCCGCCAATGACTAACATGTTGTGTTTCGGGATGCTACGCACTAATGAGGATAACTCATCGTAGAAGGTGACTATTTCATTTTCTTCACTAACATTGGTGGGGCTGTAGCATGAGACGATTGTTGCTCTGGGGTTTCCGTTAAATGTAGCTACCATCATTCTAGGTTGTATTTTCTCTATGCTATTAAGCGTTTTTAGTGCTCTAGGTCCTATAAGCAATCCTACCCCTCCTACTGCGGCGTTGACAGAGTTTTTCCATGCGGATACAGTGGCGAGCGACCATCCATTGCCAGTTTCGTGATATTTGATATCTTCTGTGTGCGTGTATCTGTGTTCTTGTATGCATATTATGTCTATTTTATGTTCTTCGGCCGATGCGATTAGCTCTGGGAGTTGTCCTATTCTATTTAAGGTTCTTACGTTAAATGTGGCTATTTGTAGTGTTTGCTTGCATTTTAGTAGTTTTGATTGTTTGAGCTCTGTAGCTGATTTTTCGAACACTGAGGCCAGGGCTCCAACCTCAGCAGGACGCGCCCCTTTTTTACCCGCGCGAAGAGCGATGCAGTTTGTGTAAGTGGTTTGAGTGTGGGTCATGGTTATCTTTCGATGGCTGTTTTATTCTCTTCTATAGAAGCCACTCTTATAGAGGAGCAGCAGTAGTTCCCCGATCGAACTGTCGATCCTGAGCGAAAAGTCGTCAAACTCACGTCCAGGACCCATTTGGGTATTGAGTTTGGTCGTCCATTGGTTTATTCAAATATCTTTACGTACATCATGCTGCTTCCCATGTGTACATAATAAAATAAAAAAAAAAAGGGGGGGGGGAATTTGTTTTAAGTTTTAACTTAGTTAAAGTCCAACATTAAGGTACTTTCTTATGACTTTCACTAGTACTGACTTATACTTTTTTGCTGTATTGGGACTTTTCCTGGGTTTTTTTTTTCCTTCCTACAGTTGGGGACCTAGCAGGCTTCAGGAATTATAGAGCTTTTTTTTTTTTCTCTTAGGTGGGGGGCCTGTGGTAGCATTCTAGGCTTATTCTTCTAAACTACTGTTAGGGCTTAATATCAAATTGGCTTTATAGTAGAGTAAGCGTGCCTTTACATTTAAAACGCATAGTTTAAGCATTATTTCACAAACAAAATACAGCATAACTTTTTGTAAAATTCAGCATTTTAGATTGGAATTAAAGACATACTGACCAATATTGACATATTTCTTCCACTTGGCTCCTGAGTTCAAATGCTTCTTCTTCGTTTGGACTTTTATTTACTACTGATATTTTAGGTAGCTTTGGGGGCGGTCTACTGGGGTGAAGGGGAGAATTCGTTTTTGTTGGGTTTTTTTTTTTTCCTTTTCTGAGGGGGGGGGCCTGTGGTAGCATTCTAGGCTTTTTCTTCTAAACTACTGTTAGGGCTTTCTTTACGAATTTTTAAATTATTCGATAGAATAATTATTTGCCATGACCCTGGAAAAAAAAAAGATTATTTTTATTTTTCGGACCATTTGCAAAAAAAAAAAATAAATTATTTGATTGGACTATTCGCAAAAAAAAACAAAAAAATATTTTTATTTAATTGGAACGTGCTCAAAAAGAAAAAAAAATATTCTTATTTGATAGAACCATGCGTAAAAAAAACCCGAACAAAACATAATTTTTATTTCCAAGGAGCATGCAAAAAAATGTTTCATTTTATAAGACCATCCACCAAAATAAAAAAAAAAAAAATGAATGTTTCATAAATCAAGCCCCTGCACAAAAAAAGAAAAATATTTTTATTTGATAGAGTCATAAAAAATGATTTTTTATTTGATAGGAACGTGTGTAAAAGATAAAAGATTAATTTTATTTGCTAGGACTATGCACACATACGAAAAAAGATTATTTTTATATGATAGGATAATGTTAAAAAAATATTATCTTTATATGATAGGACCATGCGTAAAAAAGAATCATTTTTATTTGCTAGGACCATGTGCAAAAAAAAAAAAAAAAAAAGATTATTCTTATTTGATAGGACCTAGCGTAAAAATCTTTTTTTTTAATTTGATAGGAGCATGTACAAAAAAATAATTTGAAAGGCCATACAAAAAAAAAAAAAAAAAAGAAACGATTATTTTATTTAATAGGACCATGCATAGAAAAAAATGATTATTTTTATTTGAAATTATTTGACAGGACTATGCGCAAAAAAGAATTTTAGTTTATTTGTTAGGACCCTGGTCAAAAATAGATTATTTTTATTTTTTCAGACCATCTTCAAAAAAAAAAAAGATTATTTTTATTTGACAGGACTATACACAGAAGAGAAAAAATATTTTTATTTAAAAGGACCGTGCTCAAAAAAATTATTTTTATTTGATCGGAACATGCGCAAAAAGAAAAAAATATTTTTATTTGATAGGACCATGCGCGAAAGAAAAAAAGATTATTTTTATTTGATAAGACCATGTGCAAATAAAAAACAATATTTTTTATTTGATAGGACGATGAACAAAAAAATATCTTTATTTGATAGGACCATGTGCATCCCGCCCCCCAAATACAATAGTTTTATTGGATAGGTCCATGTGCACCCCGCCCCCCAAAATACAATAGTTTTATTGGATAGGACCATGTGACCCCCCCCCAAAAAAAAAACAATAGTTTTATTTGATTTGTGAAAAAAAAAGTTTTTTTTATTTGATAGGAGCATTTGGAAAACAAAAATACAATTTTTTGTTAGCACCATGTAAAAAAAAAAACAAACATTATTTTTAATTGCTCGGACCTTGCAAAAAAAAGATTATTTTTATCTGCTAGGACCCTGCGCGAAAAAAAAGAAAAAAAGAAGAAAAAAGATAATGTTTGATTGGACCATGCGCAAAAAAAGAGAATATTTCTATTTGGGCCATGCACAAAAAAAGAGAATATTTCTATTTGGGCCATGCACAAAAAAAGAGAATATTTCTATTTGGGCCATGCACAAAAAAAGAGAATATTTCTATTTGGGCCATGCGCAAAAAAAGAGAATATTTCTATTTGGACCATGCGCAAAAAAAGAGAATATTTCTATTTGGGCCATGCACAAAAAAAGAAGAAATTTTTCATTTAAGAAGAACATGCACAAAAAAGGATTATTTTTATCTGATAGGACCATGTGCAAAAAAAAAGATTATTTTAGCTAGCTAGAACCATACGTAAAAAAATTTTTTTATAGGACCATGCACAAAAAAGAAGATTATTGTATATGGTAGGATCCTACGCGAAAAAAAAAGAAATTAAGAATGTTTTATTTGATAAAACCATGCACAAAAAATGTTTCATTTGATAAGTCCATGGGAAAAAAAAGATTATTTTTTCATTGGTCCATGTGCAAAAAAAAAAAAAATATATTTTATTTGATAAGACATGCTCAAAGAAAGAAGATTATTTTCATTTAATTGAAACTTGCACCCCAAAAAAGATTATTTGGTAGGAGTATGCACCGAAAAAAAGCTTTTTCTTTTTTTTTTTTTTTTTTTTGATAGGACCATGCGAAAAAATATTTTTATTTGATTAATCCATGGACAAAAAAAAATTTTTTTTTTTTTGCTTGCACCTTATACAAAAAACAAACAAACAAAAAAACAGATTATTTTTAATTGCCTGGACCATGCAAAAAAAAGGAACATTTTTATTTGTTAGGACCAAGTAAAAAAAAAAGATAATTTTCATTAGCTCGGACCATGCGCAAAAAAAAGGTTCTTTTTAATTGCTAAGACCGGGCGAAAAAAAAATTATTTTTATTTATCAGGACCATGAGCAATTAAAAAAAGATAATTCATTTTTGATTTGACATTGCGCAAAAAAAATCATTTAATAGGATTCTATGCAAATAAAAAAGGTTATTTTTAGTTCATTGGTTCTTACGCAAATAATAAAAAAATATTTATTTGATAGGACCGTACGTCAAAAAAGATTTTTTTAATTTGATCGGACCATGCGTAAAAAAAAAAAAATTATTTTTATTTACTAGGACCATGTGCAAATAATTAAAAAAAAAGATTATTTTTATTTGATTGAACCATACGCAAAAAAAAAAAAAAAAGAAAATGTTTGCTAGGATCATGTGCAAAAAAAAAAAAAGATTATTTTTATTTATCCTGTGTAAAAAAAAAAGATCATTTTTATTTGCTCGGACCATGCGCAAAAAAAAAGTTATTTTTAATTGATAGAACCAGGCGAAAAAAAAATTATTTTCATTTGTCAGGACCATGTGCAAAAAAAAAAAAAAAAGATAATTTATTTTTGATTGGACCTTGCTAAGAAAAAATGAGTTATTTTTGATTGGACCTTGCACCAAAAAATATTTGATTGGACTCTGTGCAAATAAAACTAGGTTAATTTTATTTCATTGGTTCCTGCGCAAAAAAAAGATTATTTTTATTTGATAGGACCGTACATAAAAAAAAAATTTTAATTTGATTGGATCATGCGCAAAAAAAGAAGATTATTTTTTTTTTTATTGGATCATGAACCAAGAAAAGAGAATATTTCTATTTGATAGGACCAAACACACACACACACACACACACACACACACATGTTAGGATCATATGTTTGCTCGGATCACGTGCAAAAAACAAAAAAAGTTTTTGTTTTTTTTTGCTAGAACTGTCTGCAAAAAAAAATGATTTTTTTCATTTGATTAGACTATGTGCAAAAAAAAAAAAGAATTATTTGCTAGGACCATATGCAAAAAAACTGATTCATTTTATTTACTTGGACCATGCGCAAAAAAAAGCTTATCTCTATTTGAGAGGACCATGAGCAAAAATGATTCTTTCATAGGACCATGTGCATTTTATATTTTTATTTGATAGGACCATGCAAAAAAAAAATATTTTTATTTGAGTGGACCATGCGTAAAAAAACTGATTCTTTTTAATTGATAGGACCATGCGCAAAAATTGTTTTTATATAATCCCATGCATAAAAAAATGAATAATTTTTTATAGGATCAAGCATAAAACATCATTATTTTTATTTGATATGACCATTAACAAAAAAATTGTACTTTATATGATAGGACCATTAACAAAAAAGTGTACTTTATTTGATAGGACCATGCGCAAAAAAAAAATTATTTGATCCTATTTACCCAACCCCTCCGCAGGGTATGACACAAGGTCAATTTTTAAAGCGGAGTTTAGCAGGTTTGAATTCAGAGTTTTTCCTTCTCCTAGACTAGTTGCCTCACCAGGGCTGAAGAACCTAGTCTGCCCTACTATTTACCCATAGCTGGAGGGAGAATAATTGGATTCATACCTTTCCCAAGGGTATTAGTGCTATGTGAAATGCAATCAGTCTTGTCCAGGAATTGAACTCGTATCGCCGTGTCCATTTCCTCTGACGATAACCATTACACCACGATGGGTCTCGTCTCAAAAAACATTTTCTTTTTATTTGTTAGGACCATTCACAAAAAAATTTCTTTTTTTTATAGGCCCATGCATTTTTTTTTTGATAGAATCATGCACAAAAAAAAGATCATTTTTATTTGATTGAACCTTGCGCAAAAAAAAGAGAATATTATTTTTATTTGACTGGTCCATGCACAAAAAGAATTATTTTTATTTGATAGAACTATCCGCCAAAAAAAAAAGAATATCTTTATTTGATAGACCATATTATCTTATATATATATTTATATATCTATCCACAGTCCCCAGATCTCCAGAATTGGAGCGTTACGATAAAATAAAATATAATGTCATATCCAGGACATCTCTTTTAAAGGGGGGAGGGTTTTACCACTTTTGTTGGGGGGGATACAGTTAGAATATTCTAAGCCCCGTCAGTATGGTTACATTATGATTATGATAAAATCGGCTGTGGCATTTGCAAACACTTGGAACTGATTTGGTTTGGTTCCTTTTTTTTAATGACATATCAACTTTCAAGAGTGATTTAATGCCAAACCATCCTCGTAGTGGTACCAATTAATCCATTGCTGGTGGGATTATCGGTTTATATTAAAGTTATTAATCCGGAAGTAAATCGTGAAACCTCACTAAGACAAACATTTTATGCTTTGCTAAGTACAATCAACGAGATTGTTTCATTTGTGTTTATCTATGCTTGTTATGCAATTAAAATTGTCTTTCAGCTAGAATTCGTTCATTTAAGTATGTTTCATTAAATAGTAAAGCGACATTTTATCTATATAATTTAATTAAGATCCTTTCGTGTTTCCTGATAAGTTTCTTCGTTTCAGGTTGGAATTGGTGGATGAATTTACCCCAATTTCTCTTTACTATTTAATGAAACATGCTTTAATGAACGACTGCTGCCCAACTACACATATTTCAAAATACATGATCCTACAACTCACCACGATACTGACACCCAAAAATATCGCCACAGTCTTTGGAAAAGACAAATTAACTACAATAAAGAAAAGGGACAATTTTGGTAAATTCATTCACCAATTCCAACCTGATCCCAAGACACTTATCAGGAAACTCGAAAGGATCCTAACTAAATTATAAAGACAAAATGTCTCTTTACCACACACACACACACGCACACACACACAAAAGTAAAAGTAAAGTTGGCGACTGTAGATGAGGGCGACCCGAAGGTTCCCTTTTCAATAACTATAACACCGAGGTGTATGGGAGAATGCTACTTCTTTTCCTGATTGCTCAATTTTACTCTTGATACCTACCTTATAGTGCTTAAGACACTTTAGAAGAACGATATGCAATAAAATTCTGTTTTAAACTTGGAAAAAACGCCACAGAAACGTATGGAATGCTTCAGACTGCTTTTGGATCATCTTGCATGAATCGAGCATCAGTTTTTGAGTGGCATAAGAGATTCAAGGAAGGCAGGGAGTCTGTGAAGGATGATGAGAAGTATGGGAGGAGTAAGGAAGTCAGAACACCAGAGTTACTTGGCCAAATAAAGAATTTCATGGATAAGGACTGTCGTGTGTCTATAGGTCATTGCACAGTTTGATGTCAGTTTTATGTGGGAACTGTACCCACAATCATTCGCGAGGAACTGAAGATGTGGAAGATGCGGAAGGTTTGCGCGAAGTTTGTCCCAAGGGTGCTCTGAGAAGATCAGAAAGAAAGACGTTGTCATGGCTGCAGGGAGATGGTCGAGCTGATCAATTCAAATCCCGCTGTTCTTGATGCTCTGGTGACCTGCGATGAAAGCTGGATCTACTGCTATGACCCAGAGACTAAGAGACAGAGTTCCCAGTGGAAGCATGCTGGCTCTCCCAGACCCAAGAAGGCCAGATAGAGCAAATCCACCCTCAAACTTTTGATGATTCCTTTTTTTTTGGCAGCACTGGCATGATCTACATGCACTGGATTCCCACTGGACAGACATTCAACAAGGAATACTATGTTGAGGTTTTAAGGGAGTTCAGGAAGAGATTCGGTCGGAAAAGGCCAGCACTCTTCAAATCGGCTCAGTAGCATTTCTACTAGGACAATGCACCAGTCCACAACTCCATCCTTGTCACAGACTCTTAGAGGCTGTCGTTATGAGACAATTGAGGAGATGAAAGAGGCTGTGACGAAGGTCATTGACACGCTCACCCAAGAGGACTTCCATGGGGCCTTCCAGAAGTTGTTAGACCGGTACAAGAAGTGTATTGCTGCCGGAGGAGATTACTTCGAAGGAGACTAGAGTTTCATGTGTGTACTATCAATAACAGTGCCCATACGAAAAAATTCTGGAAACTTATTGAAGGCACCTCGTATTGAGTCAAACATTTGATATGCTAAGTAGAACTTTTGGCAACCGAAAACACAGCAAAAACGGCAGATTGTAATAAAAATTTTGTCAGTGCAATACATTAAAATGGTTCCTCAAAGATAAACTCAAGTGAAAGATTCTTCACCCTAAAGCTGTGTCACCATATTGAATTGAGTAGAGTTAAAGTCAATCCCTGATGTCTGAGGCCTTTTTTTTTTTTTATCAAAATCGGAACCCGATAAGACTGGACAATATTTTGCCTCTAGTAACCTTCCCTAAATACGCATGAAGGACACAAAATTTATACTTCAGGAAGAAATAGATAATTACTAATTGAAAATGTAAAACAATTTCTAATTCAAATGAATCTTTGTTCGCGCTTACCTTGATAGTTATAACTTTTCAAGGGACTTAACTATTAAATCCTTAAGAGTTTTATTCATCGATTTTTAAATGAAGATTTGTCAATCATGATTATTAATTTTTTACTAGTATTTTCTTCATCCTTCTTTTGTTTAATATTTTAAATTCGACCCACTTATGTCGTTATCTCTACAACCACGCGGAAATCTCTCGGTAAGATTCGAACTCAAGCCCTCTTTTTGAAGTTTAGTTTTTCACACTAAGTGGTTGACTGATTGATTTAGGGGTAATGGTGATGTAGAGGTACTCCATACTTCCCACACTTGTAAAATTAGCTGAATGAATGGGAAAAAGAAATAAAAGAAGTTTAATATCGGGAATGAGAATTTCATATTTTGTAAAGTAATATGCAAGTCAAAACTGAAAATAACTTGCAGAATAATTTGCATAGTAACAAAAAGGCGCTGGCCATGTGAGTAATAGAGAAATTAAATGCTGTTAAAGGCATTTTAGAAATCAAAGAATTTTAATATCGAGAATGAGGATTTTATATTTAAAATTTTCTTGGAACCAACAATAACTAATTTCGATTGAATGAAAATTCTCTGCTTATTGGAACATTTATGGCGTATTTAAAAAAAAAAAATCTGACAGTGATCTATGAATAAATTTCTGTCACTTGTTTATCACAAATGAAAAAGGAAAAAAATGTTTTAATTTTTTTTCCTATCTTAAAAGAGCATTTACGATGACCATTAATATTGATGCTGAGTCACATTTATAGATTGATTGATTTTAACGGCATGTCAAACTATCGAGGGTTATTTTATGCCTAGAGGTTAGAAAATCGCGTTCATTATAAGTTCATATTTAAAATTCGTATCTTAGATGTTTTTTTTATTCCAGTAAAATTATTTCAAAGTTTAACAATTGAAAGAATTTTTAAAAATTTCGGTCTGATCATCTTTTGGTGTTTTTTATATTCATCTTTGATGTATTATGATTGGTTGCTGGATTTTGATGGCATGTCAACCTGTCAAGGGTCATTTTATGACAAGAGGTTTGAAAATAACGTACATTGTACATTCTAAAGTAAACTATCAGATCTAGCGTCGTTTTATCTTGGTAAAGAAAAGGCGCCAAAACTTGGACTGATAAGCAGAATTGTCATTTATAAAAAATGATTTAACAGAACTCGAAAGCCATAGATCAGTGATGCCCTAACGTAAACATTTAAAATCACGGTTCCACTAAGCGGCCATATTGAGCCGCAAATATAAAAACGGAGGTTAAAGTTGCAAATATTGTCTGCGGAAGGAGAATTGGGGTCCAATCAGCTCTGATTGGGTTGCCAGGGGGAGGGGATATGATGTTGAATGACTAGAATTTTTCAAACATTCCTCGAACATTAAGTGACTAACGACTCCCTCTTGTGTATTAAATAGATGTATTTTGCAAAATGTTTTTATGAAGCTGTTTCTTAAGAGATTTTATACACTCAGATGAATGGTTTCAAGTATTCCTATCAAATACTAATAATTATATGGTTTCAAATAATCAGTTCTATTTAATAAAGGTCATTTGTTTGATTACAGTTATATGGTTTAAAGTCAATAATGATAATCCCAAATAAACAATTATAACTTCAAATAACTATTCTTAATACAAATAATTTACGCAGTTATATGATATCAAATATTCCTATCTAACGTAAATAATTTGCGCACAGTTGTATGGTGTCAAGTATTCCTATCTAATACCAATAATTTACCGACAATTGTATGATTTTAATTAACTATTTCAATTTAATAATAATCATTTGGTTGCAAACAGATTGGTTTCAAGTATTTCTATCTAATACAAATAATATGCAAATACTTACATCGTTTCAAGTAATAACAAGAATAATCCTGAGTAAATAATTTTAGCTTCAAGTAAGTTCTCTTAACAGAAATAATTTGCAATTATATGGCATCAAGTATTCTTATTAAATACGAATAATGTCTAAACAAATCTATTCGACCCATAGATGAGACCCTAACAGGTAAGATCTATTTGACCCATAGATGAGACCCTAAATAAAAAGATCTATTTGACCCATAGATAAGACCCTAACAGAAAAGATCTATTTGACGCGTAGATGAGACCCTAACATGTAATATCTATTTGACCCATAGATGAGACCCTAACAGAAAAGATCTATTTGACCCATAGATAAGACCCTAACAGGTAAGATCTATTTGACCCGTAGATCAGACCCTAAATAAAAAGATCTATTTGACCCATAGATAAGACCCTAACAGAAAAGATCTATTTGACGCATAGATGGGACCCTAACATGTAATATCTATTTGACCCATAGATGAGACCCTAACAGAAAAGATCTATTTGACCCGTAGATGAGACCCTAACAGGTAGATCTGTTTGACCCATAGACGAGACTCTAACAGGTTAATCTATTTGACCCATAGATGAGACCCTAACAGAAAAGATCTATTTGACCCATAGATGAGACCCAAACAAGTAAAATCTATTTGACCCATAGATGAGTTTAATGTCAAACCCAAGACAATCCCCCACTTTTTTGATGGCGGTCTTATCCCACTTCAAGGGGTTACAATCTACGTATCTTAAGCCCCACCGGCAAGGTAGCATACCAAAGAGTTTTAGCACGTTACTAGATGATCAATGACATTAGAGTCATTCAAATAAAACTTTATTACAATTAATAAGAAAAGAAATTAACAAGAAATAATTTGCTTAAAAATTATGACGTAATTTTATTCTATCTTTTTTTTTAAGAAGGGCAGTCATTTTCGATTGATAATCCCAGGTCAAAATTTCTACATTTTAAGAGTTAGCCTTAATTCAATAATTTCAATAGCTGTGTGGATTTGGTTCACTGAACACATTTGGTTTTGTGAATGTAATATTTCAGTCTGTTCCTCACAAAAACAACCGAACAAAACAACACGTGTAAATATGGATTGTGTAAATATTAGTCAATTCTTAAATCAGCTGTCACACGTGCACTCTCAGATGATAATACGAAAAATAGAATAAAATGATTAAATAAAAATAGCACTGGCTGATTGGCTGTTGGCTTTTCTACGGTCTGTCAGTCTGTCTCTCTGTCAGTCTGTCTGTCTGTCAGGGGCACACCTCATGGAAATATCTATTGACAGTTCGATAACTATTATCTTTTATACAACACTTCCAACAATCTATATATTTGTACCTTTGTAAAGAAAGACCATATATATATATATATATATATATATATAAAGATTGATATATATATATATATATATATGTAAAGATTATTGTTGATCCAACCGATATTCTAAAACGAATAGGTCGACAAATGATTTATAACATTAACATCATCGTCAAGGTGTGCTAATGGAAAGGAGTCCCTTGACTCTCTCTTGCTATCCGTCCCTATCGTCCATCGCTCCTGACAGGTTCTGACAGGTCCTCTAGACTGCATCCAGTGTCCACACAGAGCTTGTGTTTGAAAGTTTTTACTGGTCAGCCAACACTGGTGTGTCCATGTTTGAGAGTACATAAAAGAACGTCATTTGTGAGTTCATCCTTACTTCAACAGCAGTGTCCAACACGTCTTTTTCGTCTTACTTAGATAGTTTGTGAGATAGGAGTCAAGTAGTCGTACAGCTGCTAGTTTTGTGTAGGGCTACTTCCAAGGTTTGTGCAAAGCAGGGCGGAGTATTCTTGTGTAGATTACATCTAGCTTTCTTTCTAAACCTATCATTAAAGTCCTGCTGGTGCAACCACACAGTAGTACTGACACAACCACATCTTAGAAAAATCCAGTTTTATTATATATATAACTATCGATAAAATGGCCATATTGATATAAACTCTCTCTCTCCCTCTATTTCTTTATATATATATATATATATATATATATATATATATATATATATATATCTTTAAGATGCATAAGTAAGTCAATTTTATGAATAGTTATTAGCTGAATTATTTGGTAAATATCTAGTAGATAATAGTCAAGTTATATAAGCAATATTCCCAAGTGGATTAAGTGTGTTGACCACGAAAGAAGTTCCGTTTAAAAGTAGATATTTGTTGAGTAAAATAAATGTTTATATTGTCATGTAGGAAACCTGTTAAGAAGAAAATAAATGTTTTCACTAATCTCAAATCCGTAAATAAAAACTACAAACGCATGTCGTTGTTCGTTTGTGTTGATTATGTCACCATTTTACGACTCTACTAAATTTCTAACTTGACCTTCGTAGGGAACTAAGAACATTGACAAAGAAAGACATGATACTGAAAAACAATTTGGGCTGTGTAAAATAATTTCTTTTTCCTTCATTTGACCACAAATTGGGAAGTACCCATAAATAAGTAAAACCCTGATAAATTTGATAAAAAGTTAATTTTCTTCTAAGCCAAGGACACCAAAATTTTTATTTTATTTCTAGGGGAACATTATACAATCAAAATGGATAATGTTATGAAATACGACATAATCCCCCATAAAGAAGTTCACCTATAACTATTTATATTTATAAGAATTAGATTTTTTTCAAAACCAAAGACACTAGGTTTTATTATTTATAAAATCTGAATATGCCGTGACCCCAAAATAACCAATATATATATATATAAAATGAACTGGTCATTTTAGAAAAATATCACACACATACACTCACACACACACATATATATATTAGATTTAAAAAATAAAATTATATATATATATATATATAATTTTATTTTTTTATTTCATGATTTCAATGCTGTAGTGTTTGGTAATAAATAATGTCTAATAATATCCGTTTCCATTATATAATGTTTCATTCGAAATAATAAAATCTTTGGTTTAGAACCAAATTAAATTTTTAATTTCGTATAGTTGTCCTTATTTATGATCGATACTGTATTTACATATATATACATACATACATATATATATATATATATATATATATATATATATATATATATATATATATATATAATGTTTTTATACGTGGTCATGCTGCTGTAAAAAATAACAGCTGTGCCATCAACAAAGCTTTCATCACACACACAGACACGCAGAGTATATATATATATATATATATATATATAGTTTTTTCTTCCAGCCTTAGTTTCTCAATATTCATATTTCTTTTTATCTCCATTTCATTATAACATCTTTTTTTTTCCCTCTCTAAACGTGTCGATAATTGTGCTATTTCGTGTCAGATTGTGTGTATACAAAATGTGCACATATTGCGTTTGCGCAAAACTGCAATTTAATCAATAGTGTAAATATGTTGATCAACATACAAGAATAAGCACCAATATATATATATATATATATATATATATATATATATATATATATATGTGTGTGTGTGTGTGTGTGTGTGTGTGTGTACCAATAACTTATATATATAATATATATATATATATATATATATATATATATATATATATATATATAATGTTATATAATGGTATTGGCCCTGCCTGTATTCATTTCGACAAACGTCCTTGAAAATTTTCATGGACAATATTAACTTGATAACAGAAGAATACAATTGTTAAATCTCTTTTTATTTGAATTCATCTTTTACTAGATAACCCCTGAACCCGTTGGGGTCCTGTTGTATAGATGCTTCTATTTAGAAAGAAGTGCAAAATTCTATTGAGAATATATATTGCAGTTTACTATACACAATAAGCCCAACATTTTGAATTAGTGACGATTACATAAAATACCGCGAAAAACTTTTGATAACAATATATGTAATATTGTATTGGAATATATGTAATATTGTTATCAAAAGTTCAAGTTCTAAGGGCTTCATATGTAGCCCTTAGAACTCGAACGGTCGATATTTGCGCCTAGAAATATATATATATATATTCGTTCGGAGAATCTCATTTCTCCATTCTTATTGCCTATAGGCCATAGAAGAAAGAAATCAAACCTGTTATAACATTTTATAACTGCTACATTCCACATTTTAATGGATAGGAAGAGTTAGTGGCTTAGAATACACTTCTTAATTATCAATATAGAACTATACTTATTGGATATTATTAATATAGAACTTTACAAATAGGATATTAAGAAAATTGATTTCTAATATGAAATAACGTTCATGTTTTTATGACTATGTAGAAATGAAAAAGTGTTTTCTTTGATATAAGTAAGGTTAGCGATCTTAGTTGAGGGTAACCCGAAGGCTCCTTTTTCAATAGCTACAACACCAAGGTGTAGGGGAAGGCGCTACTCCATTCCCTGGATTGTTCCATTTTACTCTTATAGTGTTGAGTGCTAAGCAAGGCAGCATCAAGGAGTATTTTTTGAATCTTTTGTATGACTCGACCTGGGATTGAACACCGGTCTTCCGGACCATTGGCGAAGTTAACAAATTCTGGAAATATTTATCAGTAACCGGTTTATTTATAGTATTTAAAAACTGTATGTAATAGGGAATCACTGTTTCAAAATGTTAGCTTCATGAAACTGTTCAATATTGTTGTGCTTCCAGTGGTCATTTACGATTTAAATATTATCCCCATTATCGCTGAGATCGAACTGGTTAAAAAAAGCCAACCAACCATTTTTGAGATACTTATTTACGTTGTATGCAGATTGCTAAAACCAGTCGAGGTGGACAGAGCACTTCGTCCCCTGGTTTAGGTTTAATTGGTTTAGTTTCTTGATTTAATGGCATATTAACCTCTGTGGGTAATTTAATGCCGAAGTAATCCTTCTAGAACAGTAGTAGTACTATTTAACCCACAACTGGGAGAATTAGGGAGATCATACATTATCCAAGGGTACTAGTTCGAACTGGGGGGATAAGGGGTTCACTCTTTTCCAAAGAGTATTAGTTCGAACTGGGGGGGATAAGGGAGTTTACTCTTTTCCCAATGGTATTAGTTCGAACTAGGGGGATAAGGGGGTTCACACTTTTCCCAAGGGTATTAGTGCGAACTGGGGGGATAAGGGGGTTCACTCTTTTCCCAAGGGTATTAGTTCGAACTGGGGTGGAAAGGGGGTTCACTCTTTTCCCAAGGGTATTAGTTCGAACTGGGGGGATAAGGGGGTTCACACTTTTCCCAAAGGTTTTAGTGCGAACTGGGGGGGATAAGGGAGTTCATTCTTTTCCCAAGTGTATTAGTTCGAACTGGGGGGGGGTAAGGGGGTTCATACTTTTCCCAAGGGTATTAGTTCGAACTGGGGGGGTAAGGGGGTTCATACTTTTCCCAAGGGTATTAGTTCGAACTGGGGGGGTAAGGGGGTTCATACTTTTCCCCAAAGGGCATTAGTCCGAAAGTGAACGTAATAGCGCGACAGGAGCTCGAATTCGCTAACTATGATGTCATAGTTTAGTCAGTTAACCACTACGCCAAGGAGGCCCACCTTGTTTTGATTCAAAGTTTTTTCCTTCTCCAAGACAGGTTGCCTTACCAAAGCTAAAAATCCTCGTCTACCCTTCTGATTACTAATAACTGAGGAAGAAAAAGAGAAGGATTTGTGGAGGAAGCACCTATGACGTAACGGGTATGGTCATAGGAAATGGCAACCACTTGTGCGTCTCTTAAAAATTGACTTTGTGTTGTATCCTGTTCGTCTTTGGGAGGGTGCTGCAGTTTCAGTCGCTTGTAGGTTTCATGAGGTCGATTTGCTAGTCACTGATTTTGAACTTAGAGTTTTTCCATCTCCTATATGCCTTACCAGAGCCAAAGAGCCCAGTCTGTCCTATTAATTTACACATAGCTGAACAAGGAAGTGAAGGATTCATGCCTTTCCTGATTGTATTAGCGTAAAGTTAAACGCAATCAGCTTTGTCCATGATTTGAACTCATATCTTTGATTTCATTTCTTAACGCCTATAAGTATTATTGTAACCTATTGACCCCGGCCAAGCTGTCAAAATAGGAAATGCACCTGTGTAAATAACAGGTGCATCCGGTCGAGGAATATCAGGATATAACTTTGACCGTGGACGGGTTGAATGAGTGCAATTTGTGACGCCCACAAGAAGAAGGTAAACGTCGAACAATTATATAACCCAGGTGAAGACAGTAAGTCAGTTAGTTGGAGAGAAGATGCTGGAATGAGGAACATGTCCCAGAGAGGCTGGGCCCCCAGGCCCCCGGTTGAGCGGCCCAGGAGAAGGGGAAAGAAACGCTGTTCTGGCCATAAGAGTGGGGGTCAATATGTTGCAGTTCTGTTCAGCCTCCAATTCACCTCTCATACAGTAAAACCTTTAGTAACCCTTTCGAACCCTTTCAAATAAAGTCAGAGGTATATTTTTCTAAAGAACTGTGTCGCTCGTTTTCATTGCGTCGTTATGTTTCAGCATATGTACATGTATTATGTGGCTGTACAACATTATGAAGCAGACAGATTAGAGCCCTTGGTTTTGATTTCAAAGATTTTCCTTCGTCAATTTGGTTGCTGTAACAGGACAAAAGAGTCCAGTCAACCCTACTATTTACTCATAGCTGGTAACTAGAGAAGGGTTTAAATATTTCCTTATTATATAAACTTGAAGTGAAATACAATCAGCCTTGTCTAGGATTTGAACTAGGCTCTTCGATCCTATTTCTTCACAACAAGAACCCTTACGCCGCACACACTTCCCAATAGATTTAGGCAAGTTAAGAAATCCTCAGAAAATGGGTCATTATTTTATGATTTTAGAAACTGTATAAATGCCAGTGTAATTCAATCATGTTTATTGTTTGCAACAAACAGCTGATATCGATTTTTCTAAAAATCAATAACGTCAGGTGTATCCCTGGACAAAGGCGGCCACCATTAATCTGTTGATTATACTATAGAACTTGTAGTGGCGAAATAGATGATGAATTATTTTCAAGAAAAATGCAACGATGAATAAGTAAGGAAATGACTCTATTTATGAATACACCTGTTCAGGGCGTTGTGATTAAAAATGACGATCTTAAGTGAAAATAAATATGCCGAAAAGACATTGTAATACGGAATGCGATGTCGGTGAGTTTCGAATACGTAAACTGTGTAGCCGGAAGAGGGTTAAGATGCCTTCAAAAAAAAGGGGGAGTCCTGGGTTTGATATTAAACTGGATCTAATAGTGAGGCTCCATTTCGGGAGCTCTGGAGAGTATGGAGTTACACCTTCATTACCATTACTTTTAGGTCCACTTCGTGAGTCAAATATATAAAGTGGTAGTATCTGTTAGGGCCCCACTTATAGGTCTAATTGATCAGTTAAAAATTATTTGTGTTAAGAATACTTAATTGACGCAATTATTATTTACTCAAGATTATTCAGCGAAATCGGCTCCGGAGTGAGGCTGTAGAATACGCCAACTGTATCTCTACAGAGAAGCAAGACCTCCTCCTCTCAACGAGTGTCCTGGATATGACACTAAATCATCTGATAATGAGTCTCCAGTTCTGGAGCTTTGGGAAATATGGAGTACCTCTTCATTGCCAATAATCCAATGCCCACTCTGACCCGGAGTGGCAGTACCAGTCAGGGTCCCATCTATGGGTCAAATCAAACACATTAACCATTTAACTATTCGCAAACAAATAGTTGATGTTAAATTGAATTGTTAGTATTACATAGCAATACTTTAGAGCATTTAATGGTGTTCAAATAAAACTAATGGTATTAGATAACAAAATTTAAAACTTTTTGTACTGTGGGAAAATGAATGAACTCTACCGATAAACTGTCCCTTTGCAAACTATATATATATATATATATATATATATATGTTCAAAGACGATGTGATTGGAATCAATCATATATATATAATATATCAGAAGTTTCATATAATTCTAACGGAAAACTCAATGTGTATCTATTAATATATAAGTGTAGGAGTTGATATTGTGTTTTTGATATTTAATTTCCATTTTGTATGGTATATTTAATTTGTTTTTATATGTGGTTGCGTGTTCCCACAAGCCGGAAGGTCGCCATTTATAGCGATGGGGATAACATTATTATTATTATTATTATTATTATTGGGTTTTTAGGTTTATGGTTTAAGTTGGTTTTACGTTGGTTGCGTTGGTATTTCGTTGATTGCATTGGTATTTCGTTGGTTGTATTGGTATTTCGTTGGTAGCGTTGGTATTTCGTTGGTTGTTATCTCCTCTCTAAATGTTGATGGAAAATAAAGGGGGTGGAGAAGAACGAAGACGTCGTTAGATTTTGTATCAAGGTTTTAATGGGGTTTACGCTGGTATGCTGCGAGGTCTCGTAGGAAGGAAAGAAGGTAGGAAGTTGTTAGAGTGTATCATCTAATTTGTTTTAAACTAGAATCCCTTGGTCTAGAAGAATAGACCCTATGGGTCCATAAACTAGATGGTTCTTCTCATAATGGTTGATGCTCTACCGCTATTCAGGAACAGAAGAATAGACGTCCGTTCCCTTTGATGATTTCTGAGCGAGAGAGAGATTCGTGGGCTTTCTTCAATTTTTGGTGCTGCTAAGAAATACGGTTCGGGCTGAATAGAAAAAGTCCTCCTGATTGGGTGAAAATGTTCGGCGACTCTAACGGTCAAATTAAACTACGCACCAAACAAAAATTCAAGTTTCTTTCTGCTACAGAAGAATATTTATAGAAAAACTCGCATACAGAGTGAATATACTTGTAAAATCAAAGAAAGAAAAGTCAAAAGATAGATACTGTGCTATTTTAAATTTATATCGACATCAGATGGTTAATATAGAATGCAAAGTGAAAAATACAAACATATTTTATCAGGGGAAATTTTTTTAATTTAGATTTTAAAAAAATCATAATTAAAATAATAATAAAATAAAAAATAAAAAATATAATAAAAATAAATAAACTTTAATTTTATTGATGATCATCATCATCATTCAAGAGAATTTCCCACAAAAAAGATATTTCTTATTCAAATCAAAAATAAAACCTTTTCGCTACTATAAAATTAGAAAGAAAAAGAAATTTGGATTGCAACAATCCATTACCACTTCCCTCGCCCTTCTCTTCTCATCTCACACTTTCTTCCTTCGTCTCACCCTTTCCTATCGACCGACAATGGAAATATGGGTAAATATGTTAAGATGCATGCCAGTACATACGTAAACATACGCACGAACAACAGCACATACACAAACATACTAACATTTAATAGCACGCAAACTTAGGCACACACACACACACACACACACACGAATAACACCCACTTTTCGAACAAAATATCAATCTTATTAATCGTTTTTTCTTTTTTATCTTCTCTCGGTACGTCGATTGCAAAATGCATGAAACCCAGTGTCACAGACTGTACTATGTAATAATAATTATAATAATAATAATAATATATATATATATATATATATATATATATATATATATATATATATATAGGTAAATGATCTACCATTAATATTGAGCATTATTTAACAATACTGCAATATTTTGTCCTCCGTTAACTTATCAAGAGAGCTAGGAAGAACCAGAAAACTCTTTTATAAGTAATATATATATATATAGAGAGAGAGATAAAATATATTAGTAATGTTTATACATACATATATATATATATATACATATATATATATATATACTATATATAAAAGTATTATATATAAGCAATATATATAATATATAAATTCATATATATTTCACTTACACACACACACACACACACACACATATATATAATTCACTTTGTGTGGCGAACCAAATGCGATATAATTTAGAGAGTGCTCAATATCAGTGATAGAGCTATAATAATAATAATAATAATAATAATAATAATAATAATAAGTAAATATATATTAGATTTTATGTATATTTGATATCTTGGAAGCTTGTTTCATGACGTTTTATAAACGACAATCATCAGGCAGATAACGAAAGATAATGAAAAAATCGAAAAAAATCGAAAATGCAGTAAAGAACCGTTAGAATTGTGTACAACTCTTTATGTGTGCTTGTGAGTGTGTGTGTGTACTTGTGAGTGTGTGTGCTTCTGAGTGTGTGTGTGTGCTTGTGAGTGTGTGTGCTTGTGAGTGTGTGTGCTTCTGAGTGTATGTGTGTGTGTGCTTGTGAGTGTGTGCTTGTGAGTGTGTGTGTGTGTACTTGTGAGTGTGTGCTTGTGAGTGTGTGTGCTTGTGAGTGTGTGTGTGTGCTTGTGAGTGTGTGCTTGTGAGTGTGTGTGTGTGTGTGAGGTGTAAATTTGCGTATTATTGTGTACGGACGTGTAAGTGATGTTTAGTATATGTGTATATGAAGATACATACGCAGCGCAATAAATTTGAGGTTGTCTCTCGGATGTGTGAGACGCTATTTGTAGCCGAATTTGCTACTGGATGAACGAGACATTTTTTTATTTGTTTCTTTATCTATCTGTGTATGTGTGTGTGTGTGTATGTGTGTGTGTGTGTGTGTATGTGTGTGTGTGTGTGTGTGTGTGTGTGTGTGTGGTGATTTTAACTAAGGAACAAAATATCATCATTGGATTTTGGAGAAAATAAAGTTTTGATTTGTAAGCATAAATAGGCGAGTATAGTATGGTGGGCCAGAATCGTTAGTAAATGTTATAGTGGAGGGATATGTTATATTGTAATATACTATGGAATATTATTGTAATATAACGGCCGAGGGATTTCGTTTTATGCCTTTGGGTTTAGTTAGGCTGAGAACCTTTCGGCTCAGTGCATGGGTTACTTAGGTGCAACATGAACGCAGGTGTTCACGCGCGGGGGGGGGAGGGCGGACGTGTCATTCAGTGATGTCAAAATAAAAATCCCTGATAGGGGGATGTGAATGACGTCATGCATCAGAAGCGAGCGCGGAGGATTTTGGGGGATTCTAAAAAGTCAGTTAGTTGAGTCTTGCAGTCCGAAGAAGAAGGGTGACTTTCGCTAGCTCGCAGTGGCCTTGTAGCGGGTGCCACACGTGTTGGGGGGTGGGGGGCAGATGAAAAAGCCAGCATAGAAAGATTGTGCATCTCTCTTCCTTATGTCGAAACCTTTAACTCAAAGGTAATAAAAGGTTTCGTACCTGAACTAAGAAGTCGTTACGTGTTTTTCGTGTTTCCTATGTTCTATGTATATATGTTATGAACATTCTATGTACGTTTCACATATTCATGTATGGCTATGGTACATTATGCAATATTGGTATTTTATGCTGGAATGTGATTTGTGTTAGATTACAATTATAATTTGTATTAGTTATAATGAGTTAACGATGAATTGCGTATACATCATTGTAATTCATGTTTATAAGTACGTAAGGAATATAGGGAATATAATGCTAAGACGTTGTAATAATTGTTTGTATATGTAATTTTTTATATGTGTGTGAGTGTGTAAGGTGATGAATTTAACTAATGAGCAAATTATCATCATTACATAATTAAAGAAATGAATATATGATTTGACGTGTAAGCATGAGAGGCCTGGGACGTAAAGTGGGGAGTTGTGATGGGTTACAATAGTTTTTATTTGCTGTCTATGTTGTGTTAATGTTATATCACGCATGCGTTATTGTAATATATGATGGAGTGTACGTGGGAGATATCATAAATATACTGTGTGGAGGCCTATTACAAACACTCATGAAAACATGGCTAACATAATGTCAACAGGTTATGGAAATGCATGAAGAAGGATATGGGGATTAAGGAAGAAAGGTGGTACTTACGGTACGTCGGCTGTGTTGGTTGATGGAGGAAAGTAGTACTTACGGTGGATTGGGTGTGATGTTGGGTCATTTGCGTTTTTTTTTATAGAAGTAGAGGTGGTATAGGTAAGATAGATAGGTTATGTGTATAGGTCGAAGTGTGAGAGAGGATGTTTGTTCTCATATCTGTATTTGGATAGAATTTCTGATTTTTTCGTTTAGCAGAGTGTTTTGTGATGGGTCGGTGATAATAGCTAGTTTTTCGTGGAGGCAAAGAAGGCATTTTCTTAATGTCCCACTGTAGGCGAGTACCAGCCTTAGCACCTCCCAGATGATGGTGGGAGAGATGTTCATGTCCTCCGGGTGCCATACGTATGAGGATAAAGAAGTGCTAGAGGAGCAATTTCCGTCTGTGAATGAAAGTCTGTGGTAATATATTCTTTGCCTAATGGTATCCCCCGTTGTACCAACGTATTGTTCGACTGAGCTGTTGGCCTCCACAGTGGTTCTGTATACTAAGTTCCCCTGCCGGCATTTCCCCAGCAGACGGCATATATATATATATATATATATATATATATATATATATATATATATATATATATATATATATATGTATGTATGTATGTGTATATATAAGAAAAATAGATATATATAACTAAAAAGTTGGGCGACCTTAGTCAGGGGCGACTAGAAGACTCTCTGTTCAATTGCTACTACACTGAGATGTTGTGGAGGGCGCTACCCTTTTCTCTGTATTGCTCCACTTATCCTTGATCCATACTTAATAATGTCGAGTGTTAAGCAAGGAGGTATAAAATACCATTTTTAGTCTTTGGTATGACTCTACATGGGATATATATATATATATATATATATATATATATATAATCCTATTTACCAACCCCTCCGCTCGGGCAGGATATGACACAAGGTCAATTTTTAAGCAGAGTTTAACAGGTTTGAATTCAGAGTTTTCCTTCTCCTTATTTAATATATCTTCTCGATTGAGGTTGGCAATTATGTGGTCTTGTGTCACTATCCATACTTTCTATAATATAGGATCTTTGTAGGGATTTTGTCGATTCCTGTGCATTGCACTGTTTATTCATTCTTATTGGTGACTTTGTTCTTGATGTCGAAGGGACTGTACTGAATTCGGCCGAGGACAGTTGGAATGAGCTTTCTGGTCTTTCATTGTTCACTTTGGTGTTCATATGTATTTTCCCAGCTTGGCCAATGGGAGCTTGTTGTCTTTATTTAAGTTGTTACAGCTTTTTGGGAGACAAGTTTTTAATCTCTTATTGACAGGTTTTGGCTGACGGATTGTAAACTTATGTAAGAGCTGTTTTGTTGGAAAGATTTTCTACATTTAGGGGGATTGTTTCGTGTATGAGTTGTAGATTCTATGTGTGTTTTTTTCTTTTTTTGACTACCTCAATGGATATCTCTTTATTTGTGACTTCTTGTTTTTGAGTTTGTGCTTGATGAAATTCAGCTGAGTGTAGTTTTTTCAGGTGCTCCTGAAACTTTGACCCTTCATTTGGTTCCAAATGGATCAGTTTCTCTTCTAAGACTCTGTATTTATTGTCTTGATTGGATCCAAATTCCGAAGAACACAGGCATGAACGTTTTCTCCCTATTATTTTTCTTGTTTCTCGGAAGCTTATTTTTCTCATATGCTTTGCTTGGAATATTTCCATTTTTTTTATGGATATCACACGACCTTGAGTAAGCCGGATGGTCTTGTCGACAGTTTAGACATTTGTTTTCATTTGACCATTCTTTCTTCGTGTGATATGGGTCCTTTTCACCGCACTTTGTACATGTCAGTCGGTTTCAGCAAGCCTGTCAGTGATGTCCGAAGCAGTAGCCGATCTTCACTTCCTAGGGAATATGGGGCTGATTAAATGTTTGGATATGGGTATTGGTATTGATTTACTCACCACCATTTCTGATTGATGTTTGTCACGCCCTGTTTTTCCAGAGCCGCTGTCATCTCTGTTGTAGCCAATGTCAGCTCCCTACAACTAAAAACTCCTTTAGAAGTGGTCTGGTAGTTTGGAAGCTTTTTATCTTGAGAATGTTTTCGACCTGCCTCCGGCTTTCCACCTTGACAAACAAGTTTCTGTTTCGTGTTTTCTTTACGTTTTCGGAGCAGCTCTTAATGCAATAATCTTTTCTATTAAGAAAAGGGAGAATTTAATTTGGCAGACCTCCTCCAAAGAGTCAATAGCAATGAATTTGGGGAAGTCTGCTGACTCATTCTCCAAGTCTGATTCAGAATAATTACTATTGGTTTTTATTTGAAGACACCATAAGTGATGTTTTCGTTGGTCCTATGCTCCACCACCCACCACAGAGTCCAACTTGTGTTGGTAATGTACCTTGGGGGGAACCCATTCACCTTGGTTGAGACGAGGATACACGACCAGTATACTTTTAGCGATGAGAATGTTATTAGGTTAATATTGGTATTACGTTGGTTATGTTATCCCCTCGCTAAATGTTGATGGAAAATAAAGGTGGTGGAGAAGAACGAAGACGCCGTTAGGTTTTATATGAAGGTTTTAATGGCAGCACGAAGTAAAGGGTTTTACGCTGGTATGCTGCGAGTCTCGTAGGAAGGAAAGAAGGAAGGAAGTTGTTATAGAGTATCATCTAATTCATATTCACTTAGGAACCCATGGTCTAGAAGAATAGACGCAAAGGGTCCATAAACTAGATGGCTCTCCTCATAGTGATGTGATGCTGCTGCCGCTATTGAAGACCAAACAATAAGACGTCTGTTCTTATTGAAGAGTTCTGAGGAAGAGAAAGGGTTTTGGCGGCTTTCCCCAATTTTTGGTGCTGCTCGGAAAGATGGTCCAGTCTGAATAGGATAAGTCATCCTAATTGGGTGAAAATATTCGGCGACCCTAACGGTCAGATTAAATTACGCGCCAAACAAAAATACGAAGTTCTTTTTGCTACATACTCGAGCTGGGAATGAGTTTTTGAGCCTTTGCCAATTTCAGGGTTTCAGTAAACGTTACTAATTTCCGTGTAATATAGCAGTAGTCAAATACCTATTCTCTCAACGCAATTAACCCTCAGCCACTGCTTTCTAACACCTAAAAACATGGATTGGGTACTTGTTTGTCACGAGTGCAAATTGAAAAATAAGGTCGGGATAAAACATATAAGTGCTAGGGCTTGACACGATCAGCCGATTGGTTGGATCAGGCCTATCAGACCACCCGTCGAACCCAGTAAGAGCCAAAGGGGTGTGTTGCGAGTACCTTGACCTCTCGGTTGCCGGCCCAAGTACTACTCAACCACCTGGATCCAGTCCTTAAGCATTATCGCTCGCCACACACAGCCAACAGGTGTCCTCGTGGGGTGGGGGTCTTACACATCTGCAGAGGTGCAATTGACGTATTCTACAGCCCCAGCCGACAGGGTGGTCGTAAAAAAGAAAAAGTGACTCGTGTTCCATTCTTGGACTTGACTTTTTGCATTTCGAATCGCGCAAATTCCCAATTATTCTCCTTCCAGCTGTGGGTAATTAGTTGGGCAGATTGAACTCTTTGACCTTCGTATGGCAACCAGTCTAGGAGAAGGAGGACTCTGAATTCAAACCTATTAAACTCCGCTTAAAATTGACCTTGTGTCGCAAACTACTCGTAACGGAGGGGATGGGTAAATATTTACTTGTAGCAATAGCCCCATTATGACAATGGGAATTTAGATTTGGTCGTAGAATTAATTGTTTTATCCTCGATTCTCTCCATAAAATCTGGAATTTGTGACAAATTTTCTGTTTGTCTTAACGAGAGGCTGTTTAATCGACAGTTGAAAAAAAATCTTAGCGATTGTCATATTAGTGAAACAGTAAATATATGAATTATGAAAGCCAAAACATTGATATGAAATGGGGGGCGGAGTTGCATTCGCTAAATACACAGCTTGTGTCCTTGTTAGGGGTTCGACAACTATTTCCAATTTCGCTGCTGATAGAAACACCAGACAAGTGTTGTTTTTTTTTTACACACAAGTGGAAACAGATGTCCATCGGACGTAGTGACATGAACTTATTGTCTATTTAAAAAGTTTAAACAATATTTATTAGATCAACACAACGGTCTGTGCCTTATCAGGCATACGCATGCGCGTGCACACACACACACACACACACACACACACACACTCCGTCTCACTCTCTCTCTCCCTCTCTCTGTCTGTCTCTCTCGCTCCTTCTTTCTCTCTCTCTCTATATATATACCGATATGCATACATCTCTCTCTCTCTCTTTCTCTCTCTCACTCTTTATATATATATATATATATATATATATATATATATATATATATATATATTCATATATATGTGTGTGTTTGTGTGTATGTGTGTGTGACCGCAGATACTGAGCAGTCTTTATAAATATAGTTAAATACACATTAATATTATTATTAATTATGTGTACATACAGTGGCAGCTCTTGACTACTGAAAGTGGGGAGGTTGCAGTTTGGAAAATTCTTTATTATAATAGAGATTATGTGTCTGTCTGTCATTTTATCAGTACTTCACAACCGATGTCACAATTCCCTTAGTTATTTATGTTATATTCTCAATGATAATAAAATAGTGAAAATACAATATTAGTTAGCATCTTACATATTAACAGTTAGATTGGACTGATAAAAGCCAATGTTATTGCAGGATTTATCCGACTTCCTATCAAGCCAGATTTGATACAAGGTTTTTTTAATTTGGAGGGGGGCACGAATAAATCGAGACTCATCTTTAGCCATCACATTCCCCTCTAAAAACGCTTCAGGCGTCAGGCAATAAATTCAACCCTGCTCAGCGGATATTGCCTGAGAAGAAAGCCCTCTGGGACCAAATAATTAATTTAATAGCACCTGTCAGGTGCGAATGTCAGATGTTCTGCAAAAAATCAGGTGGAGGAAGATATCAATCTCACTTCCCACCAAGTTAGATTTGATAGTGGGGGGAGGGTCTTTGCACGAATCAAAATTCATGCGTGACCGTCACAAAGAATGCTTGGTCTCTTCGACATTCCCCAATTTGGAGCGCCTCAAGCACCACGCTATGAACTTAGCCCTGCCAAGCAGTTATTTCCCCACCGGTGTGGACCCCCCCCCTCAAGACCAGGCGATTTAAATTAATAATTCCTAGCACGAACGTCAGGCAAAACAGTATCATTAATGCTCTTAAAATACAACAATGTGTGTTATATACAACTAGGAAATAAAGGTTTACATGGTATATGATGTGGATAAAGTGCAAACGGGTTTTAACAAAACCGGGTTTAACAGAAAATTCTTTGTTTTTATTGATTTTTAATTTCATTGTTTTATTCCCAAACGTATTAAAAAACAATCCTATGTATAATTTTATCTAGAAGTCAATTAAAAAAAATAATAGAAATAAGTGTAATCTTTTTAAATGTGTTTTTATCTAGTTTCGTCTGTTAAAAATTCTATAACATAAAACTTAAATTCTTGCGAGCTAAATGCACATAATTTTGCTTGTGCTAATAAGATACAAGAAATAAGATATAAGAAATAAAGTACAAAAAATAAGACAAGCGGTTTAATAAAACAGTTTGTTTATAAATATTTGATATGATTTCCAGGAATTTGACGTTTTAGCAACCCCTAGTAAGTAGTAAATACTCCCCATGTGTACCCTAAAGTTTTTATTCACCCTACCAAAATTTTATTTATCCCCAGGAATTTATTGGGACCACGATTTCTAAGATTAGAAAATAGGATTCACCCTTAATTCATTTTTTGAAAGATTTTATTGATCAAATTGAGTTTTACATGAATTTGATGCCTTTTAGTGTCGACAACTAGCAAAAGAATATGTTAGAGGGTTCATGTAACTGAAATAGAGTGAAAGGCTGTATGTTTGCAACTACACAGTATACATAAATAACCTTTTATTAAGTATTGTTTACTGGAACTTATGTCTATTTTTATCACATTATGAATATCTAAAAAATTGATTTAGGTTACGATCTCATTTTTTCTTTGTTTAGTACAATACTTTAAGAGATGAGACACATTAGTCATCATTTGAGGCTTTTAGCCGGGAAGTCTCAATAATAGAGCAGACACTGGATACATATATTCATGAATAATAATATTATTATTAATAATGCAGTTTGCTTTATTAATAAATAAAGATCGCTTAATATAGACTTTATTATTATTACCATTAATTACACACACACACACACACACACACACACACACATATATATATATATATATATATATAATCATCAATAATACTAATAATACATTTGACCATATCTATGAATAAAGACCGCTCATTATGAGTAAATATGGCAAGCTGAATGGCTAATATTATTGATCACGCAGACACAGACAGACAGACAGACAGACACACACACACACACACACACACACACACACACACACACACACACACACACACACACACACACACAGAGCAGTCTTTACCATCAAAATTACCACTAAAAGATCCTGATTAATAACTAGATCTACAGATAAAATAAACAAAATGCATCAGATGATAAGATTGCAAGATATCTGGACGTCGTTGTATTCTGGTGACATATGTTTGTAGATCACACACTTGTACCATTTTCTAGGTCTTCATGGTTACAGCCCAGTGACAAGCACTGCAAGATAACTGGTTACTATGAAAATTATGAAGATTCTATTTCAGAATACTTACCCTCAGACTTTCCCTGTGAAAGAATACCTACCAATCATCGGAAGTTTAATGTTGGAGCATCCATCGCCAGTTTTGATTTTGGAGTTAACTTTTCATTGAAGGTTTGTTTTCACCATGACGTTGTCATTAGACTGATGACCCTTCCAGCTCACCCCATATATATATATATATATATATATATATATATATATATATGAATGAAATAATTTGTAATTTGATTTCCACCTTATTCTTATTCCTACTTTTATTTTTTTATTTTTTGTTTTATTTTTTTACTTTTTTATTTGCTGATTCTTATTTTTTATCTTATTTTTAATTTACCTTATTTTATCTTCTGAATAAGAACTGTAACTCCACATTCGCTACTTTGCGACAGGAGGGAAGCATGTAAAAAGTCATCTGACGAGACGGAGAGTATAGCTATAATATTCTCCGCCGAAATAAATTTATTATGACGACTTAACCGAGTTTGAGTCTCCTTTAAATTGTACTATATATATATATATATATATATATATATATATATATATATATATATATATATATATATATATATCAAAAACTAATGCTCGATTCATATAAGATGCGCCAAAAGCAGTCTGAAGCATTCCATATGTTTCTGTGGCATTTTTTCCAAGTTTAAAACGGAATTTTATTGCATATCGTTCTTCTAAAGTGTCAGATGGCATTTTTGAAATTCACCAGCTGTGACAATCAGGCTTTAGTAGGGTGTATTCTAATTCCTGCTGTAGCTGTTGATTTGAACCTGAAATCATAAAAATTGGTCAGTCATCTCATAAGATGCATAGCAATAACATACTGAATTTTCAAGAGTCTACGACAATTTTAAATGCCCATACGAAAAAATCGTATGCACCTCGTATATATATATATATATATATATATATGCAAACAATGTTGTCAACAATAAAATAGAATTACAATAAAACAATGATAAAAACTGATTCACGTTGCTGACCCTCAGATTAGTCAGTATCGATACGTCGGGATACTGGCTGACCATTAGCTCTGTTAGGACACTGGGTGTCATCTAGAGAACTTTTCGAGGGCAATAGCCGATTAAAAAGGATGGAGAGAGAGAGAGAGAGGTGGGGAGAGTCTTAGGAACTCGTGCTGTCTGCACGCTTTGCTGCTGCTGCTTTCGATTAATTAGAATCTTACGGTGGCGACATCCGTTCGGCTGGAGGGATTGTGGATTCGCCTTTGGATCTAGACACACGATTTATGGATGACCAGCTGTTACGCCGGCATGAAGTCCCGCCCTTTAAGCAGTCGATAGTGACCAATACAATTTGTCACCATTGTCGTTGCAGGAGTTTTTCGGAGAAGACAACATCAGACAACCTCCTAGATTCCACCACTTCTTCGGCTGGTTTTCCACTAATGTAAAAGAGACCAGTCTACTCTTCTATTTTACCAGTAATTAGAGAAGAAGAAATGGGTTCATGTTTTCATTCCAATTTCATGCTACAGACTCCCAACCTTTCAATAAAAGAAATACAAGAGTCATTCATTAAATTAATTTGATTTTGCCTTAAGAATTGGCAGTAAGAAACATTAATTACAGTTCCACATTTTTCAAGGAAATCAATAGTGATTGGTCCTTTCATGTCTCAAAAGACTGTCAACATGACCTTCTTTACTGATCATTGCATCCGGAACGTTTTCTTTACCGGAGAGTCAGTGTGTTTTCGACTCAAACTTGTAATGACAAACCTATGTTTAGCCCATTTGTAAACTGTTTTGACTAAAACAGTGTTTCTCCCTACACATCACAGATTCTTGCGTAAATTTTACATGGTTGTACTTCTCAGCCACCAAAAATTTCATGAAAGACCTCTGTTCAAGCTTGAAGTAGGCTGTTTGATTTTCCACCATTTTGAATAGCCTCAAAATAAATATTTTAGCTAGAAAAATAATTTTTGTTATAAACCAACTCCATAAAATGCCGAGTTTATATTCAGGGAAAATGAATTCTGAAAAAAAGGATTTTGCTTTTTAAAAAAAAGTATTTTATTCATGGAATAACCCTCATTGATAGAGAGATAGATAGATAGATTCCTTTTATTTTTTAATAACCCTTGTATTAGATACAGCTTAGACAGCTGGGGCTGTAGAATACACTGACTCTCTGCAGAGGGGTAAAAACCCCAACAAGTGTCCTGGATATGACATTAAACAATCGGATGGCAAGGCATTAGCTTTGTAGATTTCGGGAATGTGGAGTACCCCTTCCTTGCCATAGCTCTCAGGTTAAGTCTGGTCCGGTGTGGTAGCACCTGATAGGTTTCTATCTGTGGGTCATATAGAACTGTTTGACATTTAAACTCTGCGCAAACAAATGACTTATGCTGAATTGAATTGTTTGAAATAAAACTGTTTGATCATTTAACTGCCTGTAAACAAATGACTGATGATTAATTGAATTATTAGTGATACATAGCAATACTTAGAACCGTTTGACAGTGTGGAAATGAATTGACAGTGTTCAATAAAATAATTAGTGTTAAATAGCAATACTTGTAACCACCTCACTGTCTCCAAACAAATGATTAATATAATTTGTTGAGTCAATAATAATGGAAACCATTGAATTGAGTAGAAAGATTCACAGTACTTGTGTACAAACAAATTAGTTCTAACTCATTTAAAAATGAAATTACGTACAAACCATTCACTTACAAATCATATCCATTAAAAAGTATCCAATGAAATGATTGATGTTAGATTGTTACTGTTACATAGCAATACTTGAAACCGTTTAACTGTGTGCAAACAAATCATCAATTGGTTTGGTTTGGTTTGGTTTCTTTGTTTAATAGGATATCAACTCTTTTTAGGTTATTTAATGCCAAAGCCATTCTCCTAGAAGAAGACTAGTGGTACTATTTAACCCATAGCTGGGAGGATAAGGGGGTTCATACCTTTCCCAAGGGTATTTGCCCGAAAGTGAATGTAATAGCGCGACTGGAGTACGAACTTGCTTACTACGATTCCGCAGTCCATCGCTTTAACCATTACACCATGAGGACTCTCCCAAAATCATTAATAGTAGAATTATTCGTATTAGATAGCAATACTTGAAACCGTTTAACTGTGTGCAATAAAAGAGCTCAGGCTCGTCTAAAAATGTTACCAGCAAAATATATTTACAAATAATATATGTATAAAGAGGAATTGGCATTAAATAACCTACAATAGTTGATATGCCATAAAACCCAACCAAACTCCAACTCCGATTAGACATTGCAAAAAATATTCACAAATATCTGAAGAGCATTTTAATATAACCAAATCAATATTAATTTGCAGAGAGATTGTTTGGATCTAGATAAATTGAACAACAGGTTATAATTCAAGATTTTCGTTGGGAGTTTATATAACACCAAGATATGAGAGCTCGTGGGTAAATATTAAGTTTGTTAGTATCGTGGTACTTGGTGCGCTGACACGTTGTGCATTGCTTCACTCAATGTGAGAATTTGAAAGACGCACAGATGCAACGTAGTCTAATTCAAGAATTTAAGCTTTACAAGTTCAAACTGCGCCATAACACCGCGGAAGCAACCACAAATATTTGTTACATGAAAGGTAAAAGCCAAGTTTATCACAGAACAGTAATCAGAAGGTTCAAGAAATTTCGCTTGAGTTGTAAGAACCTAGACGATAAGACAAAGTGAAGCAGGCCTATAATCGTGGATTCCGAGGCTGTGCTCCAAACCAGAGCGGAAAATCCGGTGAGTAGCACTCAGAGAGTATCAGGCGAAC
This sequence comes from Sepioteuthis lessoniana, assembly GCA_963585895.1. Taxonomy (NCBI): domain Eukaryota; kingdom Metazoa; phylum Mollusca; class Cephalopoda; order Myopsida; family Loliginidae; genus Sepioteuthis; species Sepioteuthis lessoniana. Next base: position 55,481,764 of record OY757946.1, read on the forward strand.
TCAGTATTTTACAGTTCAGTCATCTTCCCGACCTCGGCAAAAACATTCGGAGCTGCCAAATTGTGTCTCATGTTATCAAAAGAAGGAAAAACTTTTGAGTCACCCACAAGTACCTACCTCAGAATCCATCTCTTCTCACCCCAGCTATGGGTAAATAGTTGGGCAGTCCGTATTATTTTAGCCAACTAGACTACTAGAAAAAAATGGAATGCTGAATTCAAGTCAGATTTTCTCTATCTAAAAATGATCTTGTGTTACATCCATGCAAATTCAATACAGGCTACTGAAATTTGCGAGCCGTCGTAGGCATTGGCCTCCATGTCAATGCACGCAAAACTGAATAAATGTGCTTTAATCAAGCAGGCGACATCTCCACACTAGAGGGGAACCTCTCTGAAACTGGTCGACAAATTCACCTACCTAGGAAGCAGTGTCTCATCAACAGAAAAAGACATCGACACGCGGCTAATGAAGGCATGGGCAGCTTTCGATAAGCTATCGATCATATGGAAATCAAACCTGATAAAATGAAACGCAGTTTTTTCCAGGCAGCTGTCATGTCGATACTGCTGTATGGATGCACCACTTGAACTCTAACAAAACGGCTGGAGAAGAAGCTAGACGGCAATTACATAAGAATGTTGCGAGCAATATTGAACAAGTCCTGGCGGTAACATCCCACAAAGCACCAACTATACGGCCACCTGCCTCCCATCACGAAAACTATCCAAGTTAGATGAACCAGACACGCAGGACACTGCTGGAGAAGCAGAGACAAGCTCATAAGTGATGTACTCCTATGGACTCCTACATATGGCCGAGCAAAAGCAGGACGACCAGCTCGAACATACATACAGCAGCTCTGTGAGGATACGGGATGTTGCCCTGAAGATCTGTCGGAGGCGATGAACGATAGGGAGAAGCGTCGAGAGATGGTCAAGGATATCCGTGCAAGCGGCTGGACATGATGATGATGATGATTGTTTTATTGATTAAATCATGGGTTAAATAATATCATTTCTATCATTATAAAAAGATGGCTTTGTCATTGAATAACCCACAAAGATTGATATGTCATTAAACAAATAAAACAAAACAAACCAAGCCTAATTATCTTCGATATGTTTGGGATGAATTGAATGTTTAATTAAGATAAAAATGTTGTCAGTTAAGTTTAATGTTGTTTAATGGGTAAAATTACCTATCTGGTGAATTCAGTTTTGCTACAATTATTTCTCTCTCTCTCTCTCTCTCTATATATATATATATATATATATATATATACAACTTCGATTTTAATGCAACCTCAATGTTTGCTTATATCCATAAAAGACTGAGACAAATTTTTAAAGCCGGTACAATTTCGCTTGGTCGATCTACTAATAATCGACTGGATTTTTTCAACGTCTAACCTTTTCTTGGAAAATTTATATCAAATAGCAGCAATATATTCAATCTTTATTAATTAATTATTTTTCCATACACATTTTTCTCACATTAAACTATACATCCTTGTTTCTAGCTCACCGTATTTTGCATAAAATCTCACATTCCCTTTTCAATTCTTTTCACTTTCCTAACGAGATATATTTATCAGTTTATTTGTTTATGCAAATTTCATTATCTAAAACTTCACTCACCTTCCCCCCACCCACTACTGTTTTTCTACTTCTTTATTTACAGACATATCAATTCACATACAGTTGATTTTTATGATTTAACCATATTTAGTTATTTTAAGTATGTACCCTACGTATACTTTCACTTTCACTTTCTTCACCCTTTTTTCTTTTTTTTTCTATCCCTCTATTCTTTTTCTTTCATATCCTTCTCTTCTCTCTTCTCTTCCTTTCTCTCTCTCTTTTCTTTCTTTTCTTTTTTTCTCTCTCTTCCCTTTTTTTAAATCTTTCTTTCCCTTTCTATTTTTCTCTTTCTTCTTCGTCTCATTCTTTAGTTCGTTTCTTTTTTCTTTTTTTCTTTCTCTTTTTAATCCGTTATATCTCTTGATGGTTTCAGTTGTTTTACATCATTGCCTTACACAGTAACATGATATTTTTAAAAAATATAAATGCTGATTTATGGATTTAACGGTTAACACCCCCTTTCCTACTTTGTTTTGTATATCATTAAGCATCCATCGTTAATCAAACGAGATTCGATAACATCTTTTCTAAGTCCTGATGATGGTTTATCAAAACCGAAACGTTATAGCGTCGACTTTCTTTCATATTTAATTCTTAAATTTGGATTACTTTGTTTTTCAATTTTCTCCCTACTATCGCATTCTTTCCCATTATTTACTTTGTATATATATATATATATATATATATATAATTCATATTCGACTGCGTCTTTAAAGTAAACGAATTTGAACCCCAGACACATAACTACGTTCGCTTTCGGAATGATATACTTGGGAAAGGCATGAATCCCCTTATCCCCCCATAGCTATGGGTTAAATAGACCCACTACCGGCCTCCTACAAGGATAGCTTTGGCATCAGATAACCCACGCAGGTTGAAATGCCATTCAACAAAGAAACCAAACCATCATCATCATCAAGTCGTGGCTGATAGCGCGGAGTCCCTTGATACTCTCTCTCTCTCTCTCTCTCTCTCCATCCGTCCCAATCGTCCATCACTCTTTGCAAGTCCTCTAGATAGCATCCAATGTCCGCATAGAACTGATGTATATCCATAAACACTTCATCAAATTGGTTTTAACGTCTTATTTCTTTTCTAACGATCACTGTATATATTCTTCTTCAGATAATTTCGAAAGAATATCAAATGAAACAAACAACCTTTCCTCAAACCTGCGCCGAGACCCAGACTCAGATCAATAGGGTCTCACGAAATTGACGGATACTAGCTATTTGCATAAGAATTGTTTAATTGAGTGATTAAGAGTAACGGCATGTCAATCCGTTTTAGGTTATTTTATACCAAAAGGTTAGGGAATTGCGTACGTTGTACGTTTATATTTATATTCCTTGCAAAATTTCAAGTGTTTTTTGTGCATATGATACCAGGAATTCCTATCGAAACGAAATCATTTTTAAACAAATCTATTTGACCCATAGATGTTACTCTAAATGGTACTACCACTGCGGGTCAGAGTAGATCTTAGAGTAATGGTAATGAAGAGGTATTCCAACCCCACTAAAGTTCCTTAACTGGATCCTCACCACCTGGTGTGGTTTATGGTCATATCCAGGGGATACAGTCAACATATTCGACGCATCATCCACGGGGACGGTAATAACTGAATTATCCAACTTCATGTTTAAATATTAATATTTCTGCAAACACGTTTTTTCTTGTAGTTCACGATAATCATTTCTCGTCAGTTGGTCGATTGATTGATTGGTTGATAGGCTGGTTGACTGGTTGGTTAGTGGGTTAAAGAGTTGGCTGGTTGACTTGTTGGTTAGCTGGTTGGCTGGTTGGCTGGTTGTTTGGTTGGTTGGAGGGCTAGCTAGTTGGCTTGTCGGTTAGCTGGTTGGCTGGTTGGTTGGTTGGTTGTTTGATTGGTTGGAGGGCTAGCTGGTTGGTTGGTTTGCTGGTTACCTGGTTTACTGGTTGGTTGGTTGCTTGTTTGCTTGGTTATACGGCATATCAACCATCGTTGGGTTATTTTATACAGCAGTCAGTAATTTTTTCAAGCAATTAAATAATTTTAAGTTACAACACCGATTTAATCTTAATAATCATTTGCAAAATGGAATAGTTTCATGTAATTATTTTTAATATAAATAATTTGAACACAAAAATTCTATTTCTATCCATACAATAATTTATACATAATTATATGATTGGTTGGTTGGTTGATTGGTTGGTATATGAACCTTTGTAGGTTATTTAATGCCAAATCCTGTTTTTATATACATATATATATAATATATATGATTTGTAAATGAATAGTTTGTAGGTAACAATTTTAAAACGAGCTAGAGCTTATTTGTTTGCACAAAGTTAATTCGTTTCAAGTATTGCTATCAAACATTAATAGTTTTATTTGCACACAGTTAAATCGTTTCAAGTGTTGCAATTTAAGACTAGTAATTCTATTCTACGATATTCATTCGTTTGCACATTGTTAAATGGTTCCAAGTCAAGAAAATGAGATATATCTATGAGACCCATAGATGGGACCCTAGCACGTACAACCATTTCGGGTTAGAGTAGACCTGGGACTAATGGCAATGAAAAAGTAACCCACAATTCCACGAAGCTACAGGACTGGAGTCTTACTATCAGATGCAGTTTCGTCTCATATCCAGGACACTTACTAGAGGTGGGGATATCTTACTCCTCTGCAGAGATGGAGTCGGAGTATTCTACATTTTATAGTTTCAAGTAAATATTCTTATTTAATAATGAATATAACTTTCTAACTGGGGGTGGGAAAAAAATTTAGTTATGTGTTCTCTAAGGGCCAATAATAGCAACCTTATACCCATTATATACAAACATTGAATTCAACTGAAGGAAAGACAAGATAATCTTTTACATATACTAGAACATTTAAAGTATACAAACCAGACAAGAAGAAGAAGGAAATTACTTAATAAGAAATTTATACTCTCTTTTTGGTGAGTATAAATTACCTATTAAGTAATTTCCTTCTCATAATAATCAAACTAGTAGTATTAGAATAAACAATAAATAAATGTGTATCATGATAAAACTATACACATATTGTTCCATGAACAAGCAGTATGTAGAAAGGGTATAAAATTTTGGGAGTGAGAATAGGGAAATGTCTTTTCCATTACAAAAGATACAGTCAATATACTCTATGTCTCGTCTAGTTGGCAATTTTTCAAAGGGAGGTAAGTATTAATTCAAATTACATATTATTTCCCCTTCGTATGTTTTACTAAGCTGAATATAAATTCTACAAATTGAATATGATTCCATATCAAACTTAATGACTCTCTTTGATTTAGTTATTTTCAAAGTTTTTTTTTTTTGTCATTTTATCCTCCTCCAAAATATTCATGGTATTTATGGGTTAGATTCCTTAAAAGAAAGAAATTGTCGAAGACGATGTGAAAGGTCAAGAAATTGTTCACGTCAACTTAAGAGATATGTGTAACGAACAAATTGTCATATTCAGATTGATGACTCCCCCCGCCACTTGCTTTTGTCTCAATTCGACAAAAATATTTGAATGATCATTGCATAAACTGAACGTTCAAATCATCTTAAGGGAAATTTTCTTTGTCGCTTGAAGTACCTATATAGTTGTTTTTCTTTCCATTTTTGTTTCCAAGAATTTTTTCATTGTTGTTTCTATGTTTTATCAGGGTTTTTTTTTCGGCTCATTGGTCTAGTGGGTAGTGTTCGCCAATAGTCCGGGAGACCTGGGTTCAGTCCCAGCTAGCGTCATACCAAAGACTTTTAAAATGGTACTTGATATCTTCTTGCTTAACACTCAGTAATATAAGGTACGTATCAAGGGTAAAGTGGAGCAACCCAGGGAAAGGAGTAGTGCCCTCCCCAACACGTCGGTGTAGTAGCTATTGAAAAGGGAGCTTTCTGGTCGCCCTGGACTAAAGGGAGACAACTTTACTTACTTTTCTTACTTTTATATTGCTGCCAATGGCTACAATAGCCAGCCTTTATTTGTTCCTTTTGTATATTTTTCGACTCTGAATTGTTTGATCTATATAATCCTCAGTGATTTTTTTTCTTTTTCTTTTCTCCCCCCCCCATATAATCTGTCTATGTCATCTCAGGAGTATAAGGCCTGATATATGGTCATCAATTTTCTTGTTCTTTAGTGCATCTGTCTGAGATCCTCTCTTGTTCGTTTTAAGAATGTCTATAGTAACTTACAAGGTAGACTGACCTGGTATTTATTACTTTGATGAGATTCCTGCTGCAGAGTTTAATTTCTAGAAGTTTTATGGTTCTTTCCAGTAGACTTTTCTCTTTTTTATTTCTTATATCTGTTTGCTTGGTGTCCGTTTCCAATATTACCTGGTATTAGTTGCTTTTATTTTCCTCTACCCCAAGAGTTCTGATGTTTTCTTGATTGGGCTTTTATATTCCTTTGATTGTTTCTCTTTCCTCTTTTTTCATTTGAAAATTATGAACACGCCACATTTTTCTAGCCCAAATTCTATTCCTATATCTTGACTGTGGATTCTAATTCTTCCTATAAGGTTTTCGTGTTCTTTTTCATTCTTGTCAAATATTTTAATATCAACCATGTAAATGAAGAGTTTTATCTGTTCCTGTGACTTTATAAATTTGTCGCTTTCTTTACATTTTCTTTGGGTATAATTTAACGGCATCTTTGTTATAAGAAAGAGTAATGGCAGTTCTGAGTTCCTCTAAAAGATGCCTCTTTTGGATTTTTACCTCTGCAAGTGTTCCCTCGACAGCAGTTAGTTCCATAGCTATCCCGTGAAAGTTTACGACTAGCTCTGATATCTTGAATATTTTCAGATATTCTATTATCCAGGTTTGTGGGATCATGTCGTTAACTTTTTTGTCGTCTATATATGGCATGACTACATTTTCTTCCTTGTCCTTACTTTCTTTAAAATATGTTTGTCAATATATAATAGGTCATTTGTTTGTCTATATATAATAGGTCATTTGTTTGTCTATATATAATAGGTCATTTGTTTGTCGATATATAATAGGTCATTTGTTTGTCAATATGTAATAGGTCATTTATCCCTTTTGCGAGACCCTCTCTGTTGTTCTGGAAATAACCAGCGGCTTTCAAGTGAGTCGTAGATGTTTTTCTTTTATTTATACAGTTAGGATCTTTCACATCATAAGCAAACACGTTATTGGTTTATAATTGTTTAACGATGATTGTTTTTTGTTTTTTTTTTGGCGGGAGTGATCCTTCAAGATCAGAATAGTCTTTTCTTTTGTTGTCCATTCGAATATTTTTTTTCTCATGGACATATACTTTGTTACTGAACAAGTCTGTCGTAGAAGAATGTGAATTTTTCGAACCAGAATCCATGTATCCAATCATGTTCCGGTTTGCTACTTTCTTGAGTGATGTCCTTAGTGACAACAGGGGTATTTCCGCTTCCGGGCCTTTTTCGATTCCTTACAATTCTTTGTTCAAGCGCGTTTTTTGTTGTGTTCTTTCTGTTCCCATAATTTTTTATTCCAGAAAAGTTTTATTTCATCTGCATCTAGTTGCTCACCTTCCTTCTTGTTTTCTCCATTGATTTTGTGCTAATATTTTCTGTTTGATTTAAATTGCTGGATCCACTTAAGGATTCTTTTGAGTCTTTTTTTTTTTTTTCATTTATCTTTTTAGTTTATTTCTTCCTCTTGATCGAATTCTCTTCAATCGTCTAGAGTGGACAGATAGGTTCGAACTCCAACCCAGTTCATTTGAAATCATTTTGATTCCATAGTGAAACTTCGCAAAGAAAATAGACTGGTGTCGTTCAATATTATCAGTTATCCTTCCTATTTGTGGATTCCCATTTATTGTAATAGTTTTAGACACATAGGCATACATATTCATTAAAAACATTCTTATACAAAAAGAACAAATACTTAGAGAGACGGAGGCAAAGAAAATAGTTTTATCGAGTTCCCATCCTAATTGAAGCTGTTTACGTTTTATTTCAAGCTGATCTTTGATTTTAGTACTGCAAGTGAATTACGAAAATGAGAAATTCATCTAAACAAACTAAAAAATCTCAATATGAGCACACGTAAAAAAATCATACATAATAATAGTAATTCTAGTCAAGTAAGAACATTAAGTTTATAAGTCCCAAAAATTCACTCTGAATTTTCCAACAGGATACAAGGCGTAACGGTTATAGGCGTTGGTTCCCTAAGCTTCTTAGGAGACAATTATCCGGAGGTTGCTGGTTCAATCCTGATTGCTGGCGAGTAACAATACAGGAATACTTAACACTTATACCCGGTTATGGCAAACGGAATCAGAACAGGCGACCCTCGTGGATTCAATAAAGGACGTAGTTCGAAGTTCCCTGAAAGTTCCCGAGTTCGCCAAACACCTGAAGAAGGCCGGAGGACATATCGGCCAAAATGTTGTCGAAATAATAATAACAATAAAGATGAAGACAATAGTCCGAAAACCCTTAAAGATAAAAAAAAAAACTGTTCTCTGTTTAAAAGGATTTCACCGCGCGATACACCCTTCTATTAAGTAAGCCCAATATATATAGAGAGAGAGAGTGAGAGAGAGACTGAATGTCTTCAGCGGATTATTTCATTTCATTCAATTATTTGAACAGTTTCCGGTTTGAAAACTTCACCAAGGCGCATGAGTTATTAAATCAGCTTAATAAGTTTAAATATTTAGATATATATATGACATATGACATGTAATTACGAGTATATATATATATATATATATAGTTCTGTCAACTGTTGTCTTTTGATTCCGTTGTATATTTTTTTATTTCTTTAATGCTTTTTCATATCCTAATAGTTTCTTTATTTGTCCTTCTTACCTAATTTCCCATTCGTTTTTTTTATTCCTTATTTTGTTTGGGTCCTTTTCTGGGATATCATTATTTTACTCTTTGACGTTTTTTACACACCAGTTTTAACTGGTGGTCTTTCACTGGAGTCTTCTCAGGTGACAAGGACTTTTCTCAGTATTCTTGTTTAACAATGCAGCTGCGGTCTGTATAGTCTGAGTTACAGCAGGTGTCCTCAAGTCTCCGAAACACTTTTCAATATTCTAGCCGATCTTAACATTACCGTGGGCTGGAGAGTCTCGATTCTTCCTCTGATTTTCAGTCTTTTCCCCTCAAGTCTTTGGTAACTGTTCCAAGTGCACCGTCGCCTTCCTGTTCTCTTCTTTTTATTAATTAACATTCGATCAGCAATTATTACTATTATTATTATTATTATTTATGAATTACTTCGACATAGTAGCAGGAGTACTACAAGGGGACACACTTGCCCCATACCTCTTTATCATCTGTCTAGACTACGTGCTTAGAACTTTGATCGACAAAATCAAAGAAAATGGCTTCGAGCTGACAAAGAAAAGAAGCAGAAGGTAACCCGCAAAAACAATTACTGACGCTGACTACGCCGATGACATAGCGTTACTGGCGAATACACCTAACCAAGCCGAAACACTACTGCATAGTTTGGAACGAGCCGCCGCAGGCATTGGCCTCTATGTCAATGCACACAAAACGGAATATATGTGTTACAACCAAACAGGTGACATTTCCACACTAGACGGAACCTCTCTGAAACTAGTAGACAAATTCACCTACATAGGAAGCATGATAACGATTGATAACATTAGGGAGAACGGCTTTGAGCTGACAAAGAAAAGAAGCAGAAGGTACCCCGCAAAAACAATTACCGACGCCGACTACGCCGATGACATAGCGCTACTGGCCAATACACCCAACCAAGCCAAAACACTACTGCATAGTTTGGAACGAGTCGCTACAGGCATTGGACTCCATGTCAATGCACAGAAAACTGAATTTATGTGCTTTAATCAGAAAGGCGACATCTCCACACTAGACGGAACATCCCTGAAACTGGTTGACAAATTCACCTACCTAGGAAGCAGCGTCTCATCAACAGAAAAAGACATCGACACACGGCTAACGAAGGCATGGGCAGCTATCGATAGGCTTTCGATCATATGGAAATCAAACCTGACCGATAAAATGAAACGCAGTTTCTTCCAGGCGGCGGTCGTGTCGATACTGCTGTATGGATGCACTACTTGGACGCTGACTAAACGGTTGGAGAAGCTCGACGGCAATTATACAAGAATGTTGCGAGCAATATGGAACAGGTCCTGGCAGCAACACCCCACACGGCGCCAACTGTACGGCCACCTACCACCTATCACGAAAACTATACAAGCTAGACGAACCAGACATGCCGGACATTGCTGGAGAAGCAAAGACGAGATCGTAAGTGATGTGCCCCTGTGGACCCCCGCATATGGCCAATCAAAAGCAGGATGACCCGCTCGAACATTCATACAGCAGCTATGTGATGATACGGGATGTAACCCTGAAGTCCTGCCGAAGGCGATGAATGATAGGGAGACGTGGAGCGAGAGGGTCAGGGATATCCGTGCTAGCCGCGAGTCATGATGATGATGATGATGATCAGTTAGAACTAAGTCGTTATTGTACTAATTGTATTAATATGATGATGATGATAGATTATTTTACTAATGTAACAATGTGTGGATTTGTTTTATTCGATGACTATCCTTTTATTCAATAATGAAATTTTTATTTTTTCCAGAAATTAAAAGTTGTCCCCCAAGACAAAAACACTTCATCTTTTTACAGTGGAGATTCCTACATTATTCTAAGTGTGAGTAACGTTTCATTTTCTTCAATCTAAAAATTGTTACATTATCTCTTTTACCTCTAAATGCAAATAATATTAAGACGTGTTGTTCGTAAATCTTTATATAAGTATGTATGAGTGTAGGTGTAGAATATATAGATACGGAGTGGGTGGGGATTAATGAACGTATCAGTTCGGTTGCGTGTGAGTATAGCGTATATGTATGTATGTATGTATATCTAGAGTAGTATCAAGGATAGCTAAACAAGTTAAGGATTGCCCAGTCGGCTGGGGCTGTAGAATACACCGACTGCTTCTCTGCAGAGGGGTAAGACCCCCCCCCAACGAGTGTCCTGGTATGACACTAAACAATCTGATGGTGAGGCTCCAGCAGTGCTGGAGCTTTGGGGAATGCGGAGTACCCCTTCATTGCCATTGCTCCCTGGTCCACTCTGGCCCGGAGTGGTAGCACCTGATAGGGCCCTATCTATGGGTTAAATAGAACTAACAGCATACTTATGCTAAAATGAATTGTTTGACTAAACTGAATAGCTTCAAATAGAAATGTTTTTAACAATCAAACCGTACTTACATTTAAACTGCGTGCTTATGCTAAACTGAATTATTTGAAAAAGAACTGTTTTTCGACATTAAAACTGTATTTAAACTTAACTGAATTGTTACACATAACGGCTTGAATAGTTTGAAATGGAATTGTTTTTGACAATTAAACTGTGTACTTATGCTAAACAATTGTTTTAAATAGAACAAATTATTTACATAAAAATGGATTTGGCGTTAAATAACCTACAAAGGTTGATATGCCATAAAACTCACCAAACCAAACCAATCACCAAACAAGTTAAGGAAGTCAGGCAGATTTTAATTGATGATAAAATAGAAAGAGAAGGAGTTCTCGATGGGGATGAAAGAGTTAGTTTTTATTGTCTATCATAAACTCAAGGTTTCGGCACTAGTTGGGTCAGATGGCAGTTGGTAAGGGTATAATTTTTCAAAGTATTTTAGTTTTAGGAGGTCCATGCAAGAGGTGTGAAAGTTTTTTTCCCAGAAGCCAGAACTCGATGTATTCAAAGAAGCAATTAAGGGATAGGCAGATGAATAGCAACTCGATCATTGACGGTTGGGTTTTGTGACTCTCCACTGCGGTTGTTCACAAGAAGAACAATGCAGAGCTATTTGACCTATGGACAGAATGAGATAATCGCTATAGAGATCAGCACCTCTCGTCGATCAGAATAACCACGAAGTGTAAATCTAAAAAATGGTAAGTGTATTTGTGGAATTTGTTTGTACATTTTTTCTTTTCATTTGTGCAGTTGACCCGTGGTTTGTGGAGAACCTATTGGTGGATAACTCCTTTGGAAAACAATCATGTTTGGGTCCCATCGATGGGTCAAATAGATTTGTTAGGGTCCCATCGATGGGTCAAATAGATCTGTTAGGGTCCTATCTATGGGTCAAATAGATCTGTTAGGGTCCCATGGATGGGTCAAATAGATGTGTTGGGGTCCCATGGATGGGTCAAATAGATTTGTTTGGGTCCCATCTATGGGTCAAATAGATGTGTTAGGGTCCTATCTATGGGTCGAATAGATTTGTTAGGGTCCCATGGATGGGTCAAATAGATCTGTTAGGGTCCTATCTATGGGTCAAATAGATCTGTTTGGGTCCCATCGATGGGTCAAATAGATCTGTTTAAAAATTATTCATATTCGATAAACCCATTGTTATATACCTTACCTAGGAACATTAATGGTCATGTCCCATTCCTCATAAATACGTTGGATACGATTGTTAGGTGGGTAATAAAACTGACTAGGAAGTCACCACTAGCAGTTGGTACCTTCTTCACGCCACTGGCAAGTATTATATTTTGTAAATCTTATAAAGATTTTCATTTCGTTTCCAACCTGCTTTTTAATTATTTCTCGTTCAGTAACCTTTTTGTTAGGTTACAACTACCAAGTACAAAAAAATCACTTTAAAAAAAGCATAAGAATGTGAATATAGACATACAATGAACGTGATTTTCTAACCTCAAGGCATAAAATAACCCTAGACGTGTTAACATACCATTAAAATTAATCAAACAATCAATCATTTAATTTAGTGAATAGAACTGAATAACAACTAGTTAAGTTGTGTAAACTAAAATGTGTAAAAAGCTGAAAAAAATACATTTTTGAATTTTCGTAGAAATTGCATTGAACTATCTCTTTACAGTCCGCATTAAGAAACGTTTCGGGAAGAATTGATTTAGAAGGAATTATGAGTAGTTATCCCCCCCTGCCACGAGCGGGATACGACTCAAGATCAATTTTTAAACGGAGTACGACTCATTTGATTCCAGTGTTTTCATTCTCTCACGTTGTCAATTAGGTGACACAGCAAGGTTGGATTCATGCCTTTTGCAAGTGTCTTTGCGTTATGTGAAATACTAACAGCCACATCCAAGATTTAAACTGATGTCACTTCACCCATTTCCAACGACAATAACCGTTATGCTACAAGCGCTTCCTAATTATAAGAAGCAATGGGAAACGCTCGTAGGGTAATGGTTATCGTCTTGCGAAAATGAACACTACGACTCGTGTTCAACTCTTGAACGAGGCTTTTTGCATTTCACTTAGCGCTAATACCCTGGAGATAAGTATGCATCCAACTATTCTCCCTCTAGCTTTATTTAAATAGTAGGACAGACTAAGCTCTTTAATCTGCGTATGGCAACCAGTCTAGGAGAAGGAAGACTCTGAATTCAAACCTGTTAAACTCCTCTTAAAATTTAATTAAAGTTGGCGACCATAGTCGAGGGTGACCCGAAGGCTCCCTTTTCGATAGCTTACTACACCAATGTGTAAGGGAGGGCGCTACTCCTTTCCCCGGATTGCTCCACTTTACCCTTGATCCGTACCTTATAATGCTGAGTGTTAAGCAAGGAGGCATCAAGTACCATTTTTTGAGTCTTTGGTATGACTCGACCTGGGAACGAACCCAGGTCTCCCGGGCGATTGGCAAACACTCTAATCGCTAGGCCAATGTCCGGTTATTAAAATTTACTTTGTGTCAAATCCTACTTTAGAAGGAGGGGTTGGATAAATACTTACAAATAGCAGTAGTCCCAATAGTACAATGAGAATTAAAAAATATATGAATTATAAGATATTGGTATTTGATAGAACCCTGTGCAAAAAATAAGTAAACAAATAAATAAAAACTTTAAGAAATAACTGCACAAAAATGTAAATATGGACGAGATTCTCTAACCTCTTGGCATAAAATATGATATCATGAGGTACAGCTGGGGTGGCCTGGATTTTTGGCAATAACACTTTGGCCATTTAATTATACCTGATTAAAAATTCCTCATTAGATTGATCCTTTATTCATTGTTTGTTTTTTTTGTTTTTGTTTTTGTTTTTGGTTGAAGTATTTCTCAGAGTGTTTGTATGTATTAGGTCTTTCTTCTTTTGTTTTTTTGTTGTTTTTTTTTTTGTTGTTTTTTTTTTAAACATTGCGCCCCAGGAAGGACGATGCTGGAAAACAAAATATGATTGTGTTCCTAAGAAAAAATATTGATATTGCTTTCTCAGTGAGTCGGAAAGAACGTTAACATATGTCGAAAATTTGCAAATTTTCACCATTTAAGTGGTGGTAAATTGTTTGGTCTCTGTTAGAATTTTTCTTTTGGAGCATCTCAAGCCTCGGGCAATAAACTTGTAACGTAATGGCCGAGGGATTTCGGTTCATGCCTTTGAGTTTAGTTAGGCTGAGAACCTTCCGGCTCAGCACATAGGGTAGTTAGGTGCAAACATTGATGCAGGTGTTAACGCGGGCGGACGAATGTGTCACTCAGAGATGTCACAATAGTCCGAGACGAAACGGGTGACGGAGTGCGAGTGACATCACGCACCGGGAGCGCGAAGAGGTTTGTGGACATTTGAAGAAAATTAGAGAATTGAGTACTAGACGCCAAACGAGGAGGATCGACTTTTGGAGCTCGCAGACGCGAGGCGAATTTGCGCCCTATGGGGGCCGCTCGAGATGGGGGCCAAATGAATAAGACAGCATAGAAGATTATGTCTCTCCTCCTTGTGTCGAAACCTTTAACTCAAAGTTAATAAAAAGGTTTCGTACCTGAACAAAGAAGTCGTTACGTGTTTTCGAATTTCGAGATTCCTATGTTCTCTCGTTATGAACATTATATGTCTATTTCGCACATGGCGTTAATTGTGGCAAATAGTACAGACTCGCTCCTTTTAGAATAAGAAAAGATGCTGCCTGGGGTGGGGATGGCTCCCTAGAGCAAAGCTCTTTAGTGTTGTAGCGTGGCCGTCGCTATAATACCATTATTATAGCGACGGCCACGGTTGAAGGCGATTATTAAATCTATTTTTCTGCTTTCAGACAAAAAAGAACCCGAAAACAGATAAAATAAGTTGGGATGTTCATTTTTGGCTTGGCCTTGAAACATCTCAGGTAAGTTTAATGAAGAAATTAAAGGATTACCTGAACGCAAATAAGGTTTCTATATTAAGATGTATATAGGCAATATATAGATGTATATATGTTAATATAATATACAGCCTCCTTTGTATATACGAGCAAAAAATATGCGTCGTTGGGGCGCAAGTATTTAAGAATTAATGTAATATTATATTAAATAAGACTAACGAAACTAAACATAAACACTTATTTTTATTCTATTTAAATTGATTTCTATATAAAATTATACATAGAATTGCTTCAAATACATTTGAGAATAAAACAATTATATAAAAAGTCAATCACTTTAACATATTTATAAGTACTAAGTAAAGTTGGCGACCGTAGTTGAGGTCGACCAGAAGGCTCCCTTTTCAATAGCTACTACCCCGAGGTATAAGGATGGGCGCTACTCCTTTCCCTGGATTGCTCCACTTTACCTTCGATAGGTACCTTATATTGCAGAGGGTTAAGCAAGGAGGTATCAGGTACCATTTTAAATTCTTTGGTATGACACGACCTGGGATTGAACCCAGGTCTCCCGGACCATTAACGAACACCAATGAGCCGGTTTTATAATTATCTATTAAAAAATGTAAATCGCTCACATCATATACTGTCTAAACCTTCTTTTCTCGGCTCGGTCGACTAGAGTTGTTGAATACTCCGACTGCAGATCTGCAAGGCCCTCCCCAATGAGTGCCCTGATATATAACACTAAACAATCTAATTGTGAGGCTCTAGTCCTGGAGCTCACAGAAATGTGCAAACAAATGAGCTCGTTTAGAAATGTTGCCGATAAACTATTTGTTAACAAATCATATTTATTTGATGTATATGGATAAACAGGATTTGGCTTTAGATAACCTTCAAGAGTTGATATGCCATAAAACCTTTCAACCTTTAAAAATAAAACTACCAACAACCTGTTTCCTTAAAAATCATGTATATATGTGTATAATAATCCATCTGTGGACAAACAAATGACCAATGTTGAATTGTTAGTGTCAAGTATCAATACTTGAAACAATTCAATTGCATGTTAACCAATAATTTATACTAAATAGAATTATTTGTGTTAGAGAGAAATACTTGAAACTATCCAACTGTGTGCAAGCAAATTACACCTAGCGTGTTTAAAATGTTCCCTACAAACTATTCGTTGACAAATAAAAAGTTAGCGACCATAGTCGAGAGTGACCCGAAGGCTCCCTTTTCGATAGCTACTACACCAAGGTGTAGGGGAGGGCGCTACTCCATTCCCAGGATTGCTCCACTTTACCCTTGAACCGTACCTTATAATGCTGAGTGTTAAGCAAGGTGGTATCAAGTACCATTTTTAAAGTCTTTGGTATGACTCGACCTGGGATTGAACCCAGGTCTCTCGGGCCATTGGCGAACACTCTAACCGCTGGGCCAATGTTCCCTACAAACTATTCGTTGACAAATAATAGATATTTAATATACATGTATAAAGAGGATTTTGCATTGAATAACCCACAAAGGTTGATATGCCATAAGAACCCAACCAAACCAACTAAATTAAACGATGGGTTTAGTATCTCTAATTTACCAAGTACAATGAAGAAGAACAAGTAGTACACAGGATGCTATCGCCTATTGTCAGAAGAAAAATTGTCCATCTAGTAGATCGATATTAACTAGTTTTAAAGCATTTGATCATATGATAGTTTATCATTGGTATGATTGATACTTAGGAAGATATTTGGTCGAATGCGCACTCATCAAGGACCAATTCTAACATTAGTATATGCGTGATATATTAACACTGAACACAACAGAAAGAAAGAAAAGATAAACACCTGTGGACATACAAGAATATTCAGCCATTTATATACATGATATACATACCAAGTGTATTAAAAAGAAAGAATACATAAACGTGTCCCAACAGCTAAAAAATATACTCATATTGTTCCATGAACAAGCAGTATGTAGAAGGGGTACAAAAATGGAAAAAAGTTTACTTGATGGAGAATAAGTAAAATAGCCATGTGGCTTTGTTGTTCCTTAGCAGGGTCCGAGGCACAGCTCTACTTTTCAAAGAATAGATTGAATCGGATACTAATGGCAATGAAGGGGTACTCTACATCCCCCCAAAACAGACCAGACCCTCACCATCAAATAGTTTAGTGTCATGACTAGGACACTCATTCGGGGTGGGTGTTACCCTTCGGCAGAGATGCTGTCAGCGTATTTTACAGCCTCTCCAGTTGACTGGACGGCCGTATCTATGCAATTTCTGGGGGGTGGGTGAATTATTCTATAGAAACACCAAATTTAAATTTAGAAAATGATTGCGATGTTTGAGATGTTATTAACAAACTTTAATTAGTCTGGCGCGAAAACCACTACTCGTTTATCGTACCAGATGTTAATAAGTGGTTACCCATCAAATAACAGAAAAAGTTTTTCACTGCTTAACTTCTATGATCTGACAGCAACCGGTGCTTTCAATGTAACTTGACAGACAATGACTAATCGATAGGGCTTAAAATACTCTGTATATATTGCAGTGGCATAAGATCCTCTTTAAAAAAAGTCATGTTCAGAGTATGACACTAAATAACAACTGACTCAGGAGTAAGACTCAGGAGATCAGGGGAGAGAGGAGTGATATCTTTATTACCATTACTCCCAACTCCACTCTGGTCCGGAGTGGCAGTGCTGCTTAGGGTTCAATCTATGAGTCAAGTAGATCTGTTAAAAAATTATTCGTATTCGATAGGAACACTTGATACCATATCACTGTAAACTATTTTTTAAGAATAGTTACTTGAAGCTATAATTGTTTACTAAGGATTATTATTAATCATTTGAAACCACATAAATGTGCTAGAATTTATCATTAAAAACAAATAATTACATGAAACTATATGATTATTATTATTAGATAGTAATAGTTAAAAACCATGTGCAAATTATTTGTATTTGCTAGGAATACTTGAAACCATATAACTGGGTGCAAATTATTTGTATTAGACAGGAATACTTGAAACCATATAACAGGGTAAAAATTATTTGTATTAGATAAGAATACTTGAAACCATATAACTGGGTGCAAATTATTTGTATTAGACAGGAATACTTGAAACCATATAACTGTGTGCAAGCAAATGGTTATCATGAAACAGAAATAATAACTTGAAACTATCAGATCGCATTCAAGATATAAGTACTTGATAAGAACACTTGAAATCATAAAACTGTTTGCAAATTATTTGTATTAGATAGGAATACTTAAGATCATACAAGTGTGTGGAAATTATTTGTATTAGATAGGAATACTTGAAACCATATAACTGGGTAAAAATTATTTGTATTAGATAAGAATACTTGAAACCATATAACTGGGTACAAATTATTTGTATTAAATGGGAATACTTGAAACCATATAACTGGGTACAAATTATTTGTGTTAGATAAGAATACCTGAAACCATATAACTGGGTACAAATTATTTTTGTTTGATAGGAATACTTGAAACCATATAGCTAGGTGAAAAAAAACTCATAAGAAACAAATACACAAAAATATAGAAATAAAGGTGCTATGTATGCACTTCCCCAACCTTTAAGTATAAAATAACCCAATACGCGTTGTCATGCCGTTAAAATCAATTAATCTATCCATTAAGTTTCAAACTGGATTGAAAATTGCTTTATTCTCTAATTTAGAGCATAGTCATTCTCATATAGTGATAGTATAAATCTCGCTACGATGTACCGTTTTTACTGTTTTACCGTAAAATAATAATTATATCATTAGAACAGATTAGTTTGTCCTATTCAATCAATCATTAAACAGAAAGTTATGATAGTGACCAAATATCGATTCAAGTCCAAGTATTTGATTAATGTAATTAATCATCGCAGTCTACATTTTCAAATTGATTTCAGGTGGTAAGAGCTTTATCTTCATATTTCTTGTTTTTAGGATGAACAAGGCGTGGCTGCTTATAAGACAGTGGAATTGGACGATCATTTAGGAGGAGCACCTGTTCAATTCAGAGAGGTAAGGATTTGCAAAGGGAATATTTAAATTATTTTCCAACATTAAATTACAACGTAAGAATACGTGGATAATTCAATATGATTATATATTAATATAATATTAATATTAATATAATACATTATATGTGTGAAAGTAAATATGGATAAAATCCGACAGTATGAAGGTAGCAGAAAAAACACAATTCAAATAGGTGAATATATTAACTATTTTGATATCCAAGTCCTGATGAAGGTTACTGAAACCGAAACGTTAACGTCGACTTTACATCATAATATATTCACCTATTTGGATTATGTTTTCAATGGGATGATGTAATTATACTCATACATTATAACCTTTTGCTTATGATGTCATCATGGTTTAAAAGAAATTCGGCGAGAATAGTACAGGGTGGAACGATCAAATTGTCGCCCTAGAAAAGACGACATGATTCCATTTCCGTTTAATGAAAACCGGTTTTCTTTTTTTGTTGCAGACCATCTACTAGTTGACCAGTTATGTACAAATCCCAAGAGCGATAAGAGCCTTCTATCATGTCTGAAAGGGACACAATGTTCAACGAGCGAGATCGGAGATGCGCCGCTGTACAACTCATGATCTCTACCGATCCAAGTTATGACAACAGGACCATTGCCAGCACCATTAAAATGCAAATCTGGATTGCCACGAAAAAACAGGGACGTGCCCAGGGTGATGAAAACAAAGTTTCCGGTTACGGTTATGGTCTTTGGTGTGGTTTCAAGTTAGGGTCGCATCATGCCACCTCACATCTTCGAAGTCGGCTTGAAAGTCAACACCAAAGTGTACCTGAATGTGCTGAAGAGTGTGGTGGTCATCTGGTGCTATCAGGTGGCCGGTGGCAGACTCTGGGTGTGGCAGCAGGACTCGGCGCCGGCCCACAAGTCCAAAGAGACCTCGGCTTGGCTTCAGAAGGAGTGCTACCACTTTGTACCCATCTCTCAGTGCCCCCCCTCATCCCCCGAACTAAACCCGCTGGACTACATCGTTTGGTCATACGTCGGGAACATTACCAACATGACCTCCCACAACACCAAAGCCAGCCTGATTGCCGCCATCCGCCGAGTATTCGCCGAGCTCACGCAGGCGCTTGTAGAAAAGGCATGCTCCCAGTTCCAGATCCGTATCGAGGCAGTGATTGAGGCTGAAGGCGGCTACATTGAATAGATGTCAGCTCTACTACATAATCAAGTTAGCTGAATTGATTTTTTCAATAAAAGTTTAAAAACAAAGCTGCAGTGTTGTTTTCTTTAGGACGACAATTTTATCGTTCCACCCTGTATACCGTACACTTTCATGTATAGGTCGATCTCGTGTATAAGTCGACCCTTAATTTATGATCAGGAAATCATTTATTTATGGAATTCGTATGAAGCTCAGGGCTGCTCTCTTCCTTTCCGTTATGTTCGAATGTCAACACTAAGAAATTGTGATTCGTGTATAGGTCGACTCTTGATTTATATTCACGAAATAAATGATTCATAGAATTAATTTTTGAAAAGGTGAGTTACCTTGTCCTTTCAAATATGCTTGATTTTCACCTTAATGAAATTTTCATTCATAAAGGCTTTTATTGTGTAATGGTTATTGTCGTTGGAAATGGACACAGCAAACCGAGCTCAAATCATGGATGAGGCAGTTTGCATTTCAAATAACGTTAAAAACCTTGGGAAAGGTATGACTCCAACTTTTCTCTCTAGCTATAGGGCAGATTGGGCTCTTTCTTTGCTTTGGCGACAGGTCTAAGAGAAGGATCCTACTTGTGCGGAGTGGTTGGGTATATATATATATATATATATCTTACATATGTAATCGTGTATTAGTCGATATTTTAAAAATCGGTATATATACGAGTACATGGGGTAATCACTTCATATTCTGACATAGATTTGTAGGCTTCGAATTGCTTTTCAAACGGACATTGTTAGTATGAGAAAGAATTGTTTTGATTCTCAGCCAAACTATGCAGAAAATATTCATATAAAGTTGTAATAAGAAAGAAAAATATAAAGAAACCACAGATGAAAAAATAAGCAGTTTTTCACAAACCAACACACACACGCACCTGCACAAAGGAATTAGGTGCATATCTTTATATGTGTAAGTCAAGGTGTGATTGGTATCATAGTCATCGATGAGTCAAAGTGCGATTGGTATCATAATCATCGATAAGTCAAAGTGCGATTGGTATCATAATCATCGATAAGTCAAGGTGTGATTGGTATCATAGTCATCGATGAGTCAAAGTGCGATTGGTATCATAATCATCGATAAGTCAAGGTGTGATTGGTATCATGGTCATCGATACAGAAAATAGTAGCTGTGAGTCGAGTTCAAATTCTTTGCTTTCACTTCCCATTAAATGACCTCGCAAAAGTTTATCACTTCATTACTTTTGTAATTAACTATGGGAAAAATCGTTGAGCAGACAGGGTTCTCAAAATCTTGATAGGTAGCCCGTCTAGGAGAACGATGAATCTGATATAAAATCAGGCTCTGCCTTATCCTGTCATCTTGCGAATTCGACCTAAAACTAAAGTCCAAGGGAAACAACTCTGGAATGTGGAACATATATATAGTCGATCATAGTCTAGGTTGAGGAGTGACCCGAAGGCTCTCTTTTCAATAGCTACTACACCGTGGTGTAGGGGAGGGCGCAGCTTCATTCCCTGGATTGCTCCACTTTACCATTGATCGTTACCATATAATGCTGAGTGTTAAGCAAGGCGGCATCAAGTACCATTTTTTGAGTCTTTGGTTTGATTCGACTTGAACCCCGATCTCCCGGACCATTGGCGAACACTCTACTCATTAGGCCAATACCGCAGTTTGTCAATTGATAGCCAAATTACATCGTCTGTATATCAAAAGTGTTTTAAAATTATTTTACTAATCAATCATAATTATTATTGTTAAAAATAATCGTATTTTCGACGTCTAAGTTTTTGAAAAAAAAGGAATTGTTTTGTGTTTTGGAAATCATTTATAAAAGAAATGTGAATAATCTATTTTCTTATCAATTTAAAACAACGGAACCTTAACACACACGGAATATATTTAACGGTCCTTAACGCAAGTATTTCATCAAATCTAAACATAGAAAAAACCCACTAGTGTCATCATTTCCAAAAATAACTTCTTCTTATTTTGCCGCCAAAGCTGGTCGACCTAAATACCTATCTATTTCCGGCCTATTCCATAGTCGAAGAAGACAAACGTTAGATACTCCAGGCAGAATTAGAAAAAAAAATAAGTTCCCAAATTCAGAACTGACATGCAAGTAAGCAATTAACAAAAGAAATACTAAAAACATCTACGTATGCTATACACGTACAAAAATGAATATTCACATAAAAACGCATTTCATGAATTATTACTCATTATCAAAAATTATAGATAAAAAGATAACATCCACTCAACCTCCTGTTATTTGTTTAAGGTTTGCTTTTTTTTAATTTCATAATTTATTCCGTTATTAACCTTTTTATCACACAGTCCAGAAGACTCCTCGGCTACAATATTTGGCTATATTTTATAAAGAAAACACTCAAAGCATAATTGGAATCATTTTGAGATGAGGCTTCTTAATCTGAGAATTAATTTTTATTTATTGCGGGGCCCGTGGCGCAGTGGATTGAGGCGTTAAGTCTCTACGGTTCCAGGTGAGCATTGTCAGAAGATAGCTGTTTCAAATCCTACCCGAGCCAGATTTTTACTTGGTCAAAAACGTGGTGCGATAGACAACAACTATGAAAGGCAGTAATTACGGGAGATACGGTTACAAGACTCAGCATTCCTATCCGAGGTCGCGGTTAATCACCAGAAGAAGGCCAGAGGTGAAATTTGGCTGAAACGTAGTGAAGAAGAAACAACACAAAAACTACCGAGATGAGGACAAAAAGTCCGCAATAAATTAAAATTAATTCTCACTTTACGCATGATTTGATAAATTATGCAACCCTCGTTACATATCAACCGTTTTATCGATGTTCTTTCACGTTCCTATCAATAGAAATGATTTTTTTTCATTTGTTTTGAGTTATTTTATTATCAATATTAATATATTTGATTATTTTCAATTTTTTGTCTTCCAGTTTTGATTTTATCCGAACCTAACTTTATATATTTTGCTATTTTCTTTATTCAGGTCCAAGAGCACGAGTCAGAGTTGTTCCTATCATATTTTAAAAAAGGAATTACGTACGCAATACAACATTATTATTATTATTATTATTGATAATAAATTATTCTTCTTATTATTATTATTATTATTACATTCTTCTTCTTCTTCTTCTTCTTCTTCTTCTTCTTCTTATTATTATTATTATTATTAAGCCCCATGGAAGTCCTCTTGTGTGAGCGTGTCAATGACCTTCGTCACAGTCTCTTTCATCTCCTCAATTGTCTCATAACGACAGCCTCTGAGCTTAGGGAATAACCAAAAGTCACAGGGAGCAAGGTCTGGACAATTGGGAGGGTGAGGAACTGTCAGGATGCCCATCTTGGTCAAATAGTCTGTGACAAGGATGGAGTTGTGGACTGGTGCATTATCCTCGTGGAAATGCCACTGACCCGATTTGAAGAGTGCTGTCCTCTTCCGACGGAATCTCTTCCTGAACTCTCTTAAAACCTCAGCATAGTATTCCTTGTTGACTGTCTGTCCAGTGGGAACCCAGTGCATGTAGATCATGCCAGTGCTGTCAAAAAAAGAGATCATCAAAAGTTTGTGGGTGGATTTGCTCTGTCTGGCCTTCTTGGGTCTGGGAGAGCCAGCCTGCTTCCACTGGGAACTCTGTCTCTTGGTTTCTGGGTCATAGCAGTAGATTCAGCTTCCATCGCATGGCATTTTTTCCAAGCTTAAAACACAATTTTATTGCACATCGTTCTTCTAAAGTCAAGATTGCATTTTTGAAATTCCCCACCTGTGACAATCAGGCTTTAGTAGGGTGTATTCCAATTGCTGCTGTAGTTGTTGATTTGAACCTGAAATCATAAAAATTGGTCAGTCATCTCATAAAATGTATAACAATTATATACTGAATTTTCAAGAGTCTACGATAATTTTAAATGACTGTACAAAAAAGTCAGGAAACTTATTGAATGCACCACGTATCTTACCCGTGCAGATTTTCAACATCGTAGATAAACACGTTATCGACCTATAGTTGCTAGGGATGAACGCAATTGGGGGATATTGTCTTTATTTTATTCCTTTGAGAGTTTTTCACCCCAACGTTAG
Source organism: Sepioteuthis lessoniana (assembly GCA_963585895.1). Taxonomy (NCBI): domain Eukaryota; kingdom Metazoa; phylum Mollusca; class Cephalopoda; order Myopsida; family Loliginidae; genus Sepioteuthis; species Sepioteuthis lessoniana. Next base: position 55,505,869 of record OY757946.1, read on the forward strand.
CTGATGGGTTCTCACTGGAGTTTGAGTGACAACAAGTCTCCTCAAGTCTCCAGGTCTCATCTTTGTAGTCTAACCTATCTTAATGCTGCAGTCAAAATGGTCACTACGCGGGATTTGGTTTCTAAGTCGTCTAGTCCCATTACCAAACCTTGGGGGGGGGATTGTTCCAAGTGCACTTTTTACAATTGGTATCACCGTCACCTTCATGTTCCACCGTCTTTTTCTTTTTTTTTAGTTCTCTGGCAAGGTCTAGGAACTTTTCTATCTTTTCACTTTCTTTTATTTTTACTCTGTGGTCAGTCGGGACGGCCAAGTCCACTTTTTCGCAGGTTCTCTTTTTTTGTGGGCTATCACAAGGTCTGGGGGTATGGCTGATATTAAGTGATCTCAAAATATTATTATTATTATTATTATTGTCTTCTTCTTCTTCTTCTTCTTCTTCTTCTTCTTCTTCTTCTTCTTCTTCTTATTATTATTATTATTATTATTATTATTATTATTTTCTTCTTGTTCTTGTTCTTGTTCTTATTCTTCTTGTTCTTCTTGTTCTTCTTCTTCTTATTATTATTATTTCTTCTTCTTCTTCTTCTTCTTCTTATTATTATTATTATTATTATTATTATTATTATTATTTTCTTCTTCTTCTTCTTCTTCTTCTTATTATTATTATTATTATTATTATTATATTTTTTTTTTTTCTTCTTCTTCTTCTTCTTCTTCTTCTTATTATTATTATTATTATTATTTTCTTCTTCTTCTTCTTCTTCATCTTCTTCTTCTTCTTCTTCTTCTTATTATTATTATTATTATTTTCTTCTTCTTTTTTTTTTTCTTCTTCTTCTTCTTCTTCTTCTTCTTCTTATTATTATTATTATTATTATTATTATTATCGAAATCTTAATAATTTTCTTTGGTTTTCAAAACTCTTCTAAGAAGTCTAATTGATTTCAACACTTTTATTGTTCTTTTTATTGATCTTGTAATTATTATTATTATTATTTTGTAGTAGCAGTAGTAGTATTGTAAACAGAGATTTGTTTAGAGATTGTATTTGGTGGTGGTGGTGATGGTAAACTTGAAATTTATTTTGCTTTCGCCAATCATTAGCGGCCAAAACGCTATTATTGAAGAGATTGACACTTCGGGTTTTGTTTCGATTTACCTTGGGCCTATCTTTTATCTTGTAAAAGCCTTATTCTTTGACGAAATTGCGGTGTACCGAAAGCAGAAATCCCGCAGGGGCCGGACATGTTACAGACAATAGGCGGATGAGTGCAAATGTCGAGTGATATCCGAAAGGCCAGAAACGACCACCCAGAAGACTCCTACGACGATGGGAGGATGAAATTGCTTAGAGATTCGAGCAAATAAGGATAAAATGAGTGATATTAAGAACGGAATGTAAGCACATTGTGGCTAGCTACGTGGAAAACATTAGACAACTACAGAATACAGAGCCGAAACTCTTCCACTGACCACAGTCCACATTGCACACAAGTTACATCAAATCAACTAGTCATGGTAATTGCGCGGCCAATTAACCTAACCTGTCCAATGAAAAAAAGAAATTATGATCTTCGCGGCATTCGTAGCATTTGATTATGAAAATCTGTTCAACTTTTTGTTATTTTTACTTGTGCATCTTCACAACGTCATAAGAAGCCTATTCCGCATTGGTGTGTATCTTTGAGTGTTTAAATCAGAGGTCACCAACCCGTGATCCACGGACCACAGGTATCACTTGAGGTTCATCCTAGGCGCACTTCACCAAACTTTCAAATTTTTCTCTTTGCCTTTTGATGTTGACTGTGAAGAAGTTCAATTACAACTGAAGATGGAACTCATTAATCTTCAGTGTTCTGAAGATTTGAAGTTCAAATTTCTTGCTTTCCACATCCTCGATTTCTAAAAGAATCGTGTGCTTCCATCGAGACGATTCTCCAACCTGATCTCCCACACTAAGTAGTGAGCATGTTTGCCGCTCTATACCAATGTGAACAATTATTCTCTAAATAGAAGCATACCGGGAGCATGATGCATTCGCCACATGCAATTCATTACTTCTTTGATGTGCAACTTTTGTCAACCTCTTCATTGAACCCTGATATTACATTTTCGCGATTGCAAACAATATCAGATCAATGATTAATGAATTATGATAGCTACCTTGTAAATTTAGGTGTATTTTTTTAGGTCCCTTGAACATAAAATGCCCGGAATCTCCTAAGTTAGTCTTTGTATCCTTCTGGCTGGGGGGCTTCTGCCTAAAATAATCTGCAGTACGACAAATGTAAGGAAATGTATCGTAAGTAAAAATAGGCTTAAACAATTCTTCACTACGGTTGGCGGGGACGAGAGGAAATCTATTAATTGAGAACTAAATGCAGGTTACATGTGTTGACATGTGCTGCTCAAAAGTTGCCGAGATAAAAAGATGACGATGAGTTCCTAAAAAAGGAAAAAAATCAGATGCGTGGTCACAGAAAAATTCCATTCATTTCAATATTGTTTTTTTTTTTTTAACCCTTCGCAGAAAAGATCTTAAAACAGAGAGATGTGAATTAGTATTTTCCATTCAATAAAGAAATTGCAAATTCCAAGATCATCCCTAATAGTGGGAGTGGTGGAGGATGTAATTTCACAAGCCCTGAAATTTAGGTTGTTAATTGTCCTCAGTCGGTCATTAACTGAATGATCCTTTAAAAAAAATCCCCACCTCTAGCATGAAAGTTTCTCACACCTATCACGAGAGTACTAGCGGTTGATCCTTTGTTGTTGGTCACACAGCCAAGCACCAAGTTTACTGGTATTAGGGGGAGGTCACTGCATTACACTTGGAAAGAATAATTATTTGAGGAGTGATAATGAGGCACTTGTTGAAGTGGGTTTGATCAAAGGTTGTTTTTTGACACAGGTTGGGACTGATGGGACTCTAATAGGACTTCTACGTGAGAGTAGCTCAAAAGATGTTTGAACATGTTTTCTTTTTATTTGGGGTTTGGTTTCGGGGTTTGTTTTCTTTTTTACGATGTATGATTTTCAAAGTTAAATAAACTTGAGAATTTTTAGTGCAAAATGACGTTTCCATTCCTTTCAAATCTCTGAAGAATAAAGAAAGTTCATTTAAATAAATATTCCGATATACTTCACTGCATTTTAACAAAAATAATCAAAAATTTTACCCTTCTTGTAACTAAACCAAGAGATAACGGGAAACAACTTTGATACGGAAAATATGAGTTACTTCCCTTGAAAAATATGACGCAGATCCATTGTAAATGAATAAATAGGAGTAATGAGTAGCAAGCTCGTCTCGCCAACCATTTGTGAATTCGATTCTCACTCGGTGACTCATACTCAGTCTATTGATTTGGACATCATGAGTGATATAATAGCTAGTGAGACAATTATGAGTGAGTTCAGTTCTCACTGAGCTAAAAGAGGAAGGGAAGGTACTTCACTGGAATAAAGCTTATCGAGCCGACAGATGTTGGTAAGCTCGATTCTGAATCCGTGCACCAAATTTCTTTTCAAGTGCCAAGCTAAATTTTGTAAGTCACAACTAAATATTAATTACAGTAAGGTCACATTGTCGGCACTATATAAACTCCAATACGCCATGGTGATAAAAAAAATGTCCACGGATAATAGGAAACAACATCAATACGGTATAGTTTTTTTACGGGGAATTCTTTCTCTATTTAAAAAAAAAAAACTGATATAAAAATTTTTTCTAAAAACTAAAAAAAAAATTTGTCAAAAAAGAAGAATAAAATTATTAATTATAACACAGAGTTCGATTGCAATACAATCGATCATTGATAAATGATATCATTGAATCAATCATCATGCCATATTCAATAACTCTACAATTTCCAGTTGGGAAAAATTTTTTACAGGAAATCAACTTTGATAATATAATTAATTAAAAATAAAGATTACAGTAGCTAATCAATAAAACTTTATCATTATAATTATCATATTTACTCCTTGAGAGTTTTTCATATTAGTGTTAGTTTCACTGGAGTTTGAGTGACAGCAAATCTCCTTAAGTCTCCTGGACTCTTCTCAGTATTCTGGCCGATCTCAATAATGCTGTAGTTTGGATGACCTACATTCATCCTCTTATTTCCAAGTCCTCCAGTCCCTGTACCAATCCTTTGGTGATTGTAATAAGAGCATCAATTAAAATTGGTATCACCGTCACTCTCATGTTCCACAGTTTTTTCAACTCCCTAGTAAGGTCGAGGTTCCTTCTTTTCACTTTTTTTCAGTTTTACGCTGTGGTCAGTCGGGATAGCAAAGTCAACAATTTTGCAAGTTTTCTTTTTTTGTTAATTATTATAAAGTCTGGTCGTCTGGCCGAGATTAAGTGATCTGTTTGTATATCAAAATCCCAGCGGAGTTTGTGTGTGTCATTATCCAGGACTGATGTTGGTTTGTGCATATAGAATTTGGTCGTATAGTCAAATTGAAATTTCTTGCACAACTCCAAGTGGATCACCTTACCCACTCAATTGTGTCAAGTCTCCTTCTAAGCTAATTTGCTGAATTCACTATTATTATTATTATTATTATACTCTTTAAGAGTTGTTCACATCAGCATTAGCCTATGTTCTTCCACTGATGTGTGAGTGACAGCAATTCTCCTCAAGTCTGCAGGACTCTTCTCAGTATTAATACTGTCGTTTGTATGGTCCCTACTTATCCTCCTATTTCCAAGTCATTCCATCCATTTAACAATCCTTTGGAGATTGTTTCAAGCTTACCAATTACAATTGGTCTCACTGGCACCTTTATTTTCTATAGTATTTTTAGTTCTCGAGCAAGGTCTATGAACTTATCTCTCTTTTCGCTTCTTTCAATTTTACTGTGGTCTGTCAGGATGACAACGTCCACTACTTCTTTTTTTTTTTTTTTGACTCTCACTAGGTTTGGTCGTCTAGCCGAGATTAGATAATCTCAAAAATCCTTTGGGAACTTTGCGAATTTCATTCTCCAGTAAGGATTCTGGGTTGTGCATATACCATTTGTTCGTATGATCAAATTTAGATTTCTTGCACAATTCCCAATGGATCACCTTGCCCAAGTCTTATACTCTTTTTGCGCTAATTTGCTGCCTTCGCTTATTATGAGATTCATCGATTTGTCACTATCACCACATAACCTACATCTGCTATTTTATTGCTTCTTATCAATTTTTGTTTTAACATAGTAGATCCTATTAACCCAACCCCTCCGATCGGGCAGGATATGACACAAGGTCAATTTTTAAGCGGAGTTTAACAGGTTTCAATTCAGAGTTTTCCTTCTCCGAGACTAGTTCCTTCACCAAGGCTGAAGAACCTAGTCTGGCCTACTATTTACCCATAGCTGGAGGGAGAATAATCGGATTCATACCTTTTCCAAGGGTATTAGTGCTATGTGAAATGCAATCAGTCTCGTCCAGGATTTGAACTCGTGTGTCCATTTCTTACGACGATAACCATTACACCACGGCCACCTCCTTTAACATAGTTAATCCTTATGGCGTTGTTTTATGCTGGTATTTTAAGAGGTTCAGTTTCTCTCTTAAGGTTTCCCTTTTTCAGCCATGTCCAAGTTTTCATCAAGAGTACCAACTATAATTGGCATCACCGTCACTTTCCCATCTCACAGCTTTTTCTGCTCTCTAGACAGATCCAAGTATTTGTCCATCTTTTCCCCATTATTATTATTATTATTATTATTAAACTCTGGGCATATAGATATTATGATCATGTAACGACCGTATCGTTTCAAATCATTTTCCCTGATTTAAATATGTGATTGAGAAAATAAGTTAAAATAACGAGATTTCCAAAGGGTAATCATAATGGGATTCAGGCAAGATGAACACAAGAAATTTATAGCCAACAATTTGTAGCCAACAATTCGTAGCCGTGGATTACTCATTTTTGGCGATTAATACTCTGTAATCCACTGTTACGAATTGTTGCCAATGGCAATAATTGTCCGAAAATCGATCAAATTATCAGCAGATACAATCAATAATTGTCTATCCTTTGACTTAAATCTTTGATACCTTTGGATATGAATTAATGTGACATCTTTGTCCCTAATTTCATTAAAAGGAAGTTGGTGAATAGTTGCTGTATAAAACATATCAAACTTTGTATTGCTCCTATTGGGCATGGTTGCTATATAAAACTTTGTATTGCTCCTATTGGGCATGGTTGCTATATAAAACTTTGTATTGCTCCTATTGGGCATTGTTGCTATATAAAACTTTGTATTGCTCCTATTGGGCATGGTTGCTATATAAAACTTTGTATTGCTCCTATTGGGCATGGTTGCTATATAAAACTTTGTATTGCTCCTATTGGGCATTGTTGCTATATAAAACTTTGTATTGCTCCTATTGGGCATGGTTGCTATATAAAACTTTGTATTGCTCCTATTGGGCATGGTTGCTATATAAAACTTTTTATTGCTCCTATTAGGCATGGTTGCTATATAAAACTTTGTATTGCTCCTATTGGACTTGATTTCTCTGAACTTAAAGTAATTTAGTTTACGATGTATATGAATGTACAGCGTAAAATATTGGGTTTATGGTGTATAATAGAATACCTCTAAGCCGAGTTCAAACGGTTTAGACAATATGAATAAATAAATAGTTAAATGAAATAAATCGAAATCCTTGGCGACAAAAGAATAGTCTTGTTTCGCATTTGAGAGCTAATAAACAAATATTCCTAAAAAATTAATTAAATAAAAAATTTCATTGCTCGGTAAATTTTCACAATTCCCAAATGCAACAACAAACCCAATACTTTTTAGAAATATATTAATTTCGGTTGATAAAAAAACATACAAAAAATATGAAAAAGTGTCACTTTGTTTTTATTGTTTGTTTTGTAATAATTCAAAAGAAGGAAAGCTGAAGTAATATATATATATTCGTTTTTGTAGATATTTGGAAGGAGGCATAGAAAGTGGATTTAGAAAGGTCGAAAAACAAAAATATGTAAAGCGGTTAATGCAAGTAAAGGGACGTCGAAATGTACGCGTTAAACAGGTAAGTCATTAGACAATGCAATATTCAATGAAGAATTAATCAGTAAGCTCCCAAACAGTTTTTGATATCTTCCATCTTTGGTTTTCTTAAGCAAGAGATGAATTCTCAGTGTTGATCGAATATACAAAAACACGAATTAGTTCTATTAAAGAAGAAAACATTTGCAACAAAAAAAAAAAAAAAAAAAATCCAATCGGCCATCTTAGATGCACGAGAGGAGGTGCCCGTGGTGTAATGGTTATCGTCGTAGGAAATGAACACGGCGACACGAGTTCAAATCCTGGACGAGGCTGATTGCATTTCACATAGCACTAATACCCTTGGGAAAGGTATGAATCCAATTATTCTCCCTCCAGCTATGGGTAAATAGTAGGGTAGACTAGGTTCTTCAGCCTTGGTGAGGCAGCTAGTCTCGGAGAAAGAAAACTCTGAATTGAAACCTGTTAAACTCCGCTTAAAAATTGACCTTGTGTCATATCCTATCCGATCGGAGGGGTTGGGTAAATATGCTTAGATACACGAGATGTTTTTTTTAATCATGTTGGGTTACAGTTTTTGTTACATATCCACGTCCAAAAATATACGACCAAGATACGAACACGTTGAAATGTACATAGGGAATTCGAAATACACGACATTCACGAAATTGGTTCAGGTACGAAACTTTATTACCTTTGATTTAAAGGTTATTCGACACGAGGCGAGAGAGACACAATCTTTCTATGCTGACTGCTTTTACATCTGCCATAAACCACGTGTGGCCCCCGTCGCAAACTACTGGTCGAGCCCCGAAAGTCAACCTTCTTTTTCCGAGGCAGGAACTCAACTCACTAACTTTTCTCAAATCCCAAAATCCTCAGCCCACGATTCCGGTGACGTTATTCACATCCCCTGGTCACAATTCTATCTGGGATTTTTATTTTGACATCTCTGAATGAGACATCCTCTCCGCACGCGCGTGGACATCTGCGTTAATGTTGCACCTAACTAACCCATGCGCTAAGCGAAAGGTTCTCATCCTAACTAAACCGAAAGGCAAGATATACAAAACGAAATCCCTCCGCAATCATATTACATTTTGACTATTACTTAACATTTGGGAGGGGCCCGTGGTGTATAGGAGGGGCCCGTGGTGTAATGGTTTTAGTCCTAGGAAATAGACACGGCGACACGAGTTCAAATCCTGGACGAGACTGACTGCATTTCATATAGCACTAATACCCTTGGGAAAGGTATGAATCCAATTGTTCTCCCTCTAGCTATGGGTAAATAGTAGGACAGACTAGGTTCTTCAGCCTTGGTGAGGCAACTAGTCTAGGAGAAGGAAAACTCTGAATTGAAACCTGTTAAATTCCGCTTAAAAATTGACCTTGTGTCATATCCAGCCCGAGCGGAGGGGTTGGGTAAATATGATTACTTAACATTGACGCTTGAATTTTGGGTTCTCTGAACTGGTTTCGTTTTCTCTAAGTATGGGTAACTTGAGACAACGGCTAGCAACTAACTCAACGGAACATCGGACTGCACTCAGTTTTTTTATTGCCAAATTCTATTCTCCTGAAATTTATGAATATAAAATTATAAATATTTACGAACCTAAAATTTGAGGTTTATCACACTTATGATTCCTTCAACTGATCTCGTTTTCACTGGGCATTAATGACAATAAACTATTACCAGAAAGAAACTCCAAAATATGCTATATGTATTTACCCAACCTCTCCATATGAGCAGGATACGACTCAAGGGCAACTTTTTAAGCGGTGTTTAACTGGGTTGAATTAAGAGTTTTCCTTCTCCTAGACAGGTGACCATAATAAGGTTAAAGAGCCAAGCCTATCCAACTATTTACCTCTAGCTAGAGGGGGAATAGTTGGATTCATACCTTTCCTCAGGGTATTAATTTTATGTAAAATGCAAACAGACTCGTCTGGGATTTTAACTCGGCTCACCGTGTCAATTTTCGTACGACGATAACCGTTACACTACCACTCTATTCCCCTACAAGGATAGCTTTGACATTAAATAACCTATGAAGGTTAATATGCAATTAAAAAAAGAAACCATACCAAGGTATTGATACTCAATCTCTAAAAATATCAATATATGCGACCATAACCCTTATTAGTGGGTTAAACACGTCCTGGACGATAATCCAGGAGATTTGGGGAGACTTTCGGTCACAAAGTCTCAAAGGAAAACGTACAAGTTAAAATTAGTGGGGAAACTCATAAAGAGTATAATAATAATAATAATAATAATAATAATAATAATAATAAGAAGAAGAAGAAGAAGAAGAAGAAGAAGAAGAAGAAGAAGAAGAAGAAGAAGAAAATAAAAGAAGAAGAAAAATAAAAGGAGAAGAAGAAGGAAATAAAAGAAGAAGAAATTTGTCATCTGATAGATTTTGCAGTTCCAGCGAACTACAGAGTAAAAATTTTTTAAAAAAAGCGGAAATATTTGGATCATGTCTGAAAAGCTGAAAAAGCAGTGCAAACGTTTGGGTGACTGTGACACAAATTGTAACAAAAAAGAGAGACAGTCCAGACGATTGAATTCTTAAGATCGGCAAGAATACTGAGAAGAGTCCTGAAGACCTGAGGAGACTTGCAGTTACTCAGACTCCAGTGAAAGACCATCTGCTAACGTTGGTGTGAAAAATTCAAGAGTGAAATAATAATTATAATAATAATGTTCCAAACAACTAAAAAGAACTGTAAAACATGAAGGTGACGGTAATACCAACAGTAGTTGGTACACTTGGAACAGTCTCCAAAGGCTAGGAAAAAAACACTAGAAGAATAGGAAATCGAAGAGAAGACTGGAGGAATTGGAAATCAAAGGAGAAAGAAAAACTTCACAGACCACTCGAATATGGTAGACCTAAGGAAACTTGCTGTCACGCAGATTTCTGTGAAAGACCATCAGCTAACGTTGGTGTGAAAAACTCAAAAGGGATTAAATATGGAGCAAATTAATGCAAAAATAGTAAAAGACAAGACATGACTGGGCAAGGATGGTGATCAACTGGGAATTGTACAAGAATTTAAAATTTGACCGTATTAACAAATGGTATATGCACAGCTAAGAAAATAAAAATAAAAATTTTAATGGTAATAACTGACAATGGTTATTATTAAGAATAAGATTCATTATTGAAATTTTCAGGAAAAGGTCGTCACTAGTAATTGTTATTATTATTTATTATATTACTCCTTGAAAATTTTTTCAAGGAGTAATATTCGAGAGAACGAGACGTACAACATTCTTCAGAATTTTGGGATGCAAACAGATCACTTAATCCCGGCCAGAAGACCAGACTTAGTGATGATTAACAAAAAAAAAAAAAAAAAAAAAAAAAGAAAACCTGGCTGGACAGTCGACTTTGCCGACCCGGCGGACGTCTGAATGACAATAAAAGAAAAACAAAAAGTGACAAGTACTTAGACCTTTCTAGAGTACTGAAATAAACTATGGAACATGAAGGTGATACCAATTATAGTTGGTGCACTAGGAACGATCGCCAAACGTTCGGTAAGGAAACTCTGGAATCGTTGAAAATAAGAGGACGAGCCGAGACCATCCAAACTACAGCATTGTTATGATCAGTCAAAATACTGAAAAGAGTCCTGGTGATTTGAGGAGACTTGCTATCACTCAGACTCCAGTGAAAGACCATCAACTAATGTGGGTGAAAAAAAATTTGCAAGGAGTAATATAATAAATAATGATAATTACTAGTGACGACCTTTTCCTGAAATTTTCAATAACGAATCTTGTTCTTGATAATAACCATCATCAGTCATTACCATTAAAATCTTTTATTTTTATTTTCTTTAATATTTAAATTCTTATTTTGAATCAATTCATTTGAGTCATCATTCCGATGAAAACGAAGAATTGCACAACTCTCTGTGAATGTGGGGCACCTCGGGTGGTGTAATGGTTAGCATGTTAGACTAGCAAACCTACACGAGTGAGTTCGATTCTCATTGGGTGCCCCATTGCCTTGTGCTACATCTAAGCAAAAAGCTTAGTAAATTACAACTCTCATTGAATGTGAATCTCACTGGTTCCATTTATTAGGCTTTCTCCATAAAAAAGGGGACGTGAGTTTGAATTTCGCCAACAGCCTATTCTTCATCATTATCTCTGACTTATACTGTTCCACGTTGTCATGGAAATGACATGTGTGAGTTGTAAAAATATAGCAATTAAAATTAGTCAAAATCCTTATACAGGCAGATAATTTTCTTTTTTAATATGATGAAATTTTGATATCTTGTACAATTTCCTGTGGTTCACCGTTTCCACCCAGTCATGCTTAGTCTTAATTATTTATTTCCGGGTTGTAGGGGAGATGGAGTTTATTAACCCTTTCACAGGCAGATATTCTATAAGGTTTTTTTGAGGGGGGAATTATTTTCAGAAAATTTGCAAAATAGAGGCTATATTCAAAAAAGTCAATTAATTATTTAAACAAATAAATTAATAATTTGATCAGTAATTGTGTGTCATGGTACAATAGCTTGAAAAAATAAAGCGTTAACTTTTAATTATGAAATCTAGCAAAACAAACTTCAGAGAATCCTACAACACAGTACAACATCCTCGTGATATTTCTATACTTTAACATTTAATTGGTTAACGAATAGCCAATAGGAAAATACCTTATATTGAGCTATTGCGGAAAAAGAGAAAAATGTTTGTCTGCCTGTAAAACGGTTAATCTAAAAATAATCTTTTAAAATTTATTTTCTTTACTTTCTTTTCCAGGTGAAATGTACGTTCAGTTCGTTAAACACTGGTGATGTGTTTATTTTAGATTGTGGGGAAACCATTTACGTGTGGAACGGGCCGAGAAGCAGAGGAACGGAAAAAATGAAGGTTGAATTTCTTTATAATTCTTTCCTCTCTTCCCCACGCTCTCTCTCCCTCTCTCTCTCTCTCTCTCTCTCTCACTCACTCACTTTCTCTCTCTCTTGCTTTCTCTTTCTTTCTCACTCGCTTTCTTTTTCTCTCACTCGCTTTCTCTCTCTCTCTCTCTCTTTCACTCGCTTTCTCTTTCTTTTCTCTCTCATTCTCTCTCGTTTACTCTCTCTCTCTCTCTCTCGCTTTCTCTTTTTCTCTCTCTCTCGTGCTTTCTCTCTCTCGCGCGCGCGCTTTCTCTCTCTCTCGTTTTCTCTTTTTCAGTTTCTCTCGGTTTCTCTTTCTTTTTCTTTCTTTCTTTCTTTCTTGCCCGCTTTCTCTTTTTTTCTCTCTCTCTCGCTTTCTCTTTCTCTTTCTCTCTCACTTTCTCTCTCTCTCTCTCTCTCTCTCTCTCTCTCTCTGACACACAAGAACAAACATGCAGCATATTAGTGACTTAACTATTATTTGTTTTCTACTTGGTAAAAAATCTA